>CM064910.1:6510026-7110026 GCA_032727855.1 Quercus ilex subsp. ballota | reverse complement strand
CTAGGTACAGTTGCTAAGTGGTTAGCTCCCCGTAGGCTTGAGTCCGAGGACCATGCAAGACCTAGGTACAGTTGCTAAGTGGTTAGCTCCCTGTAGGCTTGAGTCCGAGGACCATGCAAGACCTAGGTGCAGTTGCTAAGTGGTTAGCTCCCCGTAGGCTTGAGTCCGAGGACCATGCAAGACCTAGGTACAGTTGCTAAGTGGTTAGCTCCCCGTAGGCTTGAGTCCGAGGACCATGCAAGACCTAGGTACAGTTGCTAAGTGGTTAGCTCCCCGTAGGCTTGAGTCCGAGGACCATGCAAGACCTAGGTACAGTTGCTAAGTGGTTAGCTCCCCGTAGGCTTGAGTCCGAGGACCATACAAGACCTAGGTGCAGTTGCTAAGTGGTTAGCTCCCCGTAGGCTTGAGTCCGAGGACCATGCAAGACCTAGGTACAGTTGCTAAGTGGTTAGCTCCCCGTAGGCTTGAGTCCGAGGACCATGCAAGACCTAGGTACAGTTGCTAAGTGGTTAGCTCCCCGTAGGCTTGAGTCCGAGGACCATGCAAGACCTAGGTACAGTTGCTAAGTGGTTAGCTCCCCGTAGGCTTGAGTCCGAGGACCATGCAAGACCTAGGTACAGTTGCTAAGTGATTAGCTCCCCGTAGGCTTGAGTTCGAGGACCATGCAAGACCTAAATACAGTTGCTAATTGGCCATGCAGTGCCTTGGTTCTGTCTAACGCTTGGCATCTGGAAATAGGGGTTCGTCCTCGGTTTGCTTTACTGGGGACGATTCCTCCTTCGGAAGGCTCATGATCTTGCACGTGGCATTGATCTCATCTCCATCTCGAGCCCTCATCTCTGTCATTTGCGAAGCGTCCTTTGGCCGTTCGTATTCCGCGCCTGACGCTTCGGTGCGCGAGACGCGCCTTCATTGATGGCCTCGTGAATTGATGGCTTCATTATTATCCAACGCTTCGGTAACCCACTTTTTGAGCTCTGCGTGAATTAATTCTCACCAACCCTACTCCTCTATATAAGGCCTTTTGGGGGGGATGGTTTCCTCATACTCCATGAGCTTCCCAACACAAACAGAAAGAACACACCCTTCTAGCTCCTCAATCCCCTTTAATAACCCCGCCGGAATTGTGACCGGAGTTAGTTGGTATGAGGCGGTTTTGGGCGGGTGTGAGGACATCCGCGCCAAGAGCCGTGGTGGCCGCAGCCCCCACTGGGCTTCCGGTGCGGCAGAGTCTAGGCGTAACCCCGATGGCGCCATGCACGCTGGCCCAGAGGGATGTCGTTGAATTACCTAACATTTCTCTTCCGAGCGCACCCCCGACGGAGGAGACATGCGAACTCACATCATGGGCAGTGCCCGAGTGTTGCCGTCACTGACGGCCAACGCTCGTGGGGGTTGGAGAGAATCAAGGGAACATCATGGGGTGGGCGTCGCGGAGCCCCTGTATCTGCTCCTCGCTTTGTTCAAGCTCCGCCGCTCCGAGAAAAGAGTCGTTGGGGACCTTGGAACGAGCTAGCCCCAGCCCCCTTCAGCCCGCTTATTGTCAAGTTCTCCCATTCTCTTGATGCCAATAAGAGCACGGGTTGACACTTCCCTCTAGCTAGTTTTAGGACGGGTCCACCTGGGCCTCTGATTGTAATCTGTAATCTTTTTTTCTTGAAATAATATAAAGTCTCTCCTTTTTTTGTTGAATTTTCTGTCTTGAGCTTTTATCTTTCTGCAACGCTCTTCTTTCTTTTATAGTTCTTTTTTCTTTTTGCATCACCGCCGATCTTCCATGGAATGGTGGTTTAGAACAGTCGCCTGTTGTGCCAACCGGTGCACTAATCCTTCCCACAGACGGCGCCAATTGTGGGGACTGGGTTTTTGGCTGCCCAAGCCCAATGGACACGGGTCAAAAGCCCAACGAACCCCGCAATGAATTTATAGAGAGTGGGTCGAAGGTCTAGGCGCCGGCCGGCGCTTTGGCGTGGACTCCGGCCTCTTTTATTTAAAGAAAAAAGGATTTAGAGCAAATTACATCTGGGATAGGCTCCTCGGCCCATGGCCGAGGAGGCTCTTACCCCTTTTTTCTCTCCTTCCTTCTCTCTTCTTCTTTTTTGTTGTTTTGTTTACTTTTCTGAAGAGTCCCTCTCCTTTTTTCCTCCTTTTCAGGAGGGATTCCTTTACATTATATATCCCCCTTACAATTGATCCTAACCCTACATTTGTTGAGCGATTAGGCCCTTTGCTCAGGCGCTTGTCCCATCAGCCGACCTCCCAGTCTCTTTGGGAGTTGCGGCGATCGAGGCAACGCTGACGCAGGGTCTTTTCCTCATTAACGCGGTCAGGGCGATTGTCAGGCACATTTAATGTGGAGGTGACTGCTCGTTACGAGCATGTTCTCCTAACTCTCGGACGTCCGATGATGAGGTCGTCCTCGGACTTGGATGTCTCCTCGGCTCGGGCCTTCGGCCCAGGAATGAAGTGGGCTGGGCCGTGGGATTATTTGGCCCCACAAAGCTCATGAGCACTTATATATCCACCATCCACCAACATCCCCTTACTCTTGTTCAGGAGACTATGGACGTCTCTCATTGAAACAACTTTGGTCGGCCTTGCAAGGATATAGCCTATGCATGTGCCACATGTAATATCAGTTTTGACTGGCAGTACGCAAGTATTAAATGAGAAAATGAGATGACTGGCATCCAACCCCTATATATCGAGGATGGACACTGCCTTAAGAGTTGTGATAATAAGACACTATCTATCTATGTATTTAATTAACTTCTTTTCTTTGCGTCCATGTGGAAAATTGTTCTTATTATCAACAAAGAATTATCTATTTCACGTAATTATTAAGTAATTATCCGTTTCTTTCTTATTTCATTTTTTGGGTTATAACCTAATTAGAAATAGTGATGAATGTTTATTAATGCTTTGCTGCATTTAAAGAGAGAAAACAATAAATTGGAAATATTTATGATTAAAGCTTAAATTGTAGCTGACCTAAACCTTTCTTCTCCTCCTTTTTTATTTTTATTTATGATTTGGAAGAGGACAGCTATCAAATACAACAATGCTACCGCTTCTCTTAGAGCATTCTCATCAAGTATCTCAAAAGCTAAAAATGCTATTTTTTAGCATCTCATTCCAAAAAAACACACTACAACAAAGATGTTATTCTTAAAATTATTAGCATCTGAGCTATAGTGGACTGCTATCTATGAGAGTCCACTGTAACTCAAATCTTAAAAATATAATAATATTTTAATACTATTTTAATTAAAATATCTTTTCTCTATCTCACTACTTGTCTCTTCTTCTCACCTTCTTTTTCATTTTCTTCCCTTTCACCGATCTCCCTCTACTCTCTCTCTTTTTTTTTTTCCTTTCTCATTGGTTCTCTCTCTTTCTTCCTCTCTCCAGCCCTCTCGCCCTTGCCGCCTCTTGCTCGTCCCTCTCTCTCATCGGTTTCTTGTGGGTGAGTCATCGTGCGTGGGCGGCATTGTGGGTCGCCAGTCACGATGGGTCATGGGTTACAGTTTGGTGGTGGATCGAATTTGGTGGTGACTGAAATTTTGTGATGGCTAGCTTTTGTGTTTGTGATGGTAGTTGTTTTGTGATTTGGAGGAGGAAGGTTGAAGGTGGTGGTTAGGTTGTGGTTTTGTTTTGTTTATTTGTGGGTGGGTATGGTTTGTGGTGGTGGTGGCTAGTGGTGGGTTGATTTTGAGTCGGGGTTTACGGTGGTGGCAGGTGGGTGGGTGGGTGAGTGGGTTTTGGTTTTTTGTGGTTAATGGTGGGTGGGTGCGGTTTGTAGTGGTGGTGACTAATGGTGGGTTGATTTTGGGTTGGGGTTTATGGTGGTGGTAGGTGGGTGGGTGATGGTGACTGGTGGTGCTAGGGGTTTACTGGGTTGGGTTTGTTGTGGGTTGGGTTGGCTGGTAGTGACTGTGGGTTTGTTGTGGGACTATTTTTGTTTGTAATTTTGGTGGTTGGGGGTTGGGTGGTGGTGACGATGGGTGTGAGTGTGGGCGTGGTGGCCAGCAGCAATGGATGTAGGCAGTGGCTATGGATTTGTGGGTAGCAGAAAAGATGAGATAAGAATAAAAATAATTATAAAATAATAAAAATATTAATATTTTAATATTTTAATGAAGTGGTAAAAAATATAAACTTTTGATATTGAATATATTGTAAAGTAAGTTATTAAAATAGATAAAATAAGTTTTTAAGATGTTAAATGCTAAATTTTTTTACACCTTTTATAAAAACGCTCTTATGCGAATTTTTTTTTTTTTTTTTTGATAGACTCTTATGCGTATTATTATTACAGTACCCCCAATTATTTTAGTGGGTACGGTACCCACTCAAGCCTTGGCTGTCTATTTTAATGGATTTGATCCTGACCGTGTATTTACGTTTAGTGAAATACCCATTACCGGTAGAGCAAGTTACCGTATGAAAGCCAAAAAATAAAGCTAAAACAAAGAAGCAGATCTTCACTCACTCGCGCTCTTACTTCTCTCAATATTGGGGGCGAACCAAGCGATAAAGAAAACTGTTGAATCACTGAAGCAGATCTTGTATCGAATTCTCTCAATTTTAATTTAAAGCGAGATTGTTTTGCATCATTGTTTCTTAATCTTCTCCCTTGCGTGTGTGCTCTCTGTGCGTTGATCTCCTTTTAGCATTCCGTCGATTTACTCACCGATAAAGGTAAAGATCAAATGATCGACCAGTGTTGGCTGCATATCATTCAAGGGGTGGCAAAGGCAAAATCAACCCAAACCCACCCACTCTAATTACAATGAAGAGTTTTGGGCTTGGGTCATTAGGTGTAAAGGTCAACAAGTATGAAATGAAATTGTGTTATTATTATGAGTTTGTTAATAAGATTTTAATCTTAACCTGCTCAATTGTATGATAATGACCAGGTGCATGTGTATTCAATTTTCTTTGAGAACTTGTTGATTGAAGAAATTTGACGACAGGTTATGGTTGTGGCATGTTTTGTTGATATCAATATTCACTGGAATGATATAATTGTTGAATTTTATTGTGTCTACCTAGATAAGTTTGTTTAATTCATTTTGTATTTGTCACATGCTTTATGGTTTTATGTATTCTGGTGTAACTTCCTTTTATAATTGTTATTGTGAATACTTCCTGCGATAGTTGGAATCTAATTGTATTTTTTTTTTCATATTTGCACAAGTTTTAGTCACTAGTAAATTGATTCCAACATTTTTTAAGTAAATATTTGATAGACTATGCAAATATCGTACTTCTCTGCATATTGTTATTCTGTAGTATGTTTAGAAATTTGATTGGGCCATAATTGTTCTATGGTTTCTTAATGGATTGTAGTTGTTTTCTCAACTACCTTCACAATATTTATTTATTTTGGCTAATCTTTCTATATATTTTGTTTGTGTTCTTTGAAAATTTGTATATAATGGAGTCATTCTGTATCTTGAAATATGAAAGGAATTGAGGGCGGAAAGAGAAAGACACAGAGAGAGACACTGTGTGTGTGTTTTGTTTATTACATAGTGTCATTAATGTCCCTTATCATATATGTTCAATTGGTTAGAGTCCGAACAGCTTTTTCTTTGGACACTGTTTTAACTTCTTTTATGATAGATAATTTCATGTATCATAATGTCTTATATTTCATGTTATAACTTATAACTATGAGATAACTATGAGATTTACTCATAAGTAATTTAGTTATACTCCTGCCTAATCAGCCATCATTTCTTGATATCAAGTAACTAATAATGCTTGGTCAATGTAATTGCTAGTTTGCATCATTTATACTTCTAGTATTCTTTAGTAACAAATCAAGGTAGTTATAGTCGGGTGAGACGCATATCAAATTCCTGCCATGGTATTTATATCTGAAAAAGAAATAAGAAATCACCTAAAAGAGGGGGCACATCTGGTTTACTGATGAGAGCCTTTAGTGGTTGATGTTTTGGTTTTAAAGAACTTCTTTTGCATCAAATACTTGAAATGGATGAGATTTTATAAAATTTGTCAAATGTTTATATTATGTTATGAACAAATTGTGGATATGCAATGATATTTATAAAAATGATTTGAGAAGCGAGTGTTCCTCCCTTCTTTTTTCTTTTTTGGTTTTTGAAAAGCATGTTCTTTATATTCATTCTAGTAAGATTTTTATCTTTTAGCTTGGCTGTTCCTAAGTTGTTTTTTTTTTTTTTTTTTTCTCTTTTCTTTTTGGTTTCTGGTCTTAATTTGGGTTATAAAAGCTTACACCTACATTTTGGCTGTTACTGAGTTGTTCCATTGTTTTCCTTGAAACAATGAAACCCAATCAGGCTCCTCATGCATTTTTAGAGCAATTTGGGTGGAAATGGCAGCAACTGGAGCTTCATTTGCCAAAGTAAAGAGGCATATACTCGGGTTTACAACTGTCTTGAAGTCTGTAGCTTGTGAATTTTATTTTTCTGCTACTCGTTGATGCTGTATTATCAAATCTGCTGACAAAATTTGATAGTTATTGTAAATTGAAACGCCTTGTATTTTGTGTTCCAGGCTAGATAATCTCTTGGTCCATGAGAAATTTGGTTAGTAATTTTAGTTTCAATTGGGCCAGGTTTTTTGCTCTCTCTCTCTCTCTCTCTCTCTCTCTCTCTCTCTCTCTCTCTCTCTCTCTCTCTCATTTTGTAGTGAAAGTGTAAAACCTGAGAATGTGATAATGTCTGAATCCGCCAGAGAAACTGAGAATAAACTCAAAATTTTATTAATTTGATAACTAAATGTCTTAAAGCCTAGAACATGTTTAAATAGTAAAATAAAAACCTAGGGCAGCTAGGAAAACACTAGGGGCGGAGCTATAGCAATGCTTGGTGGGGCCATGGCTCCCCCAAAATTTTAAAAAATACTATTACATTATGTGTATGTACTGAAAACTTTAAATATTTAGCTACAAGAATAGAATTTGACCCCCAAATGTTTGAGTTAGTCCAATAATGCTCATAAAAACCAATAGAATTTGTCAATCGATCTAGTAATTATAGAAACAAGGTAGTTTTTGCTTTCACAAATTTGTTTTTTTTACATTTTTAATATCAAACTAGACAGCTTTCGTATTCTCATTGGAGGTTAAAAGATGATAAGTTCCATTAAAAATTATCTTGTGAAGATACATATGCGAAAGTTGTTAATTTTATATACACTATATTTTATAAACTATGACCAACTCTAGTATTAAAATATAATTGTTTATATATGTGTATGTGCGCATATATGTGATGATTTATCTTGACTCATGACTCCTATATTAGTACAAAAATTCGGCCCACCAAACAAAAAATCCTAGCTCCGTCCTTGGAAAACACCCACCAAATCGTAATCTGCGCTAATCTCACAAGATAAGGTGGCAAAATAGTAAATTTTACCAAGAACAACAAAATTGAGATAATTGCAGAATTAAAAACTATTATCTCCAAAAGATGTCCCAAAATAAATGAGACATTATTCTGAATTTTAAATTAAAAGTTATAAAGGAAATAAATATTACAAAAAATGGCAAAAATGAAAATTTTAGGGACTTTGCCCAAAAAGCGGCTTTAGTTGTGGCCTAAGGCAGGCCATTTTTTTTCCCCCAATATCATTTACATACATGTCACCATTTTTACGCAATTTTATCTTTATCGTTGATGATTTTTACTAGTACTTTTTATTAAGTCGATGTCACCGTGTGTGTGTTTCATGGTTAGATGGTCTTACTTGAGAATTCCTAGAAGTATGTACTTTTGTGATACCCGAAACCATAAAATCAAGGGATAAAAAGAAATAGAAAAGAAACACCCCCCACCCGTTATAGGGTTGAGAATCAGAGAGATGACAGTATAAAGTAAAGAAATGGAAAAAATAAAATGCCAAAAATTGAAGGAAAGAGAAGAATATAAAACTAGGATTTTCTGCTCACAAACACAAGACCCCACCATAATTTTCTTTTTCTCTTTCCTTCTTTTAAATTTGTTTCGAAGTTTAGAGAGGAAAGGAAATATTAAATTGAATTGGAATAGATTGGAATAAAAAGGCTTAAGATAATCTCCATATTCAGATTTTAAGAAAATAATAATGAATAAAAAATAAGGAAAAAAGAATAACTTTGTCTCAATTAATCAAGTGAAAGAGGTGTTCTTCCATTTGTTCCTTTGTTGTTTTTGTTTCAAACAAAAGAAGGATTCCTTACTCTCACTCCTCTCTAGCATAAATTCATCTCATCTTATATTGATGGACATGAATAAAAATAAAAAAAAATAAAAAAAATTGTCTCAATTGATCAAGTGAAGGAGGTGTTCAATTCCATTTGTTCTTTTGTTGTTGTTGTTGTTGGTTTTGTTTTGTTTTGTTTTGTTTTGTTTTTTTTTTTTCAACCAAAAGAATGATTCCTTGCTGTCACCCCTCTCGAGCATAAATTTATCTCAACTTAAATTGGTGTTCATCATCGTATAGGAAAAGTTTAATATATTTGTTTTACTATTTATTGAGTCATGTTATTTGTAAATATTTAGACATAATAGTGTAATCACAATTAAAAGAATTTGTAAAGGACATTGTTGATCCTTGTAAAGTCACAGCTATCAACTCTTTGCATAGTGTTTGGATGAAAGGAATATAGAAAGAAATGATTTATTTTTTATTTATTTTGAAAGTCATAAACTTATAATAGCAAAAGGAATGGAATGGTTAAATTTGTTCCACTTCCACCCACAAAATTTTATGGAAAATACTAAAGGCACAACAAATTTCATTATAAAAGTTTTACATATTAACATAACAATGGAAATCCTAGATAACACATTAACAACATAATTAAGATATATATATATATATATTACAAAAACGATACATCAATTTATTACGTAATTGTGTTCAGGTTAAAATTTTTTTTTTTCTTGGATATGTATTTGACGTATATGTAGTAAAATTTGCATTGCGCCTTTAATCACTCATTTTGTACTGCGTGTGGGCAAAATGGTACATTCTTATTAATTAAATCAAAATTAGATGTTTACCCCCATACAACTAAAGCACAAATAAAAAAAATAAAGAACAAAGATGACATTAATTCCCTCTCTCTCTCTATCTCTCTCTCTCTCTCCCCCCTTTACATCTAACATCCAATGAAAGAAAGAGATCACCAAATTTACACGTAAAGTTTTTCATTCCTTCTCACTTCTCTCTCTCTCTCTCTCTCTCTCTCTCCTTTACATCTAACATCCAAAGAAAGAAAGAGAGAACCAAATTTACACATAAAGTTTTTCATTCCTTCCCACTTCTTTACACTATCTAAATTCTATTTTGAAATCAAAAGAAAAGGAATCAATGGTGCTATAAATATTGATCTACCCAATATAAATTATTCATGCAACCAAACGGATCAATGGTTATATATTTTAAGAGAGCCAACAATCGGTAGCTTGACCAACAAAGCTTCGAAGCCAAATCCAAGTTCTTGTTCAATTCCTACGTAAGTATTGCTTTCTATTATTATTTTAAATAAAACAATAGCTTGTTCTGTATTATAGAAGTGAAATACAATAAGGTTTCATTGCTATTTTGAAATTAAAATTTATGATCAGTTAGTGGGCATTTTTCTTAGCTTATTCTCTAATTTGTTTCCCTAAATTGAGAGATCCAAGCCCAGTTTCATTTGAAGATGATTGTCTTTTTTAAGTGCAGGTAGCATTTTGTTGAAGTGTACAAAAAGTTGTACTTGTTCGAAGAGTTCATTTTCTAGGTGAGTATCCAAGCTATAATCCATTAATACTTATTTATTCACATACATATAAAACACCACCTAATCAATTAGAAGCAAAACACACACAACTAGCAAGTGCAATAGACAAAAGCAAAGCATCCACCACTTTCAACCACATGATGAGGGGACTTGCACCAGCAGTTTCTACAGTTTACCTTGCAAACGGTTTGTTTATCATTGCCCCCTATGTAAACTTGACTTTGGTATCAAATGTGCCTAGCTACCGCTCATCTTTTTGAAGTTCAAATTCATGAGCTGGTTAATCCTCTTTAATAGGTTAATATTATTTATCAACAACATAATAAAAAATATTCTTAACTAATTTGTTTTGTTTGTTGTTTAAAAATTAATACATTAGTTTGTAAGATTTTAATAATAAATATAATATACTCCAATAATCATTGATTTTCATTTTGTATAGTCGGCCTTTAGGCAAAACATTACTTGTTAATTGAGTTAAAATTAGATTTTTGCCCCCATTCAGTTCAAGGTGTGCCGATAAATAGTAAATAAATATAAATGATATTAAGTTCTAAAGAAAAAAAATTATCTGATTCCTTTATTTCTTTTTTCATATACATTAATCATTCATTTCTTCCCATTCTTTTAAGCTCTCCAAATTCTATTTTAGAAATCCAAATAAAAGGTTTGACAGAAGTGGAGGCTTAAATATATATCTACCCAACCTAAATTTATGCAACAAAACAGACCGTACCTTATATACTTAAGAGAGGTAACGTGGTACTTGGCCAACGAAGTTTTGAAGCCAAGCACAAGTTCTTGTTCCTACGTGAGAATTGGTTGTTCTTATATATATGTGTGTGTGTAGCTTATGTTGTATTAATAATACAGTATTATAGAAGTGAAATGCAGTAAGATTTTGTTGCTATATTGCTATTCCATTTGAAGATGCTCATCATCCCTTTTTAGTGAAGGGACTTGGAGTGACAAAAGGGTGCGTTCTGTTGAAGAGCACGGAAATTGAGTTTTGCTATTTATAATACCAATGAGTATGAAATGTGAGTATATTTAAGATAATCCTTCATTAATATTTTTCAAATATATAGAAATCCCTATTCAGTTAAAAGCAAATTACACTCACGAGTATCAAGTCTAAGAATACACAAAAGCAAAGCATCCACCACTTTCAATTTCTTTAAACAAATTAGTTGTGTTTGATTGACAGGGGAACTTAAACACATCAGCCATGAGCATCCTTTGGTCCGCTTTGAAGCTTCAAGAAGTTTAAGTTCTTTTATATGTAACGGGTGCGGTGAAGGCCTACATGGTTCATGCTACGGTTGCATAACTTGTAATCCCTCTTTAGTTGTCCTTCACAAGTCATGTGCCGAAGTAGCCCACTCCCAAGAGGTGCAACCCCCCAATAGGGGGGGCCCCCATACACGACAAGCACCCTCTGATCATTTGTAAAACACCTCCGGATGATAAGGAGACTTGCACATGCAATATCTGCGATGAGCCTTGCATGAGGTTTATTGTTTACCACTGTCCCCTTTGCAAAATTTACGTTCATTTCAAGTGTCTTTCGTTACCGCTCTCCATTGAAAGTGAAATTCACAACCACCCATTGACCTTATTCAGGAAGTTCATCACGTTCATTTGTGATTTTTGTGGTAAAGAAGGCAAAACATTGACCTACCTATGCAATGTTAGCTTTTGTGGATTTTTGGGCCCACCATAATTGTGCTTCCTTACCACGCATGGTCAAACGTATGCGCCATAAGCACCCTCTCATCCTCACTACCTCTATTAAGGACGATCATTCTGAGCACCGAGTTTGCCAACTTTGTGTGAAACATGTAGACACCAACCATGGGGTTTATTATTGCTCAAGTTGTGATTACGTTGCCCACCTTGATTGCGCTACAGACAAGAATGGCACGGATGAAAATTTTATGCGGGAATCTAAAGGCGAGGAACCTGCTAAGTTAACAAATATGCTGAAATTTGAAGATTTAGAGCTTGATGAATTCACCAATGAATTATCTTATAGTGTCCAAAAAACCAAGGTGGGTGAGGGTGAAATTCAGATACCCATTGAAATCAAACATCTTTGTCATGAGCATGATCACTTAAAACTTATTAATGAGCTTGAGGACTACAAAATATGTGACGGGTGTATGCGGCCTATCTTCCCTCCATTTTTCAGTTGTATTGAATGTAACTTTTTTCTTCACATGCCCTGTGCAGAATTGCCGCGTAAAAAGCGACACCCACTTCACCAACACCCCCTTAAGCTTGAGAGACCTTTCCTTGCTTATTGTGATGCTTGTAACTGTTTAAGTAATGGCTTTATCTACAACTGCAAGAAATGTCATTTTGGCCTTGATGTCTCATGTAGTTTGATCTCAGAATTAGACACGTTAACTCACGTTGGTCACAAGCACCTCCTAATCTTCTCTAGCACAACTAATGATGAGGAGTGTAGTGCTTGTAATTCTAAAGGAAGAATCTTTCGTTGTACTAATTGTGAATTCACTTTAGATTTTAGATGTGCTACACTACCACATACCGTAAAGTACAAACAACATGAATACCCATTTACCCTTAGTTATATTGCTAAAGAGTAAAGACGACTCAAGTGAATATTATTGCAATATTTGTGAAGAAGAACAAGACAACCCAAAGCATTGGTTTTACTATTGTAAAGAATGTAGTTATCCTACTCATCCCGAATGTATTTTTGAAAAGTCCTCATATTACTTACGGAAAGACTACAGAAATATTAAGTTCAGGAGCACTTACACATCCGCCATCCGCCAACATTCCCTTACTCTTGTTCAGGAGACAAAGGACGTCTCTCATTGTAACAAGTGTGGTGAACCTTGCCAAGATATATACTATGCATGTGCCACATGTAATATCAGTTTTGACTTGGGGTGTGTGTACGAAGTGGAAAAATGACATAGCTGGTATCCAACTCCTATATATCAAGGATGGACACTGCCTTAAGAGTAGTGTTAATAAGACACTATCTATCCATGTATGTATTTAACTTCTTTTCTTTGCATCCATATGGAAAATTGTTCTTATTATCAACAAAGAATTATTATTTTCACGTAATTATTTAGTAATTATAAGTCTCTTTCTTATTTCATTTTTATTGTTATAACCGAATTAGAAATAGTGATGAAATGAATGATGAATGTGTATTAATTCTTTGCTGCATTTAAAGAGAGAAAACAATAAATTGAAAATATTTATGATTAAAGCTTAAATTAATTAATACACACCAAAAGCTTCGTGCAGAGTTAGAGAACATATTTTATTGTAGCTAACAAACTACATTTCTACCCAAAAAAGCGATGCTAGCCCGTTGGGTAATCTGAATTTATTCATCGACACTCACGGTCATGGAGCACATGTAGACCTTTCTTCTCCTTTTTTATTTTTTTATTATTTTTTTTTTTTAGTCATTGATTCGGTAAACACTACGCACATGTCAAATACAACAACGTTGCCGCTATTTAATTGGTTATAAAGAATGTCAAGATTGGTAATAGCGATTTAATTGCAGTCTCTGCCTTGAATATATAGCTAAACCCGCTATGGCTCTATAATGTTTTTTTATGCCCGTAAACCTGCCAACACGTACAGAAACCAAATGAGAAAAAAAATCAATGAAAATTAATATTATTTTGTTTTTCCCAATTTTTTCTGAAAATGAGAAAATGTCATCATTTTACTCGTACAATAATCTAAAATGCTAACTTAAACTCGTAATTGGATTTTCTTTTTAATCTATTGAAAGTTCATTAAATCCAATAATTATATTCAATGAAATTAAATTTTTCTTCCTTTTTACAATCATTTCAAAAAGAGAAATACTACTTACATAATATTTTTACAACACTTTCACAACAATCAAAGTATATCAACACTTTCACAATATTTTTATAATCTGCCATTTAAAATTTGTTGTGAAAGTATTATGAAAATGTTATGGATGTAGCACTTCCTTTTCAGAAAATAAAAAAAAAAATAAATATCATAAGATAACACTCTACTTTCCTTTAAACCTCATTTTTCTAGTCTAAATTAAAAAAAAAAAAATTACAAAGTCTACGGTAAAATATAATAGACTTTACTTATTAAATTATCTAATGCTTATTCTAGTTTATTAATCTTCACATTTAAGTACAGTTTCTTCTTTATTGGGGAGAATTTTCTAGCATAATCATTTTTAACATCATGCATAAGCAGATATGTACATTTCTTTTCTTTTCTTTTCTTTTCTTTTTTTTTTCTTTTTTTTGATAACGCAGCAATGTTAACTAAACTATGTGTTTTTTTCTAAATAAATACAATTTTAATTTTCCTTTCCTTTATTCTTTGAGAACAACCAATTAAGCAAGCATCACAACCCTCTTTTGCTTTTCGCTTCTCTTTTTGGCTTTCAACCTTCAGCTTTAATTTGCATGTATGTGAAAGCTTTCTAAGAAGCAAGCAACAAAGATTCCTTTTGTAATTTTCCTCCTCTCCTAAGCCAAAATTCGCTTGATTGGAACAATTTTACTGCTCACCCGACTACCCAACCTCCCATCCTTCTTACTTTCTCATATAGATATAATAAAATAAAAGAAATCGTAGAAGTAATCATGTATTAGAAAAACCAATCAAATCATACATAGCCCTATATAGGTCATAATCCCAGGTTCCAAGCAGCTGCAATCAACATTTTATTTCAGAAACTAGGCCAAGCTCATTTGTCTCTCCCACTTCAGGTCCTCAGAGAATTCAGAAAGTGCAGCTCGAGGATTACCATTTGATATAGATAAGTAATATTGAGCAGTCCCATCATCGACTTGCATGCTTCTCTTCAATGAGTCAAGAACCTTTCTCTTGCCTTCTTCAGTTGTCATCTTATTCAACATATGGCTAGAGTTTCCACTCGGACCACCTTCAAGATACAACACTGCCACTTCCCTTTTTGCATAGGTATCTAGCTCGATGTAGCATGCTCCGTTTACAAGAATGTCAGGATTGCTTATAGGGATTAACAACCTCTCCCTTGAGTATATTCCATGGTCACTCATCATGTTGTTTAAACGTTTTACGTCCATAACCTGCTAACACCAAAAACAGAAAATTAAGAATGTACACACGAGTACAGTGACTATGTACAGAACAGGAAGAGCAAACCAACTTTTAGGACTATCAATTTGCATGCAGGAAAGAAAAGTTCAAAATTTTTTCTTTAAGTACAATCTAGACCTCAATAACCAAAAGGGTAAAACAATTTCTGTTAGATATCTCCTGTTGATATATTTTTCTTATATATCATAATTTATGGAATATTATCTCTTTTCTATATCAAACATTCAATTAAAATGGAAAGACAATTTTACCTAATTTATCAATGTCTTATTATCTTTTAAGATTCAAAACTTATGAAAGGGAAACAAGGTACATAAAAAAAGAAGGGAAAATACAGAAGCAAGACTTGTAATCAAAGACAAAAAAATAATAAAAGAACATTACAATTACCTTTCAAAAATTAAAAAATATAGCACCCCATATTCTAAATTTAATATTTTATTCACATTCGTATAAATTTGTGTATAAGCAAACAAATATGGGGATAATCACATTTAAAAAAATCTAGAGTTTGATACTATTTTCATGTCAAACTCTGACGTTTTGAGTGCACAAATGCTCACAGTATTACAATTTGAACATTTTAAGTTTATATTAACCAACATAATGGAAATTCATGTAAAGAATATTTTAAGTCTGTCTAGGTCTAGGTACTAAAAAATCCTTTCATTCATAAGTGGATTTTTTACTTTGAAAAGATTGGA
This sequence comes from Quercus ilex subsp. ballota, assembly GCA_032727855.1. NCBI lineage: Eukaryota > Viridiplantae > Streptophyta > Magnoliopsida > Fagales > Fagaceae > Quercus > Quercus ilex. The sequence continues at coordinate 7,094,417 of CM064910.1, read as the reverse complement.
AAATGACTTATTTGTACGTAAAAATTAAAAAAACCCTTAAAAAATAATTACAATAAAATGAATATTCTATTTTTGTGGGTTTCCTACACTAGCATTCCATTACCATATAATATCCGTGTGCCACGACTCTAGAGTAGTTACGTATATATTCATTCATAATTTGATTTCACCTGTTCTCAATCATTCTGCATAAAATATTTTCATGAAACAACTATTACAAAATATTCATTACCCATCTTCTTCTACTCTCTAATAACGTGACAACAACAACAATAACAAACAAAGCCTTAGTCCCAAAATTTTGGAGCCGGCTATGGATCCTCAACAAATTAGTTAGGGTCGGCCATATGTATGCACAAAGCTAAACCACTTTATGATTTCCAAAAAGCAATGACAGAGGTGTTCTCAACCATTTTCCCATAAACTATTTTCATCAAACAATACCTGTACATAATACCCTCTACACACCTTCCTTTTCCAATGTCCATAATAGCAATAACATAAGTTTGTGCAAAACTAAAACCTCTAATGGTCTGTTTGGATACCATGAATTTGGATTTGGATTTGAGTGGGTCCAAATCCAAATTCTTTGTTTGGATAACTCAAAATGAGAAGAATTTGGATTTGGCCCAAATCCATCATGGATTTCAAGAGTCCAAATCTATTGATTTCAAATTCCCTCACATACCATGGAATTTGGAAATCCCTCACCATACGCTCTTCACTATTCTCACGTTTCTTCACCTCTCCCTTCCTCGGCACCACAAGCTCTTTCTTCTTTCTCTGTTTCTCACGGCAACACAGGTTTGTCACTCTCAACTCCTCTTCTTCTTTAACCTCGCTATTTCTCTATTTCTACCAAATCTGAATCCATACAGGCTCTGGGTTGTGGGTTTCATTTGATTTTTTTGTGGGTTTGCTTGGGTTTCATTAATTGTTTGTGGGGTTTTGTTCATTTGTTTGTGCATTTTGTTTCATAGTATTTTCAATGATTTGTTTTGGATTTGTCTTTATTTTCTATTTCTATTTTCTTTTGTGGGTTGGTAATGCAAATTATGTGTTTGATGAAATGCTTCTATGAACTATCTATGAGTTGTGAAGTAATAAGTAATTGATTTGATTAATATTTGTAAATTGTTGATTCGCTGTAGGGTAGTTGCTTTGCTCCTCTGTCCACGACATCTCTCCATAGCCTATACCTTACCCCTACTTTATCATAGGATACAGGCCAATTCCAAATATTGGCATCATTGAACACCTGTTGTCAAATTAAACATCAACAATGTTGGACAGAACTGAAAGATAGGAATAGCTGAGCAAAAAACTATTGTATATCCTTTTGTAACAGGCTAAGGTAACAAAGGAGATATTTGAGGGTCGTTGTGAGGTTTTTCAGTAGAGTTTTGGATAATTTGCAGGGATGTTTTGCTGGTTTTTGAAGGTGTTTAGAGCTAGGTTTGCAGTGGGGTTTTAATTGAGCTCTTGGCTGGGTTTCACTTACTGTTTGGAATTAATTTTCTAGTTTTTGGGATTTGCTATTATAAATTAGTAGATTTCAATAGTTTTGTTTTATTATGTTAAGTCTGTCTTTTTTTTTCTTTTTTTTTTAACTTTAGAAAAATGCAAAAGTAGGTGCTTATAAAAACATAGCTATTGACAATTGGATTATCAATGGATTATTCATTACCTCATGTATTTATTAATTGGATTATCAATGGCTTTTTCATTACCTCATGTATTTATTAAAATTGTTACAAAATTATAATGTAGAAGGATTAAGAAAAATAATAATTAAAAAATATATTTTATTAATCTTAAATCCAAATTCAAATCCAAATCCAAATTTAGGTATCCAAACAATAGAATTTCAAATGATGAATTTCAAATCCTTCATTGTTTATAAACACCCAAACAAGGAATTTTTAAATCAATGGATTTCAAATCAAGGCATTTCAAATCAATGAATTTCAAATCCAAATCCAAATCCAAATGTTGCCATCCAAACACAACCTAAGGGTAATTCAACCTAAAACCTTTTGAAGAGGTATATTTTCTGAACAAGACACCAGGAATCACCAACTGCAAAGATTACCAAGTGAGGGTTCCACAATACAAACTATAGCAAGCTGCCAAGCTGCTTGACACAATTATTTACTAGTTGAGTCAATTTTCAGACATTCACCATATTAGCAATCACCAATGCAAAATGTTAAAACATATTGTAGGACCTTTTGCATTTTCTCAAGGGAAATGCCTATATCAAAACAGAGAAATCAATCTCAAAATCCTTTCTCTTCTTTTTAGTTTCCCCACCAGCGCTTTTCCTTGTATTGGCCACCTTTGAGAACCCCTACTTTATATTGCAATTCTTTTTCTTTTTCTTTTTTTTGATAAATAAGCAATTCTTAAAATTTCGAACACCCAAAATGAAACAATAAGAAACAATAAGCCTTTTTAGCAATTAAACGACAAGAAAAGAAATTGGGAAACTTGCATCCAAACTTGATGATCACTGATCACATGGCTTTGCAACACTAGTGCCAATCATGCCAACCAAACAATAATCACGATTGCATGCATATTGATCCATCATATATAATCCAGTATCTTAGACAAAATTCCTAACTTATGAACAAAAATTTTTCTTAACTCTCTCTCTCTCTCAAATAGCTAGTCAACATTTTCTTTTATGTGCACATTGAAAATTTATTCCTTCCTCGTAAGAAGTATACCCAAAAGAAAAAACCTAATTTTCCTTTCTCTTTCCCACAGTTTCTAGGCAAACAAACAGCACCTACCCCACATAAATGTACAGTTCATACTTCATACAGATAACATATGTATATCTAAAAGCCTCAATCAACGGTCATATTCATTATTTAATTTAACAAAAAATGTACTAACATCAACAACTAAGCTATACTATATGTATTAACTAAAAACCTAACAATTTTTAAAAAACAATTTCCTGTCCTTTCCCTCACTTTCTCGATAACCAAACAGAAATTGAGAAATTGAAAATTAAAAAAAATAAATAAATAAACCTGAACAGAGTACTTGACAGCGAGACTAGCGACACTATCTCCTCTAACAATCCGATGCGAAATCGCGAACTTCCAAATCCCACTGTCTCTCCAGAAGCTTCCAGAGACAGGCTTTCCGATCACGTCTCCGAGTTTCCACTTCGCCTTGAAGGCCTCGACGACGAGCTCGTAGGCGACCGAGTTCCAGACTCGGCACACGCAACTCGCTCGAGCGAGCTCCGAGACGCCGCAGTCTCCGTCGCCGCCGCCGAGCCTCTCGAGGATCAGGCGGAGAGTGTCGCGGTACGTAAGGACCGAAGAGAGGTTGGAAGAGGTAGTTATTATTGCCGTTGCGGATTCCGCGGTGGTTGTCGCGGTGAGGATTTCGTCTTTGTCGCCACAACAACCCATTTTTAGAGAGAGAGAGAGAAAGAGAGATTGGGTTTTTGAAGCTGGTGGCTTGTGAAGTGTCGCCGTAACAAAAATATAAAATGTGATTTTATTTTCGGAGTTTGGGATGGTTGGTGGTGGATAACATTGGATATGGAATTAGATGGGCTTCAATTATTAGTTTTATTATTTATCTATATCAAGAACCTTTTTTTTTTTCTCAAAAAACAAAAAAAAAAAAAACAAAAAATTATAGATGTACGGTTTGTACACTTTCTATACATAAAATGATAAAAAAAAAATAGTATTAGACAGATTTTGATTAAATTATATTTGATATTTCTACTAATTCTTTAATTTAATTTTTTATTATTTAAATAATTATTCTCTATAAATATTTTTTGTTAAATTGTTGATTTTTTTAATAATGAAACAAATATTATATTAAGAGAAATGAGGCAAACTAGGAGAGGAATCTATTTTAGCTGCTTCTCTCAGAGCCCAAAACATAGAGGAAAATAGAGGAGATGGTGATGATTCTTTCTCGGCCCAAGCCCAACTAGTTAGCAAGTGTGCTGCAGAGTTGGGCTCACAAAGACCATGTTTGGTTGGATAGAAAATATTTTTTGATTTTAAAATAAATTTCTGAAAAAAAAAAATATTTTCAAATGTTTAGTTGTATTTTTAAAAATGCTCAGAAAAATATTTTCACTTGAACGGCGATAGGCGGTGGCTTATGGCGGTGGTTGGCAACTGGAGATTAAGGATGTTAGTACAGGTGGTGGTTGGTGGCTAACAATAGGAGAGGGTGGCTGACATTTTTAGTTGCCCCAAATACATGAATATGCGGAATGTATTTTTTAGAAATCAATTTCCATCAAACCAAACACGTGAAACAAATATTTTCTGAAAATTGATAAACTAATTTTGAATTCTTCAATCAATGGTGCAATGAGCTAATGTGGACGATTAGTGGAGCTCTGAATTGGTACAATTGCACAAGAAGCATCCCCTTCAAAAATAACCTTTTGAAGCCCAAGTTTTTAGCTTTATTGACAGCTAGAAGAGCACCCTTTGATTTAGCCCTTGTTGCTTCTCCAGTAAGGTCAAAAGAAGCCCACGTGAAGAGAATTTTGTCTTAAAGGTTCAGGTTACATAACAAGGCAGCTTGACTAGTATGGTTGTCTCAGATAGCATCATCATCAGATAGCTTAATCATCAACACAAAATGAGAAGTTTAGAAAAAGTAATCAGAAACAATATATTTGACTATCTTAAATCCAGTTCACTTGATAAATAGCTTACAACATTACAGCTTGAAGAGTTCACAATAAAAACCTATATGATTTCAAGCTTCTTTGGTGGCATCTTGCAGCACAACAATATAGAAATACAATCTTCTCCAAAAAAAAAAAAAAAATACAAAGCATCTATGCCATGAAAAGGGTAATCCCATGACCCAGGTCTAACTTCTAGCCCAAATGCAAACCTTTCCATTCTGGATCCAGAAAGCAAAACACCAACTTCACCATCCCTGACCAAGCCCATATGCATCCATATAACCAGCCCCATGAACATGAGCATGATCATCATGATGTTCATGGCCACCATGACCATGATGATGGTCATGGTGATGATCACTGTTTTTTGCTTCATCTAACATCTTTTGGATATGCTCTGGGATAGGCTCTTCCTCAACTTTTCTCACAGATTTGGGTAATGACGATACAAACCGAACAATATTCTCAGATAGTTCATCAGCTGCATCCTCCTGATTTTACCAAACAATGAGCTTATTAGTATTTTGAAAGCAACAAAACATTACAATCACTACACCATCAAGCCATTCGAATTAAGTAATTGAGTGAACCATGCACCATATAGTGTAAATATATAGTAACCATCTTTGGAAAAATGAGTGTAAGTCGAAGTCCTAAAACAAATTAAAAGGCCATGTCAGTGCACAAGGCTCCAACTTAGCCAAACTTACCCCCAATTCAAAATACTACAACAAATGATGGGTTTTATTTTCTTTCTTCTTTTTTTTTTTTGGGGGGGGGGGGGGGGGGGTGTGTGGGTTGGGGGGGAGCATTCTATTTCTATATCCTTTCTTATATACTAGATGGAAATACAGTATATGTAATCATTAAACAACAAGCAACCATTTCCAACTAGGAACTTTAATTGACTGATTCTATCTATAAATTGTACAAGCTTTCTTCAGGCAGATTTCCAAACATCTTTCTCTTTTCAACAGTGACCCCAAAATCAAATAATACTAATACCAGTAGCATGTCTGCAGCATCCTGAATCATTAATTCTGATTCACATACTCAGAGGATAGTATTTTAGTGAAGGCTCTGCCTTAGGTCCATCAAATGAGAGTGAGCAGAAACTTGTAGAGGGAATAAATGACTTGATTCATGGCTACAACGAAGGCAGCACGACTCTTGAATATGACAAGGAAAGCACAACTAAAGTGTATTAATATTAGTTTTATATAAATTCAACTCCATCAAGAACTCCACCAAAGACAAAAGTCAAAAGTCAAATTGGGAAAATAATATTCAGAGTAGAGTTCTTTTTTTCCCCCAAAGCCTACATTATCAAGCAAGCTCTATGCAGATGACTTCCAATACAGGGTAATACATGTCACAAACTTGAAGCTAGTAACAGCCATGGTAATCCAAGGCTTCTTTTAATGCTGGAAACATGCATCTCTTCATGTTGTCCTAAATTTTGCACACAGACAATTGTGTGCCTAGGGGAAACGAGGAGAGAGTTGCAGTAGGTTGTTAGCCAGCATAAAACTTAGTCAATTCTCATGAATGGCTCAAGAAACTGAGAGGTACCCCATTTTTTAATGGGGATGGGGGGAGGGAGAGAGAGAGAGAGAGAGGAGAAGAAACCAATAAACAGACAAAAGTCTATTTGAGTTAACATCTCTTTTTCGTTTTTGAACATCGAACATTTTATTAAATTGTAAAAAGTTAAGGGTAAATCTATCTTCCTTGCAGCCTGTACTTGTACTTTCTAAGCCTGTATCTCTTCCAAACTATCTCATTTTTTCAATATTTTATGAAGGCATGGAAACAACACAGTGACGTAGGCACACCATCTAAAATGCAAGCCAAGGCAAGGCCAAGCCCCTGTGCCAAGCCATGGCCGCCCGCTTTCCTGACATGGCCTTGGCTTGCACCATCTGTCACACTTATTATTTTTGTTTTTGGCTAGTGGCATCCAGAAACTGGAACTAAACTATTCTACACTTAAACATGTGTGTTTTATATAATTATATTTCCTTTGAAGAGTTATATGTAAATATTTGAAGAAAGCTATACATATAGTATCAAATTCTAACAACAGACTTCTTTAAGTTGCTCCACTTGCAATGTATATAGCAGTCACCAGCTCATTCATTGACTGTGGAGTACACCACTGATAAGGTGTGTACAAATACTTCACAACCTTGAACCTACTTCATATGGTCTACCATCTACATGTTATTGCAGGCATTGTCTGCATCTGATTCTTGATGAGCGACACTTCAAAGTAGCCATTCTCATTAATCAAACAGACTCTAGTCAAAAGAAAAAATTTCAGCTTAACCATAAGTAGTTGAATAACTATAGCTTGAAATCAATATATAGTCACAATTCTCCACTTGATGTGCTAGATATTCATATTGCTTAACTAAACTCAACATCATTCCAAAAAATTGATCAAATCAATTCTTCTGAAATTTGAAACCCAAGCAAATGCAACCAGGATTCTGAAACCACTGCTCTCAATCACACACAACAAAAACAACCATTACAAGATTCTTACCTGAGCCCACCGCCCACCAGAATGCGTGACAAAAGCTGCCTGGGGAAGCGCATCAGCAACACGACGTCCCTCTTCACTCCATTCTTTGGACCAACCACCAGACCAGAGCACTTGCATTGGCATATCTTTTAACCCCTCAGAACCACCCCACTCAGCAATATCAAAGCTAAAATTCATCTTCTTCCCCATTCCCACAACTGCTCTCCTGCCATCCCTTCCCCTCAAAAGAACTCTATTAGCCTCCACATCCAAAGCACCAATCCCCTTCGAACAACACATCTTAATCAAACTTCTAAACACAAATGAAACCCCCAACATGAGCTCTCTAAGCACCGGGAATTCCAAAACACACAAAGGCAACGCCCCTACCCCTCTAGAATTGGTATCAACAAGTGTCACACTCCTCACCAAGCTTGGATTCTCCAAAACCCAATTTGATCCCAACCCCAAACCCGAATCGTGCAAAACCAAATGCACAGGAGCCAACCCCATTGTCTGCACCACTTGCCCCAACACCCTCCCCATCTCCACAGGACCCAATTCAATTGGCCTAACAACCTTCCTCTTCGAAACCCAGTTCCCAATCTCCTCATAAGGAATCTGACCAGTCTCAATCATCCTATCAAACGCAAAAAACAGACCCTTTTCTTGAATTTCATCATACACATCCATAAACCTCCCTAAAATCCCATTCCCTCCCTCAACAACCTCTTCCACAGACTTATCCGAAAACCCATTTCCTGGGAAATCAATAGCAACAACATGAACCCCTTTTGAGCCCAAAATCCTAATAACTTCACGAAATGAGTAAGAACTAAGACCCAAACCATGAACTAAAACAACGTTTTCAGACGCTACAGGACCATGTTCAACGGTGAATACCTCAATAGGTGCCTGGTTTGGACTCGTTTGGACCTTAACAATGCGACCTTTAGAGTAATGCTGACGAAGATTACTGGGTAGACTCAAAAACCAAGACTTGGGGTCTTGATGAGGGGTTAGATAAGAGACCGAGATAAAGAAGAAGGTTGCAAGCGAGACCAAGAGAGTGAAGTAAAACCAAAAAGTGAAGGGGTTAGTGGAAGCTGGAGGTGAAATGGGTTTGTGGGGTTTGGGTTTTTGGGTTTGGGAGTTTGGTTTTTTGGGGGATTTGGGTTGTTGTTGCTCTTGCTCTTCGGTTATGATCGCCATTGATGATGGATCTGTGAGGTTTTTGGAGCTTTGGGTTTATATAGAGCTACAGCTAATAGTGACTCACCGGAGTTGCTGACGTGGCCGGTGCTCTTGGTAGTGACAAAGTGAAAACAACACCCAGCTCAGTTTTTTCGCAGTGTTCGAGCTTTTTCCCAAATCGAAGAGAGATTCAAAATGGCAACAGAGAGTCATGAGTGGGGTATGAAATTATGTCGAGGCTTGTTACGGCTAAAATGGTCGCGTTTATAAGTATTTTTTAGTAACGAGCTTTTATTACAACTCTTTTTCGCTTTATCCAGACTAGGTAATAATTTCAAAAGCGGCTTTGCACTTTTAAGATTCGTCGTAATAATTTCAAAGAGTGACTTTGTTAATGAAAAGCACCACCATACTTTTTAGTATTTCAATTTTCAACCAATTCTTTTTGAAGAACAAATAAAGTATGAAAAGAAATTAAGGGTCCGTTTGGAACATGCGTTTAAAAATTGAAAATTGTTATTTGAAAATATTTATAAAAATACGTGTGGGTGAAAAATTGCGTTGAAATACGTGAAATGTTGTTTAAAAACTGAAAATGGTTGTTTAAAAATACAAACCAAACACACCCTAAATATTTGTATTTTTCAACACATCAAACAATACTTTTGAGTATTTCCAACCAATTAATTTAATTTAAAGTATTAACATTCTTTTAAATAAAAAATAAAAAGAAATAATAAAATATGATTCTTTTTCAAATCTTTTGGACTTTTGAGTTTTTCTTCTAATTAATTTAATCTTTCTAGTTTTAATAAAAGGAAATAAAATATAATTATTTTATACACTTTATAGACAATAAGCAAGAATAGATACACCTAAAAACATTATTTCTAAAAAAAAAACATTCACTTTCGAAGAACAAATAAAAAATAAAAGGAAATCGAATATAATTCATTTAAACACAATATAACTCTCTTTCAGATCAGTTAGACTTTTGGGTTTTTCTTTCAATTAATTTAATTTTTCTAGTTATAATAAAGGGAATTAAAATATAATTATTTTACACACTTTATAGACAATAAGTAAGAATAGATACACCTAAAAACATTTATAAAAAAAAATTCCTTTTTGAAAGAACAAACAAAAAATAAAAGGAAATCAAATATAATTAATACACAATTTGTAGACAATAAGTAAAAATAGATAACAACTTATGCCGTTACCGATCTATTATTTAACAAAAGAAAACTTAATCGATTATGCACTTTATAGACACTAACATGTAAACTTATGCATACGCACAGATACATTTAAAAATAAACATGTACTTTTAATTATAAAAGTGTGGGGGGTAAAAGTCCAGATTTGCCAACTGGGCCTGGGGCCCTGTTTTTGAGACCACTTCATGTCCGAAGAGTAATAATGGGCTGGGAGAGGATTCACTTGTGGGCAACGAACCCAAAGATGGCGGATGAGTGCAATCCGAAGAGATCACCATTTGTCCGAGGAGGTTTTACTCCTCGGATACGGATAATTTTGACTAAAGAAACATACAGAAAGCCCGAATGCCCTTCCTGGCAATCTCAGTGACAAAGATAAGCTCTAGGCGTTCCTGGGGATGATAAGGATGAAGAAATATCTCAAAAAAAAGTTGCCACCACCGCATTTAATGCCCTGCAGCAACTTCTCTGGCCGCATTTATGCGGAGAAGACTCTGAACAGTGCAACCTCAACTACCGCCACTCCCAAAAGCTAAAGAAGATGTTTGATGTGACTTATACTCGAGTGTGATAGCAGATGGAAGACAAGTGGATGGTTGGGATGTATAGGAAAGAGGCTATATAAAGAAGGAGAGCCTCTGATAGAGGGGATCGAAAAAAAGAGGAGGAGGAAGAGCAAAAATTACTTTACTGTAGCCCTGGAATCTGTAACTTAAGCACATTCAATAAAATTCCTCTTCGGACTCCAGGTCCTTCATGGTTTTTACGTGATTGCATGTTAGATTACTTGCCTATATTACAACCAACCTTTGTTTAATCCATATCCGGCCCAGTTCTTTCACCCACGCTCTACAAATTTATTATTTTGGACTTGTTGGGCTTATATTCCACACTTGGTGGGCTTGGGCTACAAAAATCGACCCTACAAAAAGCATATATAATATTAATCAAATTATTAAAAAAAAAAAATTAGATGCATATTAAATTTTTTGCCTAAGTTTAATACTACTTATAATCATTTTTATTTTTATTTTAAATAAGATATAAAGTGTGGTGATATTCGTTGGTTTTTTATTTTTTATTTTTATATATAATTAATATTATACTCTTAGTATTTTAGACTTATTAATTTATTTAGCACAAAATTTTTTTTTAAAAAAAAAAACTTTAATGGACACGTGACACAAAATTAACCCACAATTGAAATTTAATTGAATTTTTTTAATTTTGGCTTAAAGTATACCATATAGATAAGTAAAAGTAGGTACTACTTAAAAACAAAATCAAAATAATAAAAAATTCAATCTAAAAAAATAAAAATAAAAAATATTTTTGAAGTACAAATAAAAATAAATAAAAGGAAATAAAATATAATTATTTTACGCACTTTTATAGATCATAAGTAAGGAAAATCTTGTCACATTTCCCATGTAATCATACAAAGCAAAACTTAGAAAAAAAAAAAACAATGCAACGTTTTTAAATTATTTTCCTTAAAACGACACCATTTCCTCACATTTCCAAAGTCCCATCTTCATCTTCTTCGTCCTCTCAATCTGTGACTCTTGTTGCCTTCACTCTCTCTCTCTCTCTCTCTATAGAAAATGGTGACCATGAGCTCACTACCATCACCGCTAACGTATTCTCACTCACGCGCTCGCTGCCTTCGCTTCCTCTCATCAGTCTCACTCTCACTCCCAATTTTCCACAAATTCAAAACCAGCCCCAAACTCTTCACCAAATCACCGAACCCACAAATCCTCACTGTCCGAAACTGCGGTTCCATCACAGCCAAGCCATCTTTCGATATCAGAAGAAAGAACCGTGCCGGTTCGGAACCGGACGAGAAGCTACGGAAGCTTCGGGAGCTCTTTGTGAAGCCTGGGATTGACATCGATGCCTATATTGTTCCCTCTCAGGACGCTCACCAGGTTGGGTTTTTTCATTGGTTTGAAGTGAATTTGTGGCTTTTGTGGTTTGAATTCAATTGGGTTTTCTGAGTTTTGCGTGTTTGTTATGGAAATTTGTGATTTTTTTGGTTTAGTTTTTGGTTGAAGTTGAATTTTTCTTCAATGTTTGGTGCTTGTTTTGTGTTATAGAGGAGTAAATGGAACTGGGTTTTGGGATATTTAGGCTGAATTATTGGTTTTTGGTCGAAGTTGGTTTTTTTTTTTTTTTTTTGGGGGGGGGGGGGGGGAATAATTGGTGCTTGCGTTGTGTTATAGAGGACAAAATGGAACTTGGCTTTGGAAACTTTAGGCTAATTTCATGGTCATTGGTTTAAATTTTATAGCTTGCTTTTGCTTAAACTTGTGGTTGTTGTTGAGTATGGGATTTTTTTGAGCTTTTTGGTTGAGTTTTTGACTGAAGTTGAGAAAATGCTTACTGGTTTTAGAAAGTTTAGGCTGAATTCTTGGGTTTTTGGTCGAAATTTTATAATTTTCTTTTTGAAATTGTGGCTTTCGGGGTCTGGGAGTTTTAAGTGATTGTGATGAAAATTTTGAGCTTCTTGGTTCAGTTTTTGACTGAAGTTGCAAGTTTCTGGTGCTTTGTGCTGGTGTTTTAGAGGAGAAAATGCAACTGGGTTTAGAATGTTCAGGCTGAATTCTTGGGTTTTAGTTCTTCTAATTTGCTTTTGTTTGAGCTGGTGTTTTTTGGGGTCTGGGATTGTGCCTTTGGTCTTTTTTGTTTTTGCATGCAAATGGCTATATATATTAGATAAAGTAAAAAGTATTACAGAGAAGTTTAGAGGTAGTATCAGCACTCTGAAATATATATAAAGGCCAGCTAGTGAAATTGTTAAAAAATTAAGTAGTACGCAAATAGTTGGTTCCCATCATATCACAAAAGTATGTAGTGATCAAAAAGGTGGGGCACGTGTCATATAAAATCTCCCTTTGCATTTCACTGCTTCCTTTATCTACTAGCCAGTCCACTATTCCATTAGCCCTGCGGTAAATATGCTTTAGCAAGATTGCCCATGCTCACTGCATTAGGGACCTGCAATCAGCAATTAAATTGGTTAGTATAGGTGTATAAGTAGGAAGAAATGGAATTTAACAAAGTTACTGAGGTTTTTGTTGTTGGATGCGAGCTTGTGTGTTAGAGTTGGGCTTTTGTTTTTTTGTTATGTTGAGCATTTATGTCAGTTTTTACCAAATTCAAGTTTTGACAGTTGATGATGGTGTATATGTTGGGAAATCAAATGGTTTATTATGTTTGCTGCACTTTTTTCTGTAAATTTTTTATTAAGGTTTTTATCAAAAAGAAAGAAGAAAGCAAGAAGGCTTTTAGTACTCTATAACACACGCGCACGTGCGCACACACACACGCACATATGTACATGTATGCTGGACTGTTTCTTTCTGTTGGGTCTGAATTGTTGGTTGCTTCAAAAGTTTGAAATTTGGTACTTTTAGTTTTAATGTTATTTCTAATAGTTCCCCTTTGGTGTTAATCACCTTTGTTCATTTATTCTTGGATTATGAATGAATTCTGTGAATGAATGTTTCATAGTTGCAAAGAAAATTTATTTGCTAAGATAATATCTGTATTAACATCTTTATAGATTTTAAAAGTGCCATATGGCCCATATCTAAGGCTCCAATGGTTTCTAGGAAACATGACGAAAATGAAAGGAAATGCAACTGAAAAGAAAAAAAAAAAACCCTGCTATTCTTATCCATAGAATGTAAACATCCATTGTTCTTTTCATACTCTTTGGGCACCAACTGAGTGTTAGGAATTATAGGGTTTATGTTGCTTTGCTGGTGTACTAGGGATTGTAGAATTTCTGCATTAAATGTTTCCTCCAGCAAATGTTAATTGCTTTTTTTTTCTCCCACAGAGTGAGTTCATTGCTGAATGTTACATGAGGAGGGCCTACATATCAGGGTTTACTGGTAGTGCTGGTACTGCTGTTATCACAAAGGATAAAGCAGCTCTTTGGACAGATGGGCGTTATTTTCTCCAGGTTTGAGAAAAGGATACTTGTTTCCTTTGCCAACTCTTCAGCTTTAGCTCTGTGCTATATGCATAGTCAAAACCTTTAGTTTCCCCTCTTTGGTCAGGCCAAATCATTATAGTATTATTGGGGAAGATTTTTTTTTTTTTTTTAAATAACTAAATTTGGAGGAGAAATATCTATTTTGATATCCTCTACAATAAGACATAGTATTTACTAACAGGTTTTTTCCCCTCTTTGTAATGATAGGCTGAGAAGCAGCTGAATTCTTGTTGGATTCTCATGCGGGCTGGTAATCCTGGAGTTCCTACGACTAGTGAATGGCTTAATGATGTTTTGGCTCCTGGTGGTAGGGTTGGCATTGATCCTGTGAGCAATTCTCTGCTTCTTTATTATTTATTGTTTTTTGCTAAGCATACTCTGCTTCTTAAAATGGCCGCACCAAATTTCTTGTTCATGTTTCTCTTTACTGTGCAATCCATTCTCCATCACATTAAGTGCTGATTTTGACTTCTCATACGGGCTTTCATTTTAAACTTTGGATTTCACCTAGCTTTTTTATTTGTAACCATGGAGCATATTCTAAAAAGTTCATCTTATCATGATTTATGGTTTATTTTCATAAGTATAGGGCATTATCAAGTAGGAGATTGATTCACATCTTGTTTTACTTTGTAACTTTCCTTTTCTGTCAAAATATTTTCATTGCTTCTTTTTATTTAGTTTCTTTATTCTTTATTTTCTCCCCATGATAGGCTTCCCTTTCTTTCTGTGGGTAGATATTGTTGCTTATTTATGCTCACTGTAGCATTCTGTCTCTGATGCCAGTGTCTTTGGTATTGTGAAGGGAGCAGTTTCTTTTTTCTTCCGATGCTGCGGAGGAACTGAAGCAGGCAATTGCAACGAGGAATCATGAGCTGGTGTACTTACATGATTTAAATCTAGTGGATGAAGTTTGGGGAGAATCACGGCCTAAGCCTCCTAAAAAACCAATCAGAATACATGACCTAAAATATGCTGGTTTAGACGTAGCGTCAAAATTGTCTTCACTGAGGTCTGAACTTATTGATGCTGGTTCATCTGCAATTGTTATATCAGTGCTTGATGAAGTTGCTTGGCTGTTGAACTTGGTAATATTTCTGAACAGCTTTTTAGAGTGGAGTTGCATGTAGACGTTTCTCAGAATTTGTTGGAATTCTTGCTCCTTTGCTCCTCTTAAAATAAAGGAAAAAGAAAAGATATATAGAGCATGGTACTTCCTTAATAGATTTTGTTTTTTTTTTCTTTAGGATAGGGGTAAGGGGAGGGGGGGATACATTGCCCCATACAAAGCTGAACTTATAAGTTCTAATTAATTTTCCTGCTTATGTCTCTTAATCTTTAAATTGATACTTCAAATTTTTTTTTACAGAGAGGAAGTGATGTTCCCCATTCACCTGTTATGTATGCATACTTAATTGTTGAACTTGATGGAGCAAAATTATTTATAGACAATTCTAAAGTCACGCCAGAGGTGATGGATCACTTGAAGAAAGCAGGCATAGAGTTGAGGCCATATGATTGTATTCTTTCTGAAATAGAAAGGTAAAGTTTGGAGCTCCCTCTCTTTTATATTTTATACTAGAAGGTTGCCCGCGCGTTGCGCGGATAATGCTGTAAGCTTTTATGTAAAATGGTTTTGGAAATTTTTGTACATATATTATAGCATAAATGACAAATATTTTCATTGCTAAAATCATCTACAATTATAGTAGAAACTTCAAAGCATGTGGGCATATTTTGTTGCCTACCATCAGTTGATCATAAACCAATTGATTGCAAGCATACATTATGCATATCAAACTCCTTGAACCTATCCTTTGTCATACGAAATGTCTAACTAAGGCATTGATCTTATGAAGCATCTTCAATAATATTTTAACTGCTAAGGTTACCTAGTGATTCATGTCTATTCAAAGCAACAAACACACTTTGATATTGTCAAGGCTCTCATGGACAGCTGTACATGATACTTGACCAATAAATAAATAAATAAATAAAGCAAGCAGTTTCAATGATATTGAGCTAGACATGATTCAACATATTTAACAAATTCTTAACAAACGTGTACCAGTATAATATATTTAACAATTTTTTTTAATACCATTTTGAGTTAATATAGATTCTAGGCTAACCTTCAAATAATGGAGACACCACATAATTTTTTCTGCCCACTTAGTTCTTAATTTGTACCTTTGCGGTTCTCATTGTTTCTTTCTTTGTTCTTATTTTTATCATTTGAGTTTCTGTTATTTAGTAGGACATAGAATATGTGTAGATTGTGGTGATTATTTTCAAACTTTGCTTCCAAATAATACCTAGCCCCTCAATTGGTAAAAGAAAATTATTCACCTAAAAATAATAACAACTTTCTAACCAGTAGTTAAGTTAATTTGTTTCACTCATGTCAAGTATATAGGCAGCTACATCATATAACCAAATAAAAATTATAAATTTTTTGTTAAGCATTTTATAAAACACTATGGATTCAAAATAAAATATATAGTTACTCCTGGGCTCTTAGCACTTTGAATCCCACAAAAGTCTTGCCTTAATTGGCGTTTTGAATGTGACCCAATCCATATAGATACATGGGTATGTGCTCCGACTACATGTGGCGTTGAGGAGCTTGATTTGTTGATTAAGCTTCTTCCTCATTAATCTTTCTACCTGCCCAACAAAACCAAATTATTTACTCAACTTATCTTTGCCTTAGGGTCTAAATAGTACTCAATTCAACTAATTTTCTTAATCACATCCTCATATAACATATTTAAATCACTCACCAAAAGCCAAATCATAAATTACAAAACAGTGTGGCTCAGTAAAAACTCAACCAGTAAATAGTTCAAATGAAAAGAAAAAAACTACCATCTAGTTCGATTATCAAAAACCCATTACCTCTTAGATACTAATGTAGATTATTAGTATTTTGTACCTCTTAGATACTGAATAAGGATTTGATAAATTTGAAGCTTCAATCTCCCCAGGTTTGTCTTCCCTCAAACATTGCAAACCACAAACTCGGTACCTCAAATAAAATTTAAAAAAAAAAAAGAAAAAGAAAGAAACAAAGAAACAAAGAGAGAGAGTCGGCAATATTTAGTTATTTATAGACACTGAGAAGGGAGTTTTTGTGCATGAACTCGTAGAGGGATCGTTGATCCATCAATATATAATTTTCAAAAGAAGCAGATACATTAGTGTGCGTTTAAATTGAAAGAGGAAGTGAAAGAGTTTTGTTTTTTTTTTTTTTTTTTGCTAGAAGAGTTGAAGAGTTGAGAGAGAGAGAGAGAACTGAAGAGTTAAGAGAGAGAATGAATGAAGTTAAAAAAATTTAAGATGTATTTGGTCTAAATGGAAATTACTTGCAAAGTATAATATTATTGTAAAGGTTCAACAATGCAAAGCTTGGTTTCACTTTGCCAGGTGCTTACCGTAGTGTGCATTTAAATTTGAAAGGGGAGTGAAAGTGCTTTTTGTTTTCTGGTTTGTCCAGAAGAAGTGAAACCAAGCTTTGCATTGTTGAACCTTTACAATAATATTATACTTTGCAAGTAATTTCCATTTAGACTGTAGTGTGCATTTAAATTTGAAAGGGGAGTGAAAGAGCTTTTTGTTTTCTGGTTTGTCTAGAAGAAGTGAAGAGTTAGGAGAGAGAAAGAAGTGAATTGATTTTTGCTGAAGCAATTAGTGCTAAACATAAAAGCTGCATTGTTTTTATTTTTATTTTTTTATTTTTTTTGAGGTTGGAATGAAACAACATCCTTTCATAATAAAAAGGATTGCAAAGAATTCATATAGAGCACCACATGGCAAAACCTCATGCATTCTCGCATGAGGTCTCTACAGTATATATTGATATGTGTGTGTGTGTGCGCGCGCGTGTGGGTGTGTGGTTGCACAGGTGCAAATGGAAACTATCAATATGTGTGTGTGGTGCACTGCACTGGAAAGCATAGTCCTTTTTTATACTGGTGAACTGGCTTTGATTTCAATATACTATATGGTATGAGGTTCAGACTCATGGGCTGTGAAAAGAAGTGAAACTATGATCAGTTTTATTCATGCCTATCAAAAAAATATCAGTTTTATTCATGTGTATAATTCTGAAAACACACACAATCATTTTTTTCTGGCATAGTTACCACGATATTTTGAGGTTAGACTGGCCTTAGGTTTAGGTTTATTGTTACATGCATACTGAGGTGAGCTGATTTCATGAGCACTGCAAGTTGTAAAATTACAACAGAGTTTCCTTCTTCAGTTTGGCAGCACAAGGGACTCACCTTTGGTTGGATACATCTTCTGTTAATGCGGCCATTGCCAACACCTATAAGTCTGCCTGTGACAAATATATGGGGAGCCTTGGGAATAAAACCAAAGGGCAGAGTAAGATCTATGATAGCTCCAATGGTCAGTCTGGTGGACCCACTGGGGTGTATGGATTATCCCCTATTTCTCTGGCAAAGGCAGTGAAAAATCATGCAGAGCTAGAAGGGATGCGGAATTCTCATTTAAGGTAATTAATTGTTTCCCCTAAGACCTGATATCTAAGTTGATGAATTTATGTGACCGTTTTGCATTTTATTTTTTCAATTTCAATGTCTTGAATGATAATCTTTATTAATAAGTTTTGTATATGTGGATCATAGAAAGATATAGAATGTAAGCATTAGGGTTGGCATGTTTGTTTTTTGCCAAGTTATTTTAGCAGTCATTTGAAATTTTTAGAAGTAATACAAAGTAATATGAAGGAATTAATTGTTGCTGTCATTATTTGGCTGGAGACTCATCACTAGCTCATTTCTATTTTTCTAGTGCCACAAATTATTCATTGGAAGGAACTTAGATGAAATTTAGTTCCTGAATGCATATCACTTCATTCATTAATACATATTATTCCTATTGATTATTTCATTAACATTTGTCTTCTATTTCAGGTAATATCTTTCTCTCTTTCATTCTTTGTTTTTCATTGGAATTGCTAATTATCTTTCTTTGCCAGTGTTTAGTCATCTGGGTAGATTTTAATTACTCTGGGTCAATAATCAAATCACGTTATTCATATAGGGTTTTATGAAACTGTTAATTCATAATTAATTATTTGTCATTATTCATATAGGGTTTATTTGTCATTAGTCCATCAGATTTACTACCCTCTAATTAAATATCCTTCATCGTCTCTTGTATTTTTTTTTTTTTATTAATACAATTCTCTAAGAGCTACTTATCAACAAAAAAAAAAAAAAATGCAATTTGCTAAGAGCCTTGTAGCTCAACTGGTTAGCACCCCTTGGTGTTTCCAATAGAGACATCCATGATTCAAATCCCCTCTCCCCCCAACTATTGAACTATCAAAAAAAATCTTTTATTAATAAAAATCACTTCAGTTGTCAAAAAAAGAAAAAAAAAATTATCATCTCTCCTGTGATTGTGTGGATAGATATAGGTATCTATGGAAATTAAGAGCATAATTTTTTCTCACCGTATTGGGATAGATTTTGAAAAAGAACTTGTAAAGCAAGAGCAGGATACTAGTAGAGTAAAATTAAGAGCATAATTTTTTCCTTGTTGGGGATCAAACTTATTATTTCTTTACTGGGGAAGCTTGAGTATATCTTCTCAATTACATGGTTGACTTTTGCTAAGGAACTCGTGGAAGATGTGACTGATATCTTCTTTACAGGGATGCTGCTGCTCTGGCACAATTTTGGGTCTGGGTGGAAGATGAAATTCATAAGGATGTGAAATTAACAGAGGTGGAAGTTGCAGACAAACTCCTGGACTTTCGTTCCAGGCAGGCTGGTTTCATTGATACAAGCTTTGACACAATAAGTGGTATATCAATTCCTGTAACTCTGATGACCATTTTTTTTCTTCCTATTATAAGGATTTAGATCATATTTTACTTATCACTAAAAAAAAAAAAAAAAAAATTCAAATTATACTTCTAAATGGTATAAACTTTCTGTAATTTTGATTACCATTTCTCAATTCATAGAGAAAATATAGCCATTCTAAATGGTACATCAGCTTGGATACTAATAAATTGAACTGAAATTATGCCCTCTATAATTCTAAAGTACTTTTTTTTTTCATTCCTATGGAAAAAGGATTTGGAAAGTATTTATCTTCATAACATGCTTGCCTGTGACTTGAAGTTTTTGTTTCTTGTACTTTTTAAAGTTGATTTGGTCAACTTACAAGCTTCAGGGTTCAGTTCTTTTTGGCACTTACTCAAAGGATAATTGTATTAGTTGCTTCACAAATTGCAACTAATAATATATACAGAAGCTGTTGCTATCTGTTATTAAACCTCTCACTGTTAACGGTTAGGATGTTCTTCCAGCTTCTGGTGCAAATGGGGCTATCATACACTACAAACCAGAAACAGAAAGTTGTGCTGTTGTGGATGCAAAGAAACTCTTCTTATTGGATAGTGGAGCTCAATATGTTGATGGTACTACTGACATAACCAGGACAGTGCATTTTGGTGAACCTACTGCACGACAAAAAGAATGCTTCACTCGAGTTTTACAGGTAACTTTTTTTTTTTTTTTGGTTATCTGTTTAATTAATAATGCCCACAGAATTATTATGAGCTTATTTATTCCAAAATGCCTAGGGGTGAGGGGATTGATAGTTTGTTTTGGAAGTAAACCCCGAATGGTGTTTTTGATGTGTGCTCTTTCTATAATTCCTTTTCTACTCCTCCCACCTTTCCTTTCCCTTGGAAATGTATTTGGAGAAGATACCTAGAAGAGTGTCTTTCTTTTTATGGACCGTAGCTCGAGATAGTATTCTTACTATTTACAACCTTGTAATAAGGAACCTGTCATTGGTTTATTGGTGTTGCTTGTGCCGTTGCGATGGAGAAACAGTGGATCATCTTTTACTTCATTGTAAATTCGCACACGCCTTATGGAGTGAAGTTTGTTAAATGTTTGTATTGCAGTGGGTGATGCCAAGGACAGTTGTTTCTCTTCTTTTTGCATGGGAGAATTATTTGGGGTTACACTTTTCTTCGGTCTGGAATATGGTTCCAGCCTGTTTTATGTGGCTAATTTGGAGGGAACGAAATACCCACACATTTGAGGATGTTGAGGAACTGCTGATTTTTTGAAGTCTTTGCTAGTTGGGACATTGTTTGGGTGGTCTTGTATCTGGGGTTTTACACAATGTATATCCGTTTTTTATTTCATGCAATCTATTTCTGTCTCTGTTTGATTTGGTTGTACTTGTTTCTAGTACAATCTGTTCATCATTGTGAACATGGTGTACTTTTTTTTTAATGAAAATATCTATTACCTATCAAAATTTTTTTTTTTTTTTTTTGGACTTAGAGAAGTATGAATCTCTTGTCACTTCAGAATATTATTGCTTCTTACATTAAAGCAATCTGCTATTTTGTGCATTTTGATCTTGGGTATCATCCCTTAATGATCTCTTGGTTAAATAATCAGTGTGCTTATATATATATATATATATATATATATTGTTTGTAGCATGTGTACTTTGGTTTTTATTTTATTTTTTCTTGTACTTCTTGAGAGTCCAGATGCCTAATTTTGGCAGTTAAGAATTTTTTTTTTTTTTTTTTTTTTTTTTTGAGGATTTTTCTGATAGTGTCCAATTGCAGGGTCACATAGCTCTTGATCAGGCAGTTTTCCCTGAATCTACCCCAGGTTTTGTGTTGGATGTATTTGCTCGTTCTTTCCTTTGGAAGATCGGACTTGATTACCGGCATGGTACATGTCCAATTCCAAACTTCTGTTATTTTATTATTTGATTGTGAAGTAAACAAACGAATCTGTTGGCTTAATTAAATGATTTCATTTTCCTTCCATTTTTAGGAACTGGACATGGTGTGGGAGCTGCATTAAATGTTCATGAGGGCCCTCAAAGTATTAGCTTTAGATATGGAAATATGACCCCCTTATTGAGAGGCATGATTGTCAGCAATGAACCTGGCTATTATGAAGACCATGCCTTTGGTATTCGAATTGAGGTACACTCTTCAGTGGCTCTTTTTTATGTCCTTGGAAAATTCATTCAGCTACCACTCTTCAGTGGCTCTTTTTTATGTCCTTGAAAATTCATTCAGCTACCAATATCACTGGAAAGTTTACTATCAGTGACTAAATCCATTTATTAGGTCCTGTTAGATAAAAATGGGTATGTTTCTTTGACTTGAATGCTATGTTTCAAGGTTCATTGGCTAGACAAAAATCAATTTAGTTAGAAGAAGAAAATGTATGTATGAGCTAAGCAGATACATAAGGGTTTGCATTACCTTCTTAGTGCAAAGATAGTGACCACAGAGCCTGCCTATAATTTTTGTAGCACTTGATAAAAGTTGTTCTTTTCTATCTTTTTCTGTATGGATGTGTAGATTGATTTTAGATGTTAATGCCTTTAACAGTTTATTATAGAAACATGTAGCACTTAAAAAATACGTAGTTTCATTTGTAAAATTCCTAGAAGTTGAGGTTGGGCTCAAATTATTTTCTTCTAATAATTTTGTTACTTATAGAAAAAATTAAAAAAGAAAAATAGTGTGATGCTTAGCTTACAATTTCACTTATTTTTTAGTTAATTCACAGAATATTCTATTTCTCTCTTTTTTCTCACGGAGATGTGTTTCTTTATTGTTGATGCTGGTTGCTCATTAAAATTATGATATGTATTTCCTGATCGCACTCTTCTTAGATGGTGATTTAAGTTTTTTTCTGCAGAACCTCCTTTATGTGAAAGAGTTTGACACACCTAATCGATTTGGAGGGGTTGGATACCTGGGATTTGAAAAACTCACATTTGTCCCCATTCAGGTATGCTGACATTTTCCTGGTACATCATGCCTTTTGCCATTAACATAATCCTAGTAAGGTTGTGTGAGAAATCAATATCAGTGCATCTGTATCTTTGCTTGGCCCAAAATAGGCAACTTAATTTTACAGTGGAATAAAACCTGCTATGTTTACTGTGTGGGGGATATCGGCTGTAGCTTTTTTTTTTTTTTTTTTTTTTTTTGGAGAATTGGCTGTGGTCATTTAATTGTTTAAGTGTTCTACTTTCCTGTAGCCTCTTTGCTGAAACTCAGTTTACATTACATCATGCTCACACACACTGAGCTCTGTTGCTCTAGTGGGCTTCAAAATAGGTTAGGTGGCAACACTAATATTTTTGCCATTGGAGGAACTTAGTCATGGTTAAATGGATGCATTAGTCAAAGAGAGATACTCTAATATATATATATATATATATATATAAGAGAGAGACTCTCTCACACACACACATATATATTTTGAGATTCCTGTAACCTATTTTAGACATACTTCTCAATACTTTATGCTTGGAAACTTCATCTTTGGTGTTTTTTTTTTGGGCAATATATTTGACAATCACGTAGAAACTTTCAGATTATTTCCTTAAAATTCCACTACCTTATAATGTTCTTCTTTCCCCTTTGAGGTAAGCATAAATAGAATATTATTTAAAGAATGAGTGCTAGAACTGAGTGTGATGTTATTATGGTCATGATATTCTGCCATCATTCTAATCAACATCCAAAATGGATAAGTGGCACTTCATTAAATAAATGGAAAGAATTGACAGTCTGTGTTATTTTCAAAATTGTCAATTGTAAACATGGATCATGAAATAATTTAGAAAGCATTTCAAACGTTCAAGCATGTTGCATCTTACAAGAGGTCCAAAGCTGAGTCCTTTGTAGTGTTTCTTAATTCAATATATGAGAGGCAGGGAAAAAAATAGTGGCTACATGGATAAGAATGTCCTGTGTGGATTATATTATTTTGTACCATCTACTTTTGAGTTATTTATTTCTGTTGCAACTTGAATTGTCTGTCTAAAACAAGATTGTAATAGAGGTTCTTTTTTTTCTTTTATATATGCTTACTGATTTGCTATTTTCATCATGCAGAGTAAATTGATTGACTTATCTTTGCTCTCCGCTGTGGAAGTTGATTGGCTCAATGACTACCATTCACAAGTTTGGGAAAAGGTTATATTCCACATCTAGAAACTATTTTGATCTCTATGTACTTTTATTTGGTATATAGAAGTTTGGACTCATTGTGACAAACTACTGAAATATGTTTTTATAAAGATCCATGTTTCTCAGAGCTTTTGAAATTCAAAGTAGGTTTCGTGTGAGTCATGAGGAAAACATCTATTTTTATTGTACCCTTTTGTATTTAGAGTACTGGATTTAATTTGGTGTTTTACACCTTGCTTTTCAGTCAGTAGAGAAAACCATATAAGCCAAATTTTGCAGACATATGAATATCATGTCACTGGTTTAGAATGAAAATATGAAAACATGTTTTAGAACTCCCATATTTTTTTTCATTTCAAAAGGTGGAATAGAATCATTGTTTTATCTTATCTCGCAAGTACTTGAGTTCTGCACACACACATGCATAATCAGTCATTCTGTCTTACCTGCTTCCTATGTTGAATTCTGTTAACTAACCTAGAAATGTCGCAGGTGTCACCACTGCTGGATGTTTCTGCTTGTCAATGGCTTTGGAACAACACACGGCCACTTGTCAAACAGTGATGCTAAGCTTAGCTTTGTTCTTTGTTGTTCTTTAATAATTGAAGAGTTTTCTTTCATATTTTCCTTTATACATGTAATGTAGAAACCAAACATTGTTTAAATCGATTATAACTTGTACAGTACATACACTGTAGGGATTAGCTTCTTTTTTTCTTTTTTGATAAAAAACTACTGAGATTATTCTCAAGTTGCAATTTCATTCAATTGCTGTTTTAGAACTGTTGATGGTATTCAAAGGTTTTAATTTATACTTGCCAAAGTTAGGGCCTATTTAAGATTTAGTAGGCCTGTTTTATTCTTCATGTCTAATGCTTCTCAGCATTGTGTTCCTTATAGTCACGGGAATAAGGATTCTCCACTGCTTTCTGTGCTGCAACTCCACCATTGTGATATCAGCTCTAGTGGGTTTTTTACCTTCATGGCTCTAACATGCGAGCACTCATGATGGGTCCAATGTGCTCCCATAGAAATCAGTTTATTGTCTCTGACTCTCTGGAGGCAGCGCAACTTTCTTAACTTAGGTTTTCTGGAAAGTTTAAAAGCGGTTGGGAAGTACTTTGCCCATAGTCATCAAGAGTTTTTAACTCAGATTAAAAATTTAGGGATTCGCTGGTCACTCTTTTGGTATTCACCCTTTACAAGGGAGATTGCAGGTCCCATAATTGGTGTGAGAACTAGAGCTTAGCCTCATGAGTTGGCTAGTCTCAATTTAGTCCACAAACTTTCAATTGATACATTTGACTTTCAAAAATTTGGATTCTAATGAAATTGATAAGGTTCTGCCCAAATTAACAAATTTTGATTTGCATTTGTTGGACAAATAAATTCCCCAACTGGATTGATCCAATAACAATGTAAGCCTACCGGAATTTTCAATTACTATATTTTGACCCCTAGAGTTTGGATTAAAATAAAATCAATAAAGATACTTTAGACGGAATTTAAAATCTTAGGGGTCAAATGTAACATTGAAACTTCGTAGACAGAATTGTGATGGACAAATCCACAATTGGGTGAATTGTAATTCTCCCTCCCTCTCTCTCTCTCTCAATTTTAAAAGCTTACATTGTGTAAGACATGGACCAAAGAAAGAAGGGCATTCGAGCCATACTTCCTCCTACCTTAAACAATATTTGCCGTAACAGAAAGCAGCTCTGTTAGCACCATGATCAACAAAAGCAAAAGATAAAGCACCAAAGTGTGAACAAAATGAGCAAAATATCGTCCACTAGGAGTCCCAGATCAGAATAATTGGGGGGGTAGGACCCTAGTAGCTTTGCTGGCTTGCACTGGACATTGTTTGCCACATTCAAAAACAAACTCTCTCTGAATTCATTATTACCTTTCCCCACCACTGCTTTACTTCTTGCAGAAACTACTGTGCCCCACTGGTTCCTGGCAACAAATCTTGTGCCCTCAACTTCATTTGATACTCGCCCACTAGATTAAATGCTTTTTCAGACAAACTGACAAAGGAATAAAGGATGGCCTCCCCAAAAAAAAAAAAAAAAAAGACTGGGGGAAATATTTGGCTTTAAAGATGCAATAAAACAAGGAAACAACAGCCTGTTTAGCCAGGAGAGCATCATTAAAAAACCCTCAAGTCCCTAATTATATTCCTCTCAAATAACTTGTTTCTCATTGCCTTTTGCAGCTCTTGTTCTATCCATATTCTTCTGTCAGAATCTCTCTTTTCAATTAGTCATTTTCTATACAAGTTTATTTCCTACGTGCCATCCCCTTAGTGAACAATGCATTTTAACTTCAGGTTTCTTATTTATCGAATAGCATTTTAGAACACACACTCTAAAAAAAATAAACAATTAAATAAATCAACTTCGTCACAGAAATTTTGCAGGTTTTCCAGACCAAAAATGTTTGAGCCCATCTTGGGCAAAAAGTGGAGTTCCTTATGAAGCCTAGTTAAAAACAAAACAAAGAATAGAGATCTTATTCATTCAAGATACAAGCCACAAACACTCGACTTTTGCGATTATTAGGTAAATGGATCATGCTAAAGCTACTATTAATATCAATTTTATTAAAAAATGCCTCATAAATTGACATGACAATGAATATAACAAGTGTCACTCAACAATATAATAAATAAATTCCTAGATTACTTATTTTGTTTTATGTTAAAAAATTAATACATCATTTTTTAAGGTCTATTTAGTAAAGTTTGTAGTAACTGTAAACCTCTCTTAGGTACGTATGCCACAAGTCCCTGCATGCTGCTTACATGAACTTCCCATCGTCACATTTTCTACAGTTTTGGATCTGATTTAGAAAGCTCAGCATACATGTCCGATATCACTTTGGCAAAGTATGCTTTTGCCTGAGGCCTCTTGATCTGCAACATAATTCAAGTCAATACATTCTCAACAATGTTTTGTCTTGAGTGAAAACAGGTGGCAAAGAAACCAGTCCAATCCACTTTCCTTTCATCTTTTGACATTTAAATGGTGCATTAGCGTAATGGGGCCTATGGTCTAAGAGGAAAAAGAATAATCTGCATACCTTGAATGTTGGAGTGAGAAGGCCATTCTCCAAGGTGAATGGTTCAAGCACTAAAGTTACAGCTTTTGCAAATTCGAAACCTCTCAACTGCAGTTATAACAGAAGCTTCAAAACTAAGGACTACTATAGAAGCTAAATAGTTTATCTTCAAAATTACCTGAGCTTCCATTCCAACAGCATCCATTTCAGCAAGAACTGCAGCTCTCGCTCTTGGATCATTGCACAATTGTTCTAGATTTTCATACTGCAGAAATATGGAATTTGAAAAGATCATTAGAAAGGACATGGAAAAAAGTAGAAACATTCCTTCATTGTCCATTGATGCCTCATATGGAACCGTAATGACTCTAGGCAGAGTGCATAAATAATCATCATTGAAGAATGTGGCCTCCAATCACATTTAAGCACTCACACCAACTCAACTCAGCTTCTTGTAAGAATAAAAAGACAGTTAAAAATTAGGGAAATCATTGGACAACTTTTTTTGCATTTTGTAGTAGAAATCATTGGACAACTTTTCCTAATCAAAATTGTATGAATGGGTCTTGCAAACCTTGAAACAAGTTTTCTAAACGAACTAAAAATTGATGCTAACAAGAACTTATGGTTCAACAATATAATATGGTTTATGTTGTGCATAATGGTTAATGACAAAAAGAGATGAAACCATATGTTGATTTCTAAATGGCCTTGAAAAGAGAACTGTTTCAAACAAGAATGTCTTATTCAAGACCTATATGATTCAAAAAACAGCAAAAGACTAAATTTTGTGGAGTCAACCACCTTGATGCCTTCAGACACAGCCCAAGCTTCCATTACATCTGGATCCACTGCAACTACAGCTACTAGACTCGAGTTCAAGCTATCGCCTAAGAACAAATCAAGCAGTCAGCATTGACTAGCTGGGGAATTCGATATGCAGAATAACTTCCATTTCCTTACCATATATGAAACATTGAGAAACAAATTTGCACTTGGTATATACATTCTCAATCTTCTCTGGTGCTATGTACTCACCCTGTGCCAACTTAAATATGTTCTTTTTCCTGTTATGAGTTGACAACAGAAATTCAATAAGATCATACAAATTTCAGATTTTATTCATTGTCATATTTCAATAAAATGATTTCCGGTCAGAAGACCCCCAAAAAAAGGAATTATTTTTCTGATGGTTTAAACTTGTGGCAATGAGACGGACAAAGACAGCCCAATAATTTATCCATAAGTTACCCTGTATCTACCCAAAAATTATCTTATTCATCGTAGAGCGGCTTAGGAGATACTTTCTTGTATCTACCAGTGTGTATTTACAGTCCTGTTACCACATACTGGATATACAGAGGCAGGATTAGCTTATTACTCATGCCCAAAAAAAGCTTAAATGCCCTCTCCCCTAACATCTTTTGTATCATGCACATTTTACAAGCATGCAGTGGACTTAGAATTACATTTTCTCCCCATGCTTGCCATGAGTGCCAATATGTCAAATTGTTATTGAGTGAGAAACCGGCTTATCCATATGGTTATCCTCATCATGAAATTTCAAAATTTATTCTGTGAGCTTATGGATAATGTGAACTAATAATGTGATATTTAGCATGCATCACATGCACAGGAGGGTATTTTCTGACAGTGAGCATGACAATAGATCAATTTTTATTTAGGAAAAAGATAAAATGTTTTACTATTACTTTTGACTATCCCATACAAAATTAATTAAGTGTACAGCCAAATGCCATGTCTTTCCCCCATAAAGTTATATGTATTCATCTTTCATGGAAAATGATCCACAACGTAGTTAGAACTTAGAAGATTGACAGTTCAACTAGCAAACTCCAAATCTCAGAGATAATAGTTCTTGACTTTACATTGCAATTTAGATGTTTAAGAGCACTATAAGCAATGCTATTTATTTTCAAACAAAAAACCAAGTTGTGCCAATATCAATTCTTTTAAATATCATGATTAAAATTATTAAAACACTACCTATCAATAATCTTAAGGCGGCCTCCAGGTAACCATGACCCAATGTCTCCTGTATGCAGCCATCCATCATTATCAATGACTTCACTC
Source organism: Quercus ilex subsp. ballota (assembly GCA_032727855.1). Taxonomy (NCBI): domain Eukaryota; kingdom Viridiplantae; phylum Streptophyta; class Magnoliopsida; order Fagales; family Fagaceae; genus Quercus; species Quercus ilex. The sequence continues at coordinate 7,065,602 of CM064910.1, read as the reverse complement.
CTGTCCAATCAACTTTACAGTCAGGTAGATTCAAATAATAATATACATTAGTTCCATAAAATAGTAATGTATGCAAGAAAAGTACGTTTGGACTTCATCTTTGTAGTAGCCTTGAAACACAATCGGACCCCTCACACAGATCTCACCACGAGGATGAGGCTGATCTTCGGAGGTGTAGTTCATTTCAGGAACATCCACAAGTTTTATTTCTGAAACCGAAAAAAGGGAAATACAGCTAAACACAAAGAAACACAAACATACTGACAAAGGAGAATCTGAATCCGGTAACTAGAAACCAAAATCCAATCAAGCATGATTGCACCATAATTTTCTTTGATTATCTTCAATGCCATGAGTCAAGAACTTACCACAGGCAGGACTAGGAGACCCAACATGACCAGATAAATTGTCACCCATATCCATTATGCTTATGACACAAGAAGTCTCGGTCATGCCATATCCTTCAAGTACTTGACAGCCAAAGCACCTGTTATTTGTGGAGACGTCAGTCCTTATTAACATTCAAACAGACAACCATTCTACATTCTATAGTGCATTCTCCAACTTACACCCTCAAAAAGTCCATGATATCTGGAGACAATGGTGAAGCACCCGATCCCAGAAAACGGATCCGTCCTCCAAGCTTTTCCTTTATTTTATTGAATACTAATCTGTCCCACATTGGTGATGGAGTCCGGCCTGAAATCATTACAATTTATTTCTTTCATCATGTGAACTCTATGTTATTCATGTATTTTATGATATTGGAGGGCATGGGACTTAATAAGAAGATTATGCTATAATATGAAAAGGGTATAGTTATGAGCACCAATACCACTCATTATGGCTTGCTTCTTAGAGTTGTAGGCAGCTCTAAATAGTCCCTCCCTTAGCTTTCCAGAATTTGCTACAGCATTTGTAATTCTATTACAATAAACTGAATTAATTAAGCCTGGAGTAACAATGCAAATAGCAAACAAATGAGAAATTTAAGCAGCACCCAGCCATTAGCCATGATTACCCATCATATATTCGATTATACAATCGAGGAACACTGCAAAATATTGTTGGTCTGAGAGCAGCCAAGTCATCCATCAATTTCAAATTGTCCTGAAAACAAGGACACAGTTACACATGAACCGGAATAAAGAAATAACATGAACATTCTTTAAACCTGTTAAAAAACCAAAAACGTGCAACACCAAGGAACTTGCTGTATACTGTGGATCAACATTTATAAAGCACTAAATACTTGTTTTGACAGTAAATCAAATTTTATAACCATCAGAGCCACATTACACTCCCTTGCTCTATGCAGAACAAAGCTATACTGTTGTGCTATATTTAAATAGTGTATTTCTAAATGAATTGCCATTATGTCTGGTTAATGTGAAAATTTGAACATTGAATACTTGCACGTTCATAGGAACTGAAACTAAAATAGCAAGTTTTGTTAAAAGCTGCACCAAGAGTACTAAGGTATTATACTAACTCAGGAACTAAAGCTATTGTTGTATGGAATACTGTAGAAATTGAGTGTCAATGGCCAGGACCAACACTAGCTTGAATACTAGAATCCAGAAGTCTTTTTTCTTCTTCTTTTTTGGTAAGTAATGCAATAGGACTCTCATCAACTCAATGTTTAGAAAAATTAAACCTTAAAAACTTATCACTATGTATTGTGAAATGCCAGACTTTTAATATGACAGTGCAGTCAAACAATAAACAGGAATATATGAAAAAATGCAATAGCATTTGTGAAGTGCCAGAATTTCGAATATTGTATTATGTAGTTCATATATATACTCTTTTGAGTTTTGACAGACTAGAATGCCAAAATAACATGCTGAACCCATGTTATAGGAAAAAGGTACAAGCATAAAAACATTATTTAGTTCCTAGTTTCCTCCATTTGTATGACATATACAGTGTAATTTAACTGATATTTATGCTCAAGGTTTTCAACCTCGAGTTACTAAAAATTCGATATTCAAATGTACCACATACCCCTTGGTAGAAACCAACAGCACCACCGTAGTACAGTAAGATAAATTGGTTTGTTCGTTCATAGATGTGTGCCAAAGGAAGATACGAGAAGTAACTGTGAAAAGTAAGATATTATTTAAATAAAAATAATATTTCAAGATTAAAAAAAATTGAAACGACTTTCAAATTTACTTCAAATTCTGTAAGAAATTATGGCACTCACACATCAGAGGAAGTGAACTTGATTGCACGACAAAAACCAGCAGCACTCGCAATCAGGTTTCCATGTGTCAATACGACTCCCTTTCCAAGAGGAGAAAAGAAAAATTGAAACATAAATCTATACCATTTAGCACATGGTTAAAAATGTAGGTAGCAAAAAATAGTCACAGTTGAGAGTTAACATTCATACACAAGTTCACTACCTTTGGTGTTCCAGTAGTACCACTCGTGTAGCATATGGTTGCAACATCTTCAGGCTTAGGAGGGCAAAAAGGCTGCAGACTACTGCGGCCCTAAAAGAAAATCATCTGTAAGGTGATGGAAAAATATAAAGTCCTTCACATAAATACACTCTCACGAAAAGAAAGAAATTAAAATATCAATTTTGCATTTGAGATCAATGATCCACAAGACCAGTTATGGATTGTGAATGGACTAAAAAACTAATCAGGTTTGTGAATGGAGGTAAAAACTAATCAGGTTATAGTATTTTGCTTACATATAATCATTCTAAGAACATCAAGAGGATAGTCAGAACATCTGAAAATTTTATAACAAAAAAGTCGAATCAACAGTATTGAAAAATATAAAGAGACACTGCTTGCATGAAGCAGAAGATTTGAATGTGGTAAATCAAAACCAAAAAGGCTAGTACCCAACCAATTTAGTTGTGTTCAACTTTTAATACATGAAGAGTATCCAAGTGAATAAATGGCTACATTGGCATTTTCCATGGTTTGGGCTCACAGTCCAATAATCCCAAAATTATGTGATTCAAATGAATTCTAAGCACGTCATGACCAGGCTATGAGTATATTAATATGATCAGAATGTCTAGTACCCTACCAATAATCCCTTATATATCTATGTTTTCCTTTGGTCAGGCTATGAGTGTATTTATATGATCATCAGAATGTCATTCTTAGAAGAAAATAAGAGGGAAAATTCCAATCTTACCTGACTGATTAGTTTCAAATATGAGACAAGCTTCACTCCAGATCCAGAAGGAAGAGAAGGCAAATATTCGTCTACACCTCCCACTACCTATGTCATCATGGATGCAAGGAAAAAATATTAGAAAACTGGGTTACAAGGATCAAGCACTGTTTTGACTTCAACAAGAATACTGCAAAGAGATTTGAGGAGTACACACCACTATAAGACGTACAGATGGAATCCCAGATAGGAAGCTCAACAACTGCAAGTTCCAGGAAAATGGATAAGATACATTTGCAAATTGGGAATCCAAATTTATTTTATCAGTGATTAAAAAAAATTCAAAGAAATGTAGAATTGAGATTCAATCAAGGAGAAGAAGCAACATGAATGTGGTTAGGGAATCCATTTTCAACAAGATCACTGAAGCTTATAAGGACTGGCTGATGGAACTTCAAAATAGCAGGAACAACTCTGTTGTATGGTCATAAGGTATACTAGCAGCTAAATCTTTGACAAGAAATACTGAAATAGATCTTAAGCAGAAAAAAACATCATGCTTCTTAAAAGAGGAAAAAAAAATTACACATGCGAACTAAACCTGAAGCATTAAGCAATCTATTTGTAATGTGCAACCTAAAATCCAAATCACTGACTCAGCATTTTCAACTGGAATTCCATTTTTTTTGGGTAAGGTCCTTATGCTGAAAATTGTAAAGAATTGTTATACGGAATTGATTTGGTTCAAATAAGAAAAAATCTACAACAATTCACATCTTCCCCACGTTACATTCCCATCATTATCTTTTTACTTGTGAAGCCTAGAAACATGCTGAAATGTATTAGAATTCCTTCTCAGCTAGCAGCAATACACACCAATTTAAACACTCGTCTTTAGCTAAGCAATAAGCATAACCAAATGTATGCAGCTTAAAAGAAGAAAAGATCAAACTCACAGAGTTCAAAGTCTGTGGGACACAAAAAATAGCCTGTATATCAGCATGATTCACAACATACTGAACTGCATCAGGGCCTGCACTAGAAATTACACAGTCAGAAGTCAGAACAGGGCTCATAGATTAGGAAAGATACATCTGGACTTATAGATACTCACCAAGAGTGTCATACAGGGGAACCGAGATATATGAATAAGATGAACAGGCATGATCCACAATCAGCCACTCTGGTCTGTTTATAAAATAAAGTCCAATGGAAGCTCCCTGTTCCATGAGAGACCAGACAATGGAGTCGTATTTGCAGTAATAAAATATTTCACGATATGACAACTTCTAGCTGAGTATGCAGGTCCCTAACATAAATTGAAGTTTATATACAGGCTAAATACCAGACACAAGAACAGGAGTTATGAGCTTATTCAAAATATGTTCGATAAAAATGGGGTCCTTAAAAAAACAAGAATCTAAAGTGCTCTAGAAGTTAGTCACCTTTTGAAACCCATGATACTGAAGGCCAGAACCAATTGCTTCGCAAGCAGTCCCCGCTTCTCCATATGTCATCCATTTGTACCTTCATTTGTCAGGAACATGCCACACAATCTTATGTTGAGAACACTAACACTGTACAATCAAACTGATCTACATGCTTGAGTAATTGATAACTTACTCTCCAACCGTACCATCTTCCCGAATTCGTGTACCCAGGTACTTGTAATCACGGAAAGATTCAACAGCATGCCTGTATTCACAATGCTCTCTTATTTTACAGTAAATTCAGGCGAAAATCACTAAGCGTACATACAGTTGTAATTACAAAAGCAAAATGAGCAAACAGCAACAAGCACATTGTATTTACTAGCAAGAGAGTAAGAACACTCACACAAAGTTATCATGCAAAGTCCCAATTTCAGGATGGCCGGCAAATCTAGTTACAAGCTCCAAAGGAGAACGCGCTGATCTGCCACCAATGAATAACAAAGTCCTCACATTGTCAGAACAAAAATAAAGTTAAAATAGTTAGCTACATGATATAACGCTAATGGAAGTGAAAAATAGAAACAAGCATTACCTATACACATTCCATTTTCCTGTTTGCAATTTTTCTGGAAGAACTACACTGTACCCCTGGCCTGCTCAAAAGGTCAAACCCAACATTTTGATACAAGAGCATGCATTAATACAAAGAACACCAAATAAAAAAATAAAATTTTAAAAGCCAATTGCAATCAGGGTTCAAATCTACTGTAATTATATATCAATAAATCTTAATACACACTTGCTATTGCACACCCAATTCGCACTCTTTTTTTTAAATCGTGTTTTAAAGCACGATTTCAGTTATTAGTTAAAATTCAACTTAGGTCATGTCTTAAAATATAATCTCAGTCAATGTGGCAGTGCATAGTCTTATCACACACTTCCTATTGCACAACCAATACGCGCTCTTTTTCTAAATCATGTTTTAAAACACGATTTCAGTTAATAGTTAAAATTCAACTTAGGTCATGTCTTAAAATATAATTTCAGTCCATGTGTCAGTGCATGTATGGTGAGCATGCAATAGCAAACATGTATATATATATATATATATATATATATATATATATGGGTCCTGTTAACGAATGCATTAAAATATTTGATAATAGCCATTTTTACTATTTAAAGAAAGTTTTAAGACCAATTTAATAAAAGTATATAAAACAGCGTCAAAAGTCAATTCCTTTTTTCTTTCACTATAAAAAGTTTCTAAAAATGGGCAGTGGGCATTCATTAACTTTTTTTTATATACATCACATAGAAGCAAATGAGATGATCTTTATCTTTTAATTTTAATTTTACAGCCAAAAAAAAAATTAGTTTTTATTTTTATTTTTTAATTTTAACGCTTTATTAAGAAAACAAAAACGCATGGAAGAACAGAACACTCAAAACGACAGCATTTAATTGCTTTCGCGGTTTTTCGGGATTTTATTTTTTTGAAAAAAAAAAAAAAAAACCTTCACGAGAATCCGTTAATTTCTAGCTACGAACCAAACGTGGCCTAAGCATCACAACAACTCTCATAGCTCCAAAACTCAAAACTTACACAGCTACAACATCATCTATATTCAGAGCTTCCATACTTCAATTGCTTGTTATGCTTATCAAACTCCTACACACACACACATACATACATACATACATACATATAGGTAGAGAGAGAGAGAGAGAACCGTGAAAGAACTCAGCAGCAGTGAGGTTTGGTTGAACGTGAGAAGAAGAGTCGTCGTCGGAGGCGGTGGAGGAAGGGAGGAGGTGGCATTGAATTGCATGGAGGCGACGGTGGGCTTGTGATTCCAACATTTTCTTGGGAAAATGTTCAAGAGAGAGAATTTTCTCACAGAAAGAGAAAGAAGAAAGAAAAAAAGAAATTATTGGTGGGAAAGTTGGTCTATCTTGTCTGTGTGTCGTTTGCTTTACGTTACAAAAACTTATCAGAATTTAATAAATAAATAAAAATATATAATAAAAAATATGAGAAAGTGGAAAAGGCACGCTTTTTAATGTGATTATTTAGATGATATATATAAATATATATCATATGATGATTGATCATGACAATGACAATTTATAAGGATAGGCTTGACTTTTGCTAAAGATAAGACTATTTATTAGGGCATAAGCAGCGGACAAGCTTGGCTCAGCTGGCAAGGTTCGAAAGCTTTGTACAATTCACTTAGGTTCGAATCTCGTTACCAGTAGGAGTTCATTGGTGGGCATCATTAGTGGGTACCCCCCACACAGGTGTGTAAAGGGAAGGCCGGCTATGAAAGGGTCCGCTGACTTGACTGCCACCTAACGCCCTGTCTGAGAGTGTCATATAACCATAAATGCCTCTATTTTATCAATCTAAAAAAAAAAGGCAGCAGACAGGGGAAATCCCAAATGTAAACCCATTTTACAATTCAAGCCCAAAAGACCCACTCCATTAAAAGATGTAAAATGTGACTATTACCAAAAAAAAAAAATACAATTGTGCTACAGTGCCATTCTAAATGTAGAATTGCACTGTAGCGCAATGGTAAAAACGAAAATTATTTTTTAATCAGTTTGGTCTTCTCTCTCCTCTCTATGTAGATCATAATTTTCATTATCTTTCTCTCACTTTCTTTCTGCTCTCTCTTCTTCAACGGCGTGGAGGCTCGATCAACTTCTGTGGTGGAGGTGTAGAGGTCGTGAGTTTGTTCATGGGTTTTCGGTGTGGGTTTGTTCATGGGTTTCTATGGGTTTGTTCATGGGTTTCCGGCGTTTGGGTCGAATTTGGGTGGCGTTTGGGTTGGTGTTTAGGTGGTTGGATTTAGGTTTGTTGATTGTGATTTTTTCTAATGGGTTGGGGGATTTGTTCCAATGGGTTTGATGATGATGATGAGGAGGAAGAGTTTGTGAGAACAAATGGGTTTGAGATGAATAGAGATGACAACAGGCGACCCTTTCTCTCTCGCCATCGCTGCTGGTGAGAACAGATGGGTTTGGGTTTGGTGGGAACAGGTGGGTTTGGGTTTTGATTTTGGATTTTGATTTTGATTTTGATTTTGATTTGGCTGGATTTTGCTCAACGGAGGTGGGTGGTGTGACTAAGAAGCTGGACGGTGGTGGTGGTGGTGGTGGGTGGTTGACAGAGGAAGAGAAATAACGATCAGAGAGAGAAGTGAGAAATATTTTTATATTATTTTTAAGTGTAGTATAGTAGAATAAAAGTTGGGATGCTGGTGTATTGTAAAATGGTATTGTATAATTGATAAATTGGCTTTTTAAGATGGTAAAATAGGATAGGATGACATGAGCCATTGTGGATGCTCTTAGCTTATCCATCAAGGAGAATCTAGTAATTTAGTCCGTACCAGTTGTGATGTGTTTTGTATCTTATGGTTAAATAGGAAATTTGAGATTTAATTCCCGCTTATACTAAAAATTTATTGGTATCTTAGTCTGATGATAAGAAACAAAATCATAAAAAAGCGGACGTTATATGTTGAAATTCTATATAAGAAAAATGTTTAAAATGATTCTAAAAAAAAAATCAACAAATCTAATAAAATCGATTCTCCTGAAAAATGAAAATGCTTTTTTTTTTTTTTTTTTTTTTTGAGAATCCAAAGCGTGAAATTTCATTACTAAAACAGAAAACTTCTGTCAAGAATTACAAAGTTTGACACATCACTGTGGATGTCTTCAAGCCAAATTTGTGGTTCATACAAGAATTTTGCTAACTTAGCAAGCTTATCAGCAACTTTATTTCCTTTCCGTCTAACATGTGAGAAAGACACACTTCTCAAACTTGTAGCTAGCCTGTGTGAGTCCTCCACTATGTGACCAAAAGCTGTCATGCACTTTGAGTCCGAAACTAGATGCTTGTAGATGATCTCGGAGTCTACCTCAAAAACTACATCTTGTAGATTGAGTTCAATGGCGAAAGAGATGGCTTTCCTGCAAGCCAAGGCTTCCACGTCCTCCACTGTGGCTGGTAATGGAATGCGTTCCGATAGCGCTGCAATCACCATACCCTCTGAATCTCGTATCACTACTCCGATTCCAGCTGTGCCTGTGTCCAGAAAAATCGCCCCATCACTGTTGGCCTTGTACTGAGTTGGTGATGGAGGTAACCAGTGCGTTGGGTGGTCCGCCGGTCGTTGCTGCACTGGGATGTCTTGGGCTGCTTGAAATTCATTGAATCGTTCAACAGCGTCAGTGTAAATCTTCCCCAGCGGCACCGTGGTTTCACCCATTCTCTGAGCATTTCTGTTATGCCAGATACCCCAGGCCACGTAAGCAAATATCTCAGCCAACCTTGGTGCATTCTGAGCTAAAATTCCTTGACACAAGTCACGGAAACACACCAATCTCTCAGCCAAAAAAGGTCGACATCTTTCCAGCTCCCACCAGACACCTTTCACCTCAGTGCAATCCCAAAGCGCATGAATTGTGTCCTCTGTTTCACTGCAGCAGCGATCGCACACAGAATTTGCTGTGATGTTCCTCTTCAAGAGGTTCAGTTTTGTTGGCAGAGATTCATTTGCTGCTCTCCAAAGAAAGTGGCGGATTTTGTTTGGTAGGTTAAGCGACCAAATAGCCAACCAAAACTGTTTGTTTGCTGCTGTGTTAGATGGACCCGGCGCCTTCATTGCTACCTCATTTGATAGGAGCTGGTAAGCCGATTTGGTGGAGTATTGTCCATTCCTCGTTGCTGACCAAATGAGTTTGTCTTCAGCTTGGGTGGAACTCAAGGGTAAGCCAAGGATTGCAGCAGCTTCATGGGGGGCAAACTCATTCAGAATACGGTCTTCCAACCATTTGCCATTTTCTTCATCAATAAGAGCACACACCCGAGTATCATTGGGCAGATTTTTTTGGGGAGAGACCACCCGGCTTGAGTGCAAATCCGGCAACCATTTATCTCCTCGGATTAAGACTGACTTTCCATCCCCAATTCTCCACCTCGATCCCAACCTCACAGCCCTACAAGCTTTGAGAATGCTATTCCAAGCATAGGATCCCTTCACTTTCACACCCTCATCTAAGATAGAGCAATTGGGAAAGTATTTTGATTTAAAGACCTTATAGAATAAAGAGTCTTTGTTATGGAGCAAACGCCAGACTTGTTTCCCCAACATTGCTAGATTGAAATTTTCAATATCCTTGAATCCAAGCCCACCTTGACATTTCGGCTTACACAACTTCTTCCAAGCCACCCAATGTGTTTTCCGACTTTCTCCTTTGTAGCCCCACCAAAACTTCCGAATTAGAGATTCAATATCTTTACATAAACTCATTGGGAGTTTGAAGCATGCCATGGTGTAGGTTGGCATCGCTTGGAGGACCGCTTTGATGAGTACTTCCCTCCCCCCTTGCGATAAAAGGCGCTCTTTCCACCCTTGCATTTTGTGCCAAATTCTTTCTCGAATATAGCTGAAGCTTTGTTTCTTTGCTCTACCCACCAAAGACGGCAATCCAAGATATTTCTCATAATTGATGGTGACCCCAACTCCAAGCATATCTTTGTTTTCTTGCTGTACATGATAGTCGGTATTAGAGCTGAAAAATAATTGGGTTTTTCCTTGATTAATCTTCTGCCCCGAAGAATCTTCATATTGATGTAATATGTCAAGGACGGTGCTGCACTCTTGTGTGGTTGCCCGGCAAAACAGCAAGCTATCGTTTGCAAAGAACAAATGAGAGACCTTTGGACCTGCACTACAGAGAGAGACCCCTCTTATTGAACCTGCAAGTTCTGCTTGTTGAATAAGTGAGTGTAAACCTTCTGCACATAATAGAAACAGGTAAGGTGATAGGGGGTCTCCTTGCCGAAGGCCTCTATTAGGAGTGAAGTGCCCATGTGGTTCACCATTAACCAATACAGAAAAAGAGACAGAACGGATACATGAGCTAATAAGGGATATCCACCTACTTGCAAAACCCAATTTCTCCATTAATTTTTCTAAAAAAACCCACTCCACCCTATCGTATGCTTTGCTCATATCGAGTTATAAAGCCATGAACCCTTCTTTTCCTTTTCTCTTGTTTTTTAAATGATGTAGTGTTTCAAAGGCTACAAGAATGTTATCAGTGATCAATCTATCAGTGAAAATGCTTTTGTTTCTACATTTCTTTGTTCAGTATTAGGCTATATACTTACTACTTACTATTAAGTGCACTAAAAAAATAGTACACATTAAAAATTTACTTTATCTATTTTAATACACTATTTTATTATATTATTCGCATCACATGTTCTATTCTTTTCTCACTTTATTTAATTTTTTTTTTTTATTCTTTATTTTTTTTATCCTTTTTTTTTTTATAGTTCCCAAGTCCCCACAAATACAATCATATAAGAGAGAAAGTTTGAGTAATGCCCAACCATCACATAAATGACATAAGAGAGAGAACAAGCATGAATAAAAAAAAATACCCAAAATATTAATAGTATTCTTGCTCATTCGCTGCTACTATTAGAATGTTGTTGTAGCAAGCATTTGATACATCTTGGGAAGGTGATTTTTTGTGTTTGGTGTGTCTGATGCTGTGCTCTAATGGTATTTGTTGTGGTATTCCATGATCATCGGTTCTTCAAACTCCATTCCCTCATCCCAAGGGCAGCCCAACAAATTTGGAGGCCTAAGGCAATATAATTAAATGGAGCATTTTTGTTATTACTTAAATAATATTTAACTAGTATTTAATATCATAATTTTTTTGATAACAAAAATCTATTCCTTTCATTTTATAACAAATTTTACTAAAAAAAACTTTCAAACAATTTAGAAATGAATGCAATTAATGACACCTTAAGAAGATAATAAACAAACATTTGAATGAATGATATTATGGATATTATAAATTTTATAACATTAGACTTACAAAGATGTATCACTAATCACAAAAAATAATTCAAGAATGCATTTAATAGGTTATTGATATCCACATATCATATTAATTGTCACATCAATTTGTAAAGTTTTCAAGTAAAATTAATAATATTTCTAACATTTTCCTATCTGAATTATTTTTTGTGATTAGTGAAACATATATTTGTAAGGAAAAATGCTAGAGATACAAATTCTTTTACAAAAACTTTTACAAACTGATGATGTCGTAAATGATTATAGATAAATAAAAAAATGATATTATCGATGAGTCTATATGAGAACTAGTAAGAAGTTGGCTATAACAACCGTTTGTAAAAATGTTGTAAAATAGTTTATAACTGTAGCATTACTTTATTTGTAAAACTCATGTATTTAAAGTTATATTATCTCTAACATTACTCAATTCTTTGGGACTTCTTAAAAGTAAAGGAAAAATAGAACTAAATTTTTTTATATCTTTTTTTTATTTAAAATATATCAAATTTCCCACCCCCCCCCCCCCCCCCCCCCCCCCCCAAGATTTGGGGCCTTCCTCTAGTAGGGGCCCTACGCAATGGGGGCTAGCCTTGTCTCCTCCACTATTTACCAATCTAAAAAATAATTGCCTTTTCCTTGCAATTTTGTTTTGATTAGGGCCTACTTTTGTCTAATAAAAGGTAAAATGTATTGTAATTCTTTTTTCTTACACTTTCATTACATATTTTGCAATTGTTTGGTTAGGAATCAATTTTTACATTAGTATTGGTCCCTTAATTTCCTTTCCAGTTTCCTTGACATGAATTCTCAATATTTTGTTGCTAGCTCAAAGTGAATATTAGGGATTGGGGTTCAAAAATAGCTAGTTTAATAGGACTTTTTGTGAAATGTGCTAGTTTCAAATGAGAATGAAAATCCTAACTGACCAAGTTACAAATTACTTGCTTAAAGTTACCGATCTACTCTAATTAAATTGAATCAAAGTGCATCATTTCGAAATTAAACAGTGTGAAGTAAATCATCTAGAAGTAGAGCGTACCATCTCAAATTGAAGTAAGGTGTAGGAATGTGAATTTTTATGATTTTTTGTAGTGCTTATAAAAGAGCTTTAAATATAGGAAAATACTAACGAATGCCCTTAGGGTATTGGTTAATAATCCATTTAAAGAAATTTTTTATAGGAAAAGAAAAAAAAACAATTAATGTTTTGATAGCTTTTTTCATTTCCCATTAAAGTAGTGTCAAAATTTTCCTAAAATGAATTCTTAACCAATGCCCTAAGGACACTTGTTAGCATGACCCTTAAATATAATATAATGCAAGTTCAATTATAACTACTAGCATGTAGCCCATGCAAATGCATAAATGCATTTAAAATTAAACACAATTTTTATTATAAAAATATGAATAATTAGACAAATTATTTATAAAAAAAAAACATGTAAGAGATGCATACATTTAGATACATTTAAAATTGAACATATTTTTTATCATAAAAATATAAATAATTAGTTAAATAATTTAAAAATAAATAAACGTAATTAGTCCCATATTAAAATTCTTACCTAAATTTAATACTACTTATTATCATTTTTTTTCTTCTAATTTTTAATAAAATAGAACATGTGGTGATCTTTGTTGTGTGGTAATTTTTATTGAGTATACGTAATTGGTTTTTTTTATTTTTTTATTTTATTTTGTAGTTCATCAATATTATATTCTTAGTATTTTGCACTCATTAACTCACTTGACACAAAGATTAAAAAACTTAAGTAAATACATGGCACAAGCTTAAGTGGATAATTATGGTATGGTCCCCACATAAATTTAGACACATGGCGCAAAATTGGATTCTAATTTCACATTCTAATTGAACTTTTTCTAAACTTTGTCTTTTTTTTTTTAGAAATGCTTTGCATATTAATATACATATATATATATATATATATATATATATATATATATATATATATATATTCTGGGGCCTGAGAACTTGGCAACCTCGGCCCACTTTACATCCGACCCAGGGCCCATGTCGAGGAGGAAGGAGCGTCCGAGGACGAAGTATGAAGGTTTGAGTTGCCAGGAACCCTGCCGAGGATAACTCTGTCCTCGGAGGACCGAGACCAACACTAAGTGGGGGAGCAAGCTCAGGATAAATTGTCACATCCACACTAAATGTGCTCACCTAACCCTTTTGCTGCACTAATGGAGATGTGACTTCTGGACAGGGCAGCCTTGGTTGCTGCAACTCACATGAGCACTGGTAAAGCGGCTGATGGGACGGACGGTCAGAAGGGAGGGGCGTGGATGATCAACAAGTGGAAGAGAGAGATGGTGAAGAAAGGGATATATAAGGGGAGGAGATAGGTCAGGAAGGGGGGGTTCTTTTTTCCCTGGAGGACTCCCTGAGAAAGAGAGAGATCATTGTCAAGCTCCTCGGACCGGTGCCGAGGATGGATGTTGGAAGGTAACCTTGGTGCGCCAGCCTTCAACGGAGGTGAATGCTACATTGGGCACCAGTCCGCTTGCTAGGGCCTAGTTCTTGAACTCGCTCTCTACGAATTCATTGTTATGGGCTAACTGGGTTTGAGTCCACTCTCTAAACAGTAGAAGTGCTCAAACCCGGTCCCTACATATATATATATATATATATATATATTTCATTAATTCTTACCATACTCTCAAATAAAGGAATAGAATGGACAATATTTTTATGCAATTGTATTTTTTAAACAAAACGGATCTATTTAAATAATGTGACCTAAACGGTAAACACATTCTAGTATTTATGGTTTGCTTACTCCTATCTCCTATTGGAAGCTAGGGGACGAAATAATATTCACAGAGAAACAGTCATTGATCTATGTTTCATTCCAAGTAAATTTGACTACTTCAAATGCCCTTTATTAAGTTAGGTTCCACACTTCTGTCTTAATTAAAAGGGGGTGACAGATTTCACACCCTTTTCTTCATTGTGTGGTGGTTCTCTTATGGCTATTAATTTGACTTTTGCTCCATTATCCCACCAAATGCATGGATGATGATCACACCCTATGCTATGTCTTTTTTGATCAGTCAATGCAAAAGTAATGTAGATCATTATTACGTACACAGAAGACCAATGTGAATCTCGAATGCTTTCAAGAAAGAAAGAAAAGTAGTATATTTAACCCATAAGTTTGTCCATGAATAACAAGAAGTAACACTCTTAGAGCATTCTCATTAAGGCTCTTATATGCCAAAAGATTCCTTTTTTTAGCATTTTTGCTCCAAAAACTTGCTCCATCAAGGATTTCAAATGCTAAAATTTTTGGCATTGGTGAACAGTGCGGTCTCATATTTGAGACCGCACTGTTCACAAATTGTAAAATTTATATTGTTTTTTTATTCACATTCAGCTCACTTTTTTTTTTCTCTTCTCATTTCTCTGCTCTCTCTCCCGTCTCACCATTTCTCTGCTCTCTCTCTCTCTCTCTCTCTCTCTCCCTCTGCTCTGCCTCCAAACACATGGTTGATAGTCAATGACCGTCCAAATCACAAACCCCAAATCAGCCACCAACCATCACCGTGGCAGCCCAAGGCGAGCAAACCGTGGCTTCCCACGGCGAGCAACGGCCCCATGGCCACTCGCGATCTGAACCAACCCACAGCCACACACGCAATCTGAAGCCACCCACGGCAATCCACGGTGATCTGAACCCACCCACGGCCACCCACTGCGATCTGAACCCCACCCACGGCGAACCATGACCACCACCGGCCCACGGCAATCTGAATCCCACGCCAATCTGAAGCCTACAAGCCGATCTTGAGAGAGAGGAGAAGCTTTCACTGCTAGTGGGTTTGCTGGTGGCGGCGATGGTGGAGGTTTCTTTCCTTTTTTTTTTTCTTTTTTTTTTTTTTTTTTCTGCTGTGGTTGGTGGTGGTGAGTGGATTTGGTGGTTGTGGGTGGATGTGGTGGTTGTGGGTAGATGTGGAGGTTTCTGCTGTGATTTTTTTTTCTTTTTTTGTTAGTGGTGGTTGTGGTATGGGTGGTGGGTGGTTGGTGGTGCCGACGGTGTTGTGAGAAATAGAGAGACAGATGAGGGAGATGAAAAATAAAAAAAATTATTGAAAAATAATAAAGAAATATTATTTAAATGAAATGCTAAAAAAATTAGAAGTTTTGATGTAGGTTGTATTGAAAAGTGGGGTGTTATATGTTATAAATTTGGGATTTGAGGTGGTATATGCTAAAAATTTTACAAACCTTGTTGAGAATGCTCTAAGAGGGGTTTAGTATAACATTCTTGTAATATTGGAGGCTTCCAGTTCCAGTTTGCAAAAAGATCAAAGCTTTGGACCACCAAGTTTGTGAGACTTGTTGAATAGGCTAAAGAGGAATAGGACATTACACCATGGTGCTGGGGACTCATATACTGTCATTTCATTTTTGGTAAATCAATGAATGGATTTTTATTGATTTTCTATAAAGCTTTTGGTGACCTGAATCCTGATCAATCAATCAATCCCACGATGGATATGGAGTTAATGCATCACCTATATGGCTCTTGTAATTGGGTGTCTCGTCGTACTCTCTAAGGACGCAAATAAGTATTTGGCAATTTATGCTTGTGCAAATTTTGGGTACAATTTCATTAATAAATTTAATCATGATGTTGTATTGACCTAAAAAAATAAAAATATTTAGTTAAATTTAATTGTTCTTGAGAAAAATAACACAATTTATGTTGCGTTAATTAATATAACCACGTGATTGAATTTAATTTGTGTTGGGTTTGAGAGCCTAATTAAGGTAACATCAATGGCCTATGGAAGTTTATAGTGCAATTGCAACTTGCAATGCTCCGTGAACTTCAAAACATAGCAATGGCCGCTCTTTAGTTATTAAATGTTGCTGTTATAACTTCAGTCAAACTTAACGAAAATTTAAATTTCTAATACACACTGTATTTTTATATATATATATATATATATATGCGAATTTTTTTGATATTTTTGTCAAATTTAATGAAAATTCTAAAGAATAGGAGATGAAGTACTTATTACCAGTAGTTAAAAAGGAATAATGTCCAATTTTGAAAATTGAAGGACAAATTAACCCTTCAAATCAAATATTTATTCATCGGTTGAGTGAGTCATTGATACATAAGTTTTCAATCCAAAAAAATCTTACAACATTTTCTCAACAAACTGATGTATCAATCTTTGATAAGTCAAAATAAAATGTAATGAACGTTTTATAATAAATCTTAGATAATAAGTTGTTATTGACGGGTAAAAAAAATAGGAATGGCAACGGGTCGGGTTCGGGCCGGGTTTTTGCATACCCGGACCCGACCCGCGGGCCTGGACCCGTGACCCGAACCCGACCCGATTATTAATCGGATTTTTTTCCCGGGGCCCAGACCCGCCCCGCCGGGCCCCACGGGCCCCATTTAGCCGCTTGGGCCCAAATCTGGCCCAACCAAAAAATTTTTTTTTTGAAGCCCAATCAAATGTTGTATGCTATTTTCGGTTAAGTCTAGGCTCTAATACATTTCCAATTTAGTTTTTTTTTTTTTTTTTTTTTGGCTCTGTGAACTTTCATAATAGCCTATCTCCTAAGACAATTACACAAAACCAAAAAGGCCAAAAAATAATAATAATAATAATAATAAGTCAAATATGGGATGACCCCTTTTGTTCATGAGTCTAGAAATCACCATTACAAAATGTCTTATCCCCCACAAACCAACAAATTAAAAAGGCTAAGAAATTACAAAAGCAGCTTAAATTGCAAGTTCCTACTAACATATTTATTGTATCTACATCGAATCTTTGTGCTTACTTTCACTTATCATCGTCACAAGAATTCAAGAACAGTGACACATATACAGATACAGTTCTCATTTCCCAGTTGATAACTAATAAGATCCTATGGTCCTGGCCTTACTTCAAGACCAAATAAAGATTCATATGAAAATTAAACATGAAGCACAAAACTGGGTCATCCAATAAACAATCAACCGGTCTAAAAAAACACCCAGAAGCTGAAAACCCCATAAAAGTAAAAATCTGACCAATAGATGAAGAAAGCTAGTCAACATCAACAAGATTTAAAGAACACCATCAATGATGCACTTTGAAACTCAAAGCTTACAGAGTTTTATATTTGCAAGACGAGTAGTATTGAAAGGAGTATGAAACTTCGAGAAATTTCGAGACAAAAACTTCTTTTTATTGGGATCCTTAGCTAAGAAGTATGAAACACGTTGCTTTTCTGTGAGCTAGGCCGAGGAGTGACTGCGTGCTTGAGAGTGAGTGAGTGACTGTGTGAGTGACAGTCAAAGTGAGGCCGAGGCATGGCTGCGTGCTCTTGTGCGTGGCTGCGTGAGTGGCAGAGAGATTGAGGGTGAGGGTGAGGGTGAGGCGTGAATTGAAATGGGAATGAGACTATGAGAGGCGGCTGGGGATTGGGTTAATGACTTAGGGTTTACAATGATATATATATATATATATATATATATATATATATATATAAGGGGGGGTGTTTTAGTAATTTCATGGTAACCGGGTTATATCCGGGCCGGGTTTCGGGTCGGGTCCGGGTTTTTTTGATAAAACCCGGACCCGACCCGGACCCGCTTCGGGTTTTTTTTTTAAAACCCATACCCGACCCTATTCTTTATCGGGCCGGGCCGGGTATCCGCGGGTCGGATTTAAATTGCCATCCCTAAAAAAAAATGATGTTATTGGTGAGTTTGTATTAGAATCAATAACAACTTATTATCTAAGATTTATTGTAAAATTATTTATAAAAGTATTGTAAACATAGCATTATTCAATAAAGCAATTGTGCGCACCCAAAAACCTAAGCCCGTTTGGGCTGGGCCTCGCTTGGGCTCACAACTTATTTGTATAGTGGGTCTGGATTTCCCACACTGGGTCGTTCAAAGCGCCAAGGCCCAATAGTATCACTTTCCTCTCCTCGGGGGTCTGAACCTCCTCCTCACTCTGTTTTCTCTCTATTTACACTCCTCTTTTCCTGCATTCACCAACCCTTGTTTTCTCAAAACTTCTTGTATTTATAGTTTACAGAATAGTAGAGAGGTCATAAGTGTTTGCCAGTGAGCGCAACCGGCGGTCCAGTATTATCGATCGTAAGTGGGTGGTTAGGTAGGTATGGGAAGCAGTGAGGGTGGCGTTGGAACTTGGTTCCCACCTCCACGATAGTTACCTGCAGCGGTGCCTCTCCGAGGCACGGCCGGGTAGGTACAGGGCGGGGTGTCCCGCGAACCGTATGTTTATCACTGCTCGGGAAGGGCTTGCCGAGAAACGATGAAAAGACAAAGCTTGGGCCCGCAACATGCGTGGCTCGGGGGTGGGCCGTTAGGCAGAGGGAGACAGGCCTTATGGGCCATATACCCAGGTCAGGGTCCAAGGCCCGCTATGGTCCATGGTGCGGGGCCCGTACAATAGCCCCCCCTTGATTCGCTCCCCATTCCCAGGGATGGATCAAGGATCACGAGGGGTAAATGCGTGTCTGGGAAGTCAAAGGGTCAGTGCCCGGCCATTGTGGGGCGTATTAATGCGCGTCTCAAAAGACGCATTTGGAATTGATTGACGGCCTACCCGTCATTATTGTCTGACGGTTCGTGAACCGAGGCGTCGCGCGTGTGGCCGTTTGAAGCGGAGTTTCGCGTGGTTTCCTTACAGTGGATCATTAAATGCCTCTTTTTCCACCCCCCCATGCTTATAAATAGTCCCTTTAGTCACTGGTTCTCACTTTTGCATTCTTCATCCTCCAGTATCCCACTCAGCCGAGCATCCCCCTTTCGTGGTTCATCTACTGGCCCAGAACACACTCCCTCCCTAGAGCCCACAGTAAGTTCCTTTCCCTCTTCTTGTTTTTTCAGTTCAGCCATTTTAGTCTATTCTTTGGTAATCATAGCATTTCTTTTCCTCTTTGCTAAAAAACTCTCGTTTTGAAAAGAAAAAGAACATGAGTTACTCTCACCTCCTTTCCTCCGAGCATGCTTTGGCTAGGTTTAGGGAAGCGTATAAAGTTCCTAGTGACGTAGATATCGCCTACTGCAACATGGGTGATATCGACATTCAAAGGCGCCGTGGTGAAAACACGGTGTTTTTTCCCTTGATGGCCATCTTAGAGGGTGGGCTTAGGTTCCCGGTTGACCCTCTAATTCTTAGTACCCTTAGATTTTACGGCCTTTGTCCCGACCAACTCCCTCCCAACTTTTACTGGGTAGTGAGTTGCGTGAGTAGGTTGAACCAGTTGTACGGGTTGCAACTAAACCACTACGACATTAATCAGATGTATAGCTTGTGCGGCAATGTCGAGTCTGACTATTACTTAAAGACTAGGGATGCGCGGGTACGGCTTATTTCATGCCTACCAGACTCGAATCGTAACTCGGCAAAAGATTTCGTTCGGGTGAGCGGCAATTGGTTTGCCGAGGAGATCCCATGCGCGTTTTCGCCGCGCGACGTTGGTCGGTGACTAACCTTTATTTTCTTTGGTCTCTTTTGACTTCGGTCCGGTTATGTGATTGCTAACCCTCATTTTCTGTGCAGAGACCAAAAGATTCAAGCCGGACATTAGAGTGGTACATGTTCGGGACCTGAACTTCTTGCTCAGGTCGGAAATCTTCGTACATACGGACGGACAACTCCGAGCGTCCCATCTCATCCTCGGTGTTAACCCCGTCTACTCAACTTGGCAGCCGTTCAGCCAAGCCCAGCTAGTTGATAGTCCCCTCATCTCGTATATCGACGTTCGGCACGCAAACTTCCTCCCCCCAAGGTTAACCGTAGGAGAGGCGCGTGATCTCGGCCCCCGGTACATCTGTTCAGACGAGCGACAGCCAATTCACGACGAATCAGCCGAGCGCGTATCTGCCGAACGTAGGAGACGTGCTCACGAGCAGATCCAGCAAGAAACTCCTGCTCAGCCCGAGAGAACCGTAGAGCCCCAGGCTTCTGTTCAGGAAGGGGAGTGTGCTGCCGTGGAACTGACTGACTCTTCCGAAACAGGGTCCGACCAAGGCTACGCCATGGTGGCTAGGAGGAAGATGACGCTAGATCGCTTTGTCCCCAGTGCCCGCCCTGCCGTGCAGCAACAACAGACTCCCGGCCATGATGCTTCGCCTCCCGCTGCCCCGCCGACCAGAATTCGAAAGAGGCCGCGCACAACCGATCAGCCTCAGACGGGCTCGGGCAACGTGCCCCCCCGACCCTCGGCCGGTATCGTTATCCGGGAACCGGCAGCGCCAACCGGGATAGAATTGGCGTCCACTTCCCGGGCTCCGGCGGCATGGCGACCTTCCTTCCAACTCGGAGGCGAGCCTCTCCCATCGACGGCCAGTGCCAGAATATGGGACAAAGGTCATGGTGGCCACGTGGCGCAGAGTCTGGCACGCGGCATCCTCTTGCCCGAGGACTTGCACGCCTTCACGGATTCGACGGATGAGTCTTTGGGGAGGCGCTTGCAGTGGCACACCATAGCGGTAAGTGTTTCACTTTTCTTTACGATTTTCGGTTTCCCATTTTGCTCATGTGCGTGTACTTCCATTTTTCCTTACAAAGTGAATATCGTGGTCAGGCTGCGCAAATGGCGTACGTCGTGGACGGGAGGATGAAGGAGCTGGCCGAGGACGCTGAGCGGGAGAGGGCTCTGAAGGATGTCGCTGAGGCCACGGCGAAGGAGAAGTCGAAGAATGCCGCGGAGGCGGAGAATAAAATTGCTGCAGCCGTGAAGGCCCGGGCTCTTGCCGAAACGAAGTCCGAGGAACTGGAACTACAGTTGGGAGGCACCGAGCTTAAGTTGGCGGAGGCCCAGAGCTTGAATACCATGCTGGAAGGGCAGTTGGCTGACTCGAAGGCGGCGCTGGAGGCTTGTGAGAACAAGTGGTATAACGAGGGGTTCGCGGATGCCGAGAATTCGGCGGAACCGGTCATTCGCCAGGCCCACAGGCTCGGATTTGAGGAGGGCTGGCTCGCTGCTATTCAAGTATTGGGGGTTCCCGAGGATTCTCCGTTGAGGGATCGCAACAAGATCCCTTTCCCGAGTGTCCCTCAGACCGAAAATCTTGCGCCCCTTGTTATTGACGAGGAAGAGACCTCCAGCATGAGGGAACTGGTGAACGCCATTGACTCCTATGCAGTGCCGACCGACATGGAGGGGACCAGCCACCCCCATGTGGGGGACCGACATGGGGACATCCAGCCGCCAACTCCTCACGCTGACCAACACTCTCAAGGGGACGCCTCTTCTGCTCATGCCACGGATGTTTAAAGTTGAAAGCCAGCACTTCCTTTTTTTTTTTTTTTTTTTTTTTTTTTTTTGAATGAGCGGAATTGCCTATGTCTCCGGGTTGTGGTGACGGGACACATTGTTTATGTTTCGTTTATGTTGTCTTGTATTTGTTTTGAGTTGCCAGGTTTTGGCAACGAAACGTTGATTTAAGTTTTATGCTTTAGTATGAATGCTTTATCGTGTTGCTCCTTCGTATTCGACCGAGTAATGAATCGTTATTGATTGCCTTTATTGTGATGTGTCCGACCATGGTAAGACCTCCATATGCTCGGTGATAGTGATCTAACCGAGGGTCAGGGTTCCAGATGCTCGGTGCTTAGATAGAGCCGAGAGTCAGGATTCTGTTAGTTTTCGTTAAGACCTCCACCTGCTCGGTGGTTAGGATCGAACCGAGAATCTGGCTTTTTTCCTTAGAGTAAAAAGGTTAAGGTTTCCACCTGCTTGGTGATTAGGATCGAACCGAGAGTCAGGTTTCTGTCCTTAGAGTTAATCGTTAAGGTTTCCACCTGCTTGGTGATTAGATCGAACCGAGAGTCAGGTTTCTGTCAGAGTAAAAAGGTTAAGGTTTCCACCTGCTCGGTGATTAGGATCGAACCGAGAGTCAGGTTTCTGTCCTTAGAGTTAATCGTTAAGGTTTCCACCTGCTCGATGATTAGATCGAACCGAGAGTCAGGTTTCTGTCAGAGTAAAAAGGTTAAGGTTTCCACCTGCTCGGTGATTAGGATCGAACCGAGAGTCAGGTTTTTGTCTTTAGAGTTAATCGTTAAGGTTTCCACCTGCTCGGTGATTAGATCGAACCGAGAGTCAGGTTTCTGTCCTTAGAGTAACAAGGTTAAGGTTTCCACCTGCTCGGTGATTAGGATCGAACCGAGAGTCAGGTTTCTGTCCTTAGAGTTAATCGTTAAGGTTTCCACCTGCTCGGTGATTAGATCGAACCGAGAGTCAGGTTTCTGTCCTTAGAGTTGGCCAAGAATAAAAATTGCTCGGTGAATGGGATCGAACCGAGAATTTTGGTTAGAACAGTGCGAATCTGCATGAAAAACATCATTAGTATAACTAAAAAACATATACAACAGGTTGTGGTTTACTACATGCTCGGGGAATCGCCCATCAATGATAATATTTCTTGAGGTTGTGGACGTTCCACGGTCGGGGCAGTTGTCTCTCGTTCAGGTCTTCCAAGAAATAAGCCCCGGTGCCGGCTACGGCCGTGACCCTATAGGGTCCCTCCCACGTCTGCGCCAATTTCCCGGCACTAGTGTTCCGCATGTTGCCCACAGCCCTTCTGAGAACCAAATCCCCGGGGACAAACTCCCTGGTTCTCACGCCCCGGTCGTATCTCTGGGCGAGCTTCTGCTGATATTCCGCGAGCCGTATTGTCACCATTTCGCGGTACTCTTCCACCTTGTCCAAATATCCCACCATCATTTCGTCGTTTTGGGCGTGATCGAACCTCGCTACTCGCGCACTGCACAGATTCACCTCAGTAGGGATTACGGCTTCCGCCCCGTACGTAAGAGAGAAAGGGGTCTCCCCGGTTGACCGTCTAGGAGTGGTGCGGTATGCCCACAAGACTTTGGGAAGTTCCTCGGCCCAGTTTCCCTTTGCTCCCTCCAACCTTTTCTTCAGCCCACTCACGATCACCTTATTCACGGCCTCGGCCTGACCGTTGCCCTGTGGGTAAGCCAGAGTTGAGTACCTGTTTCTGATGCCGAGACCGTTGCAAAATTCTCGGAACGCCCGGCTGTCAAACTGTAGCCCGTTGTCAGATATGATAGTGTTTGGCACCCCGAACCTGGTGATGATATTTTTCCAAACGAATTTCTTTACTTCCACATCTCGTATGTTGGCCAACGCTTCAGCCTCCGCCCATTTGGTAAAATAGTCGACGGCCACCAAAACGAACTTTCGGCCGCCTGTTGCCCGAGGGAAAGGGCCGATGATGTCCAGCCCCCATTGTGCAAAAGGCCAAGGACTGCTGATCGGGTTCAGGTGGCCCGCGGGCTGATGGATCAGAGGGGCGTGCTTTTGACACTGCTCACACTTAAGCACATACTCGGCGGCGTCCTTCTGCATCTGAGGCCACCAAAACCCCTGAGTCATTGCTCGGTGCGCCAATGAACGTCCCCCGACATGGCTGCCGCACACCCCAGAGTGGAGCTCTGCCAAGAGCTCTCCCACCTTCTCCGGGCGTAAGCACAAAAGGTACGGCCCTCCGAAGGACCGTCGATACAAAGTCCGATCTTCTGCCAACCAATACCGAGAAGCCATCCTACGGATCCTGATGCCCTCCTTTTCGTCACTCGGCAATTGGTCGTCAGCCAGAAAGTCGGTAATGGGATCGATCCAGCACGGGGCAGGTGCTGCGATGGCCGTGACATTGATCCCTGCAGTTCCCGAGTCGCTCACTACCCCGACGCTCGGCTCCAAGATAAGCTCGACTTTGATTTGCCGTGGGATGTCCTCGGTTACTAACGACGCCAGCGTGGCTAGGGAATCGGCGTGTCTGTTCTGTGTTCGGGCTATGTGGAAAACTTTCACCGCGTTGAAGCTGGTCATAACTATCCTTGCTTGTTCTAGGTATGCTATCGTCCGGGGATCTCGGGCTTCAAAACTGCCCCGCACCTGATTAACCACCAGCCGCGAATCCGAGTATAGCTCAATCTCCCGAGCCCCCAGGCTCGAAGCTACCCTCAGTCCGGCCAGAAAAACCTCGTATTCCGCCTCGTTGTTGGATGCCCTGAATCCCAATCTAAACGAGTGTTCTAGTCGTATCCCCTCGGGGGCGATCACAACGACTCCTGAACCGGCACCCGTGGAGCTCGACGCGCCGTCCACGAATATCTTCCACGGTCGAGCTTCCAGTTGGCAAACCATCTCCCCCTTCTCTCTGGGCGAAAACTCAGCGATAAAATCCGCCAGGACCTGGCCCCTTACCGAGCTTCGTGGTCTGTACCGTATGTCGAAGGAACCGAGCCTAGTCCCCCATTTGGCTATACGGCCCGTAAAATCCGACCGCTTCAACAACGACTGTAATGGGTACTCGGTCAGGACGTGTACGGTGTGAGCTTGGAAATAGTGCGGCAACTTCCTGGTGGCATGTATCAGGGCTAATACGAGCTTCTCCAACGGCAAGTATCTCGTCTCGGCCTCGACAAGAGTTTTGCTGACGTAGTACACGGGTTGCTGGATCCCTTTGTCCCTCAGTAGCACTGCACTCACGGCATGCTCGGATACCGCCAGATACATGAACAGATCCTCACCTGCCTCCGGCGCCGCGAGCACGGGCGCCCGCGCCAAATAAATCTTCAGATCCATAAAGGCCTCTTCGCACTCCTCGCTTCACCGAAATCCAGTCCATTTCTTCAGCAGTTGGTAGAATGGCCGGCAGCGATCTGCGAATTTTGAGATGAACCGGTTAAGGGCGGCCAGCATCCCGGTTAGTATTTGCACTTCCTTCGGGTTGCTCGGTGGCTTCAGTCTTCTCACTGCTTCTATCTGGTCGGGGTTGACCTCAATCCCCCGTGTACTGATTAGGAACCCCAAGAACTTCCGGGCCCCGACGCCAAACGCGCACTTCTCCGCATTAAGGCGCAACTTGTGTCGTCGGAGAACCTCGAAAATCGCCTGGAGGTCCCCCATATGCAGGGCTTCCTGTTTGCTTTTAACCACCATATCGTCGATGTATACCTCGACCGTGCGCCCTATCTTGTCTCGGAACATTCTCGTCATCATTCGTTGGTAGGTGGCCCCGGCGTTCTTCAGTCCGAAGGGCATCCTCGTGTAGTGGTAATTTGCCTCCGGGGAAATGAACGCCGTTTTTTCTTGATCCTCGGGCGCCAGGGCGATCTGGTGATACCCTTGGAAGGCGTTCAGAAAGCTCATCCTCGGGTGCCCACACGTGGCGTCCACCAGCTGATCAATCTTTGGCACGGGAAAAGGGTCTTTCGGGCAGGCTCTGTTCAGGTCGGTGAAGTCGACGCAGACTCTCCACTTGCCGTTCTTCTTCTTTACTACCACGGTGTTCGCCAACCACTCCGGGAAGAAGATTTCCCGAATCACCCCTGCCTCTTTCAATCTCTGAACTTCCGCTTTTACTGCCTCGGAGTGCTCCCAGGCTGATCTCCTCGGCCTCTGCTTTTTAGGGGCGAACGAGGGGTCAACCCCAAGTCTATGCATGATGAAGTCGGGATCCACCCCGGGCACCTCGTATGGACTCCATGCAAATACGTCCATATTCTGTATTAGGTGTAGCAACATCTCTACTTTTTCCTGGTCCTCCATGCTCTCCCCTATTTGGAAGTATTTGTCCGTGTCCGGCAACACCTTTACCTTGATCATGTTCTCGGCGCGCGCGACCTCTGGCGGTCCCTGTAATTGCTATAAAGGCGTCCCCGACGACGGACATTTGGGACCGGCCTGGTCCTTCTGGTCGGTTTGCTCCTTCCAATCGACCATTGCGATCAAACATTGCTTGGCCGCCTGCTGACTTCCTTGTATCACCGTGACACCATAATCAGTGTGAAACTTTACCCTCATATGCAGAGTAGACGGGACAGCCCCCATTGCATGTATCCATGGCCTCCCTAGAATCGCCGTGTATGGGGAGTACGAGGTAACTACAAAGAAACTCACCATCGCCTCCTTGCCCCCCATGTTCACGGGCAGACAGATTCGCCCCTCGGGCGCCACCATTTTCCCATCAAATCCAACCAAGGGAGTGTTGTACTTTGACAGATCCTCAATCCTCAATCCGAGCCCCCTGAATAGGTCCGGGAACATAACATCCGCTCCGCTTCCCTGGTCTATCATTATTCTCTTCACCACGAAGTCGCCGATCCTTGCCATGACTATCAATGCGTCGTCGTGCGGCTGAATGGTCCCTTCCAGATCACTGTCGTCGAAAGAGATCGGCTCTCGGGTAGGTCTGATCTTCTTCGCGGTAGGCGGCACGCCCGTTCTCCCTTCTACCGATATCACTGTCAACACCTCCTTCCCTTTTGCCGTTGAGGTTCCCCTCGAGGCGACGTGGATAACGTCAATTATCCCAAGAGGGGGCGGAAGGGGATTCCCTCCGTGAGGGGCGTTACGCCCCGTTCCCCGATCCCCGGCATCCGTCACAAAATCCTTAAGGTGTCCCGCCTTAGCCAACTGCCCGAGATGGTCCCTTAACACTCGGCACTGCTCGGTAGTATGCCCCCGGTCTTTGTGGTAGGTGCAGTATAGGTTCTGATTCCTCCTAGAGGGGTCGCCAGCCATCCGGTTCGGCCATCTGAAGTACGGTTCGTGCTTGATCTTATCCACAATTTTATGCACGGGTTCCTTGAACGTCATGTTCACCTCCCCTGCTGGTGTTACCGGCTCTTGAATCCTCAGATTTCCCCGTGCCCTCTGTTGAAAACCGCTCAGCCGAGGACGATCTGTCACCTGTGCCTTGCCTTTGCTTTGTATTCTATCATCTTCCAACCGCTTGTACTCCTCGATGCGCCTCATTAGCTGCCTCATATCCTCGGGAGGTTTCTTGGTTAATGATTCCCTCAACCCCGACTCGTCAGGCAACCCCATTCTGAAAGTGCTTGCTGCGATCTTCTCATTCCCTCCGCCGATCTCGTTGTAGAGCTCCCAGTATCGGCTAGCGTAATCACGGAGGGTTTTCCCTGCCCTCATTTTCATAGACAGCAGCGCGTCCACCGGTTGTTGTTCCCGGCTGCACGTCACGAAACGAGAACCGAACTCCTGTATTAGCTCGGCGAAACTGTGAATGGAGCCCTTGCGCAACCCGTTGAACCACCTCAAGGTCGTGGGACCAAGGCTTGAGGGAAAAACCTTGCACATCAGTGCGTCATTGCGGGTATGCAAAGACATCATCTGGATGTAGTGGCTGACATGCTCCACGGGGTCCGTTCTCCCACCATACGAATTGAACGGCGAACGCGTAAATCTGTCCGGCATCGGTGCTCGCTCAATATCTGCTGAGAATGGTGACCGAGCCGCCCTGCGCAGTGCACGGCTCATAGCATCCATGGCTGCATTCCTCGGCCGTCCCTCCGGAGAATCCGAGTCCCGATTCCCGTATTCCCGCGACCGAGAGCGATTTCACTGCCGGTGAGATTCAGCTGAATGGGAGCGGTCTCGGCGGCGACGGGACTCCCTCGAGTGCGAGCGCTCACTGCGGTGGCGGGACCCTGATCGATTCGATCCCATCCCGCGTCTCTCTTCCTCGGCGTCTGGCCTTCTATCTCGGTAGTCTTGACCGGCTCGGCGGCGCTCGTTTCGCGCTTCCAACTCCAGGTCTTGTACTAGCCTCCGCAGCCGCTCAAGCTCTTCATCCCTGACGTCGGGCTGTCTATGCCTGGAAGCATGGGACACCGTTCTCCCCGTTTGATACGACCCTTCCCCGAGGCCGGACCGCTCTTCCAATTGCTCGTAAACCGGATCCTCGCGTCTCTTCTGCCTCCGTTCCCGCCAGGTAGAGCCCCTGGAAGACCCTGCCGAGCCACTTTCGGCGTTACTTCCAGACATCTTTCCTGTACGCGAGCCTCAGCGGAACCACTGCTTAGTAGGATTTCCCACAGACGGCGCCAATTGTGCGCACCCAAAAACCTAAGCCCGTTTGGGCTGGGCCTCGCTTGGGCTCACAACTTATTTGTATAGTGGGTCTGGATTTCCCACACTGGGTCGTTCAAAGCGCCAAGGCCCAATAGTATCACTTTCCTCTTCTTGGGGGTCTGAACCTCCTCCTCACTCTGTTTTCTCTCTATTTACACTCCTCTTTTCCTGCATTCACCAACCCTTGTTTTTTCAAAACTTCTTGTATTTATAGTTTACAGAATAGTAGAGAGGTCATAAGTGTTTGCCAGTGAGCGCAACCGGCGGTCCAGTATTATCGATCGTAAGTGGGTAGTTAGGTAGGTATGGGAAGCGGTGAGGGTGGCGTTGGAACTTGGTTCCCACCTCCACGATAGTTACCTGCAGCGGTGCCTCTCCGAGGCACGGCCGGGTAGGTACAGGGCGGGGTGTCCCGCGAACCGTATGTTTATCACTGCTCGGGAAGGGCTTGCCGAGAAACGATGAAAAGGCAAAGCTTGGGCCCGCAGCATGCGTGGCTCGGGGGTGGGCCGTTAGGCAGAGGGAGACAGGCCTTATGGGCCATATACCCAGGTCAGGGTCCAAGGCCCGCTATGGTCCATGGTGTGGGGCCCGTACAGCAATAATAAACTTTGTGTTGTAAAAATAGTCGGATTTTGTTGTTCCTAAGAACTTTCTCATGCTATATTTAATAAATATTCCTAATTTTCATCTACAAAATTATCAAGACCAAAAAAAAAAAAAAAAACTTTCAAAAGAATATTAAATGTAATGTAAGTAGTCTGCTTGGGTTACTTGTTAACCAAAAAAAATAAAAAAACGCTTTAACACAAGCTTGAAAACTTTTGTAAGAATCCAACAAAATTTATCAGACACTCAACATAACTAGAAATCTCCATTATCTCCACCTTCATACCAACGGACACATCCCACGTGGCGTGACTAGCACTATCGGGAAGTCATAAAACGACACCGTTTGGACCTAAATGTGTTGAAACGTTGATGCGATAAATTTGAAATACAGGGTCTGTTTAGATATTGTTTATTGCTAAAAACTAAAAATACTGTAACAAAATAATTTTTAAATGTGTAAATAGTATCGTGGGACCCAGTTTTAAAGTTAAATATGCATTTTTTCCAAGTTACGAGTCCCATGAACAGTGTTCATGGACCCACTAAAAAAACGTAGTTACTAAAAAACGCACAAAACGTGCTTTCCAAACTCACACAGTCGTTTTCAGTCAAAAATATTATTTTGATGCTACAATTTAGGGTCATTTTGGGATATTAGCAATTTCATATTTACATTTTGTTAACAGTCAATTTGATCACTATATTTTAATAATAGTATAATTTAAGTATTTTTTTTTCAACTTGTAGTCAATTTGATCCATATTATTATCAATTTACAATCATTCTAACTCCAACAAACACAAATTTCAACTTAGCAGTTAACAATTAAAGCAGTTAACAATTAAAATAAAGTCATATTTGGAGTTGGAAATTGGTAAATTTAATTTGTATTTTTTGTGCTTGGTCATGCAAGTAAATTTGTTATTTGATGATAAGAACCAAATTGACAGAAATTTGAAAATAACATAAATCAAATTAACTACTACTCAAATATAATAATTAGGGCAAGGATTTACTATAAACTAAGTTGTAGCAACTCTTGTAAAATGCACATGTGCCAAGTAGTAATTTGGTGAAAAATTCAATCTTGCCAAAGAAATTTTCATTTAAATATAAGCCTAGATAGATGTGTATTTGAAGGATTGATACATGTGCATTTTTGTAAGAGTTGCTACAACTTAATATACAACAAATCCTTGATCTTTTTTATATTGGTTTCCACATTTTTTCATGGTGGGGCTGGATTAGATCAATGATTTGCTGTAAACTAAAGTTGTAGCAATTTCTGGAAAAATACACGTGTATTCATGCCTCAGATAGACACTAATCCGGCTTATATTTAAATAAAGGGTCCGGTTAACGTGTACTCTAAGGGCACACATTAAACTTTCTATTTTTGAAAATATTTTTTCGGGAATTGAAAAAGCTGTCATTACTTTTTCAATTCTAGAAATTTTTTTTTCCACAAATGGAAATTAATGTGTGCCCTAAGGGCACACGCTAGTAAAATCCTTAAATAAAAACTTCTTTGGCCAAATTAATTTTTCACCAAATGACCACGTGGGCCAATCAGGACCCGGCCCCACCCAAAACTTTCAAAATAGCAAAAATACCCTTCCCGTACACTTCTCTCTCAAACTAACGCACCGACAATACAAAGACTCAAAAAGACTATAACACATTGAGAACTCTCTCTCTTCCTCTGTCATTCCTGAGCGAGTCAAGACTCGGTACGGAACGCAATGGCGAGTATAGGGAAGACTCGGCTCGACTCGGGGTGGCTCGCGGCGAGGTCCACGGAGGTTAGCCTGAGTGGGACCCAGCTCACCACGACTCACCCTCCTTCCGGCCCCACCTCCCCTTGGTTAAAGGCCGTCGTTCCCGGAACGTAAATTCTCTCTCTCTCTCTCTCTTCAATCGTATTTTCCTTTAATTTTATTTATTTATTTGGGATCCAAATAAGTATGAGTCACTCTTAGAAACTATTATTAATAAAAAAAAAACAAAATTGGAATGTTTAGGTCTCAGCATTTTGTGTGTGATGCTCCCAAAATTGATTCTATATTGATTGAGTGTGTGTTGTGTTGGTGGTGTGTGGCAAATCCTACATCGGGCATATATGTCCTTTTATTAATTGCCACAATGAGGCTTAATTCTAGTTTTTTTGGGGAATAACGCAAACGTGGCTAGCGCTCTTTTTTTCTTGGGCCGTTACATTAGGATTGAGTTCCTAAATCTTGTTTATCAGTTCCATTTGAATTGAAATGAATGGATTGGATTTTGCCAAGTCATCACCATTAAAAATTTTGGTAGGAACTCAGTGGCCGTGGGTTTTATATATGGGTTTGTGCGTGTGCGCAAAAACTGGTTTCTTGGAGTTTTGTATCACTGTACTTGTCATTAGCTTGAGTGCCATTAGTTTATCAAATCAAATAATTGGGGTTTGGTATTTGTATATATATTGGGTTCAAGTTATACTTGATGTAACTTCTAATTATTGTTTCAAATTTTTTTTTTTTTTTTTTTTTTTTTTTTTTTTTTTTTTTTTTTTTTTTGTGTGGCTAATTTGAATCTATCATTGCACCTAAAACTAAATACCCTGAAAACTAAATACCAGAGTTGATGTTACGCAGAGGATATTTAACAAAATAGGTGGAAAGCTATTACAGAGGATAATACTAAAAGCCTTTGTCTTTAGAGCCCAATTTGCAAAAGCAGGTACTGCGTTGTTGCCTTATTTTTTAACCCAGCTAATCTCGCATTCCCCAGACATACAGATTGCTCTCTCACATCTACAATGATAGGTTCTGACTCCCGCTTAGGCCTTAAATTAGTTTGTGGGATCTGTGCATAATTTGGCATCACTCTGAACTATAACCTTGTTGAGATTTTCTTGCTTAGCTAATTGGGTTGCCCATCTAATTGTTTCTGCCTCTGCCACTTTCGGTTTACACATTTTAATTTGCTTCACCATAACTTTTAACACTTCCCCATTCCAATTTTGAATATTCACAGCTAAGCATGCCCTGTCATTCCCCTACGCAGCATCACATTTGAGTTCTTCACTTGCACCATTTCTTTCGTGGTGGGATATGTTATGACCTTGTTTCTCTTCACATATTGTTAAATAGGTTTCCCATAGCTTCTTCAATTTATGAGGAATATCTCTCAGGTGGATTCATTCTTCATTAGATCACTCTGTTACGCAGCTTCCATATGAAGTCCATAGATACTGCTGTGAACATGGTGAAATCTTCTCCTGGGATACATGCATCAAATGGTTCTTTAGAAGGGTCAACTTAAGTTTTCAACATATGAAGAGTGAGTCAGTCTGAAAGTTGTCAACTATAAAATTCCAGCCCGAGCTAAACTGCATAGAGGACAAGTTGTGTTTTCAAGTTCCAAAAAAGTTGTGCCACATTGGTAATACCCCCACAGCAGCTCTCCACATTAACATTTTCAATTTCTTGTGAATTTTGAGCTTCCAAAACTGCCGTCCACGCAAAAAGGGAAACTCTCCTAAGAGTCTTGGACCTGCATATGGCTTTCCAAGGAAAGGCATAGGAGGTGACCCTTGTAAAGTCTCATAAAATGATCGCACAGTGAACTCCCTGTTACTCTTTACCTTCCATCTCATCCTATCACTCCCCTCCCTGGTCCTATCACATAGCTAGCTAAATCATTTTGTCAGGCTTGGGAAATCTCTTAGGAATTTTCCATATGACATCACATGCTTTATCATCAAACAATCTTGAGATTAGCCCTTCATTCCATCACTGCCCGTTTGTTGCAAAAAGATTTGACGCCACCATGGTTATTCTAGGAACATCACCATTTGTAGTTTTTGGCTTAAAATTCTCAATCCATGGGATCCATGGATCCTCCCATACATTGGTGCTTAAAACATCGCCTACCATATAACAAGCCCCGCTATTAATAATATCTCTTGTACTTTCTATCTCCTTCCATATCCGCAAGGCCCTTCTTTGTTTGCCTCCCTTTGGCCAATCTGAGTTATGGGAGTATTTACCCAGTAGCACCTTAACATAAAGGCTATCTTTGTTCAAAGCCACCATCCAACCTAGCTTTGCAAGCATCGCCACGTTAAAATGTTTGATTCTCTATGCCAAATTTTAATTATTCTTACAACTTACAAAACGTAATATCCTTTTATTGGTAAGGTATTTTGTCAAACCTGGTATTGGGTTATGTGTACTTCTAACTGTCATGCTCATCAAATATCAAGATGACAAAAAATTAAAAAAAAAATTGTTTCCTTTGTAAATTCTTCATAGATTTAGTGTTTTAAGGGGTCTTTGTGACGTATATTAGTAAATGGATGGGTTTATGGATTGGATATTAAATGACACCTGATTGATATGAATTTGACGTGCATGATAAATAAGTTATTAAGTGGTGTGACTTATGTTAAAGGAATTGAGCCCAATCCTATATGTATACTGTTTCATTGAAATGCTTGGAATTATGTAAATCTTACATATAAGAACCAAGATGTAAGTAATGGGTTGGATTGGTTAAACTTATTGGATATTGTAAGTTATGTGTTGGGTAGGGTAGGAAGAATGCATTTCAGCTTGACATTTCAAAAATTCTAACAATACATTTTGGTTTCTACCCTACTCATCACAATTTTTGATGAAGTAAAAAAATGTGTTGGCTAGGGTAGGAACCAAATGTATTGTTAGAATTTTTGAAATGTGAAGCCATGTGTATCAATGTAGTCTTGTGTGCTTGTAAGATTAAATTATATGAAGAATTTGAATGAGATTTAGGTCTCAAATTTGTGTATTTGAGAAATTTTTTTTTTTTCGTGGAGTTCTTTTGTACCATATTTGGCATAAATTTTACAGTGATGGATTCTAGTGATGGTTGTAATTGCAAGAATTTGGTCTTATGTTTCACTAAAATTCATGAAATTAATGTAAATCTCGCCAATAGAAACAAAAAAAGTAAATAATGTGTTGAATTGGTTACACTTATTTAGTTTTGTCATTTGTGTTTGGTTACCCACAGCACGAAATGTATGGTGGTAATTTTTGAGATGTGAAGCGTTGCATATTGCTTTACAATTAGAAAATCAGATGGTATTAAGAAATTGAATGAGGTTCATTAGTAGTTCGACACATAAACTGTCAAGCATGAAGTTAGCTCCGTTGTGTTTGATGCGGTGCATTTGGAGGGCACGCAACCGGCGGACTTTTGAGGACTTAGATAGATCCAATGACCAGTTGCTTGCTCTTTTTTCTAGTTCCCCTTTTGATTGGTCTAGAGCTTGGGGACTCACATCTAGCGAATCTCCCCCTTTGTTCCTTAGCTCTCTTTTTCTTTGTAATTAGTTTTTTTCCTCTGTTTTTGCTTTTCTCTTTTTTTTTTTTTTTTGGGTAATCTTCGATATGCTTTGTGCTTCTTTGCATAAAGTAGTTTTTTGAACATACATCTTTCTTACTTTTCCAAAAAAAAGAAAAGAAAAAAGACCAGTGTACTATTCTTCTGTTTGCTGTGTTTTGAGCATGGGATATAGCTGCTCAAGTTACCTCATAAACATTTACTTTGGAATTAGGAGGTCATATTTTACTTACACTCCCTGCTGGTCTGTTGTTTATTTATGGCTCTATTAATTATAATTGTAAAGTTTTTTGTTCTATAACATCCGCTACTTATGCCTCTGTTGATCATACTTGTAGAAATTATTTTTCAATAACATTCACTATTGCTCATAGAAACAAAGGTTGGCAAGTGTTGTATCTATATATACTCGCGATTATGTTATAGCTGTTGGGAGACTTTGGGGGCAGAAAAAGAAAATGAAAGTTGTATTTTTGAATCAGTCAAGGCTAATGGTGATTTGATTGACAGTGTTTTGGCAACTTTGGTGGAGAACAAAGTCGTTCCTGATCCTTTCTATGGGCTGCAAAATGAGACAATTATAGATATTGCTGATTCTGGGAGAGAGTATTACACATTCTGGTTTTTTACAACTTTTCAGAGTAAGCTGGTACGCAATTTACTGACATGAAATATGTTCTTGAGATTTTATACTCGTTGAAATGATTTTCATGTCAATTTTTTTGAAACTGTAAGATTTCCTTTGGTTGCATTCCTTATAAATTCAACTTGACAGTGCCTATTCCTGGCCAACCTTTTGTGAACTATTTTCTTGTAATTTGTCAGTACTTGGGTAGCTGGTCAGTGTTATTGGGTCAGATTTTAACCAAAAGATGGTCTGAAATTTTTTGTTTTTCTGGAAATTGCCAATGCCATTTGGGCCAAATGGCACCTCCAACACAAATAAGTATGGGTGGTGAGTGAGGTTGGGGTTTCAAATCCCCTTGGGTACATGAGTACCCTACCAAGAAAAAAAAGTAAAAGAAAAAAAAGGATAAAATTCTAGAAATTGTTATCTGGTTTTGACATTTCAAATTGTGTTGAAATTTATCAAACTTGTCTTGAATCTGGCAATTCCTAAGTCTTTCTACTTCCCAGTGTCAAATTTGAAACACCCCCCCCCCCCCTCCACACACACACACACAAAAAAAAAAAAAGGAAAAAGAGAAAAGGGTCTAATTGCTTGTCCTTTTGCAGTCAGGAAATCAGCACCTGGATCTGAATTTTCGTGGAATCAATTATTCTGCAGAAGTATATTTAAATGGGCACAAAAAGGTCATGCCAAAGGGGATGTTTCGGAGGCATTCTCTCGATGTCACTGATATTCTGCATCCTGATGGTCAAAACTTGCTTGCTGTTCTTGTTCATCCACCAGATCATCCTGGGAGAATTCCCCCTAAGGGAGGGCAAGGTGGTGACCATGAGGTTTATAGCTAAATCCAAAACCTATTTAAATTTAGAATTACACTTATGATTTGGATCCCATGCGAGTGGAGTGATGAAGTAAAAATCTTAATTTTGATATGCTTGGAAGACATGCAATCTAACAATAATGTGTTTTCATGGTAGATTGGAAAAGATGTTGCCACACAATATGTTCAGGGTTGGGATTGGATGGCTCCTATAAGGTGACTATGTTTGTTACCTTTGACTGTGTTTTTTTTTTTTTTGATAAGTAATAAACTTCATTGAAATTGAAAAACGACGAAAAGAAAAACAAAAAAGAAACAGGGCACACAGGTAGTGTGTTAAGAGACAACAAATAAAAAATCTAAACAGTAATGAAGGTACAAAAATCAAGCATGTCAGGTAGAGACATGAAGGTAACAAAACCCAATGCATTTGCCCATTCTAACAAAGTATGAAGGAAGAAAAGTTTCAACTCATGAATCAACCTTTCATCCCCTTCAAAAGTACGTGTATTCGTCTCCCTCCATATGACCCACATAAGACAATGAGGGATCATACTCCAAAGAAACTTAGTTTTGAGTATACAATTCCTGCCTGACCAACTTGCTATAAGATCCACAACACCACGTGGCATGACCCAATGATTCTGGTTAATTTTTTTTCATAATGATATTGTTATCTCTAGTTTCGTGTTGGAAAATGAGAGACAGCAGATGCATATTGATAAGAAATTATTTGAAATTCCCTATCAGAACCAAAATGAAACAAGTAACTGTCTATAGATATTTGAAACTTATTTTTAGTGAATAGTGTCAGTGTGATAAATCATTGAGAGATCAGTTATACGGTGGAGAATTATTCGGTTGAAAATGGATCACAAGTATATAAATAATTCTTCTGTAGTTTTTTTGTTCTTTTTGAAAAGTAATGCAATTCTTATCGATATAAAATGTTGAGTTACCCAACTATACAAGGAGTAAACAATAGAAGACCATACAATCAATCATACAGAGTACATGAATCTATCATATCAATGACAAAACATAAAGAAAGACTAGACAAAACTGACATCCAATCGAACAAAGTTCTAAAGAAAATGAATTTGAGATCAGGTATGGTTCTCTTTGTGTTGTCAAAACTCCAATTGTTCCTCTTCCTCCATGTACACCACATCAAAAATTGGGGGGCAGCCATTCACAACTGGCCATTTTGATAACCGCGTTCTTATGTAGTTAATGCAGCTCATTCATGGCAGTTCTGCATTTGAGTAAAAAAGAGGAATTATGAGAACAAATGTAAGGGTGTCTTGGTACAAAAATGGACCAATGCATTGGCTGAAGGTAAGTTTAGAGATTAGCTGTGAGCATGGGTGGACTTACTAGTCAGGAATTTAAGGGACACACAGTCTTGTTAACTAAGTTTGACCTGAAAGAACAAAATATGGACATATAATATCGAGTGTATACAGTGAGTGGATATCAGCTTTAGGATAGTTTTCCATTTCTAATTTAGATGCTTGATCTTTGTAATTTTCATTAATAATTGTTGTTGTATCTCTTGCATACTTCCCTTGCAAATGGGTTGCACCTCTGCTATTTAATGAATTATTTACCAATGAAAAAAAGGGTTTTGAAAGGGGAAGTCACATGATGCTGGAACTTCTGTATGCATCCTCCCATGATAAAGGAAAGGAAATCCCATGTACATTCACTTCTTATTGTGTCTTTTGCATTAAAGAATGTGTTTTTGTCCTATTGTAACCTATCCATATGTTCCATTGCCAGTTGAATGAACCACATATTCATAGAATATATCAAAGCAAAATAATTCTGTTTCTAAGTACTTGACATTTCTATGATTACAGGGATAGGAACACTGGCATATGGGATGAGGTGTCTGTATCTATAACTGGGGTGAGCTATATTGCATAACTTCCTTCCATAACAATAGACATGCGATAAAATATCATGTTAATGACATTTGAACTTTTAAATGAATGCAGTAGTGTAAACA
Organism: Quercus ilex subsp. ballota; assembly: GCA_032727855.1. Classification (NCBI taxonomy): domain Eukaryota; kingdom Viridiplantae; phylum Streptophyta; class Magnoliopsida; order Fagales; family Fagaceae; genus Quercus; species Quercus ilex. The sequence goes on along the minus strand of CM064910.1, from coordinate 7,027,752 downwards.
TTAATGGTACTCTCATAAGCTGTACATATGCATGGTTATGAAAAATGTAGTGTAGATTTCTTGTGTAGTTCCTTATTAACTTTTATTTGTGGTCATGCAATTCTTTCCGAGTTAGAATTTCAATATTTAATGGTGCTTTTGTTCCTTCAGGTGAATTCGATGCTTATTGTAATTAGATAATTCAGATACTGATGCTTTATTATTTGATGCAGCCAGTGAAAATAATTGATCCCCACTTGGTTTCATCATTTTTTGACGATCACAAGAGGGTATATTTGCATGCTACAACAGAGTTAGAAAATAGAAGTGCTTGGGTTGCTGAGTGTTCTTTGAATATCCAAGTAACAACGGGAATTGAGGGAAACATTTGTTTAGTAGAGCATCTTCAGACTCAACACTTGTCAATCCGTGCTGGATCGCAAGTGCAATATACATTTCCTGAGGTCAGTGATAGCATTCATTTTTATGCGAATTTTATTTAGAATAGTCTTCTTTCAGCTTGCCACTCTTTCTTAAGCCATTCAAAATTTAAGATACTCTTGTTTTACCAAGAAGTTATCAACCATTAAGAGCAAACTTCTTTTATTCGTAGTATCTTTAGCACAATTTTAAGTCTATGCCACATTGGATTATCCCCGTATGGAAAATCAAAAAACAAGATAATACCGGCAAACTTATAAAAAGAAGAAGATTAGACTGGCTTGGAGTTAACATTTAGGATCTAGGCTATGTGAGCTATCTACATCCTTCTTCCCAATTGAGGTGAAGAAGACTTGTTGACTTATTCTAGCATCTTATGCAACTTATAATACTTATCATAGAAGTCTATTTATTAATACATTCTTCCTCATGCTTTTGAAACTTTGCATACCACACACACACACACACGCACACACATACATATTTGTCAACTGCCAGATTTTTGCTAGAGCACGTCTTAAAGCTGAACTATTGTTGGCCTCTACAGTTTTCCTTGTTAATCTATGTAGACTGTCTATGACACTCATATATTCTGCTTATGATTCGGTTATTGAAGTTAGATTTTTTTCCCCTTCTCAATATCTTACAAAATCATACAATGGTATTGTACATTTAGGTAATGAGCTTCCTTCTCAATTCATTTCATTGATATTGTACATTACCATTTATTAGAAATTAGAATTATGGTTAAGTGATTAAATTCACCATTTCACAAAAGCCTAAGCTTTTGGGAGAATCAGTAATTTATCATGGTATCATAACAAGAGGTCTTGAATATGATCCTTGTCTCCTTCACTCCACCTCCCATTTAAAAATCATATCCTAAATATGGATTAAACTAAGGACCTCCTACTTTGATACCTTATTAAATTACTGATTGTTCCAAAAGTTTAAACTTTTGGAGAGTTAGTAATATAACATGGTATCAGAGCAGGAGACTTTGAGTTCAATCCTTAGCTTTACTCTACCTCTCATTTAATGATATGCATTTGTAATTTAGGCCCACACGTGAAAGGGAATGTTAGAATTATGTTTAAGTGATTAAATTCACCATTTTCCAAAAGCGTAACTTTTGGGAGAATAGGTAATTTATCACCATTAAAAAGAGGTGAAAAAGCATAAATGACCCCCTCCACCCCCAAGTTAAAAAATTGCATACTGCGCCTGAAGAATAGAAGGAATATAGCCTTGTTACTTATCCCTGCCTGGAATTATCCAAAATGGTATCTAGAGATGTGTAATTTCTGATTACTGAGCATTTGGAGCATTTGATTATTATGGATTCAAATACGTTGCATTTTTATCCAGTTTTAGGCTCTCCAATACTTCTGTTGTAGGTGATAATGGTATGAATTTGCAGCTTTTCTTCTACAAGCCTGACTTATGGTGGCCAAATGGTATGGGAAAACAATCCTTGTACAATGTTCATATTACTGTTGATGTGAAGGGATATGGAGAGTCTGATGCTTGGAGTCATCTATTTGGCTTCCGAAAAATTGAGAGCCATATTGATAGTGCCACAGGTGGAAGGTATTGCTTTATATGCCTTCTAGGACATTTTACATAGGTTTTTATTTTGATATTATGATATCTAGTCTATAAATTTTTGCTTTACAGGTTGTTCAAGGTCAACGGACAGCCTATTTTTATCCGTGGTGGTAATTGGATATTGTCAGATGGGTTACTACGTCTTTCAAAGGAACGTTATGAAACAGACATCAAGTTTCATGCTGATATGAATTTTAATATGATTCGCTGTTGGGGTGGTGGATTGGCTGAGAGGCCAGAATTTTATCATTATTGTGATATTTATGGACTTCTGGTGATCTCTCTCTCTCTCTTTGTATGCGTGTGTGAACAATTATGGAGGATGTATGCAAAAATAGAAATAGAAGTATAGAACAAACAAACCACACAAGGAACATAGAGATAGAGACTTACATGGTTCAGCTTTAGCAATATGTCCATGGGCGGCATTGAGGATAACTACAATAGTATCACAAAGCATTTGCAAACCCAACCCCAAATACAACTAACGAGCTCTTTCTTACAAATAACAAAGATAACTACAAAGTTGGTTTGGTGACTTCTTGTGGAGACTACCTGACCAAATAGGACTAGGCAGTACTATTTTCTTTCTTGTACACAGCAGGAAGAGGAAAAACAAACCATACCAAAGTCAGCAACTGTTCTTAGTGCATCTGTGAGGGTTGAGTTCCACATCAAGAGAAAAGTAATGAAAGTGAGCAGTTGATGGGCATGGTTGGGTCTAAAACCTTTGGCTTAAGCTTTTGGGTTTGAATGGTACCTCAATATATATCAATAGATACCTCAATATATATCTATGGGCTCTTGGTGGACCCCAGGAACACTTCTCAACCCAACAAATTGTTATTAGAGTTATGGTTCAACTTTCCATTTGAAATTTTGAATGAGTGGCTTGGCTTTGATGCAGTTCGTGTGAATTTGGTTCTCGTTGCACTTGTTGCAACTCTTGTATCCGTAACACTCTGGATTTGTGAAAGATTCACATGCAATGGGAAGCTAGGTTGACGTGGTAGAGGATCACATGGGAGGGGGAGATCTATTGTGAGTGCATGTGTGAGGGTTGAGTCCCATATCGAGAAAAAGTAAAGAAATTGAAGAGTTGTTATATATAGTTGGGCGCTAACCAATTGGATGAAACTTTTGAGTTAGAATGATGTCCCAATATGTATATCGATGGGAGGTAATCTGGACCCCTCAGGAACTACTCTCCTTAACAGAATCAAAGCTAACTGACTATCAATGGGACATAGTCCCTAGTGGCTCATGTTATGTGGACCTCTTATTCAAACTACACTATCACTGAGTGTGTGTGTGCGCGCATATCTATATAGGTGTGTTCTTTTTTTTTTGTGGGGGGGGGGGGGGGGGGGGAGATGGGTGGGTGGGTTATAGTAAGATTGGGACAAATTCTGGAACATCTAAGTTTTCAGATTCACCAAAATTTGTAGGCTTTATACTGAGGGGTATTGTCATGGGATGCTTGCAGTGTAGGATGCTATGCCAAGAAAGTTTTGTAGAGAGTTTTATAACTGAAAAAAGCTAACAACTATAATCTGCAGCACTTATTTTACTTGATCTTTGTAATTTTGGTTCTTGATTTTTGCCCCTCTAGTACATTCCAGTGTACTTGGGTTGGCTATGATTATTAATAATATTTTTTTGTTGCCTATCAAAAAAAAAAAAAACTGCAGTACTTTCCTGAGAATGATGGTAATTTTGTAATTATATAAGTTGATGGTAAGTTAATCACTAAAATCAGTCCCATGATGAAAATTACCATAAATTTATGGCATTGTTGATTTTTATAATGCTTTTCAAAATTATTAGGGTATTAGCTTTCTCTGACCTAAATTGTCCACAAAGCTTTTACCTTAAATTGTAGAGTACTGACAAAGTGGCAATAGTGTGTCACAAGCAAAATTTATTTCCTTTTTTTGAAGTTTCAAATTTGATTTAAAAACAAGCATAACTGATGTTGTGGGAACAATTTAAGACATGAGCAAGACTGTGCTTGCGAGAAAATTCTTAATTTTCTTTGTTACAAGTCAGCACTGCTTGATTTCTAATTTCTCAGGTCAGCTACTTGGATTATTATCATAATCATTTGACCTTGACCTCTATTTCAGGCTACACACTCTGTTAGACAATTGTCTATTTTATCTTTTCTGATTGCCTCTGCCTTAGACCTTATATATTTCTAGCCACCTCTTGTTCTCGAATGCTTTGAAACTTAAATAAAGAACTCCTTACTAGTCAGCACAGTGGTCTTTGTTTACATAATTAAATACTGTCTTAATCAAATTTTCTATATCTTGTCCCCAAAGTTATGTCTAGATTTTAGTGAATGCATTCATTCTGTATTCTATCTTTTATTTCCATTATCAATGATTTAACTAAATTACTTAGCATAATGGCTTTGTTGAGTTCAGTTGTATTTTTTAATTGCAATTAACCTATTTCGGCATTGTTTTTCTCAAAAAATTTAGTTGACATTGTCTACTGTTTGGTATGTTGCAGTAGGAGTCTTGGTACTTCTAATTCTGCATTGCATTATTTTGAATGTTTCATCCTTTTGAGACCCAAACCTGTCTACAGGGTTAAATATGGCTTGAGGCTAACCAAACCTAAGGATTCCAATATGCTACTTTGGATTTAATATTCTAAGTTATTGTACAATTAAATTACTCTAGTATAACTTGGGCCATATGGCTGATTTGATTTTTGTAGGTGTGGGAAGAGTTTTGGATTACTGGAGACGTTGATGGACGGGGTGACCCGGTATCAAATCCAAATGGTCCCCAGGATCATGATCTTTTCTTGATATGTGCAAGAGACACTGTCAAGCTTCTAAGGAACCATCCAAGTCTTGCTCTTTGGGTAGGTGGAAATGAGCAAGTTCCACCAGATGACATCAACAAAGCTTTGAAAAATGACCTGAGACTCCATCCTTATTTTGAAAACTCAAATGAAATCAGCAAATCTTCTGAAGATTTATCTGCAGTGTCAAAAGATCCTAGCCAATATCTTGATGGTACACGTGTTTACATCCAAGGATCCTTGTGGGATGGGTTTGCAGATGGAAAGGGGGGCTTCACTGATGGCCCTTATGAAATCCAAAATCCTGAAGCATTTTTTAAAAATGACTTTTACAGCCATGGATTCAATCCTGAGGTTGGTTCTGTTGGAATACCTGTTGCAGAGACTATCAGAGCAACTATGCCTCAAGAAGGCTGGCAGATTCCATTGTTTAAGAAGCTTCCAAATGGCTACACGGAAGAAGTTCCAAACCCAATATGGGAATACCATAAATACATTCCCTATTCAAAGTCAAAAAAATGTGTTGATCAGATTGAACTTTATGGAACCCCAAAGGATCTTGATGATTTTTGTTTAAAGGTGAATCAAATTTTTCCATAGCAATTCTAGATGCCTTTTGCATTTCTTTTCATTTTTTGTGGTGACCTAACTTGAAATGATCATCAGGCTCAGCTGGCTAACTACATTCAATATAGAGCTCTGCTGGAGGGCTGGACTTCCCGTATGTGGAGTAAATACACTGGCGTCCTGATTTGGAAGACACAGAACCCTTGGACTGGTCTTAGAGGTCAATTTTATGATCATCTCCTAGACCAAACGGCAGGTTTCTATGGCTGTCGCTGTGCTGCAGAGCCAATCCATGTCCAGCTGAATCTGGCTACATATTTTATAGAGGTAATTTCTGCACTAGTAAGAGTTATAATTTATGAGTTTGGATTGGATTTTGAAATTCAATGAATATTTAATATCCGAGGAAGGTTTTTCATAGATCACTTATTGAGCCTGAGTAATCTTTTGAATTCAATAAAACTGATGTTTTCTTCTTGACAGAGCAAAATAAAAGGTTAATAAAAAAAATCTTGCAAATATTCTCGTAGCTGATTTTCTTTTTTGTTTTTTTATGTGTGGTTTGACAAGACCACTTAGACCAGAGGGGTGGCTGTAATCCAAGTTTGTGTTTCTTAAACTAAAGAATATTTCAGAAGAGGACATATACGAAACTAATGCATTTTACTAGAAGACATTCTTCGTACTTGATGCTATTTAAAATAATCCCATCCACAGATAGTATGTAACTTCACAATTGTTTTCTGATCCTGCCATAAGCAGGTTGTCAATACTACGTCTGAGGAACTATCCAACATAGCTATTGAAGCCTTGGTCTGGGATCTAGAAGGTACATGTCCGTACTACAAAGTTTTTGAAAATCTCTCTGCTCCAGCCAAAAAAACAGTACCCATAGTTGAGATGAAGTATCCAAAGTCTAAAAACCCAAAGCCGGTCTTCTTCCTTCTCCTCAAACTCTACCACACATCAGACTTTGGTATTTTATCTAGGAACTTTTACTGGTTGCATCTGTCTGGTGGAGATTACAAGCTTCTGGAGCCATACAGAAGGAAAAAAATACCCCTCAAGATTACATCCAAGGTTTTCATCAAAGGGTCCACTTATGAAATTGAAATGCATGTTGAAAACGTGGCCAAGAAAGCTGACTCTAGAAGTTTAACATATATGAACAATTTCACAGCCAAGCAAGGTAATGGTGCTTTTGATATGGCCTCACTGGAGCCTGCAACTAGTGGGACAGATGAAAAACATGAGGTTGGTTTGTTCCAGAGGATTTTCAGATGTTTCACAAAGGAAAATGGTAGTTTGAAGGTTACCGAAGTAAATGGGGCCGATGTAGGAGTTGCTTTCTTCCTTCACTTTTCTGTTCATGCATTGAAGACAGACCACAGGGAAGGAGAGGACACAAGAATTCTTCCTGTTCATTACTCGGATAACTATTTCTCGCTGGTGCCTGGAGAGGTTATGCCCATTAAGATCACTTTTAAGGTCCCTCCGGGTGTCACGCCTCGAGTTACGCTTCATGGCTGGAATTACCATGGTGGGCATACTGTCCATTGAACTGGGTAAAGAATACTCTTTTAATTTTGTTTGCAACCTTGTGGAAGTATAAAATCTATTGAGGTCAAGTTTTACAGAGGAAATCATTATCACAAGTTCCTGGAATGCTGGAAATATACTTAATTGTCCTGTTTTGGTCGGAGAAACATTTGTCACTTATTTCACTATTGATACTGGGAATGAAGCAGCTAAACAAATTGAGAGAACCTGCCAATGTTATCTAGTTCTTCTTAGGTGAAATACCTTCAAATTTATAATATATGGTGTTATGTGTTAACTCCGTGTGTAAATGATTTGCAGATATGGAACTTTTTATCATTTGCTTCCTTTTTATGTGTGTTTTCTCAGTACTTAATGTCATTATATGTCTTGATTAAGGGAGTGATGGAATGAAAGAAAGATACGGAGAGAAGGGTGTTTATTCAATTAAAAGTTGAAACAATACAAATAAGAAGCTGCCTTGTTGCATTTCACAGATTAAATTGGATTGGCTTTGTACTAAGCTTCCCTGCCTGGATTGGCTTTCAGCTGGAGGTTTTGTTGGCTTGAATTTGTTGTCTTGAGTTGCATTGGCTTACCTAGGTTAAGTGAAAAATGTGCATTAAGAATTAAAACCAGCAGACACTAAAGCATGCTTAGCTACATTCTTTACTTGATATCAACTTGTTTTTTTATGTGTAAAATGAAACTTGAACTTCAATAGGAATCTCAGTTTCTTGTTCTATTAGTAAAATGATTGAGTAGATTGTACGCAAAGAAACAAAGAAGTGTGCTTCTTCAAAGTATCTTTGTCTTAATATTGTAATCTTATTTTCTTTGTTATTAGAAAGGAATCTAAAAGGACGGTAACAAATATTGATGTTGTGGCATATTTTCTTGGTTATTGGAAAAGAATTTCAAGAGATGGTAAGAATAATTGATGTTGTTTCTTATTTTCTCTTTTTTGGTTATTAGGAAAGAATCTAAAAGATGGTAAGAATTATTATAGACCTAGATTTCATTTTCTTACTTTTTTTTCCTTTGTTTTTTTTCCTTTATCTAATGTTTTTGAATAAAGGAATGATAGTCCTATTATAATTTTATGAAAGAGTATCATGATATATCACTTTTCTTTTCTACATCAATCTAATATTTGTAATTTTGGAAAAGAAAGAAAATGGAAAGAGGAAACAAAAGACAAAAAAGGGAAAACAAGCTTAAGTAGTATTTGTTCTCTCTTTAAAAACGGAGCCCAATTATGTTAAAACTAAATTCTTATTACCACGTACTCTTAGTGTGATGGTCACTCTACAAATATAAATGCTTGTGAGATGTAAGGGGGCAAAGGTCGGGGTTCAAGTTTCCAGGATGGAGTTTCACACACATATAATTAGATTAGGCTAAAGTAGAAATTCTATCCTTAATTTTTTTTTTTTTTTTTTAAATTCTTAAATGTACTAATATGTTCAAGTGGCCAATTAACTATAGTTACTAATCTCCTTTCTAAAAGAAACTAGTTAAATTAACTAATAGTAAACATCTTTATTGACATTTATAAATTAATATCATAAAAATATGATAAAAGAAAGTGAAGTAATTATGCATATCTCTTAAGTCATTACAATAGAATCACACAAAATAATTTAATAGAACCTTTTGAATATAAGATATAATTAGCATTTGACTGTCTTATTACAAGTTTTATGTTAAGATGTCGTTGACTCATTGGTGTACTAAACTTATTGGGAGCAAAACAATTTCTTTAGAGGAAATGCAAGTTATCTCGCACAGAAGGCACAACATAATTAAAACCAACGAAAATTATGCTATGTTGTGATTTGTTGTGAAAATGTTGTAAAAATATTGTGGACGTAGCACTTTTTTTTTTTTTAATTCCTCCCCAAATTTCGGCAACTACTTTTTTTTTTTCCTTCCATTTTCGGCAATGGCATTGCCACAAATGTTTTTCCCCCCTATTTCGGCAATGGCATTGCCATAATTGGTTTCCCTTTGGGCACCCATCTAGCACTAGCACATATGCTAAAAAAAAAAAAAAAAAAGTTCTAAAAATTAAATATATTTTTGTCAAGATTTGGTGGCTCAATGCAAGGTCGGAAAAACATGATAAAAAATTAAAATAAAAGCTTACAATAAATAACTTTTATAAGCTTCAATTTATGACTCACATAGAAAGAGAAGAAATACTACAACAATAGCAATCTTTCTTCATGTTGACTCCTAACTAATGAAAATGATCTTCCAACCATTTAGGTCAAATGTTTTGAGGATTGACCTTTTCAAGTCTAATGTAAAATAGTTAGGCAAATTCATATACAAACACAATTGTTAATAGATTCTATAATAGAAAATGTGTATGTATATATATATATATATATATATTATTTGAAAAGTAATGATACTATTGAAGAAGGTGCTAGATTTTTTTTAATGTAAGCATATAGATGATTCTTGAATGAATTGGGTCACACGAAAGATAACTTTCAAGTTAGAATATATATTTTCTCGAAAAAAAAAAATTTATTCATTCACTTAACTTCTTAATGTCATTTATTATTTTCTTCCAAATCAAGAAAGAATTACAAAAGGTGCAAAGAAATATTCAAAATGTAAACAATAAGGAAATAAGAATAAAGAAAAAGAAAAAGGTAATGGGATGAGTGAAAGACGTGCATATGAATTTAGTTTGTTTAGCAAGCCGAAGAATGCTTTGAAATCAAAAGTATAAAATTCTATAGAATTTTTGAATTGCCATTTCTTGTTAACATAAACAATAGAAATCAGTATTAGTAATTTCAAAAGTTAAATTTTGAGTAAATTCTAGCTCAAAATTCATCATTTAAATGCAACACAAGAGATAAAATTTCATTTGTGTGTAACCTAGATAGAGATGCATATATAAATCTTATAAATGAATGACAAAATTAAATGTTAGTATGGACATGTTTGGAAACACAAAAGGAAAAGACAAACAAAAGAAAAGAAAAAAAAAGAAATAGGAAATGTTACTATGAAGTATTTAAGTCTAAGTTCGCAAGCAAGCATATGCCTTGCCTACTTGCCTACTTCTTCCTTTATTCTTTCTTTCTTTCTTTTGTTTTCTTTGTTTTGGAGCAAGGATTTTTTCTTTGACACAATGGCATGAAATCCTATATATAGTAGATGATGTATAGGGATTTCATATGAAGTTAGACTTGAAAAAAATTGAAACTAAGGATAATTTGAAAGCTTCCTTAAGTGTATTTTGAAGCCAAAATTGGATTCTTCTTTATGTAAGTATTGATAGTTGCCTTTGTAAATTTGTTCACATGTATATGTGTTTTTCTATTGGTATTTATAAACAATAGATTACTTTGCTTACTTAAAATTTGTTATATAGATGTTAAATGTAATAAGATTTTTTTTCACTTGACACTATATTTTTGTGAGATTTATTACTACTACATGGTTTGGTTTATGATACATTTAATGCAATTTGGATAAATGGTATATCACTTAATTATTTTTCATAAATCAATCTTTTCTTGAATCACATTTTTATTTAATATCTATTATAGGTTAATCAAACGAAAAATTTTGAAATAATTAGTCGCCATTTATTGTTAAATTTATAAAGTTTTTCATTTATTGTATTTAAGTATACAAAAAAAAAAAAAAAAAATCACTCTTCATAGGTTAGTGAGTTTTTAATGTCTAATCACCTTGATGTTCGGAAAAAACAATAGATCACCTTAATATTTAATTAGCATGATAGTTGGAGGAAAGAAATTTAGTCCAATAATAGGATTACAAAGTATTATTATGGAAGAATGGAATTGAGGAATATAACTTCTACAGAATTTAATTATCCAAAAAAAGAAAAAAGAAAAAAAGAACTTCGGTAAAAGTTACCTAAAAGTCAAACTTTTACATATCCCTATTAAATGTTCATTTTATCCCATATTAATGGTAAAATAATCTACCTTCATTCTCAAACAGTACCAAATCTTTGCTTTTTTTTTTCTTTTTTCTTCCTTCTTATTTATCACATGTGAGGAAGAGAGAATTTCAACCTAAATAAAAAAAATTATGGGAGTAATAGACTCAACATTAAAACATAAGATGTTTTTATTAATAAAATAATTTCCCTATTGCATTTCTCATTGTAAAGATTTGTTAACATTGAACCAAGCCCACTTGAGTTTATGTGAAACTCTAAAAGACTTTGCTCATTCATTTTTAAATTCCCAAACTATAGTCGCTATTGAACTTTCTTTTAGAGGTTTTGTTGGATTAGCTTTGTTGTTTTGACTTTAAAGTTGTATTGGCTAAATTGGGGTAATGAAAAACTTGTATAAAGAATTAATCATATCAATCAAACTTAGTTGCACTTTTTACTTATATATAAAATAAAGGCAAACTTAGATATGTGTTAGATGATTTTAAATAAATGATAACGTTTGACATAAACAAAAGAAAAAAAAAGAGTAAAAAACAAATTATATTTTTATATTAATAAGAATGGAGGATCAATTAAGAACATAGTTTGAATTTTTGTTGTGCAAGCATTCTTACTATTTATTCTTAACTTTTTAAATGCATTCCATTTTTTTTTAATTACGTTTATTTTTTAATGAAATCAAGTAAAATAATTCCCACCTATACAATACTTTTACTCTTTCCCCCAAAAATAAATCACCTTAATGTTTAATGAAAATTAATTAAAAGAATTTCAATCTATACAATAGTTTTCATGCCTTGCAGTGTTCACATTAAAAAATTGAAAATACCCACCAGATCAAAAGACCCATGGGCCACACCCAAGCCATTTAAACATTCACATCTAATTCCATAACCGTATGACGCTTGAAAAATCAAAGAGAACAGTGGGGGTTTGAATCTTTGTTAAATAAAAAGCCCATTAAACATTGAATCCATTTCCAATTTATTTGGTTACTACTCATTTGTTACTCACTAAAATGAAACAAACACGTGCTGAGATAGGCCCAAATCCCTCTTTAGCCACGGGCCACACCCAACTGACCCAAGCCCAAGGCCTTTAATTTAAAGAACATTCACGATCGAAATCCAACCAACCTGCTGTACTGAGTCACGCCCAAATCCGTCCTTTTATTTTTATTTTTTTTTACTTTTTACATTCAAATTTCTAATTCTAATTCATTGAGAGCCATAAAAAGTTAAAACAAAATTGCTGCTATATAATATATTTAACTCAAAGAAAAAAGCAGCAACTCTCCTCAACCCAGGCCAGTCAATCAATAAATCAATCTCTCAAAATGTCCCTACCACCAATTCCTAATTCCTCTGATTTTTATTTATTTATTTGGATTCATCACTGCACCAGCCCTTTCTTTCTTTCTACTTATTATTATTTATGCCCTTTTTCTTATTATTATTATTTATTTTTATAAACAATAAAGAAATTTGATGATGATGATGATGATATGTGTGTGATTGTGACTTTGCATGTTTTGTCATAACAATTAAATAAATAAAGAAGATAGATTAGATTAGATGGAGCAGCAACAGCAGCAGATTCAGCATTTTTTCCATCCGGAGCATCCCTTGGTCTTCAATCCAGACGACAGAAGAGGATATTACTGTTATGGGTGCGGGGAACGAATATCTGGTCCTAGCTACAATTGTAAAGAATGCTCGATTGAGTACACCGCCATTCATCATAAATCATGTGCGGAAGTACCCCTTGGGTTGCACCATCCCTTGCACCCAATCCATCCTCTTATTCTCTTTTCTCCACTGACATGGGCATATTACGGTGAGGACAAACAATTTTACAAATGCGAACTCTGCAAAGAATATAAAAATGTATACACTTATCGGTGTTCCCACTGCGACTTCAACCTTCACATCACATGCGCTTCTTTACTGCCCACTTTGGAAGCAGAAGCTGAATTGCACGACCACCCGTTGACCCCAGTTTGGAAGTGGTTCACATTCACTTGCGACCTTTGTGGCAAAGAAGACAAAGGTATGCCATTTCTGTGTAATACATGTGGTATCTGGATTCATAGAAGATGTGCTTATCAGTTCCCACGCATGGTCAAAGTTGTGCGTCACAAGCACCTCCTCCACCTCACCCATTCTTCTCTTCAATTCCATCAATCCGACTCCCGATTTTGCCAACTCTGTGTTCAAAATGTGGACACACGCTATGGGCTTTACTATTGCTCCAGATGCAATTTCGTTGCCCACCTCAATTGTGCTATCGACGGCAGAAACAAGGAGGACATAAATTTGCAGGAATTTAAAGATGTGGATGAAGTTCCAGAGCAGAATGAATCGGCTGACTTAGCAACTTACGAAGTCAAAAAATCCAATATGAAGGAGGACGGAACTCAAATAGTCGAAGAAATTAAACACATCAGTCACGAGCATGACTTAAAGCTCACGAATGAGGTTCCAAATAACCAAATATGTGATGGGTGCGTAAGAGCCATTCTCCCTCCGTTTTATAGTTGTGTAAAGTGTAGATTCTTTCTTCATGAATCTTGTGCTAAATTACCCCCAAAAAAACGACATCCACTTCATCAACACCCACTCACCCTCCTCCCAATGAAACCAAGTGAGTGGTTTAGGTGTAACGCCTGTTCTCAGTTTTGCAATGGCTTCACCTATAAGTGTGAGGAATGCAGTTTTTATCTAGATGTTCAATGTAGTTTGATCTCAGACATCCTTACCCACGAAGGTCATGAGCATCCACTTATCCTCTCCTACATCACACACAAACAGAAATGCAGTTGCTGTAGTAATGAAAGCGACCAAGTATTCCGTTGTACCAGTTGTGAATTTGCACTAGATTATAAATGCACTACACTACCGCATACAACAAGGTACAACCAACATGAGCATCCCTTCACTCTATGTTATAGATTTGAAGATGACTCTGGTGAATATTATTGTGATATTTGTGAAGAAGAAAGAGACTCAAAACATTGGTTCTACTACTGTGAAGATTGTAGTTATCCTGCTCATCCAAGATGTATTCTTGGGGAATACCCAAATTACAAGTTTGGAGGTGTTTACACATTTGACTGCCACCCACACCCTGTTACTCTCATTGAGAAAACTAAAAATCACCCTCCATGTCACAAATGTAATAGAACTAATGAATATTTTATCTATCAATGTGTCCAATGTAATTTTAACATGCATGAATTTTGTGCATTGAAAGGGTAAATGTACTTTCAATTTTTATTTTATTCTAGACTTAATCCACAAAATTTCTGATGTGTGAAATTCTTTAAGTGAAATTGCAGTAGTTCTTTTTAACTCTCTTTCTTCTAAACATGGTTCATATGGGACATAAATACATTGTATTGAATTATGCTTGTCTGTATCTAGTTGAGCCCTACCTTGTTCTCATCTTTTAGGAACAAGAAATCTGTAGATAATAGGATTTTTAAATTTTTAATATCTTTTGGCACATTTATTAGCAAGGAAAGTTGGAGCTTGGTGTGGAACATGATGATCCAATACTAGAACTAAAAGGTAAACTGCAATTAGTTCTTATAAGTTTTCCATGAAAAGCTTGATTTTGCATGATTAACAAGTGCCCTTCCTCTTATCATAGATGGTTAGGTTCTTTTCTTATCTTTTCTCAACATAAATTTGATACATCATCTCCGTAAGAATATTGATCTAGTATCTTAACTTAAGGTACACTATATACTTTGTAATGTTGGTGTTAAGAACATGGTGATTTGGGAGCTTTAATTGTTAATAAATTGGCTGGTTGGGTTATCTAGTAGAATTGTACTCTTAGCTAATCATTTAAAACCTTGTTGGGCATAGAGACCACTTCAAATCTTGTTTGATAAGTTTGGGGCTTAGTTTACAAAAAGTTAGTTGGACCTTATTTGCTTTGAAGAGTGTCAGTTACATGGGACTTCTAAAATTTAGGGCCTCTAATTATTATACTTCTGAAGTTTTTGTTCAATAACGTACATTATTTATGCCCTTTTTGATCATTCTTGCAGAAATTTTTGTTCAATTATAGAGGTTGGCAAGTGTCATGTCTGTAGTATACACATTTTATGTTATAGCTGTTGGGGGACTTTAATTTGGGGCAGAGAGAGAAATTGGAAGTTGTATTTTTCAATCGTCCAGGGCTAACGGTGATTTAATTGACATCGTTTTGGCAACCTAGTTGGGGGGAACAAAGTTGTTCTTGATTCTTTTTTTAGGCTGCAAGACCAGGCAATAATAGATATTGCTGATTCGGGGCAAGAGCTACACATTCTTGTTTTTTACAACTTTTAAGAGTTAGTTGGAATGCAATTCATTGACACGAAATATGATTTTAAAGATTTTATACATTCTTGTAGTTATCCTATTCATCCCAAATGTATTCTTGGAAAATTCCCAAATTACAAGTTTGGAGGTGCTTACACATTTGATTGCTACACACACCCCCTTACTCTCATTGAGGAAACTAAAGACCACCCACCATGTCACATATGTAATCATCCTTGCAAATATTTTATATATCAATGTGTCCAATGTAATTTTAACATGCACAGATTTTGTGCATTGGAAGGATAAATGTAGATTTAAATTTGATTTTATTCTAGACTTCGTCCTCAGAATTTCTGGTGTGTGAAATTCATCAAATGATATTTTAGTAATTCTTTTTATCTCTCTTTCTTCTAAACATAATTCATATAGAACATAGATACATTGTACCAACTTATGGTTGTCTGCATGTGGTCATACACTGCCTTGTTCTCGTCTCTTAGAGACGAGAAGCCTGTAGATAATAGGATTTTTTTAACTTTTAATCTCTTTTGGCACATTGTTTAGAAATGGAAGTTGGAGCTTAGTGTGAACTTTGAGTTCAGGGATGATGATCCAATTCTGTAACAAAAAGTCAAAATGCAGGTAGTTTTTATCTGTTTTGTATGATTGCCTTTTCCTTTATTTTGTTTCTATGCAATCCAGAGTGCATTCATTTTTCTTGAGTTCATTCCCTCTTCTTTATATTAGGTGGGTGCCCATTATTTTGAAGAGAGAAATGGTGCATTTATATGCAAAACATGAATGCATAAATTCAATAGCATTTTAGGTTATTACATAATTATGTGTTTATCAACATATTTTATAGTTTTAATTATGATTATTAATACTGTTACTATTATTTCCATGATAGCTCAATTATGCATGAGTAACAAGTGCCCTTCCTCTTATCATAGATGGGATGGTGAGGTTCTTTTCTTTTATCTTGTTTCAACATAAATTTTATACATCATCTCTGTATTGGTCTAGTATCTTAACTAAGGTCCACCATTTACTTTGTAAATATTGATGTTAAGAACATGGTGATTTGGGAGCAGTAATTGTTAATAACTTGGCTGGTTGAGTTATCTAATATAATTGAATGCACTCCTAGATAATCTTTTACAACCATGTTGGGCATAGATACTACTTCCAATCTTGTTTGATAAGTTAAGGGCTTAGTTTACAAAATGTTAGTTGGACCTTTCCTGCTTTGAAGAATGTCAATTACATAGGACTTCTAAAATTTCAGGCCTCTGGTAATTATACTTGTATAGCTGTTGGGGTACTTTTGGGGAAGAAAAAGAAAATGGAAGTTGTATTTTCAGCTATGGTGATTTAATTGACAGTGTATTGGCAACCTTGGGTTCTTGATCCTTTCTTTAGACTGCTTATCAAACTTGTCTTGAAGCTGACAGTTCCTAAGCCTTTCTACTTTTCAGTCTCAAATTTGATATGAGCATTATTAGAAAATTTTCGTCACAACCTAGCAGACAACCAATATGAGACAAGAAATTGCTTATGGGTGATTGAAACAATTTTTGTGTAAATAGTGTCAGTGTGATAATTCATTGAGAGATCAATTATATAGTGGAGAATTTTTTTGGTTGAAAATGGGTCACACATTTAAGAATTGATGCTTATGTAGTTCCTGTTACTCCTTCATGTCAGTTTTGCATTTGAGAGAAAAACAGGTATTCTAAGAACAAGTGTAAGGGTGTCTTGGTAAAAAAAAACTTTGACCAATGCATTGGGCAAACTGTTGAAGGTATGTTTGGAGATTAGATGTGAACATGGATGGACTTACTGGTCAAGAATTTTAGGTTTATTTGTTGTGCATAAGGGAGACAAAGAGTGTGAACTAATTTTAGCCCGGAAGAACAAAATATAAACACAAAATACATAGAGGATTCTTCAAATATAGCTAAGGTTTTGTCCTTCAAAATTCTAAGTATTTTCCACGTCTTAGATTGTTATATAAGTACATATCAGCTTCAAGACAATTTTTGATTTCTAATTTACTTGAGATGCTTGATTGATATGAGTAATTATAGTTAATAGTTTTTGTTCTATTTCTTGTGTACTTCCCATATACATGGTGTCACACCCCTGCTCTTTAATGAATTATTTACTAATTAAAAAAGGGTTTTGAAAGGGAAAATCACATGATTCCAGAACTTCTATATGCATCCCACCCACGATAAAGGAGAAGAAATTCCATGGACATTTATAGCTTCTTGTGTTTTTTGCTTTTAAGAACGCATTTGCATCCTATTTTAACCTGTCCATATGGTGTCCTACTAGTCGAGTGGAGCCATATATTATTAGAACATATCAAAGCAAAATAAATCTGTTTTTAAGGTACTTGACCTTTGTACTATTACAAGGATTGGAACATCAACATATGGGATGAGGTGTCTGAATCAATAACCGGGTTGAGTTGTGTTCCAAATGCGTAACTTCTTTCCATAACAGTAGATATATGATTAACTATCATGTTAATGATTTTTGAACTTCATCTTGTCATACAAGTTGTGCAATCATTAGTAGTAGTACCCTCTTAACCTGTAGATATGCATGCTTGTGAAAATTGTAGTGTAGAGCTCTTCCTTCTTTCATGTGGTTCTTTATAACCTTTATTCTTGGTCATGCAATTCTTTTTTTGATAGGTTTGGTCATGCAATTCTTATTATTTAGAATTTCAATATTCAATGGTGTTTTTGTTCCCTAAGGAGAATTATTCTATGCTTGTTGTAATCAGATTATTTAGATACTGGTGCTTTACTATTGCTGCAGCCATTGAAAATAATTGCCTGGGTTGCTGAGTATTCTTTGAATATCCAAGTAACAATGGGAACCGAGGGAAACTTTTGTTTAGTAGAACATCTTCACCGTTCGGATTCGACATGTGTCGATCCCTGCTAGATATTGAGTGCAATATACATTTCCTGAGGTCAGTGATAGCATGCATTATTATGTTACTTTGTGGAGAATACAGTTTTTATGAAAACATCCTGCATGTTAGTCATTCATAAAGGAATTAAAACATGTATTATTATTCATTTGAATTGTATGCAGTTTTTATGGCAAGCATGTGATGGGAAATATTTTCTATAACCATTGTAACAATTCTATAATGGTGAAATTTCTGGATAACCTTTAATGGTTTGTTACATATGTATCTCAGCATTCCTTTTATTGTTGCAAATGATGAATTGTATGTTTTTTGTGCTATCTTTTAGTTACCACTTCATAACTGTTTAGTGAGCTTTGAAGATGCCAAAGCTGATGAAAATTGAAATAGTAGTGCAACTAATGGATTCATTTTGTAACCCTGTTTTGTTGCAACAATTAAGGTTGAATTTAAAGAGTGCTTCAACCATCAATTCTGGCTTTTCAAGTTGGATTATTCAGTCTATTATCTAGCTAAGATGTTGGCACTTACAAGCAGGCTGGGTTGATATTTGATGGGAGGGCCTAAGATAAAGGAGTAAGAATGCATGGGATAGAATATGATCAAAATTGCTTGAAGCAGAATGCTTTGAAGAGAGAACAAAAAAAATCTTATACTGGATCTGATTAATGTGGGTGATCAACACAGGAATAATAGAGAAAAATATCCATACTTCTCTTAAGTCTATCTACTTGGCACAGAATATTCAAGTTTAGATGCTATAATATCTACCAAAAAAAAAAAGTTTGGAAGCTATAATAGCTTGGATAATTCAAGGTCAGCTTTGTGGGAGAGTGAGGAAGAAGATGGGTTGTATTTTCATGCAAACATCAAAGATGGTGGAATTGGATAGCAATTTAAGAAAAAATAGAGCAGACCCTCACTTGGCAATGAGTTATAGCTCAATTTAGTGGCTGCTTCTTAATGCTCCCATAATGAGACTTAGGACATTGTGGTTGGCAATGAGTTATAAGATGCTAAACTTATTTATATTGGGACCCATTCTTTGTCCCTTTTGTTTTCTTCCCGATTGCTTGTATTTAATTGAACTTCTTCGTGTAATGGCTTCTTGTGTCATGTCAGACTCACTTCTCCAGAAATTAGTACACGCAGATTTATCATTAGTCATGGCAATTCTAATTTTTGGATTGAGTGTTATTTTGATTTGAATTTGAGGCATAAGTGAAATATATATATATATATATATATAATTTTTTCTTGGGATAATTCTATATCTCCTGAGCCTTTAATTTTATTCTCTAGTGGGGCTCATTAACAAAATTTTAATATAATGGGTGGAAATTTATAGAATCAATGTTTTCAACAGCTTAATTTCAGGTACCTTCATTCTTACACTTTTAAGTTCTTTAGGAAATCTTGTTCTCTTTTATTTATTTATTTTTAATTTTTGGGGGTTTTCAATTTTGAAGTTAAATGTCTATATTGTGTTATTGTTTGTTCATTTTCTTGCTTATAGACAATCAATACAAGTTCAACTTTTAACTTAGGCACGGAGCAATGGTTACAAAAGATAATGGGAATATATTCTTGTAATAAATATGGAGATTGTTTTCTTAAAAGATCAAATACCCAATAATTATAAATGTCTATATCATGGTTTCAATCAACCAGTTACTCCAATTTGGTAGACGGCTTGGGTCTTGCTCTCCAGATGTTTGATGAAATGGCTGTCTGCCTTTATCCACATTTGCTGGTTGTAAAAGTGTACAAGCATATTGAATGATTATGCTGCTCCAAAGACTAACCATGTACTATAATTTACTCATGGTATCAACCAAAAAAAAAAAAAATGCAGCCAGTGCTTTAACTCCAGTAAACATGTTATTTTGTTTAGAATAACTAAAAATGTGATGGGTGCATGCGAGTCAGTCCACCTCTGTTTTATAGTTCCGTGAATTGTAGCTTCTTCTTCAAAAATCCTGTGTTAAATTACCTAGAAAAAGCAACACACACTCACCCATCTCCCAAAGACACTATAGGGATCAGTTGTTTTGGTGTCATTGAACAAATGAAACTAAATGCTTGATTAATGTGCTCCCTGTTGTGGAAAAATCAGTTTCTCGCAATTCTCTATAACTTCTCAAGATTGATTTAAGGATGAAATCAATTCTGAATTATTGAATATGTTGGAAAGAAGAATTGCTTCCATGTGGTAGCAATGTCATGTTCCAGATCTCTTGGTTAAGAATTATGGAGACAATGAAAGTGGTTATGATGTGAGCATTGTTACAAGGGTGTAGAATCTTATGTTTCCAGCAAACCCACACCAAATATTTGCTGTTGGAGGAGTGATAGATGGTTATCTTAAGCTAGTTGCAGGGGATGATAACCTTAGTGCAAAATTTTCTCATTCACTTGCTTAAGCAATGCCAAAAGATGCTTGGTATTGTCATAACAACCTATATGGAGCCATTGACATTTATCTCAAGGTATGGAAAATTTTTTGTTCCTAGTGATCATTACATTATCTGAAAATTGAGCTGCTGAGACCTGCAAAATCTTCAAATTGGGATTTACTTTGACTAAGAATCATTGTAATATCATATTTTTGTTTTTTTATTGAATATATTAAAGCTTAGTGGCTATTAATCTCCTTAGATAAACTTCAGAGCTTAGCCCTGCACCTGCACAATTAGTGTTGTTTTTGAATGACATACATATTATTGATGGCCTTAAGAGCATGTAACCTCACATTTTGACCCATCATAGAAGCAGTAAAATTTAAGTTGCGAATGACCATTCTTTTGGGACCAATTATGTAGGTACACCCTAGCATGAATGAAGAAGAAAAAGTAAGTGTATGTAGTACCCTGGCATACCATAGACTATCACAAGAAGCACGTGAGCATGTGATGAAGAATGACCAGTTGCCCTTGAAAATAACCACATGATTCATCTTCTTAGAGCAAGGTAACATGACAAGGTCAATGTCAGCTTTTGGATCAAACTGCCAAGAACAAAGACTCAGATAATTAATAGAGTTTCTAAAGGTATAAAAGAGGGAGGGATGAATTCGAAGGACTTAAAGATAATATAGAGAGAGGTTGACACAATGAAGGTGCAACCGTGCAAGTGATTGAATTATAAATGTGTAAGCAAAAGCTGCAAATACAAGTAGAGAGATCTAGTCAATAACAGAAGGGAAAACTCAGCTTTGTAAAGAAAAAAATTCTGGTTT
Source organism: Quercus ilex subsp. ballota (assembly GCA_032727855.1). Classification (NCBI taxonomy): domain Eukaryota; kingdom Viridiplantae; phylum Streptophyta; class Magnoliopsida; order Fagales; family Fagaceae; genus Quercus; species Quercus ilex. The sequence continues at coordinate 7,006,339 of CM064910.1, read as the reverse complement.
GAAATCTGGTTTTGCTATGTTGAAATTGAATTGTGCCCTTTTAATTTTTAAGATTTTTTTTTCTAGAAAATCAAAAAGTTAGTTTTCTATGAAATTGAAATTTTATATTTGCCTCCTAATTTTTTGCAGTAATGGACATGTACTCGAAGTGCGGAAGCGTAGAAGATGCATGGAAAATGTTTGAGTCTGTAGAAGAACTTGATGAGATTTCCATGACTGTTATCCTTGTGGGTTTTGCACAAAATGGATTTGAGGAAGAAGCTATTCAGATGTTTGTTAAAATTGATAAGCAGGGATTTAGGTTGACCCAAACATGGTTTCAATTGTCCTTGGGGCATTTGGAGTCGATACTTATTTGGGTCTTGGTACACAAATCTACGCTTTAGTTATCAAAAAGAACTTTAGTGATAATACTTGTGTCAGCAATGGGATTATAAACATGTACTCCAAGTGCTGGGATATGGAGGATTCAATCAAAGTCTTCAGTCAGATGTCTCAAACGAACTGAGTGTCATGGAACTCTTTAATTGCAGCTTTTACCTGTCATGGGAATGGCTCCAAGGCACTACAACTGTATGAAGAGATGAGGTTGAAAGGCATGCAGTCAACGGATATTACATTTTTGTCTTTGCTCCATGCTTGAAGCCATGTTGGCTTAGTTGAAAGGGGCTTGGAGTTGTTGGTATCCATGGCTAAAGATCATGGGTTGAGTCCAAGATTAGAACACTACACTTGTGTTGTCAGCTTGTTGGGTCGGGCAGGACTTCTTTGTGAAGCAAAACAATTCATTGCTGGATTATCTGACAATCCTGGAATAGATGTTTGGCAAGCATTGCTTGGTGCTTGTAGCATTTATGGTGATTCAAAGATGGAAAAATATGCTACAGATCAGTTGTTTTGGGCAGAACCTGAAAGCCCAGCACCATATATTTTGTTGTCCAATATATATTCTTCTGAAGGGAGATGGAAAGAGAGAGCTAGGACTATTAAGAGAACAAGGGAGATGGGGGTGTAAAAAGAGACAGGTATGATTTAGATTGAGATTGAAAAGAAAGTTCAAAGCTTTGTTGTTAGGATAGAGAGCATGCCCAATCTGGAAACATATATGGGGCTTTGGCCGAGTAGTTTAGACACATGACAGATGAAGGATATGCTCCAGATAAGACTTCCATTCTCTATTACTTGGATCAAGATGAGAAGGGAGAGACATTGATTTGATTTACTAGCCACTCAAATATTTCTAATATTCTGTGTTCAATGTAATAATTTCTCAATGTAATTGGATGGTTGGATTATTAGTTGGTTGGTGATCTTAAAGTTGGTTGAGCTTCTAAGTGATTTTGCCCACTTGGCATACTTGGTAGATAAGGGAAAAATAGGGAGGGAAAGAAGGTAGCAGATGATGCATAGGGCATTATCTTTTAAGACCCAGAGTTGAATAACAAAACTTTCCCCTTTTTGTACCAGTTCTCTTTGTCTGCTTGTCAAACTAAAGGGATATGTTGATTTTCTGTGAGCATCAGTTGGTTATATACCCATAAGTGCGCATATGATTAGCCTATTATGATCCTTGTTTCTTGACTTACCTCGTCTAAAATAAATGAATTGGGCTATACAACCCTGGTTAATTAGTTGATTAGGATCTTTAGAGCCTACCCCAATGGAGTTGTAAAAAGGTTTGGCTAAGTTAAATTGAGTTGAGTTGCTCTTAAATATTTTTACTTAAAGACATGAAAGCGTGACTTGTGCAACTAATGTAATCTCACTAGGCTTTTTGAATTCCAGAACTAGTCTTGGCCACCACATTCCACTTTGAATAAAATCAATTGCTTTAAATCCTGTGGCTTCCAATCTGAACATTGACAAATAAATAGGAGGAAACCAACTTATCAAAATAAATAAATAGGGTAAACCATTAGAAGCATACACATCCAATTAAAACCCAATTTTCACAATGGGATTATGAACGTCCATAATTTGTATAAGTAACTTCTGAACATGCTTTAAAAAATTTGAAGCAAAGAGGTACTTGCATAATTGAGGTCTTAGTGTAAAAAAATTGCACAAAAATCAATTAGCCTGTTCAAAGGATTACATTTTATTTATTTATTTTAATAACTGATGTAGTGATTATCAGCCCATGTAAAATTGTTTCAACTTAAACATCGTTTTACATTTCTCTAACAAAGGAAGGATAGAGTTATACTGTTTCATCAAGGGCTTCAAGTAAGGAGATATTACATGAAAAGATTGAAAATTTGGAAGGTATTTGGGGTATATTGCATAACAATACTGGATTCATTTACCAATACGTATAAAACAACTTTATGCTTTGCTAGTCTTAAAGAAGTCTTCAAGATAAGTAACGGTATGCAAATTCAATGAACATTGAACAACTCTCTCTCTCTCTCTCTCTCTCTCTCTCTTCTTTTGTGTGTGTGTGAGTGTGTGTGTGTGGAGAAAAGGGCCTTGAACAACTTTATTCTTCGCTTGGGATTAGACTTATGCAAACGCCCCCCTTAAAAAAGAGCAAGATTGAATAAGCGATTTTGTAAGAAACACTATGAGATTCTATTTCAAACAAAATAATAATATACAAAACATACTCAAAATTAGCACTCACTGCCGTCTTTATAACAATATTTTCTCTAAAGATTGACATTGCTATTGCACATTAAAGAGTTTGGGACTTTAGGCAATGAATAATCTAGGTGAAACTATACTATTGGTCCTAAAGTTTGCCTATTAAGCATTATTGATCTCTCAACTCTCAACTTTAAAAGATGAGTATAATTGGCCATTCTATTAACAATTGTTAGTATCAGTACTTACATGGCTAACGAAGGTATAACGTAACAATTTTTGAGTGATATGACATTTTAACATTGAAAAAAATTAGAATCCAAAATATGACTTATTAAAAAACCCATCAACCGATTAGAAGCCAAATGCCTAAACTATTTTAAACTGACTAGTTAAAAAACGCTTATTCCCAAATCAAACTGAATATTGCTAACCCCAATCTGAGAGAGAGAGAGAGAGAGAGATGAAATATTAGAGGACTTTTATGAACTGACTGAAGTACCGGCATTGGATGTTTGCTTTTTGGTCCAATTATTGGAAATATGCCCATTATGATTCATTGATAAACCCACAACTGCATAGTGCAAACCATATTAATTGACACGAAGATGCATGTGGGAAATACACATTGGGTATGTTAATGTTAATGAAAATTTGGTAACTCAAGAAAGTGGAGTTCGAAGATCCAAATAGTTGCACTCACACTAGTGGGTATGTGATTGCACAGCGTCACTGGCGAGGGACGACACGTGTGAGGAGTAGGATGGCAGAGTTAAAAGATTAGGATTAGTAATTTTCATTGATTTGAGAATACCCGTTTGTCAGTGGGTCAGTTTGTAATGGTTTGGGCATTTGGGCCCGTTTGGTTATCATTGGGTGGATTCATTTTCTCTTTTCATTTTGAAAACTAATTTTTTGTTTCTCAAATCTTGTATTTATTTCTTCTGCTCAACCTATTTCATGTTTGGCATTATTTTTTAGTCTAGTTTTTGCTTCTTCTTTTTTCACTTTATATTTTTCAATTAAAAATTCAACACAATTGAGAGAAAAAAAAAAAATTTATTGGACAAGTCAATATTAAAGGGACCCACATATTTGTTTTTTTACACAAAATGCCACTGTATTCATTTTCAAGAAAATGAAAACACCAAAAAGTTGTATTCAATTTTTGTATTCAAATTCTATTTTTTTGGATACTGAAAATGAAAACTGAATACAAATACAAAGTCAAACAAGCTTTTTAATGGTGAGTCCCACAAAAATCTGAAAATGAATACAGAATACACCCTTTTTGGCTCAAACCAAACAAGCCCTTGGCTTCTAATTGGTTGATGTATGATTTTGGATTCTAATATTTTAATTTTAAACTTGATGTCATGTCACTCAAAAATTGCCATGTCATGTCATACCTTTGTTAGTCATGTAAGCATTGAGACTAATGTTTATTAACATAAAGATAAATTATTTTTTAAATTTGAGGGACCAATTGCGTTCACTTCAAATTGGAGGAGCCAATAATGTTTAGAAGGTAAACTTTGGGGACCAATAGTGTAGTTTCGCCAATAATTTATGCAATTCATCAAATTAATGCTAGTTAGGATGTAAATGAACGTGGAGAAATTGGTCGGAAATTTAGGATTGTAAACTAGCCGAGTCTAATTCAAACGCAGCTCACAATAAATTTAAAATGTTCAAATCTATATCTATATATTTCTAAAATTTGAAACATAGCATTTATTGTTGTTACGCTCTAGTTGAGTCACATAAGCGTACATGTCATTATCTTTATTTATTTGTTTTTCAATTTTCCTATAATTGTTTTTAACATTTATTTTTTTAATATTGACACTTCTCCAACATTTCTCGCTCCCTTACCGTTTCATCTCCCCATTACTTCTCCAACCTTTCTCCCTTCCTTACCTTTTTATCTCTCCACTACCCTCTAAATTAATATCATTCTTCCTATTTCCCTTCATTTTCCTTTATTTTTGTCTTTTCTTACTCACACCCTCTTATTATAAATTTGTCACTATCTCTTCCATTCTATGCATAGTTTTCCCTCACAACAAGATGGTTGTCTCTCTCTCTCTCTCTCACACACACACACAAAATTTTGGTGGATTTTTTTTTTCCTTGCATATCTGCTTTTGGTTGATAATTTTTTATATTATTTAAAACTCTAATTTGGGTTAATGTGATTTAGTTTAGTTTAGTTTTTTTTTTTTTTTTGTTCACTTTGATTGTTAAATGTTATCCTATTGCGTTATAAAGAATTAAATATAACATATAATATTATAATATTATTCTATCACATAGCATGATTTAATTTGGATAATTTGGAATTTATTGTATATTGATATTTCTTCTATTATATAGCATGATTTTTTATAGTGCTTAATTTAGATGTTAAACTATGAAACTTTACTAATTTTTGTTTATTCTTTAATCCTTTGTGGTGGACAAAGTACTCTTAATAGTTGTATTAGAAGTACACTATAATGACATTTATTTAGAGAAAAGCAAAGGTTAACCAAATGAAAATAATCGGATGGGTGACAAATTTTAGCTTTTGCAATTTTATTTTTATTATTATTATTATTATTTTATAACAATGCATATATAGAAATTTAATATTTAGATTTTTCTAATAATTGTTTATTTGATAATATGTTTTGGGTGGATGAAATTACAACAAATTGTTTTCCTAATTGGTCCAATTAATCATTGTTAAGTTTTATTAATTTTTTTAGTTACATTTTTTGGTGTTTTGGATTGTAGGTAGAAAAAATAAGGTTTGAGAAAGTTTGTTTAAAACTAAAAGAATAATTTCCAAATTTTATATTCTTTTTAATGATTCACAAAATGTTATAAATAACTTTTATTGAAAAATGAATATTTTCATTAACTTGCCTTTTGAATTTGTGAGAAAAATTGTATTGTTTTCATTTTGGTAAGACAAAATTTATATTTATGATTTATGATTGTTCCTATAATAAATAAAAATATGATTACAAAATACATTACTCTTTATTAAATTAGTTTAAATTGTAAAAAAATAATAATAATAAAATCACCATAAAATAATTATCACGCGCAACACATGAGTTCGCGGCTAGTTTGGCTTAAGTTTAAACCAAGCTTACAAACTATATTTAAGCTTGACTTGAGCTCGTAAGAAAGTCTAGAAACTTGAGCTTAGCTTGGCTTGACATGATTCATTAATCAAGCCGTGCTCAACTTCAAACTCAAGCACAATCCAATACAATTATATTATCAAGCCCATTTAATTTGAAGATGTGATCCCAACTCTCAATTAATGAAAGGCTTAGTAAAATATAGGTTTGTTTTTCAAGCTTATTACTAAGTTCATAAACCAATCTAAGCTCTGTTTGTTTTAAACTTATATGAGATCTGTTTGTTTAGGCGTTTTGAGAACTTAAAAGAATGTTTTTAAAATTCAAAACTTTGTTTTGCAACCACAACTCCTCATAATTATTTTTCAAACACTCTTTTTTTTTTTTTTTTTTTTTTTGAGAATCCACTCATTTTAAACTTAAAAAACCATTTTCTAACAACTTTACAAATGCACCTATAGACTTGCAATGCTCCCACATTAAAATTGAGTAATATCATCTTTATAATGATTTGATTGGTAATAAGCATTTTACCTCTTGTTGTTAGAATTTCTATCCAATTTAATGAAAAATTCAAATTTTATTATATAAGCTTTTTAAAAACTTCAATATATTTATCCCAAAAAAAAAAAAAAAAAACTAAAAAAGTAGTCTGGTTGGGGATATTTGTTAACAAACACTTGGGACACTTTAACAAGTAAAAGTTTGAAATCTTGTAAAAATACAACAAAATTTGTTAACAAACACTCAGCATAGAACTCTCTTCAATCTCCAGATTCTCCACCGTCGTACGAATGGACACATTCCACTGCCAGGAAGTAACAAAACGACAAATCGTCTGAACCTAAACGCATTCCAACAGTGAAAGCGGCAAATTTGAAATATTTAAATTATATTTTAGTTTTTTTTTTAAACACAACGGCGGGTTTTATACTTTTATTAACGCATCTTCAACATGGCTGGTCGGGCCCCACCTGCTATTTTTCAAATTACCAAAATACCCTTGTCCCTTTCCCTTCTCCGTCTCTCACATCACTCTCACACCGACAAAAGCACTCTCTGATTTCTGAGCGAGTCGTGACTCGGTCGCCTTAAATAGCGAGTACTGGGAAGACTCGGCTCGTATGTGGAGTAAATACACTGGTGTCCTGATTTGGAAGACAAAGAACCCTTGGAATGGTCTTAGTCTCTTAGAGGTCAATTTTATGATCATCTCCTCTCCTAGACCAAACAGCAGGTTTCTATGGCTGGCCCTGTGCTGCAGAACCAATCCATGTCCAGCTAAATCTGGCAGTGGCTACATATTTTATAGAGCTAATTTCTACACTAGTAAGAGTTAAAATCTATGAGTTTGGATTGGATTTTGAAATTCAATGAATATTTAATATCTGATGAAGTGTTTTCATAGAACACATATTTGAGCCTGAATAATCTTTTGAATTCAACAAATAAAACAGTTATTTTCTTTTCAACAGAACAAAATAAAAGGTTAATTAAAAAAAAAAAAAAATCTTGCAAATATGCTCATAGCTGATTTTCTTTTTTGCTTTTGTATGTGTGGGTTGACAAGGCCAGAGTGGTGGCTGTAATGCTTAAATTTTGTGTTTCATGGCTGGAATTACCATGGTGGGCACACCGTCCACTGAGCTGGATAAAGAATACTCTTTTAGTGTTGTTTGCAACCTTGTGGGAGTATGAACTCTATTGAGGTCAAGTTTTACGGAGGAGGTCACAAATTTCTGGAACGCTGGAAGTGAAGTTCCAACTTTTACATACTTAATTGTCCTGTTTTTCTTTGAGAAACATTTGTTACTTAAAAGTTTCACCAGTGATACCAGGAATAAAGCAGCTAAGCAAATTGAGAGAAGCTACAAATTTTCTGGCAATGTTATCTAGTTCTTTGGCGAAACTGAAATACCTTCAAATTTATTGTATACGGTGTTAAGTGTTAAATCCATTTGTAAATAAAATGCAGAGATGGATCTTTTTATCATTTGCTTGCTTGTGTGTGTGTGTTGTCTGAGACTCTCGATACTTTATGTCATTATTCTATCAGAGTATGTCTTGATTAAGGGTGTGATGGAATGAAAGAAAGAGACATAGAGGTAGGGCCTTTATTCAATTAAAACCATATAAATAAGAAGCTGCCCTGATGCATTTCTCAGATTAAATTGGTTTGGCTTTGAACTAAGCTTTCCCTGCCTGGATTGACTCTCAACTAAAGGTTTTGTTGGATTGGATTTGTTGTTTTGAGTTGCATTGGATTACCTAGGTTAAGTGAAGATGTGCATGGAAAATTAACCATAGCAAACATGAAAGCAAGCTTAGCTATCCTCTCTGCTGATATCAACTTGCTTTTTATGTGTAAAATGAAACTTGAACTTCAATATGAGCCTCAGTTTCTTGTTCTATCTGTAAAATGATTAAGTAGATTCTATGCAACCAAAAAAAAGTGTACTTTTTAAAAGTATTTTTGTCTTGATGTTGTTTCTTATTTTCTTGGTTATTTGGAAAGACTTTGAAGAGATGGTAAGAATTAATATAGACCATAGATTCCCTTGGTTTTTCTTTTGCTTTTTTATTTGTCTAATGTTTTTGAATAAAAAAAATGATCTTACTATAATTTTATGAAAGAGCATCATGATGGTGGAACTAATACTCTCTCCTTAAAAAAAAAAAAAAAACCAAATGTATACTCAGTGATCCTATAGAAGCATACATATCCAATTAAAACCAAATGTTACAATGCGATTATGTACAAATTTTTCATAATTTGTGTTAAGTTACTACTGAACATGCTTTAAGCACAAAAGAAATGTAAAAACTTTTTCATAATTTGTTTATGTTACTTCTGAACATGCTTTACGCACAAAAGAAATGTAAAAAGGTCTGGCAAGTACCCCTTTGCTATATTTCTCTGTACATATACAAAGCCTCATCTGAATTGTTACTATTAGAGTAAACCATTTTTTTTTTTTTTTTTGAGAAACTATTAGAGCAACCTTTAGTGATAGAGTTCCAATTGTTAAATGTATACACTGGGAACTTCAATTTGGTTGAAAACTGACTAGCATAATTGAGGTCTTCAGTGTTAAAAATTTGCACAAAAATCAAATAGCCTGTTCAAAGGATTATATTTTTAATAACTAATGTAGTGATCATCAGCTCATGTAATTGTTTCCTCTAAGTCATAATTCTACAGTATTCGAACAAAGAAAAGATCAAGTTGTACTGACAAGAAAGAGATGTTACATGACAAAGAAAGTCTGGAAGGTTTTTGGAGTAATTTTCCTACGTAGATTTCTAAATTTAACCAAGTTAAAAACAGCTAGCTAGCCCTTATAGCCACTTAACTTGCTATTTAGAGAAAAGTTTAGTAATAATGGTGAACATGCGGTTCTTCAAAACCCATTAAAAACTTATACAGAGAATTCCCAGTTTGGGTCTTCGCATAAATTGCCTAAAGATCAAAATTTGGAGCCAATAGAGCTTGAGAACCTAAAGGTAAAGAGCAGAGTCCAACTGTCCACATTTTTTAGCTCTCCTTCTCCATTAGCCTCCAAAGTCCAACTCCCCATTAGCCTCGAAAGACCCCAGCTGAGACCTTAACAAGACGAAATCTCTTGCAAGGTCAAACCCCAAGTCAAGGTTTGTGGAACCATCCTATGGCGGTAGAATAATTTTTGTCCACATTTTGGTCATGTCTTTTTTTTTTTCGTGTTTCTAAATTCAAGAATAATTTTGGTATAATAATTACATAAAAAGGCATTATGATAATGAAATTAATCATCTTTCCTTTCTTTTCTTTTTTTTCTACATTAATCTAATCTATCTAATACTTACTATTTTCTAAAAAATGAAAGAAAATAAAAAGAGGTGGATTCTAATTAACTCAACTGGTAAAGTTTTTTGTCATTGAATAAGAGATTTGGTATTCAATCCTCTGTCTACAAAAATGTAAACCAATTAATGTCTTGGCCTAATAATAACAAGAAATTATCATGGAGGGGACCACAATTAATATTGTCAATTTAATACTTACACTTTCTAATTACATCTAAATTTCAAACTTACAATTATCATCATTTCAGATTTTCTACAAACAATACAACCAAATAAGAAAATTAATACATGGTGGATTTTAAATGATAGAAATGTAAAATCCCTTCATTTATAAAATTGTATGTATTTAACAAATTTACATTATTCCCAAATCACATCAATTAAATGTAAAAACATCTCCTTAAAATTAAAACCCCCTAACTGTGGCAATTTTCTTGGCCATTAATATATATATAATTTTAAAAGCCTTTTAAAAGAACTATTTATTTGTATTTGTGGGGCCCGAGGGCCTGGTGACCTCGGCTCACTTTACATCAAGCCCATGGCCCATGCCGAGGAAGAAGGCTCGTCCGAGAACGGTGCGTAGGAACCTAAACTTTAAAAACTCCGCCAAGGATAACTCTGTCCTTGGCGGACTGAGACTAGCTTCAGATGGGGAAACGGGCCCAGGACAGGTTGTCACCTCTGCACTAAATGCGCTCACCTAACCCTCTGGCCGCACTAATGGAGATGTGACTCTTGGACAGGGCAACCTTGATTACTGTGAATTACTTGAGTACTGATAGTGCTGCTGATGGGACGGACAGTCAGAGGGAAAGCGCATGGATGATCAACAGGTGGAAGAGAGAGATGGGAGGAAGAGGACTATATAAGAGGGACCAATAGAACAGTGTTGAGGGACATTTCTTCGAAATGGACAAGGGTAGCCCAACCCAGCGACGCGGGCAGCAGACCAAGTAAGAAAAACCATTGGGCCTAAGCGGCAGGAGCAATGGATCACAGGCCCATCAATACGAATGAATGGGTCTTGAGGAAGTAAGTGGGCCTAAAAGGCCCGGAAAGAGAGAAAATGGCACCCATGGGCAGTATGTGTTGAAGAAAAGAGAGAACGGGCTGCGGCAGGCCCAAAAATAAAGCAAGCAAAGAAAGTAAGGGATAATGGCAAGCCCATGAACCCCAAAGATGAGAATGAGGAAATTGGGTCGGGGAAGCCCAATTAAGTTAGTAAAAGCCCATGGGATGCGGAGTTAATAAAAGGACCAAGGATGTCCGAAGAAATGGGCCGGAGAGGCCCAAGGGAAAAAGGGACGTGGGAGCCCATGAGCAAGAGCACCAGTGACCATCATTGACTGGGCCACTGGGGGAAAGAATTGGAACGGCAGGCCTAAGAAAAGGCCCAATAGGAAGGAGTTACCGCGGCAGGAAAGGCTATGCGGAAAGAAAGTAAAAGCAATTGAACGAATTGGGTTGAAAAGAAAACAAAGCCCAAACACTGAGTAAAAGCCCAGATCCTGAGGGAGCGGGAAATCAGAATAGCAACTCGTGAAAAGCCAGAAGCGGGCGGCAAGCAAGCGAAGTCTTCACTCCACGGCAAATGCATGAACGGCAGGCAGGAGTCAGACGCAAACACGCGCAAGGCCCAGGCACCACCAGCCTGTACCCAGCCAATATAGGACATGGTGGGGTCATGGGTCAGAGGTAAGAGGGCACGGTTTGGAGGTGGGGAGAGGGGAAGGCTTATTTTAAGGTTCCTGCTCAAACTCTTTTGGGAGATACGTCCTGCTGGGATGACATACCACCCAAAAGAGGCAACGCTGAGATGGAACCCATAGGTGCATGCCACGAGGAATAGAGAGAGAGAGGAAATATCACCGCGGCAGGCAGGAATGCCGCGGCAGACTAACGGACAAAAAATGTCTGTACCCGTAACAGGGGAACCACAGACGGAACAGTAATGTCGGCAAGTACTCTCAGACCAGACAAAAACGGTTGGAGGGTAGAATTGTAAAAATCCGTCCACGGCAGGCGCTATAAAATGAGAGCCTCTGCCGTGAACGAAAGGAGGAGCAAGGGAGGCAATACAAAAAACAAAAAAAGATACTCTGCAACACACTTAGCAAAACAGGGGAAACACAAACAAGAAAAACCACCGAGGGTGAAAAATCACTAAGAAAAAGAAAAAGAAAGAAAACAAAGAGAGGAAAGGTAGAAACGAAAAAGAGTGAGAGCTAGTGGCATGCACCAATAGGCTTCTTCCCCTCTCTCCCTCTCAAATCCCTATTCTCTTCCATATTCATCTCGGGTATCAACCATTCGGGTCCACCTCCCTCAAACCCATTAACTTCACGGCAGGATTTCTTTTTCCTCGGAAGTTAGTTGCGTTGAGAAGAGGTGTTCTTCCTCTTTGGCTTTGCCCCGCGAACGAAGCCAAATTTATTCCATGTCCATTGATTAATTTTATAGCTATTCTCTTCACTATTTATTTAAGGATTGTTAAGTGTTATTATGATTGCGAATTACTTTTATCATTTCCCATTAAAAATGTTATCTGGTCATTCCAGAATGTATGTTTATATTCAACAATAATATCTGCCTGTCGTAAGCACTTTTTCTGAAATAGCTCTGCCTGCCGCAAGCATTTTTCTCTAAAAAAGGCTCTGCTTGCCGTAAGCCTTCCTCTGTGTCAGCTCAGTCTGCGGTAAAGCACTCCCTCGGTAGACGAGGCATAAGCTTGCGCACAAGCCAGGCCAAGTTGAGTCTCATTTGGCCCGGTCTCGACTCCTGCAACCCAAAACATTTGGGCCTACGATCACAAAAGGGCAGCCCAGCCCAACATAGCAGAAAAGGCCCCCACAAACAGCAAAAAGGAAAATGGGGAGGAGACCAAAGTCAAGCTCCTCGGACCAATGCTGAGGAACAGTTTTAAGAAGAAATTTAAGTGCACTGGCCTTCAATGGGGATGGATTTATGGTTGGGTTCCGTTTTGCCTGCAAGGGCCAATTTCTTCAACCCACTCTCTAGAAATGTATTTTTGGGGCCTACAGAATTATTTCCCTCCTAATTATAGAGGGTCCTTACAAAGTGAGTCCCTACAGTATTGATATAATGTATATAAAACTATTTCTTCTTACTGCTTATCATAAGTGTATCAATGATATACAATTTTATTGGCCTTTTAAAAAAAAAAAAAATATTTATTTGTATTAAATTTAATGTATATAAAACTATTTATTCTCACTGTTTATCATAAGTATATCAATGATTGTCTGTAATTTCAACTTTATCCTTACTAATCATCAACTTGTTTCACTGAGATGCTTGAATTAAAGGAACTTTTTCACATTGTGAAATGCTTCGTGCTAACAAGTCCAATTCCTTATAACCAGAGTATGGATAGAGGATTGGAGTTTCCACTAGAGGAGATGCACTTGGTTTTGGTATCATACTACTAGAGATGATTACGTGAGAAAAGCATTCACGATTAACAGCTAATCCATTAAGTGGGTGAATGACTCTTCATTTTCCATAATTAAAAAGCTATTTACCAACCAATGGATATGGATAATATTCTGAATGTATCTAACTTAATATTTGCTCCAATACATATGAGCCCATTAATCACTACAATTAAAAAGAATAAAATTGTCTCTCCTTTTCAACATGAGATTAAATATTTTCACTAACTTCTTATCTTCTATATTAATTTTCATGTATTTACATTTATATTATCACATAAATTCATTTTAATTAATATTAAAATGCTCCAACACATATTATGGATGATCTGATTACTTCATTAAGCAGGATGTGTATTCAGATTTCTCTATCCACTTGTTGTAAGCATAAAATAAATTGTGATAGCATGAAATAGCTCAGCAATCAAACTACTCCAATCCAATCCAGTGTTAGAATACTATAAAATAGTAGTGCACTAGTGTTAGGCACATGGTTATTAAAACTGTACTACCGAAAATCAATATAGAGGAATATTGTTTTTCCTTTTCTTTTCTTTTTTTTCTAAATTTATAAGAGACATTTTAAAAGTTTTTTCTTTATCATTTACATCTTTTATAAGTTCCAATCACCGTAAACATTATAAGGTGGACAATTCAACCAATTGGGTTGATTGACTCTCCCTATCCCAAAAAAAAAAAAAAAAAAAAAACCATTGATTTAAGATATGTTTGGATATCGCTTATTTTGCTGAAAATTGAAAACTGAAAACAATAAAAAAATAATTTTTGGCTACTGTTAATTACTGTTCACTACTGTTTAGCACCATTCATTTGCTTATTTGCACTGTTCATAAATAGTGCAATAGGCGCTGGTTTAAAAAAATAATAATAATAAATAAAAACCGACTGAAATGCTGAAACGTAGGGGGAGAGACGCGCATCCAAACGCTCACTTAATCAATCATTTTTTACTGCTTGTTTTCCATTTCTTGTATGGAAGGTCTAATCGATTTCCAACGGGTTTCCTAAAAGAACCATTGATCTAATTGGTTTTTTTTACTGGTTTTATGACATATCTAGTGTAATAGAATTACTAAACAAAAAAATCTAATCATTTTTTGACAAATTTCTAACAAAATCCATTTAATTTATCGGTTTTACTATTTTTATGAAAATTCAATTAATTTTGATATACATTTTCTAGCAACGAGAAGGAAGCTTACAATTTTGACAATTTAATCATTTAAGTTTTGAAAATTATTCATTATTTCCTTTTATCTCCGGTTGCACAACTTAAATTGGGTTCACACAATTATTTTAATTGGTAATTAATTAATTCATAAATCCACTAAATTATAAATTTTGTGATCGAAACCAGTATTCCCCATTTTAATAGCAACGGTGAACATCCTAAAAAGTTATTGGGGCTAAATTAATACTATATATGGTAATGGTTCAACAAATCCAACTGAAATTTATAATTAAAACAAAAACAATCAAAGTGAACCCTGACACATAACGATGCGTTTAAAGGGTCTATGAATTCCATCAAAAAAAAAAAAAAAAAAGGGTCTATGAATTTGGGGAAGAGAGAGGGGGCGATATTTCAAGCGCCGAAGCGCGCGAAAACGGAATTATGTCGCTTGAGTTGAGATGACGTCGTTTTGAATTCCATTCCAATTGGTTCATTTCATTTCCCCCCAACATTTTGAATTATGTCGCTTGAGTCTTTATGGTCCGTTTGTTTCCCGAGAAATTACAATAGTTGGGAAAAATTGAAACCAAAACTAAGAAATCTCATAACAACAGCTTGGACTTGAGATCAATTCTGTAAGATCTCCATTCCTCTCCTCTTTCCATTCTATTTTACACTCCGATTCCTTCCTTTTGTATATGTTAACATTATTTGATGAATTCAGGTTTGAATCGCTTCGTGTTACATTAGTTTTATTTTGATCTAAATTCATACATGTTTATGCTATGTTCTGTCTAATATTATTTGAAATTTACTCTTTTGTGTTGTTTATTATTATTATTATTGTAACAGATACTGTAAGAACGCTGTTGTGATAGTTTTGAATTTTTGGCTATCTATATATTTGATTGAATTATATTCAGCAAAAGAAAAAAAAAAAAACATGGGGGAGATTTGATTGAATATAAACTCAAATTAAGTTTCTATGCTTAATTTGTTACTATGAAAAGATATTGGCATCATGCTAGAGAAAAGTCATATGATATTGAATGTTTAGGTGATGAGTATGTTCAGTAGCTGATCGAAGAAAAATGAGCATTTTGAGTGAGCATGATAAAGAATTTAACAAATTAGTATTCTATTTTATCCATCTAATATTAGCTTTATTAGTGTATGTTAAATTATGCCATTGAATATAATGTTTAACTCACAAAACACATGTGGGTGAAGTGTTGTTTTTTCTAAATTACAAGTAGATAAAATATCATTTTTCTAAACACAACCGGTAAAAGACATCAATTTTTCTCGAAGCATGTGATCTATATGTATAAGTTTTGATGACAAGTTCTAACAGTGTCCATTTGGGTACCATAGCTTATTTGCATGGTATTTATCAAAAATATTGCGAACGCAATAAATAAAGACCAGTATTGAATCTATTGATCACATTGATAAGAGCCATATATGCAATTTTATGGTGAGTTTATAGCAAAGAGGAAAAGTGTAGGAACAAATTTCAATATCTTGGAAACAACTGGCTTTGCCACTCAATAAAAGTGAGTCTTTCGCGATTGTTCCATTTGAGCTTATTTACTCTAATGTACAGGGACCATCTCCTATTCCTACTATAGGGGGATTTTGTCAGTTTTCTTGATGACTTTACACATTACACTTGGATATTTTTTATGAATGATTATTTTGAGTTACTTAGTTACATTACTAAAATCTATTGACATGACCATGCTATTGAGTACAAACTACATGACTTCCCTAGTGTTCTCAAATTATATGGCATCACTTCTCATACATAATGCTGAAGAACTTCACAATAGATTGATGGAATCTAACGTAGACGTCAATACATTTTGTTCATGCTCTCATTCTTTTTGTATTTACTACTGCATTTTTCTAGGTTAAAGCTACGCTCGCTGTCATCCATATAGGACAATAAGAGGCTGTTTGGCCAGCTTTTTTTGGTCACTCAATTTTCGTCACTCAATTTCCATCACTCATCACTCATCACTCATCACCCATTACCCATCACTTAATACCCGTTTGGCACATCACTAAAATGTAATCACTCAACATTTTTTACACTATTTTGTGGGCCCAGCTCTGTCACCCACTGTAGCTTTTTTTTTTCTTTTTTCCATTGGGTTCTGTGAGTTTCCCAGTGAAAAAAAAAAAAAAAAAAAAAAGGAAAGAGGAAGAAACCCAGGGATGGTGAACCCAGGTGGGGAAAAAAAAAAAAAGAGAGGAAGAACAGGGACGGTGACGGTGAACGCAGGTGAAAAAAAAAAGAAAAAAAAAAGAAAAAAGGAAGAACCCAAAAAAAAAAAAAAAACACAGCCAACGGAAACTGTGAAAGAAGAAGAAAAAAGGACCAAAGCTAGAAAGTGAAAAGAGAAGAAAAGAAGAAAAAAAAAAGAAAAAGAACCAGACCCAGAAAGAGAAAAGAAAAGAAAAGAAAAGAAAAGAAGAAGAAGGAGAAGAAGAGGAGCAGGACACCCAGACCCGTGAAAGACAAAAAAGAAAAGAAAAAAAAAAAGAGAAAAGAAGATAAAGAGGGAGCAAAAATCTGACTGTGGGCCCGGTTATGTGATGTTATTTACAAGTTTGCCATTGAAAACTGAAAACTGAAAACTGAAAACAGCCAAAAGTTGTTTTCAGTTTCCATAACTCATAACTCAAAAAGTAGAGAATTGAGTATTGGAAACAGAGTTATGGAAATAGAGTATTGGTGCAGGCAAACGAGTATTTTGCTATGGGTCCCACCATTTTTGAGAATTAAGTTATGAAAACTGAGAATTGAGTCATGAAAATACCCAATCCAAATAGCCTCTAAATTTTTTGTTTCAATAATACAGCTGCTTTATTGGACGGTGTAAAGGACATTTTAAAAAAAGAATATAGAATAATTAGAAGAAGAAAGGCAGAGGTTGAGAGTTTGGCATTTTTATTCAGAAAAAAGGTCGCCAGTATGGTAGTTCCAATAGTATATTATAACTACTATGAGCATGAATCTAATTCTATGATATTAATTAAATTTCGGCTTTAAAACATCTGTGCATATGATTAGGTCATGGTGAAGATTACCAAGTTTAGCTAGCAGTAGTTTAGTGCCCAAGATGTTGTATCTATTACGTTACACCTTCACAGATAATTATCTTAGAGGAGCTACTAGACAGGTAGGTAGTCACATCTCATACTCTGAAATCACTGTTAATGGTTGCAGAGGTAAAAATTGATCCAAATGAACCATATAGAACCACTTCCCTGTAGCCACAGTTGTGAAATAAATGAAGCTGGCATATTTTCTTGATTCAGGCATGTATAACCTGCGTTCTATCTTCTACAGCCAAAAGCCCAGGACAAACATACACTGATTTGTGCTATTTATAACCTTTATGTTGTCACATACCACTGACACATACCATGTTACTATTTTGGGATATATCTTATGGATTTTAACCATGTTTTCTATTTCTGGTTGATTTTGATATCTTAGTATCTTGAACACACCTTATGATTCATCAGCAGAGGCAGAATTGCTTTATTCTTCTATAGTTAAAGCCAAGCTTGAGAACAATCGGTAACACAAAACTTCAACCAAACATGATGATTGGTTTTAAGTTTTAACATTTGGATGGTGATATTTGTATGCTGCTTTATTGAAGAATATGGAAGATGATGCTGCTTATAGATGCCTCCAATCATCTATGTGAATAATGAATGTTGGTGATATCAATTCAACACATCATTGATCTGACTCGCTGCTTGGAGGTCCATTCTTGTGAAGTGCTTAACTGAAATCAAAAACAAAAAAGGGGGTGGGGATGGTGGGGTGATTGGATTTATGTCAATGGAATGTGCATGTAGTTAGTATTGTTTTTTTTTTTTTTTTTCTTCTTGTAACCAAATCTACCATATTTTTCAAAGTTCGGTAAATACTTAAAGTTGCTGTGATGGGCAGTCACAGCATGGGCTATTTGGAATGCCCGGAATAAATACTACTTTGAGAAGACTCAATACCACCCGAAGCTGATACTGGACAGCGCTGGAGGTCTGTTTGAGGAGTACCAACGCTGGTAGATGCCCATCGTGTAGCATAATCTAATGTGCTTGCTGCTGGCCCAAGATGTAGACCGATATAATGTAATGCTGCTTTTAAGTTTTTTACTGAGGACCGACATTGGCTTTTGGTTGGTCCCCCCATGCCCTAGATATTTCTTGGACTATTGTATACGTGTACTACCTGATCAATACAATTTCTATCATTTCTTTCAAAAAAAAAAAAAAATTGCTGTGATGGCAATAGACTATGGTCTTTTGCTCTATTAAATAGTTCTGTGCTTGCTAAACCTATCTTAATGACAAGGATCTGGTTGGCCAACTCAATGACAAAATTTGTTGTCCTTTATTAGGTGAAACATGGTTCAAATTCTCATTCTTTATTATTTTAATTATCGTAATTATAAAATGAAGAAGATATTATTCAATTTTGAAATTTGGGGGACAATTAACCCTTTAAATATTTAACTCTAAGTTGCTAATATATATATATATATATATATATATTTTTTTTTTTTTAAATTCCTAGTTTTCATGTACAAACTTAGATTTTCTCTCTTTGGTTCCTCCTAGTGCTGAAGGCCCTACAATGTTAAGCCCATTCTTGCCCAATCTAAATCCATCTCAAAATTGATGGTTACTCTCACCCACATTCCTAACAACTTTACCTACCAACAAATCATCTCTACTTTCCCCACCGAGTGCGTGTGCTACACTGTCCATTTTCCTTGCAAAAAACCTTGCCATTGATGAACCAAAGAAACTCGCATGTTCATACGCCATTGACAAACCAAGTAAATTTACATCTTGTTTAGCCTTTCAATTTGGAGTCTCAGCCACAACCTCGGCTCGATTGTGAATTGTACCAAGTGTACTATCCTCTAATAACTTGGATGGTTGAGTTATCTAGTCTAATTGAATGTACTACTGGATAATCCTTAACACCTTGCTAGGTGAAGAGACTAATTCAAATCCTATTTGATAAGTTCAAGGCTTAATTAGAAAATGTTAGTCAGTCATTGTTACATAGCACTTCTAAAATTTTAGGGTAAAAAACGTCTTCTGTGACTTAGCTGTGCACTTGTGTTCAAAAAATCATGCTTCGGTTTCTATTCCTGAAGTAATTTTTAAGTGTTCTAGTACTATGTGT
Source organism: Quercus ilex subsp. ballota (assembly GCA_032727855.1). Classification (NCBI taxonomy): domain Eukaryota; kingdom Viridiplantae; phylum Streptophyta; class Magnoliopsida; order Fagales; family Fagaceae; genus Quercus; species Quercus ilex. Next base: position 6,986,908 of record CM064910.1, on the reverse strand, counting down.
GTATATGTATATTTTTAATAATGCTGTATGGATATGCCTATACTAATCATCTAATTCTATCCCCTTTGTTTCTTACCCAATTCTTATGTTCGAATTTGTTTCTATCTATTGATGGCTGCAATTACCATACCAAGCATTTTTTTTTTCCATCATAAGACCGAGTGCTTGGCATCTCTTGAGGTTCTCTACATGCCTCTTGTAGTTGTTAAATGGCTTATATTTATTTTTCAAATGTCCTTTAATGACAGTTATAATTGACAGGAATCCTATTTAAATTTGCTTGATACCGTTTTCAAGGTACCATCTTCTCCCCTTGCATTTTAAGTTAGGTTAGGTTCTTGTTTCTTAGGACAATTTTTTCACAAGTAGGCTTCTTCATATCCCCAACATATACATAGGTTCAATCTACTTCATGTGGGATGGCATTGCTTAAATAGTAATCAACTAATTTCAAAATAGTTAGTTTCCATTTATTGTGAAATTTATAAAGTTTTTCATTTATTGCATTTAAGTATACAAAAAAAAAAAATATATATATATATATATATATAATCACTCTTTATAGATTAGTGAGTTTTTAATGTCTAATCACCTTAATTTTTGGAAAGAATAATAAATCACCTTAATATTTAATTGGCATGATGGTTGGAGGAAAGAAATTTAGTCCAATAATGAGATTACAAACTATTATTATGGAAGAATGGAATTGAGGAATATAACTTCTATAGAAGTTAATTATTAAAAAAAAAGGAAAAAAGAAAAATAAATAAAACTTCGGTAAAAGTTATCCAAAAGTCAAACTTGAACATATTCTTATCAAATGTTCATTTTATCCCATATTAATAGTAAGATAATTTACATTCATTCTCAAACATTACCAAATCTTTGCTTTTTATTTTTTTCTTCTTATTTATCACATGTGGGAAAGAGAGAATTTCAACCCAAATAATAAAAAATTAAGGGAGTAATAAACTCAATATTAAAAAAGTAAATGTTTTTACTCTCTCTGTCCTAGTTTGTTTATCTTGTATTCCATTTTTGGATGTTCCAAAATATTGTCTTGTCTCTAAAAATAAAAGTCATAAATTTACTAATATTCTTATTATACTCCTACTATATTTTCAAAACTATTTGAAAAGAAAACTAATAAATATTTAAAAAATCAATCTAATTGGGACATCTTTTTAGTTGCCTTATTAAGAATAACTCTTTAAAAAAAATGATAAATTTATTTAAGGGTAGTTTTGCAAACTTATTCATTTTTATAAGATAGAGAAAATAATAAATAATGTTCTCTTAAAAAGTTTGATTTTTTAAACAGGACAAATAAATTGAGACGGATGGAGTATTAATAAAAAGAATTTCCCTATTACATTTCTCATTGTCAAATGGATTAACATTGAACCAAGCTCGCTTAAGTTTATGTGAAACTCTAAGAGACTTTACTCATTCATTCTTGAATTCCCAACTACAGTTATTACTTAACTTTCTTTTAGAGGTTTTGTTGGATTAGATTTGTTGTTTTGATTTTAAAGTTGTATCGGCTAAATTGGGGTAAGGAAAAACTTGTATAAAGAATTAATCATATTAATTATATGAAGGCAAACTTAGTTGCACTCTTTACTTATATATTAAATAAAGGTAAACTTAGATATGTGTTAGATGATTTTAAATAAATGATAACGTTTGACATAAACAAAAGAAAAAAAAAAGTAAAAAACAAATTATATTTTTCTATTAACAAGAATGGAGGATCAATTAAGAACATAGTTCATAGTTTGAATTTTTGTTGTGCAGACATTCTTACTATTTATTCATAACTTTTTAAATGCATTCCATTTTTTTTTTAAATCACGTTTATTTTTTAATGAAATCAAGTAAAATAATTCCCATCTATACAATACTTTTATTCTTTCCCCCAAAAATAAATCACTTTAATGTTTAATGAAAATTAATTAAAAGAATTTCAATCTATACAATAGTTTTCATGCCTTTAAGTGTTCACATTAAAAATTTGAAAATACCTACCGATCAAAATGTTGGGAATTCAACCTAAATTCCAACCTGTGAGAAACAAAAAAAAAAAATAGAGAAAACACACGTCAAAGAAAAATAATCACACGCATAAGACAGTATTTACGTGGTTTGGCAATTTGCCTACGTCCACGGAGTTGCAGGGATTTCACTATTATCATGAAAAAATACAAAGTGTGGCTACAGTGTTTTTTTCTCTCTCTAAAAACATAACAACAGTTTTAAACCCTAATTACAAAAGTGGCTTTTATATCCTGCGCACAGGATTACAATGGGTTACAAAACGGGCCAAAAATAAATTAGGCTCCACAAAGCCCAACAAATCTCCCACTTGGAGACTAGTTCAATCACCAACATCAGCCACTATCCTTCAAAAGCAATCCCTTATCCCTGCAACTCATCCTCCTGTCCTCAAGCTAGAAGGCCAATTGAAGCTACACACAGCTTCAGCTTCTCAATAGTGATACCCTTAGTCAACATGTCTGCCGGGTTCTTAGATCCACATATTTCTCAAGTATTATCAGCTTATCTTCATCAAGTTACCGGATAAAATGGTATTTTGTTTTGTATATGTTTCGACTTTGAATGAAAAGCCGAATTTAGCAAGAAAAATTACACTTTGACTGTCACTATGTAGAATGCCCATCTCTTACTTCTTACCCAATTCATCTAAGAAATCATGTAGCCAAATCATCTCCTTTCTAACTTCAGTTGCTACAACATACTCAGCTTCTGTAGTAGACAAAGTAACAATCTTTTGCAGATTTGAAGCCCATGATATAGATGTACCACCCAAAGTAAATACAAACCCAGTAGTACTCTTTCTACTATCAATATCGCCAGCAAAATCAGCATCTACATAACCCTGCAGTTTCAAACTTGCACCTGTGAAGCAAATACATGTATCTGATGAACCCTTCAGATATCTCAGAATCCACTTGACTGCCTCCCAATGCTGCTTTTCAGGCCTACTCATAAATCTGCTCACAACTCCCACTGCATGTGCAATGTCTGGCCTTGTACACACCATAGCATACATCAAGCTGCCAATAGCTGAGGCATAGGACACCTTGCTCATATGGTCCCTTTCTTCTTCTGTTTTCGGAGACTGTTCTTTACTTAATTTGAAATGACTACCCAAGGGTGTGCTCACTGGTTTAGTTTCATTCATGTTGAACCTGCTGAGAACTTTTTTCACATACTCTGACTGTGAAAGCTTCAATGTACCATTAGTCTTGTCTCTAATGATTCTCATACCAAGGATTTGCTTTGCAGCTCCCAAATCCTTCATTGCAAACTGTTTTGATAATTGCTTCTTCAGATTATTAATCTCCTCAATGCAAGACCCTGCAATAAGCATATCATTCACATACGATAGTAATATGATGTAAGAATTGTCAAAAAATTTAACCTAACAACAGTGATCAGCTTTACATCTCTTGAACTCAACTCTATGCATAAAACTGTCAAATTTCTTGTACCACTGTCTAGGAGCTTGTTTTAGGCCATACAAGCTCTTTCTCAGTTTGTAGACTAGATTCTCTTGTCCCTGAACAATGAACTCTTCTGGCTGAATCATGTAAAGATCTTCCTCCAAGTCACTATGAAAGAATGCCGTCTTCACATCTAACTGCTCAAGATGTAAGTTTTCTGCAGCCACCATTCCCAGCACCAGTCTAATTGTTGACATCTTCACAACTGGAAAAAATATCTCTATGTAGTCAATGCCTTCCTTCTGCTGGAACCCTTTAACAACTAATCTGACTTTGTAACGTTTGCTACCATTATGCTCATTCGTTATTCTGTATACCCACTTGTTATACAAAACCTTCTTTCCTACTGGCAATTCAGTCAATTCCCATGTCTGATTCCCCAACAAGGAATCCATCTCATCCTTCATGGCTAACTCCTACTTGCTTGAATTTTCATCTTACAAGGCTTCATTATAACACTCTGGCTCACCACCATCAGTCAACATGAGATAATTTAAAGCGGGTGAATAACGCTGTTGAGGTCTAATGTTCCTGGAAAATCTGCGGACTTCAGCTACAGGTGTACTCTGATCTACCTGTGAATCTACATTCTCCTTATATTCTTCACTCCTTTTCTGGACAGTACTTTCAGTTAATTCATCTAAGTTTACAAACTCTTATTTCTTTTGATCTATCTCTGTAACATCTGACACTACAGTTGACCTGTCCTTGTACATAACCTGTTCATTAAATATCACATTTCTACTTCTGATGATTTTCCTGTTTTGTTCATCCCAAAACCTCTAGCCAAATTTCTCATCACTATAGCCAATGAAAAAACATATTTTAGACTTTGCATCAAGTTTACTACGAGCATCAGAATCAATATGAACATAAGAAACACAACAAAAAACTTTTAAATGTGAAAACTTTACCTCTTTAACGCTCTAAACCTCCTCAGGAAGTTTGAACTCCATGGGAACTGATGACCCTCGATTTATCAGGTAAGCTGCAGTACTAACAGCATCAGTCCAGAAAGTTTTTAGTAGTCCAGCGTGCAACCTCATACTCCTAGCACGCTCATTAAAAGTTCTGTTCATGTGCTCAGCCACATCATTCTGCTGTGGTGTCCCAAGAATGGTCTTTTCCATCCTAATTCTCTGTGCAGCACAATACTCACTGAACCTTCTATCTATGTACTCTCCTCCATTATCGAACCTTAAACATTTTAGTTTTAAACCTGTTTCTGTTTCAACCATGGCCTTTCACTTCTTAAAAGTTTCAAATACATCAGATTTATTTTTCAGAAAATAAACCCATACCTTTCTACTTGAGTCATCAATGAAAGTGATGTAGTATCTTGAACCTCCAAGGGATGCAACCGGAGAAGGCCCCCACAAATCAGTGTGTACTAACTCTAATTTTTTAGCCTTCGGTGTTCTGCCAGTTTTCAAGAAGCTCACATTTTTCTGCTTTCCTAAGATACAGCTTTCACACATGTCAAAATCAATGGACTTCAATTTTGGTAGTTTTCCTTTTGACAATAGCATCTTCATCCCTTTCTCACTCACGTGACCAAGTCTGCGGTACCATAGGCTTATATCAGCATTTGCTTTAGCAACTGCAACTGTGTCTCTTGGACTTGAGGTCATATAGAGAGTGCTAGTCTTCTTTCCACGAGCCAATACTCTAGCTCCCTTTGTAACCTTCCAAGTACCACCAACAAATAGTATTGCATGCCCTTCATCATCAAGTTGTCCAACAGAAATCAGATTCCTCCTTAGGTCAAGAATATGTTGAACCTTCTCCAGTAACCAAAAAAATCCATTGGGCAACAATATTCGGACGTCTCCCATACCTACAACATCCAAGGCTGAACTATCAGTCAAATACACCATACCAAAATCACCTACAACATAATTCTGTATGATTTTTCGGTATGGAGTGGTATGAAATGAAGCTCCTAAGTCCAAAACCCAATCATTAAGTGGACTGTCTACTGCAAGAAGTAATGCATCCTGTACCTCTTCTGTTACAGTATTAGTAGAATCATCTCCATTCTTCTTCTTAGGATTTTTGCATTGGTTCCTAAAGTGGCTTATTTTCCCACAATTCCAGCATTGTACTTGTTGGCCTAATCTAGATTTACTTCTGTTCCGATTAGTATTTCTGGATTTTGATCTACCACGATTTGAATTTCTATTATTACCTTTGCCTCTTGTCTCAAGGTTTAGGGCAGAACCAGATCCTGAGGTTTCACCTGCATCTCTTCTGCGAATCTCCTTAGTTAGAATTAAATCTCGAATATCATTGTACTTGAACTTTTCTTTTCCTGTAGAATTACTTACTGCCATCCCCATTGTCTTCCAACTGTTTGGCAAAGAAGCCAAGACGATCAAAGCACGAATCTCATCATCAAAATCAATTTCTACAGACGACAATTGATTTGTGATAGTGTTAAATTCGTTCAGATGTTGTGCCACTGATGCATTCTCTGCCATCTTCAAATTGAACAGTTTCTTCATCAGATGCACCTTGTTGTTTGCTGACGGCTTTTCATACATACCAGACAAAGCCTTCATCAGATCTGCTGTGGTCTTCTCCTTTACAACATTATGTGCAACAGACCTAGACAGAGTTAACCTGATAACTCCCAGTACCTGTCTGTCAAGAAGAGCCCATTCATCAGCCTTCATCGCCTCAGGTTTTGTCCCCAAAAGAGGCAGATGCAATTTCCTCCCATAAAGATAATCTTCAATCTGCATCCTCCAATACGCGAAGTCTGTGCCATCAAAATTTTCTATTCCAGACGCCTTTCCTACTTCCTCTGCCATTGCTCCCACTCATACCTAACCCTAGGCTCTGATACCATTTGTTGGGGAGATAAACACCTTGGGGAGCTTCCTTGAGTAATTAATATAACATATAGAGACACACTTTAACCTAAAAATGTCTAAGCCCAATGGGTATATGCTTAATTATGTTATATTAACTACTCATTCTTCTCATCTTTATTCAATGTGGGACTTTACTCACACGTGTAACCCAACAATCTCCCCCTCACGTGTGAGTCTCTGCCACTCCGTGGGCTTCAAGACTTCTCTGTTGGCCATGAATAAGTCCTACTCGCTCCTTCTTGCCTAATGGGCTTTTCACTTTATCAGTGCATCATCCATGAGTCTCTCGTACGCTATCCATGGGAATCACGTGTCAACCCCGCACGTCCATGTCCATGGGAACCTTGCACATCATCATTGTTTAGCACCATTAGCAATATTCTAGGATCTTTGTGTGTGGACCGTTTAGACTTTCTCTGTCCTCGTTGGGTAGAGACTATGAACACCTCACCACCTTCGCCGCACACCACCATGGGCTCTGATACCAGTTGTTGGGAATTCAACCTAAATTTGAACCTGTGAAAAACAAAAAAATAGAGAAAACACACGTCAAAGAAAAATAATCACACGCACAAGACAGTATTTACGTGGTTCGGCAATTTGCCTGCATTCACGGAGTTGCAGGGATTTCACTATTATCAGGGAAAAATACAAAGTGCGGCTACAGTGTTTTTCTCTTTCTCTAAAAACACACCAACAGTTTTAAACCCTAATCATAAAAATGGCTTTTATATCCTGCGCACAGGATTACAATGGGCTACAAAACGGGTCAAAAATAAACTAGACTCCACAAAACCCAACACAAAAGACCCACGGGCCACACCCATGCCATTTAAACATTCACATATAATTCCATAACCGAATGACGCCAGAAAAAACAAAGAAAACAGGAGGGGAGTGAATCTTTGTTAAATAAAAAGCCCATTAAACATTGAATCCAATTCCAACTTATTTAGTTACTACTCATTTATTACACACTAAAATGAAACAAACACGTGCTGAGATAGGCCCAAATCCCTCTTTAGCCATGGGCCACACCCAACTGACCCAAGCCCAAGGCCTTTAATTTGAAGAACATTCACGATTAAACTCCAACCAACCTGCTGTGCTGAGTCACGCCCAAATCCCTCTTTTTATTTTCTTAACTTTTTACAATCAATTTCTAATTCTAATTCAAAGAGAGCCATAAAAAGTAAAATCAAAATTGCTGCTATATACTAAACTCAAAAAAGCAGCAACCCTCCTCAACCCAGGCCAGTCAATCAATAAATCAATCTCTCAAAATCTCCCTACCACCGATTCCAAATCCCTCTGATTTTTATTTATTTATTTGGATTCATCACTGCACCAGCCCTTTCTTTCTTTCAACTTATTATTATTATTTATTTTATAAACAATAAAGAAATCTGATGATGATGATGATGATGTTGATGATATGTCTGTGATTGTGACTTTGCATGTGGTCATACAATTAAATAAAGAAGATAGATTAGATTAGATTAGATTAGATGGAGCAGCAGCGCCAACTTCAACAATTTATCCATCCCTTGCTCTTCAATCCTGACGACGACAGAAGTGGAGATTACAGAGGATAATACCAAAAGCCTTTGTCTTTAGAGCCCAATTTGCAAAAGCAGGTACTGCGTTGTTGCCTTATTTTTGAACCCAGCTAATCTCGCATTCCCCAGACATACAGATTGCTCTCTCACATCTTCAACGATAGGTTCCGACTTCCGCTTAGGCCTTAAATTTGTTCGTAGGATCTATGCATAATTTGGCATCACTCTCAATTATAACCTTGTTGAGATTTTCTTGCTTAGCTAATTGGGTTGCCCATCTAATTGTTTCTGCCTCTTCCACTTTTGGTTTACACATTTTTATTTGCTTCACCATAACTTTTAACACTTCCCCATTCCAATTTTGAATAATCACAGCTAAGCATGCCCTGTCATTCCCCTACGCAGCATCACATTTGAGTTCTTCACTTGCACCATTTCTTTCGTGGTGGGATATGTTATGACCTTGTTTGTTAAATAGGTTTCCCATAGCTTCTTCACTTTATGAGGAATATCTCTCAGGTGGATTCATTCTTCATTAGATCACTCTGTTACGCAGCTTCCATATGAAGTCCATAGATACTGCTGTGAACATGGTGAAATCTTCTCCTGGGATACATGCATCAAATGGTTCTTTAGAAGGGTCAACTTAAGTTTTCAACATATGAAGAGTGAGTCAGTCTGAAAGTTGTCAACTATAAAATTCCAGCCCGAGCTAAACTGCATAGAGGACAACTTGTGTTTTCAAGTTCCAAAAAAGTTGTGCCACATTGGTAATACCCCCACAGCAGCTCTCCACATTAACATTTTCAATTTCTTGTGAATTTTGAGCTTCCAAAACTGCCGTCCACGCAAAAAAGGAAACTCTCCTAAGAGTCTTGGACCTGCATATGGCTTTCCAAGGGAAAGGCATAGGAGGTGACCCTTGTAAAGTCTCATAAAATGATCGAACAGTGAACTCCCCATTACTCTTTACCTTCCATCTCATCCTATCACTCCCCTCCCTGGTCCTATCACATAGCTAGCTAAATCATTTTGTGAGGCTTGGGAAATCTCCTAGGAATTTTCCATATGACATCACATGCTTTATCATCAAACAATCTTGAGATTAGCCCTTCATTCCATCACTGCCCGCTTGTTCCAAAAAGATTTGACGCCACCATGGTTATTCTAGGAGCATCACCATTTGTAGGTTTTGGCTTAAAATTCTCAATCCATGGGATCCATGAATCCCCCCATACATTGATGCTTAAAACATCGCCTACCATATAACAAGCCCTATTATTAATAATATCTCTTGTGCTTTCTATCTCCTTCCATATCCACAAGGCCCTTCTTTGTTTGCCTCCCTTTGGCCAATCTGAGTTATGGGAGTATTTACCCAGTAGCACCTTAACATAAAGGCTATCTTTATTCGAAGCCACCATCCAACCTAGCTTTGCAAGCATCGCCAGGTTAAAATGTTTGATTCTCTATGCCAAATTTTAATTATTATTTTTTTTTATTTGACAAGTTATTATTTTTAGTTTATTGATATCAAAAAGGGAAGCACCCTAGTACACAGGGAGTGTACAAGTGGTCAAACAATCAAGAACAAAAATTACAAGAATCTAGGAAATCAAGAAAAGATGAAAATGATTGGTCCTGCAATGCAGCCAACCAATCCATTAAAGTTCTAAAGAAAAATAGCTTCAAGTCTGAAATTGATTTCTCCTTATCTTCAAAGCACCTACTATTTCTCTCTCTCCAAAGACACCATAATAAGCAGTGGGGAACAATCAACCATATATACCCATTTCAATGACAATCAAATCTGCCTTGCCAACATGCTAAAAGCTCCACTACAGACTGCGGCATAACCCAGCTCACTCCAAACAATCCGAACACCATAGCCCACATATCCCGTGCAACCGGACAATGAAGAAAAAGATGATCAACCGATATTGGGTTATGTAACAAAACCTAATATCCTTTTATTGGTAAAGTATTTTGTCAAACCTGGTATTGGGTTATGTGTACTTCTAACTGTCATGCTCATCAAATATCAAGATGACAAAAAATTAAAAAAAAAATTGTTTCTTTTGTAAATTCTTCATAGATTTAGTTTTTTAAGGGGTCTCTGTGACGTATATTAGTAAATGGATGGGTTTATGGATTGGATATTAAATGACACCTGATTGATATGAATTTGGCGTGCATGATAAATAAGTTATTAAGTGGTGTGACTTATGTTAAAGGAATTGAGCCCAATCCTATATGTATACTGTTTCATTGAAATGCTTGGAATTATGTAAATCTTACATATAAGAACCAAGATGTAAGTAATGGGTTGGATTGGTTAAACTTATTGGATATTGTAAGTTATGTGTTGGGTAGGGTAGGAAGAATGCATTTCAGCTTGACATTTCAAAAATTCTAACAATACATTTTGGTTTCTACCCTTACTCATCACAATTTTTGATGAAGTAAAAAAATGTGTTGGCTAGGCTAGGAACCAAATGTATTGTTGGAATTTTTGAAATGCGAAGCCATGTGTATCAATGTAGTCTTGTGTGCTTGTAAGATTATATAATATGAAGAATTTGAATGAGATTTAGGTCTCAAATTTGTGTATTTGAGAAATTTTTTTTTTTTTCATGGAGTTCTTTTGTACCATATTTGGCATAAATTTTACAGTGATGGATTCTAGTGATGGTTGTAATTGCAAGAATTTGGTCTTGTATTTCACTAAAATTCATGAAATTATGTAAATCTCGCCAATAGAAAAAAAAAAGTAAATAATGTGTTGAATTGGTTACACTTATTTAGTTTTGTCATTTGTGTTTGGTTACCCACAGCACGAAATTGGTAATTTTCGAGTTGTGAAGCGTTGCATATTGCTTTACAATTAGAAAATCAGATGATATTAAGAAATTGAATGAGGTTCATTAGTAGTTCGACACATAAACTATCAAGCATGAAGTTAGCTCTGTTGTGTTTGATGTGGTGCATTTGGAGGGCACGCAACCGGCGGACTTTTGAGGACTTAGATAGATCCAATGACCAGTTGCTTGCTCTTTTTTCTAGTTCCCCTTTTGATTGGTCTAGGGCTCGGGGACTCACGTCTAGTGAATCTCCCCCTTTGTTCCTTAGCTCTCTTTTTCTTTGTAATTAGTTTTTTTCCTCTGTTTTTGCTTCTCTTTTTTTTTTTTTCTTTTTTTTTTCTTTGTAATCTTCGATATGCTTTGTGCTTCTTTGCATAAAGTTGTTTTTTGAATATACATCTTTCTTACTTTTCAAAATTTTTTTTTGAAAAAAAGACCAGTGTACTATTCTTCTGTTTGCTGTGTTTTGAGCATGGGATATAGCTGCTCAAGTTACCCCATAAACATTTACTTTGGAATTAGGAGGTCATATTTTACTTGCACTCCGTGCTGGTCTATTGTTTATTTATGGCTCTATTAATTATAATTGTAAAGTTTTTTGTTCTATAACATCTTATGCCTCTGTTGATCATACTTGTAGAAATTATCTTTCAATAACATTCACTATTGCTCATAGAAACAAAGGTTGGCAAGTGTTGTATCTATATATACTCGCGATTATGTTATAGCTGTTGGGAGACTTTGGGGGCAGAAAAAGAAAATGAAAGTTGTATTTTTAAATCAGTCAAGGCTAACGGTGATTTGATTGACAGTGTTTTGGCAACTTTGGTGGAGAACAAAGTCATTCCTGATCCTTTCTATGGGCTGCAAAATGAGACAATTATAGATATTGCTGATTCTGGGAGAGAGTATTACACATTCTGGTTTTTTACAACTTTTCAGAGTAAGCTGGTACGCAATTTACTAACATGAAATATGTTCTTTAGATTTTATACTTGTTGAAATAATTTTCATGTCAATTTTTTTGAAACTGTAAGATTTCCTTTGGTTGCATTCCTTATAAATTCAACTTGACAGTGCCTATTCCTGCCAACCTTTTGTGAACTATTTTCTTGTAATTTGTCAGTACTTGGGTAGCTGGTCAGTGTTACTGGGTCAGATTTTAACCAAAAGATGGTCTGAAATTTTTTGTTTCTGGAAATTGCCAATGCCATTTGGGCCAAATGGCACCTCCAACACAAATAAGTATGGGTGGTGAGTGAGGTTGGGGTTTCAAATCCCCTTGGGTACATGAGTACCCTACCAAGAAAAAAAAGGTAAAAGGAAAAAAAGGATAAAATTCTAGAAATTGTTATCTGGTTTTGACATTTCAAATTGTGTTGAAATTTATCAAACTTGTCTTGAATCTGGCAATTCCTAAGTCTTTCTACTTCTCAGTGTCAAATTTGACCCCCCCCCCCCCCCCCCCCAACACACGCACACAAAAAAAGAAAAAGAAAAAAGAGAAAAGGGTCTAATTGCTTGTCCTTTTGCAGTCAGGAAATCAGCACCTGGATCTGAATTTTCGTGGAATCAATTATTCTGCAGAAGTACATTTAAATGGGCACAAAAAGGTCATGCCAAAGGGGATGTTTCGGAGGCATTCTCTCGATGTCACTGATATTTTGCATCCTGATGGTCAAAACTTGCTTGCTGTTCTTGTTCATCCACCAGATCATCCTGGGAGAATTCCCTCTAAGGGAGGGCAAGGTGGTGACCATGAGGTTTATAGCTAAATCCAAAACCTATTTAATTTATAGATTATTTAATTTTAGAATTACACTTATGATTTGGATCCCATGCGAGTGGAGTGATGAAGTAAAAATTTAAATTTTGATATGCTTGGAAGACATGCAATCTAACAATAATGTGTTTTCATGGTAGATTGGAAAAGATGTTGCCACACAATATGTTCAGGGTTGGGATTGGATGGCTCCTATAAGGTGACTATGTTTGTTACCTTTGACTGTGGTTTTTTTTTTTTTTTTTGATAAGTAATAAACTTCATTGAAATTGAAAAAGGACGAAAAGAAAAACAAAAAAGAAACAGGGCACACAGGTAGTGTGTTAAGAGACAACAAAGAAAAAATCTAAACAGTAATGAAGGTACAAAAATCAAGCATGTCGGGTAGAGACATGAAGGTAACAAAACCTGACGCATTTGCCCATTCTAACAAAGTATGAAGGAAGAAAAGCTTCAACTCATGAATCAACCTTTCATCCCCTTCAAAAGTACGTGTATTCGTCTCCCTCCATATGACCCACATAAGACAATGAGGGATCATACTCCAAAGAAACTTAGTTTTGAGTATACAATTCCTGCCTGACCAACTTGCTATAAGATCCACAACACCACGTGGCATGACCCAATGATTTTGGTTAATTTTTTTTCATAATGATATTGTTATCTCTAGTTTCGTGTTGGAAAATGAGACAGTAGATGCATATTGATAAGAAATTATTTGAAATTCCCTATCAGAACCAAAATGAGACAGGTAAATGTCTATAGATATTTGAAACTTATTTTTAGTGAATAGTGTTAGTGTGATAAATCATTGAGAGATCAGTTATACGGTGGAGAATTATTCGATTGAAAATGGATCACAAGTATATAAATAATTCTTCTGGGGGCTGTTGGCAGTTTTAAATGACTTTAAGACTTCTTTCTTGGAATGTTAGGGGGTTGAATAATCCCCGAAAGAGAGAGGTTTGCAAGAATCTTCTTAAGGAATGGAGGTGTGATATTGTTTGTCTCCAGGAAACTAAGCTTTCTTCAGTAAACTCTGCTGTCTTGCGAAGCTTATCGGGTAGTCCTTTCAATGATTGGGCTGTTTTGGATGCGGTTCAATCATCTGGGGGGGTTCTGCTGGTCTGGGATAAGCGGGTGGTTGAAAAAATTGATGTGTTGGTTGGTCAGTTTTCAGTTAGTGTTCTTTTTAGGGGTGTTGTGGATGGATTTGAATGGATTTGTACTGGCATTTATGGTCCAAACGCAGACCCTCATAGGGCTGTTTTGTGGAAGGAGTTATCAAGGGTGCGTACTCGTTGGAACAAGTCCTGGTTTTTATTTGGTGATTTCAATGTTATTAGATATCCTTGCGAGAGGCTTGGCTGTGACTCTTTCAGCCCAGCCATGTTTGCTTTTTCAGATTTTATAGAAAATAATTTCCTAGTGGATTTACCATTAGAGGGGGCTTCTTTCACTTGGTTTAGGGATTCCGAACCGAAGTCTATGTCCCGAATTGACAGGACATTGGTATCTGCGGATTGGGAGGATCATTTTGGAAACGTGTCTCAGAGGGTGCTTCCTCGGGTTATTTCTGATCATTGTCTGATTTTGGTGGAATCTGGTGTTCTGGGGAGGGGGCGCGGTGCTTTTAAGTTTGAGAACATGTGGTTAAAGGTGGAGGGTTTTGTTGAGATGGTTCAACAGTGGTGGATCAGGTATTGCTTTACGGGATCACCTAGCTTTGTTTTGGCGCAGAAATTAAAGGCTCTTAAAGAAGATCTAAAAAAGTGGAATAAGGAGGTTTTTGGCGATTTGGTTTTTAAGAAGAAGAGTTTACTGTCTGAATTATTGGGTTTGGATGCCAAGGAAGACATTCTAGACCTTTCGCATGAGGATCAAGCTCGCCGCACTCAGGTTAAAGGTGAGATTGAAGTTTTAGCTTCAATGGAAGAGACTTTTTGGAGACAAAAGTCCCGAGCTCTGTATGTGAAGGAAGGTGATAACAACACACGCTTCTTTCATAGATTAGCAAATTCACATAGAAGAGCTAATCATATCAGTAGTGTCGAGGTGGATGGGGTATTATATGAGGATGAACCTGCTGTGCGGGCTCAGGTGGTCCAATTTTATCAGGAACTTTATACAGAAACGGACACGTGGCGTCCAACTGTGGATGGGTTGGATTTTGCTAGTATTGGGGAGGATGATAGGTTGTCCCTTGAGAGGGAGTTCTCGAAAGAAGAAGTCTCCCAGGCGTTGGCAGAGATGGAGGGGGATAAAGCCCCTGGCCCGGACAGGTTCACCATGGCATTTTTTCATAAATGTTGGAGGGTGGTGGAGGATGATGTGATGGCTGTTTTTAAGCATTTTCATAGGTTTTCAGTTTTTGAAAGGTCTCTTAATGCTTCTTTCCTCACACTTATTCCTAAGAAATCTGATGCTGTCAATATTAAGGATTTTCGGCCTATTAGTTTGGTGGGCAGTGTTTACAAGTTACTGTCTAAGGTGTTGGCGAATAGGTTGAGGGTGGTTTTAGACAGTTTGATCTCGGAGACCCAAAATTCCTTTGTTGGTGGAAGACAAATTTTGGACTCAGTGTTAATTGCAAATGAGTGCCTGGACAGTAGATTGAAGAGTCATTCCCCGGGTGTAGTTTGCAAGTTGGATATAGAAAAAGCTTACGATCATGTTAATTGGGATGCCCTTCTTTATTTGTTGAATAGGATGGGCTTTGGGTTGAAGTGGAGGGAGTGGATTAAGGCTTGCATTTCTACTGTTCGCTTCTCAGTTCTTGTGAATGGTTCCCCGGCAGGCTTTTTTGGAAGCTCTCGTGGGTTGAGACAAGGAGATCCGCTGTCCCCTCTTCTTTTCCTCTTGGTTATGGAAGTTTTATCTCGGATCCTTAAGAAAACCGAGGATAGTGGGCTGCTTCATGGTTTTCATGTGGGACCAGTGAACTCTATCGGGGTTCGCATATCTCATCTGCTATTTGCAGACGATACTATTCTGTTCTGTGATGCTTCTAGAGATCAGTTGTTGGCTATTAGACTGGCTTTGTCTTGCTTCCAAGCCTTTACTGGATTAAAGGTAAATGTGGGGAAGAGTGAGATTGTCCCGGTGGGGGAGGTTGGTAATATTGATGCTTTGGCTAATATTCTCAGTTGTAGGGTGGGTAGCCTGCCCATGAAATATTTGGGCATGCCTTTGGGCACCCTGTACAAGACTGCATCCATTTGGAACCCCATTTTGGAGAAGATGGAGAAGAAGCTGGCTGGTTGGAAACGTCTATATTTGTCTAAGGGTGGTAGGATTACTCTCTTGAAGAGTACCCTCTCTAGTCTTCCCACATACTATCTATCCTTATTTACCATCCCTGTAGCTGTGGCTGACAGATTGGAGCGTATTCAGAGGAAATTCTTGTGGGGATCTTCGGAGGAGTGTTTTAAACATTCTTTGGTGGCTTGGGAGAAGGTGTGTTCACCTCTAGAGATGGGTGGTTTGGGGGTTAGGAAGTTAGGTCACTTTAACCAAGCTCTACTAGGGAAATGGTTATGGAGGTTTGGCCAAGAAGGAACTAGTCTTTGGCGGAGGGTTATTGCCACCAAATATGGCGAGGATCAAGGGGGGTGGAATACTAAAGATTGTAGAAGGGCACACGGGTGCGGCCTTTGGCGTGGTATTAATGTCAGTTGGGCGAGGTTCTCCAAACACTTAGTTTTTGTGGTGGGTGATGGTTCCCGTATTCGTTTTTGGCATGATAGGTGGGTTGGGGATTTCACTCTTAAAATGCTCTATCCTCAGTTATTTGCGTGTTCTAGTGACAAGGAAGCCTATATTTCTGATTTGTTGGAGCATCAAGAGGATGGGAGTAGTCGATGTTGGAATGTGAGATTTTATAGGAATTTTCATGAGAGGGAATTTGAGGCTGCCTTCTCCTTCCTAGAACTCATTCAGTCTCGGATCCCACGAGGTTTTGGGTGGGATAGACCTCATTGGTGTCTTAATAGGAATGGTAAGTTTGATACTCGGTCCTTTTATCATAAGATCAGGGGTACAGATACTGCCTACTTCCCTTGGAAGGGGATTTGGAAAGTCAAGGTGCCTAAGAGGGTGGCTTTCTTCTTGTGGACCGCAGCACATGGCCGGATCCTTACCTTGGATAATATCCGGGGCCTCCCTTTGGTGAATAGGTGCTGTATGTGCTGCTGTTCAGCGGAATCTGTGGACCATCTTCTCATTCATTGTCCGGTAGCTTATGCTTTGTGGGTGCAAATGTTACAAGTTTTTGGGATTCAATGGGTTATGCCAGGTTCTGTGGTGAGTTTGGTGTCTTGTTGGAGTAATTGGTTGGGAAAATATGCTTCCGACGTATGGAATATGGTTCCTGGTTGTTTGATGTGGGTTGTTTGGTTGGAAAGAAACCGGCGCTCTTTTGAGAATTTGGAGAGAACACTTGATCAGTTACAAGCGATCAGCCGAAATACTCTTTTTGAATGGGCTAAGTGCTGGGGTTTTTCAAACTGTTCTTCTACTTTGGAGTTCTTTTCTACCCTTAGTAGTGCCTCTTAAGTTGCTTCTCTTATTCTGTTTTTAGTTGTTTTTGTTTGTTGTTTTTTGTGTTCACCATCATGAACACCTGTAATCGCTGTTTGCATTCTTCTTGTTGAATAAAAGTCTTATTACTTATCAAAAAAAATATAAATAATTCTTCTGTAGTTTTTTTGTTCTTTTTGAAAAGTAATGCAATTCTTATGGATATAAAATGTTGAGTTACCCAACTATACAAGGAGTAAACAATAGAAGACCATACAATCAATCATACAAAGTACATGAATCTATCAAATCAATGACAGAACATAAAGACAGACTAGGCAAAACTGACATCCAATTGAACAAAGTTCTAAAGAAAATGAATTTGAGATCATGTTTGGTTCTCTTTGTGTTGTCAAAACTCCGATTGTTCCTCTTCCTCCATATACACCACATCAAAAATTGGGGGGCAGCCATTCATAACTGGCCATTCTGATAACTGCGTTCTTATGTAGTTTATGCAGCTCATTCATGGCAGTTTTGCATTTGAGTGAAAAAGAGGAATTATGAGAACAAATGTAAGGGTGTCTTGGTACAAAAAAGGACCAATGCATTGGTGAACTGCTGAAGGTAAGTTTAGAGATTAGCTGTGAGCATGGGTGGACTTACTAGTCAGGAATTTTAAGGGACACACAATCTTGTTAACTAAGTTTGACCTGGAAGAACAAAATATAGACATATAATATAGAGTGTATACAGTGAGTAGATATTAGCTTCAGGATAGTTTTCCATTTCTAATTTAGATGCTTGATCTTTGTAATTTTCATTAATAATTGTTGTTGTATCTCTTGCATACTTCCCTTGCAAATGGGTTGCTCCTTTGCTATTTAATGAATTATTTACTAATTAAAAAAAGGGTTTTGAAAGGGGAAGTCACATGATGCTGGAACTTCTGTGTGCATCCTCCCATGATAAAGGAAAGGAAATCCCATGTACATTCACTTCTTATTGTATCTTTTGCATTAAAGAATGTGTTTTCGTCCTATTGTAACCTATCCATATGTTCCATTGCCAGTTGAATGAACCATAAATTCGTAGAATATATCAAAGCAAAATAATTTTGTTTCTAAGTACTTGACATTTCTATGATTACAGGGATAGGAACACTGGCATATGGGATGAGGTGTCTGTATCTATAACTGGGGTGAGCTATATTGCATAACTTCCTTCCATAACAATCGACATGCGAGAAACCATCTTGATCTCAAGGAGCGTTCCATGCCTGATCTCAAGCTTCTCTTTTTTAGAACCTTACTTGGTTGGTTCTCTGTGTGGAGAAACCATCATTTTTCTTCTATTTTGGATTTACTTGATTTTTGTAATGTTCATTTTTGATTTGTTCACCCCTGTATACTCCCTGTGTACTTGGGTGTCTTTTTTTTTTTTGATATCAATGAATCTTTATTACTTATCAAAAAAAAAAAAAAATCATGTTAATGACATTTGAACTTTTAAATGAATGCAGTAGTGTAAACATTAATAGTACCCTCATAAGCTGTACATATGCATGGTTATGAAACATGTAGTGTAGATTTCTTCTGTAGTTCCTTATTAACTTTTATTTGTGGTCATGCAATTCTTTCTGAGTTAGAATTTCAATATTTAATGGTGCTTTTGTTCCTTCAGGTGAATTGTTCTATGCTTATTGTAATTAGATAATTCAGATACTGATGCTTTATTATTTGATGCAGCCAGTGAAAATAATTGATCCCCACTTGGTTTCATCATTTTTTGACGATTACAAGAGGGTATATTTGCATGCTACAACAGAGTTAGAAAATAGAAGTGCCTGGGTTGCTGAGTGTTCTTTGAATATTCAAGTAACAACGGGAATTGAGGGAAACATTTGTTTAGTAGAGCATCTTCAGACTCAACACTTGTCAATCCCTGCTGGATCACAAGTGCAATATACATTTCCTGAGGTCAGTGATAGCATTCATTTTTATGCGAATTTTATTTAGAATAGTCTTCTTTCAACTTGCCACTCTTTCTTAAGCCATTCAAAATTTAAGATACTCTTGTTTTACCAAGAAGTTATCGACCATTAAGAGCAAACTTCTTTTATTTGTAGTATCTTTAGCACAATTTTAAGTCTATGCCACATTGGATTATCCCCATATGGAAAATCAAAAAACAAGATAAGACCGGCAAACTTATAAAAAGAAGAAGAAGAAGATTAGATTGGCTTGGAGTTAACATTTAGGATCTAGGCTATGTGAGCTATCTACATCCTTCTTCCCAATTGAGGTGAAGAAGACTTGTCGACTTATTCTAGCATCTTATGCAACCTATAATACTTATCATAGAAGTCTATTTATTAATACATTCCTCCTTATGCTTCTGAAACTTGGCATACCCTCTCTTTTTTACTCAAGTTCTTGTTCTTCTTTTGTCAGCTAAAGGATTGTTTTGGATTCTACCCATTATATATGCTCTTAGGTCTTATCTATTTGATGTATAGAATTTACTGTAGTGATAGTGGTTAACCTTGTTTTATACACACACACATGCATATCTGTCAACTGCCAGATTTTTGCTAGAGCACGTCTTAAAGCTGAACTATTGTTGGCCTCTACAGTTTTCCTTGTTAATCTATGTAGACTGTCTATGACACTCATATATTCTGCCTATGATTCGGTTATTGAAGTTAGATTTTTTTTCCCCTTCTCAATATCTTACAAAATCATATAATGGTATTGTACATTTAGGTAATGAGCTTCCTTCTCAATTCATTTCATTGATATTGTACATTACCATTTATTAGAAATTAGAATTATGGTTAAGTGATTAAATTCACCATTTCACAAAAGTCTAAGCTTTTGGGAGAATCGGTAATTTATCATGGTATCATAGCAAGAGGTCTTGAATATGATCATTGTCTCCTTCACTCCACCTCCCATTTAAAAATCATATCCTAAATATGGATTAAACTAAGGACCTCCTACTTTGATACCTTGTTAAATTACTGATTGTTCCAAAAGTTTAAACTTTTGGAGAGTTAGTAATATAACATGGTATCAGAGCAGGAGACTTTGAGTTCAATCCTTGACTTTACTCTACTTCCCATTTTAATGATATGCATTTGTAGTTTAGGTCCACACGTGAAAGGGAGTGTTAGAATTATGTTTAAGTGATTAAATTCACCATTTCCCAAAAGCGTAACTTTTGGGAGAATAGGTAATTTATCACCATTAAAAAGAGGTGAAAAAGCATAAATGACCCCCTCCACAACGAAGTTAAAAAATTGCATACTGCGCCTGAAGAATAGAAGGAATATAGCCTTGTTACTTATCCCTGCCTGGAATTATCCAAAATGGTATCTAGAGATGTGTAATTTCTGATTACTGAGCATTTGGAGCATCCGATTATTATGGATTCAAATATGTTGCATTTTTATCCAGTTTTAGGCTCTCCAATACTTCTGTTGTAGGTGATAATGGTATGAATTTGCAGCTTTTCTTCTACAAGCCTGACTTATGGTGGCCGAATGGTATGGGAAAACAATCCTTGTACAATGTTCATATTACTGTTGATGTAAAGGGATATGGAGAGTCTGATGCTTGGAGCCATCTATTTGGCTTCCGAAAAATTGAGAGCCTTATTGATAGTGCCACAGGTGGAAGGTATTGCTTTATATGCCTTCTATGACATTTTACATAGGTTTTTATTTTGATATTATGATATCTAGTCTATAAATTTTTGCTTTACAGGTTGTTCAAGGTCAATGGACAGCCTATTTTTATCCGTGGTGGTAATTGGATATTGTCAGATGGGTTACTACGTCTTTCAAAGGAACGTTATGAAACAGACATCAAGTTTCATGCTGATATGAATTTTAATATGATCCGCTGTTGGGGTGGTGGATTGGCTGAGAGGCCAGAATTTTATCATTATTGTGATATTTATGGACTTTTGGTGATCTCTCTCTCTCTCTCTTTCTCTTTGTATGCGTGTGTGAACAATTATGGAGGGTGTATGCAAAAATAGAAATAGAAGTATAGAACAAACAACCACACAGGGAACATAGAGATAGAGACTTACATGGTTCAGCTTTAGCCATATGTCCATGGGCGGCATTGAGGATAACTACAATAGTAGCACAAAGCATTTGCAAACCCAACCCCAAATACACCTAACGAGCTCTTTCTTACAAATAACAAAGATAACTACAAAGTTGGTTTGGTGACTTCTTGTGGAGACTACCCAACCAAATAGGACTAGGCAGTACTATTTTCTTTCTTGTACACAGCAGGAAGAGGAAAAACAAACCATACCAAAGTCAGCAACTGTTCTTAGTGCATGTGTGAGGGTTGAGTTCCACATCAAGAGAAAAAGTAATGAAAGTGAGCAGTTGATGGACATAGTTGGGTCTAAAACCTTTGGCTTAAGCTTTTGGGTTTGACTGGTACCCCAATATATATCAATAGATACCTCAATATATATCTATGGGCTCTTGGTGGACCCCAGGAACACTTCTCAACCCAACAAATTGTTATTAGAGTTATGGTTCAACTTTCCGTTTGAAATTTTGAATGAGTGGCTTGGCTTTGATGCAGTTCGTGTGAATTTGGTTCTCGCTGCACTTGGTGCAACTCTTGTATCCGTAACACTCTGGATTTGTGAAAGATTCACATGCAATGGGAAGCTAGGTTGACGTGGTAGAGGATCACATGGGAGGGGGAGATCTATTGTGAGTGCATGTGTGAGGGTTGAGTCCCATATCGAGAAAAAGTAAAGAAATTGAAGAGTTGTTATATATAGTTGGGCGCTAACCAATTGGATGAAACTTTTGAGTTAGAATTATGTCCCAATATGTATATCAATGGGAGGTAATCTGGACCCCTTGGGAACTATTCTCCTTAACAGAAACAAAGCTAACTGATTATCAGTGGGATATAGTCCCTAGTGGCACATGTTATGTGGACCTCTTATTCAAACTACACTATCACTGTGTGTGTGCGCGCGCGCGCATATCTATCTAGGTGTGTGTGTGTGTTTCTTTTTTTTTGGGGGGGGGGGGGGGGGGGGAGGAATGGGTGGGTGGGTTATTGTAAGATTGGGACAAATTATGGAACATCTAAGTTTTCAGATTCACCAAAATTTGTAGGCTTTATACTGAGGGGTATTGTCACGGGATGCTTGCAGTGTAGGATGCAGTGCCAAGAAAATTTTGTAGAGAGTTTTATAACTGAAAAAAGCTAACAACTATAATCTGCAGCACTTATTTTACTTGATCTTTGTAATTTTGGTTCTTGATTTTTGCCCCTCTAGTACATTTCCAGTGTACTTGGGTTGGCTATGATTATTAATAATATTTTTTTGTTACCTATCAAAAAAAAGAAAAAAGAAAACTGCAGTACTTGCCCGAGAATGATGGTAATTGTGTAACTATATAAGTTGATGGTAAGTTAATCACTGAAATCAGTCCCATGATGAAAATTACCATAAATTTATGGCATTGTTGATTTTTATAATGCTTTTCAAAATTATTAGGGTATTAGTTTTCTCTGACCTAAATTGTCCACAAAGCTTTTACCTTAAATTGTAGAGTACTGACAAAGTGGCAATAGTGTGCCACAAGCAAAATTTATTTCCTTTTTTTGAAGTTTCAAAGTTGATTTAAAAACAAGCATAACTGATGTTGTGGGAACAATTTAAGACATGAGCAAGACTATGCTTGCGAGAAAATTCTTAATTTTCTTTGGTACAACTCAGCACTGCTTGATTTCTAATTTCTCAGGTCAGCTACTTGGATTATTATCATAATCATTTGACCTTGACCTCTATTTCAGGCTACACACTCTGTTAGACAATTGTCTATTTTATCTTTTCTGACTGCCTCTGCCTTAGACCTTATATATTTCTAGCCACCTCTTGTTCTCGAATGCTTTGAAACTTAAATAAAGAACTCCTTAGTAGTCAGCACTGTGGTCCTTGTTTACATAATTAAATACTGTCTTAATCAAATTTTCTATATCTTGTCCCCAAAGTTATGTCTAGATTTTAGTGAATGCATTTATTCTGTATTCTATCTTTTATTGCCATTATCAATGAGTTAACTAAATTACTTAGGATAATGGCTTTGTTGAGTTTAGTTGTATTTTTTAATTGTGATTAACCTATTTCGGCATTGTTTTTCTCAAAAAATTTAGTTGACATTGTCTACTGTTTGGTATGTTGCAGTAGGAGTCTTGGTACTTCTAATTTTGGTACATGGTTATTTTGTAATTGAAGCTTTAAAATGTTACTACCAGAGTGAATTCTGCATTGCATTATTTTGAATGTTTCATCCTCTTGAGACCCAAACTTGTCTACAGGGTTAAATATGGCTTGAGGCTAACCAAACCTAAGGTTTCCAATATGCTACTTTGGATTTAATATTCTAAGTTATTGTACAATTAAATTACTCTAGTATAACTTGGGCCATATGGCTGATTTGATTTTTGTAGGTGTGGGAAGAGTTTGGGATTACTGGAGACGTTGATGGACGGGGTGACCCGGTATCAAATCCAAATGGTCCCCAGGATCATGATCTTTTCTTGATATGTGCAAGAGACACTGTCAAGCTTCTAAGGAACCATCCAAGTCTTGCTCTTTGGGTAGGTGGAAATGAGCAAGTTCCACCAGATGACATCAACAAAGCTTTGAAAAATGACCTGAGACTCCATCCTTATTTTGAAAACTCCAATGAAATCAGCAAATCTTCTGAAGATTTATCTGCAGTGTCAAAAGATCCTAGCCAATATCTTGATGGTACACGTGTTTACATCCAAGGATCCTTGTGGGATGGGTTTGCAGATGGAAAGGGGGGCTTCACTGATGGCCCTTATGAAATCCAAAATCCTGAAGCATTTTTTAAAAATGACTTTTACAGCCATGGATTCAATCCTGAGGTTGGTTCTGTTGGAATACCTGTTGCAGAGACTATCAGAGCAACTATGCCTCAAGAAGGCTGGCAGATTCCATTGTTTAAGAAGCTTCCAAATGGCTACACGGAAGAAGTTCCAAACCCAATATGGGAATACCATAAATACATTCCCTATTCGAAGCCAAAAAAATGTGCTGATCAGATTGAACTTTATGGAACCCCAAAGGATCTTGATGATTTTTGTTTAAAGGTGAATCAAATTTTTCCATAGCAATTCTAGATGCCTTTTGCATTTCTTTTCTTTTTTTGTGGTGACCTAACTTGAAATGATCATCAGGCTCAACTGGCTAACTACATTCAATATAGAGCTCTGCTGGAGGGCTGGACTTCCCGTATGTGGAGTAAATACACTGGCGTCCTGATTTGGAAGACACAGAACCCTTGGACTGGTCTTAGAGGTCAATTTTATGATCATCTCCTAGACCAAACAGCAGGTTTCTATGGCTGTCGCTGTGCTGCAGAGCCAATCCATGTCCAGCTGAATCTGGCTACATATTTTATAGAGGTAATTTCTACACTAGTAAGAGTTATAATTTATGAGTTTGGATTGGATTTTGAAATTCAATGAATATTTAATATCCGATGAAGTGTTTTCATAGATCACTTATTGAGCCTGAGTAATCTTTTGAATTCAATAAAACTGATATTTTCTTTTTGACAGAGCAAAATAAAAGGTTAATAAAAAAAATCTTGTAAATATTCTTGTAGCTGATTTTCATTTTTGTTTTTTTATGGGTGGTTTGACAAGACCACTTAGACCAGAGGGGTGGCTGTAATCCAAGTTTGTGTTTCTTAAACTAAAGAATATTTCAGAAGAGGACATATACGAAACTAATGCAGTTTACTAGAAGACATTCTTCGTACTTGATGCTATTTAAAATAATCCCATCCACAGATGGTATGTAACTTCACAATTGTTTTCTGATCTTGCCATAAGCAGGTTGTCAATACTACGTCTGAGGAACTATCCAACATAGCTATTGAAGCCTTGGTCTGGGATCTAGAAGGT
This sequence comes from Quercus ilex subsp. ballota, assembly GCA_032727855.1. Classification (NCBI taxonomy): domain Eukaryota; kingdom Viridiplantae; phylum Streptophyta; class Magnoliopsida; order Fagales; family Fagaceae; genus Quercus; species Quercus ilex. The sequence continues at coordinate 6,961,790 of CM064910.1, read as the reverse complement.
ACATGTCCGTACTACAAAGTTTTTGAAAATCTCTCTGCTCCAGCCAAAAAAACAGTACCCATAGTTGAGATGAAGTATCCAAAGTCTAAAAACCCGAAGCCGGTCTTCTTCCTTCTCCTCAAACTCTACCACACATCAGACTTTGGTATTTTATCTAGGAACTTTTACTGGTTGCATCTGTCTGGTGGAGATTACAAGCTTCTGGAGCCATATAGAAGGAAAAAAATACCCCTCAAGATTACATCCAAGGTTTTCATCAAAGGGTCCACCTATGAAATTGAAATGCATGTTGAAAACGTGGCCAAGAAAGCTGACTCTAGAAGTTTAACATATATGAACAATTTCACAGCCAAGCAAGGTAATGGTGCTTTTGATATGGCTTCACTGGAACCCGCAACTAGTGGGACAGATGTAAAACATGAAGTTGGTTTGTTCCAAAGGATTTTCAGATGTTTCACAAAGGAAAATGGTAGTTTGAAGGTTACTGAAGTAAATGGGCCCGATGTAGGAGTTGCTTTCTTCCTTCACTTTTCTGTTCATGCATTGAAGACAGACCGCAAGGAAGGAGAGGACACAAGAATTCTTCCTGTTCATTACTCGGACAACTATTTCTCGCTGGTGCCTGGAGAGGTTATGCCCATTAAGATCACTTTTAAGGTCCCTCCGGGTGTCACGCCTCGAGTTACGCTTCATGGCTGGAATTACCATGGTGGGCATACTGTCCATTGAACTGGGTAAAGAATACTCTTTTAATTTTGTTTGCAACCTTGTGGCAAGTATAAAATCTATTGAGGTCAAGTTTTACAGAGGAAATCATTATCACAAGTTCCTGGATTGCTGGAAATATACTTAATTGTCCTGTTTTGCTCTGAGAAACATTTGTCACTTATTTCACCATTGATACTGTGAATGAAGCAGCTAAACAAATTGAGAGAACCTTCCAAATTTCTGCCAATGTTATCTAGTTCTTCTTAGGTGAAATACCTTCAAATTTATAATATATGGTGTTAAGTGTTAACTCCATGTGTAAATGATTTGCAGATATGGAACTTTTTATCATTTGCTTCCTTTTTATGTGTGTTTTCTCAGGACTTAATGTCATTATATGTCTTGATTAAGGGAGTGGTGGAATGAAAGAAAGATACGGAGAGAAGGGTGTTTATTCAATTAAAAGTTGAAACCATACAAATAAGAAGCTGCCTTGTTGCATTTCACAGATTAAATTGGATTGGATTTGTACTAAGCTTCCCTGCCTGGATTGGCTTTTAGCTGGAGGTTTTGTTGGATTGAATTTGTTGTCTTGAGTTGCATTGGCTTACCTAGGTTAAGTGAAAAATGTGCATTAAGAATTAAAACCAGCAAACACTAAAGCATGCTTAGCTATACTCTTTACTTGATGTTAACTTGTTTTTTTATGTGTAAAATGAAACTTGAACTTCAATAGGAATCTCAGTTTTTTGTTCTATTAGTAAAATGATTGAGTAGATTATACGCAAAGAAACGAAGAAGTGTGCTTCTTCAAAGTATCTTTGTCTTAATATTGTAACCTTATTTTCTTTGTTATTAGAAAGGAATCTGAAAGGACGGTAACAAATATTGATGTTGTGGCATATTTTCTTGGTTATTAGAAAAGAATTTCAAGAGATGGTAAGAATAATTGATATTTTTTCTTATTTTCTCTTTTTTCCTTTGTTTTTTTCCTTTATCTAATGTTTTTGAATAAAGGAATGATAGTCTTATTATAATTTTATGAAAGAGTATCATGATATTTAATCACTTTTCTTTTCTACATCAATCTAATACTTGTAATTTTGGAGAAGAAAGAAAATGTAAAGAGGAAGCAAAAGACAAAAAAGGGGAAACAAGCTTAAGTAGTATTTGTTCTAGCTTTAAAAACGAAGCCCAATTGTGTTAAAACTAAATTCTTAAATGAACTAATATGTTTAAGTGGCCTATTAACTATAGTTACTAATCTCCTTTCTAAAAAAAACTAGTTAAATTAACTAATAATAAACATCTTTATCGACATTTATAAATTAATATCATAAACAGATGATAAAAGAAAGTCAAGTAATTATGTATATCTCTTAAGTAATCACAATAGAATCACACAAAATAATTTAATATAACCTTTTGAATATAAGATATAATTAGCATTTGACTATCTTATTACAAGTTTTATGTTAAGATATCATTGACTCATTGGTGTACTAAACTTATTAGGAGCAAAACAATTTCTTTAGAGGAAATGCAAGTTATCTCGCACAAAAGGCACAACATAATTAAAACCAACGAAAATTATGCTATGTTCTATTGCATCATATGCTAATACCAAAAAAAAAAAAAAAGGTTTAAAAATTAAATATATTTTTGTCAAGATTTGGTGGCTCAATGCAAATGGTAGGTCGGCAAAACATGATAAAATATTAAAATAAAAGCTTACAATAAATAACTTTTACAAGCTTAAATTTATGACTCACATAGAAAGAGAAGAAATACTACAACAATAGGGATCTTTCTTGACGTTGAGTACTCCTAACTAATGAAAATGATCTTCCAACAATTTAGATCAAATGTTTTGAGGATGGACCTTTTCAAGTCTAATGTAAAATAGTTAGGCAAATTCATATACGAACACAATTGTTAATAGATTCTATAATAGAAAATGTGTATGTATACACACACATATATATATATTTGAAAAGTAAGGATACTATTAAAGAAGGTACTAATTTTTTTTTTAATGTAAGCATATAGATGATTCTTGAATGAATTGGGTCGCACGAAAGATAACTTTCAAGTTTAGAATATATATTTTCTCAAAAAAAAAAAAGTTTAGAATATATATATATATATATGAAGGAAAGATAAAATAAAAAAATAAAAAAAATTATTCATTCACTTAACTTCTTAATGTCATTTATTATTTTCTTCCAAATCAAGAAAGAATTACAAAAGATGCAAAGAAATATTCAAAATGTAGACAATAAGGTAATAAGATTAAAGAAAAAGAAAAGGTAATGGGATGAGTGAAAGACGTGCATTTGAATTTAGTTTGTTTAGTAACCTGAAGAATGCTTTGAAATCAAAAGTATAAAATTCTTCCCATAAAAAAAGTATAAAATTATATAGAATTTTTGAATTGTCCTTTCTTGTTAACATAAACAATAGAAATAAGTATTAGTAATTTCAAAAGTTAAATTTTGAGTAAATTCTAGCTCAAAATTCATCATTTAAATGCAACACAAGAGATAAATTTTCATTTGTGTATAACCTAGATAGAGATGCATAAATAAATCTTATAAATGAATGAGAAAATTAAATGTTAGTATGGACATGTTTGGAAACACAAAAGGAAAAGAAAAACATAAAAAAAAAAAACAAAAAAAAAACAAGAAATAGGAAATGTTACTATGAAGTGTTTAAGTCTAAGTTGGCAAGCAAGCGTATGCCTTGCCTACTTCTTCCTTTATTCTTTCTTTCTTTCTTTCTTTTGTTTTCTTTGTTTCATTTATTCTTTCTTTCTTTCTTTTGTTTTCTTTGTTTTGGAGCAAGGATTTATTCTTTGACACAATGGCATGCTATATATAGTAGATGATATATAGGGATTTCATATGAAGTTAGACTTGAAAAAAATTGAAATTGAGGATAATTTGGAAGCTTCCTTAAGTATATTTTGAAGCCAAAATTGGATTCTTCTTGATGTAAGTATTGATAGTTGCCTTTGTAAATTTGTTCACATTTATATGTGTTTTTCTATTGGTATTTATAAACAATAGATTACTTTGCTTACTTAAAATTTGGTATATAGCTATTAAATGTAATAAGATTTTTTTTCACTTGACACTATATTTTTGTGAGATTTATTACTACTACATGGTTTGGTTTATGTTACATTTAATGCAATTTGGATAAATGGTATATCACTCAATTATTTTTCATAAATCAATCTTTTCTTGAATCACATTTTTATTTAATATCTATTATAGGTTAATCACATGAAAATTTCAAAATAATTAGTCGCCATTTATTGTTAAATTTATAAAGTTTTTCATTTATTGTATTTAAGTATACAAAAAAAAAAATCACTCTTCATAGGTTAGTGAGTTTTTAATGTCTAATCACTTTGACGTTCGGAAAGAACAATAGATCACCTTAATATTTAATTAGCATGATAGTTGGAGGAAAGAAATTTAGTCTAATGATAGGATTACAAACTATTATTATGGAAGAATGGAATTGAAGAAATTAACTTCTATAGAATTTAATTATTCAAAAAAAGAAAAAAAAAAAACTTTGGTAAAAGTTACCCAAAAGTCAAACTTTAACATATCCCTATTAAATTTTCATTTTATCCCATATTAATAGTAAAATAATTTACATTCATTCTCAAAATTACCAAATCTTTGCTTTTTTTTTTTCTTCCTTCTTATTTATTACATGTGGGGAAGAGAGAATTTCAACCTAAATGAAAAAAAATTATGGGAGTAATAGACTCAACATTAAAACATAAGATGTTTTTATTAATAAAATAATTTCCCCATTGCATTTCTCATTGTAAAGATTTATTAACATTGAACCAAGCTTGCTTGAGTTTATGAGAAACTCCAAAAGACTTTGCTCATTCATTTTTAAATTCCCAAACTATAGTCGCTATTGAACTTTCTTTTAGAGGTTTTGTTGGATTAACTTTGTTGTTTTGACTCTAAAGTTGTATTGGCTAAATTGGGGTAATGAAAAACTTGTATAAAGAAATAATCATATCAATATGAAGGCAAACTTAGTTGCACTTTTTATTTATATATTAAATAAAGGCAAACTTAGATATGTGTTAGATGATTTTAAATAAATGATAATGTTTGACATAAACAAAAGAAAAAAATTATAATTTTTCTACTAACAAGAATGGAGGATCAATTAAAAACATAGTTTGAATTTTTGTTGTGCAAGCATTCTTACTATTTATTCCTAACTTTTTAGGTGCATTCCGTTTTTTTTTTTTAAATCACGTTTATTTTTTAATGAAATCAAGTAAAATAATTCCCATCTATACAATACTTTTATTCTTTCCCCAAAAATAAATAACTTTAATTTTTAATGAAAATCAATTAAAGGTATTCCAATATATACAATAGTTTTTATGCCTTTCAGTGTTCACATTAAAAAATTGAAAATACCCACAGGCCACACCCAAGCCCTTTAAACATTCACATCTCATTCCATAACCGTATGAAGCTAGAAAAAACAAAGAAAACAAGGGGGGTTTGAATCTTTGTTAAATAAAAAGGCCATTAAACATTGAATCCAACTCCGAGTTCTTTAGTTACTCATTTATTACACACTGAAATGAAACAAACACGTACTGAGTTAGACCCAAATTCAGTGCATCCTCCTCCTCTGCTCTAGGCTCCCAAACCGTATGAACCAAGAAAGCAAAAGAAACAAAGAAAACAGAATAGGGTGCTTGAATGAATATTTGTTAAATAATAAAAATCCCACAAATAAATAAATAAATAAATACCCACGGGCCACACCCAACTGACCCAAGCCCCCCAAGGCCTTTAATTTAAAGAACATTCACGATCAAACTCTAAAGAACCTGCTGTGCTGAGTCACGCCCAAATCCCTCTTTTATTTATTTATTTTTTTACTTTTTACATTCTATTTCTAATTCTAATTCATACAGAGCCATAAAAGGTAAAAACAAAATTGCTGCTATATAATATATTCAACTCAAAGAAAAAAAGCAGCAATTCTCGTCACGCCACACTCAAGCAAGTAAGCCCTTTAAAGTTAAAACATTCGCATCTAATATTCATCAACTCCATTACTTAAGCGGCTGCTCAGTCACGCCCAAATTCATCCATAAATGTTAAATAAAACAAAGAAAGAAAACAGAACAGAACAGGCGTGGGTTTGAATGAGTATTTGTTAATTAAATTAAAACCACACCTTTTTCCAATTTCCAAATCCCTCTTTTATTTATTTACTTTTACTTTTTACAATTCTAAAATTTATTCACCCATAATAAAAAACTAAATTGCTTTGCTGCTGTATATATATATTCAACTCTAGTCTAAAACCCACCAATTCTCTCTCACTCTCACGCGCACTCTCCCTTTCTCTCTGTTTTTTTTATTTTTTTAATTTTTTTTAAAATTTTTCTCTAAACAAATTTGATGTTGTCCGTGACTGTCACTGTTACTTTGCATGTGATAGAAAGAAGAAGATGGAGCAGCAACAGCAGCAGCAGCAACTTCTACATTTTTGCGATTCAAAGCATCCCTTGGTCTTCTATCCAGACCACAAACGGGGAGAAACTTGTTGTGGGTGCCAAGAATCAGTTTATGGTCCTGGCTACTATTGTAAAGAATCAGGATGCCCTTACTACAGGCATCATAAATCATGTGCGGAAGTACCCCTTGGGTTGCACCATCCCTTGCACCCAATCCATCCTCTTATTCTCTCTCCCTATCAGATAGATTATGGCAAACACATTCAATTTAGCAATTGCCTAATCTGCAATGAATCTCGCAACGAATACACTTATCGCTGTTTCCGCTGCGACTTCAACCTTCACATCAAGTGCACTTCTTTACCACTCATCATGGAGGCTGAATTCCACGACCACCCATTGACCCCCATTTGGAAGTTGTTCACGTTCACTTGCGACATTTGCGGCAAAGAAGGCAAAGGTACGCCCTACCAGTGTCATCTATGCAGTTTCTGGGTTCATGAAAGATGTGCTTCTTTCCCACGCATAGTCAAAGTTGTGCGTCACAAGCACCTCCTCCACCTCACCCATTCTTCTCTTCAATTCCATCAATCCGACTCCCGATTTTGTCAAATCTGTGTTCAAAAAGTGGACACACGCTATGGGCTTTACTATTGCTCTAGATGCGATTTCGTTGCCCACCTCAATTGTGCTATCGACCGCAGAAACAAGGAGGACATAAATTTGCAGGAATTTAAAGATGTGGATGAAGTTCCAGAGCTGAATGAATCGGCTGACTCAGCAACTTACGAAGTCAAAAAATTCAATACGAAGGAGGACGGAACTCAAATAGTCGAAGAAATTAAACACATCAGTCACGAGCATGACTTAAAGCTCACGAATGAGGTTCCAAATAACCAAATATGTGATGGGTGCGTAAGAGCCATTCTCCCTCCGTTTAATAGTTGTGTAAAGTGCAGATTCTTTCTTCATGAATCTTGTGCTAAATTACCCCCAAAAAAACGACATCCACTTCACCAACACCCACTCATCCTCCTCCCAATGAAACCAGGTAAGTATTTTTGGTGTGATGCCTGTTCTCAAGTTTGCAGTGGCTTCACCTATAAGTGTGAGAAATGCGACTTTGGTCTAGATGTTCAATGTAGTTTGATCTCAGACATCCTTACCCACAAAGGTCATGAGCATCCACTTATCCTCTCCTACATCACACTCAGTCAGAAATGCAGTTGCTGTAGTAATGAAAGCAGCCAAGTATTCCGTTGTACCAGTTGTGAATTTGCACTAGACTATAAATGCGCTACACTACCACATACAACAAGGTACAACCAACACGAGCATCCCTTTACTCTATGTTATAGACTTGAAGATGGCTCTGATGAATATTATTGTGATATTTGTGAAGAAGAACGAGACTCAAAATATTGGTTCTACTACTGTAAAGATTGTAGTTATCCTGCTCATCCTAAATGTATTCTTGGAGAATACCCAAATTACAAGTTTGACTGACACCCAAACCTCTTGCTCTCATTAGGGAAACTGAAATTTACTCACTATTGCGAATGATGCGGTGAACCTTACAAATATTTTATCTATCAATGAGTCCAATGTAATTTTAACATGCACCAATTTTGTGCATTGAAGGGGAAAATGTAAATTTTATTTTATTCTAGACTTAGTCCACAGAATTTCTTATGTGTAAAATTCTTTAAATGAAATTGCAGTAGTTCTTTTTAACTCTCTTTCTTCTAAACACGGTTCATATAGGACATAAATACATTGTATTGACTTATGCTTATCTGTATCTAGTTGAGCCCTACCTTGTTCTCATCTTTTAGGAACAAGAAACTTGTAGATTATAGGATTTTTAAATTTTTAATATCTTTTGGCACATTTTTTAACAAGGGAAGTGGGAGCTTGGTGTGGAACATGATGATCCATTACTAGAGCTAAAAGGCAAACTGCAATTAGTTCTTATAAGTTTTGTATGACTACTTTTTCTTCTCTTTGTTTCTATGCAATTCAGACTGCATTCATTTTTCTTGAGTCCATGCCCTTAGCCCTCTTCTCATATATTAGGTGGGTGCCCATTATTTTGGAGAGGAAAATGGTGCATTTATATGCAAAACATGAATGCATAAATTCAACAGCATTTCAAGTTATTACATAATTATATGTTTATCAAAATATTTTATATCATTATTTTAGTTATGATTATTATTACTGCTGCTATTATTTCCACGAAAAGCTCGATTATGCATATTTATCAGGTGCCCATTCTCTTATCATAGATGGTGAGGTTCTTTTCTCATCTTTTCTTAACATAAATTTTATACATCATCTCTGTAAGAATATTGGTCTATTATCTTAACGGAAGGTATCCCATTTAATTTTTAAATGTTGATGTTAAGAACATGGTGATTTGGGAGCAGTAATTGTTAATAAGTTGGCTGATTGAGTTATCTAGTCTCATTGAATGTACTCTTAGCTACTCTTTTATAACCTTGTTGGGCATAGAGATTATGCAAATCTTGTTTGATAAGTTCTGGGCTTAGTTTACAAAGTGTTAGTCTGACCTTTCTTGCTTTGAAGAGCGTCAATTACATAGGAAATATAAAATTTAGGGCCTCTAATTTGTATACTTCTGAAGTTTTTGTTCGATAACATCCATTATTTATGCCCTTGTTGATCATACTTGTAGAATATATTTTTTTCAATCATAGAGGTTGGCAAGTGTCGTGTCTAGTTGTTAAGATACTTTAATTTGGGGCAGAAAAAAGAATGGAAGTTGTATTTTTCAATCGGCCTAGGCTAACGGTGATTTAATTGACAGTGTCTTGGCAACCTAGGTGTGGGGAACAAAGTTGTTCATGATCCTTTTTTTAGGCTGCAAAACTAGGCAATAATAGATATTGTTGATTTTGGGCAAGAGCTACACACTCTTGTTTTTTACAACTTTTTAGTGTTAGCTGGACTGCTATTCATTGACATGAAATATGATTTTTAAGATTTTATGCTAGTTGAAATAATTTTCATGCCAGAATTATAAGAAATTGTAAGATTTTCCTTTCATTGCAGATCACAACATTTCCTAGCAGTTTCTCTTGTATCAATAGTAATATTTTTTGGCTCAAACTATATCTCCTGCATTCTGCACAAATGATTTCCAAGCCTCTTCTTCATTCAGATTATATGCCCCGACATCTTGATTTGTCATCATTTGCCTACACATTTTCAAAGATTGTGTAGTTAGTAGGATCTTATAGTTGGCTTGGTCATTGTCTCGTGGAATTCCCACAAATGTCAAAATCAATCACAGAATTTCACAATGACTGTGAATAAACCGAATGGCATGGTCCTCAAATGTCAAAAGAAATAAAGGGCTTTGTAAATAACAATGACAGCCCAAAAAGGAAGACTTAGCATGAGATTGTAAATTGTAGAAAGCACTTAAGAATAGGGGTTCTACTCAAGTTTGTAAATAGTAACAAAGAAGGCCAGAAAATGGGGAATCATTTTGGAGATGAAGATGGTGAACTTGATTAGAGGTATGTTTCTTTTCTACTTTAAATGGTTTGTTGAGCATCCAAAATGAAGTTGCTGAGCTTACAAGTATTGACTGGCTTGGTACCTGGTAAACATGTCAAATTGAATGAAGTGAGTATAGAATTACATTGTTAGTAAGCACTTTCCAAAGTGATACTATGGTTGTCTGACACATGATATTTGGAATTTTATGCTATTGGCTGATGTTAGCAAAAGAATTCTATTTGCACACTTTGTTATGTGCCTGTTTTCACATTTCCTTGAATGTCTAAACTGCAATAATTTTTTCTTGTGTTGCTCAAAGTCTGTAATTTAGGTGAGCTGAAGAGTATCTCATTTCTGCTCATTCTATATGATATCAGTAGCTCATTTTTTCCTGTGTTACTCAAAGCCTGTATTACATGGATCATTTTATTTTAAGGCATGATATCCAATATGGTTTTGGGTTTTTATTTTTGAAGCATGGGTGAGCTATTGTCTATTGAACACACAGTGTTTGAGAAAATTTCTTCGTTTGGGCTCTTTAGTGGTGCATTGCAAATTTTTTTTTTTTTTTTCAGTTCTTTGATACGTAAAATGTTGTTATATAGACATGTCAAAGGATTCACAAATAAAAGATCAGATTGAAGTAAGTGTTGTGTTGAATTAGGTTGAGATCATATGGGTATTGCCTTTTCAACTTAGTGTTACATAGAAGATAGTGGCATGGTGAATGCTAAATTGTGTTGAGATTCACACCGTGAGATGTCTATATGTGAGATTATTCTTGAATTCTCTCAAGATTACACTGATATGGTGTCTCACAAAGTTAGTGAGCATTTTCATGGGGCATTGTACTCTTTTGTTTTATGTAGTGGTTTTGATCTGCTAGAGTTTAGACTGCCGCATGCTGAAAGAAGTTTTTATTTGCCAATGATAACTGTAGAGTCTCATCTTGGTGTACTGGTCTCATCTGGCAACGTAGGATCTTTCCTTGCTTGTTCTAAATAGGTTAGCAGTCCTTTTTTCCTATCAAAATTAAAATTTGATGAATTATTCATATAAATACTTTCTTAACAATTGGTTGTCTTTTGCCAGTCAAGTGTCTTTAATGTTTGTTGTGAGTGAGAAGATTAAACCAAGTTGAAAGCTTTTTTGGGCTTAAATGTGTAAGCTCCCTTGGTTTTTCAAACTTGATACAGTAGATTATATGCAATTTATAAAAGTGCATCACACCCCCACGATAGTTGGTTCTTATAATTTATTCACAAAAAAACAAAATATGAAACTATTGAATGGCCAGGACAACTTGCTTTGATGTTTTATTTTTTGATGAGATTTTTTTTTTTTCATTGATTGAGCAATTTGCTTTAATTTAATATAAGATGGACACTAATGGAGATAGGTGGTTTAGTATCTCTCTATAAGTGGATGAGACTGTAGAACTTAAATTATCATGGCATTGGCTCCTTTGTAGCCATGCGTTTCACCTAGATCTAAAATGCCAGGATATGGCAAACGGAAACAGAACCTAATGACAACCACTTAAACAAAATATTACACAATCTCTGTAAGGAGGCCAGTACAGTACCTATGAATATCGCATGCCTGAATTTGTATGTAAAAGAATAAGTCCTATCAATTTGTTTATATATGTATTTACAGGTCTGTGTGAGCAACAAGAAATACACAAGAAGTTAACTTCGGACAAAGGATGACTTAGGTTTGACATCCCTGGAAATGATGAGTTTAAAGTGGTAAAGAAAAGTCTTGATAGAGAAAATTCCATCCGTGGGTCAATATCTGGTGGGAAGTGTAACAGGTGTCATTTTTCCCACAATTGTCAGCTTGGTTGCTGAAGCTCTAGAAAGTAGAAACCAGGACTGGTAGACTGCTCAGTGGTTAAGATATTAGGTGTCATATAAGTTATTTCTGATACTTCTCTGAGTTCATATAGTACTGATTGTTTCTAGTTTAAGTATCTAGAGATGTGAATTTTGCATATAAGTTTTCTTGGACATGGTTTTATGGTATAATCAGGTTTGTAAGATGGGAAATGGTGGGTTCTGTTGCATATCTTTACTTCTCTTAAACAAAAATTTAAGTGTTATTTTTTTTAAAGGAAAAGTTCAGAGTAACTTTTAGGTTGGTTGACATCATATATTTTTCTGTGCATAAAATGACCATATGAAATTTAGTCTACCCAATCCAACATCATAGGCACATTGGGAATGTGAATAATTGTAACTGTATACATATAAAATGACAGTAATGAAATGCCAATCCTTGGGCTTTATTTTTCTTGGAACTGCCGACTATAGTTTATTTTAAAAAAAAAAAAAGTACGCAACTTAATGAGAAATTTCTTTACCTATCCAATTTCTATTGAATCAAGATAACCATTTGTTTTTTTTTTTTTTTAATTTTTGCTTGCAAAGGATATTTCTGAGCTTCCAATTGCTCGATTGAATTTTTTATTTTTTTTGGTTAAGTAAAAATGAGTTTTTGGTAGGTTCTAATTCACATAAACATTTTAGCTATTGATCTTAGAATGTGATTTCTTCTTCTGTCAATTTAACATGCATCTCTATGGCTAAGAAGGAAAGATATGAGGGCTAAAGAAGAATAAATAGGGACTGAAAGGTTCAATTGGTGTTATAAATGTTTCAGTTTTATAGTGAACACATTTTCCCTTCTTACTCACTGGCGCAAAGATAGACACTAAACTTTGATTCTGTTGTTTCAATGAACTTGATTTGAATCATAGGTTCTTTTAAAATTTAAGCGTAATGGAGATGGTGGTCAAAATGGAGATTTAATTGTTAAGCCATTTTAGGTTTCCAGACGTTATGCTGTATTATTGTATGTTAGGACCATCAAAATTAAAATCAACGAATGTGAGAATACAAATTCAGTCATGTTCTTATTTTTCTATGTTGTTGTTCTCTCTACCATGTTTTGCTTCTCTTTGCTGGAATGTTATATATGTTTCTATTATCAATAATCTTATCATGATTGGTTTAACTTGTCTGGTAGTCTTGTTTCTAGAGATTGTTCTTGTATACTATTTTGGCCCTTCCATGATAAATTCACATATGCTATGCTTGAAAGTATCCGTTGATGTACTGCAGGAAAGTACAAAGACTGCTACTTAGTTTGGGAAAGTGTCATCATTGGAGTGTTTGCTTGCCCTTGTAATTCCTCACATTGGTCAGAAGCCAGGCACTTGTTAAATATTGATCCACAATGGATTTTTTCATCCCAGATTCTTACAATTCCTTTCTTATGGTAGTTTTTCCCATACTTAAAAGAGGTAGCAATTTTCTAAATCACCCTATTGTTGGGACTTAATAGGTATAGTTTTTAACTTCTTTTGATACTTAGTTGAAGCACAAAGTGCTCAAGAGCCGCTGGGTTATTTTTAAAGAACTCCACTCTAATTGATTCCACTTAATGTAACAAATTGAATATTTTCCTGGTTTATTTCTTTCTTATGCTGCAATATTGCTGGATGCTCTGCTACTTTTTATTTTTTGGAATTATTTTGAATGTTTAAGTATTGTCAAGGCTTGTAGTCTATTCTGGTTCAAGTGATCTTTTTCCATCTAGGTTTTTGCAAAATGGGGGCTAAGCCTACATTACATTCATTAGATGGCATTTTGTGTGCTAAATTTTGCTAATGTACTTCCTAATGATATTTCCACTGAATATCCTGGTTATGCCTGCCTTCTTGGGAAGTTTTGTGAAACTACAGGAGTTTCTTTATCTCAGCCTAACTGCTTATTTGAAACAGTGAGGAACTGTTACAAATTATGATTAGATCGAGATCTGTTGTTCAATTTCTTTGGTACTTCATTAAGAATGAAAGTGGTTGAAAATTTTGTGAGCATGCTTTCATTTTATATTTACTTAAATTATTGCCCTTTAAAGGATTGGATTCAATCCAGAAAGACTTATTAGGTTTTGAAATGAGTAAGGCTGTTCTTTGATATGATCAATCTGTGCAGTGATTCTATTAGGTTTTGAAGCTAATTTGATATATTTTCCTTTAACATGATCAGGCTGCAGACCTTGATGCTGTTAACAGCGTTTTTGTTTGAGGCACTTCATTCCATAATTATCTAGTAGAGAGAGTAAAGAAAGTATGGCCCTTTCTTATTATATGCTTGAGTCTCTCTCCCCCTCTCCATTGATCATCTCTTGATCCAATGACTACACTTGCTACAAGTTTTCAAGCCAGAAAGGTATTAAGTAATTTTGTTATTTTCACCTTTTCTAATTGTTATGTGCTTTGTAGAGGGTTTCTTTTTGTCAAAATTTTTTCTCAGTTTTAGTGAGAAATTAACATTTGGTTATACCACTTTAGTAAGTGTAACTGTGTTACCTTCTATCTATTTCTTTTAAAATGCTTTGAAATATATATGTTTGCTTGAGGTTCCATGCTGGTTGATGATGATATGATTTCAGGTGATGAAGTAACAGAAATAATTTTGATTAGGGATTTGGAACAACAGATATGCAATGCTAGCCCAAGTAATATTAACATTCCCAGCAACCAAACCACTCCAAGCCACCACATTCCACTTTGAAATACAATCAAATGCTTTCAATCCTCTAGAGGTATACATAGGAGTAATCCTATAGAAGCATACATATCCAATTAAAACCAAAATGTTGACAATGCGATTATGTACAACTTTTTCATAATTTGTGTAAGTAACTTCTGAACATGCTCTAAGCACAAAAGGAATGTACAAAGGTCTGGCAAGTACCCCTTTGCTATATTTCTCTGTACATATTCAAAGCCTCATCTGAATTATTACCGTTAGTCAGCTAGAGTAACCTTTAGTGTTAAGAGTTCCAAATGTTAAATGTATAAGCTGGGAACTTCAATTTGGTTGAAAACTGACAGGCATAATTGTGATCTTCAGTGTTAAAAATTTGCATAAAAATCAAATAGCCTGTTCAAAGGATTACATTTTTTTATAACTGATGTAGTAATCATCAGCTCATGTAATTGTTTCCTTTGAGTCATAATTTTACATTACTCTAACAAAGAAAAGATCAAGTTGTACTGTTTCTTAATAGGCTTCAAGTAAAGAGATGTTACATGACAAGCAAGTCTGGAAGGTATTCGGGGTATTTTTCCTATGTAAATTTCTTGATTAACCAAGTTAAAAACAGCTAGCTAGCCCTTATAGCCACTTAACTTGCTATTTAGAGAAGTTTAGTAGTAATAGTGTAGAAAGCATAAAAACATCCGGTTCTTCTGAACCCATTAAAAGCTTATATAGAGAATTCGCAATTTGGGTCCTCGCAGAAATTGCCTAATGATCAAAATTTTGAGCCAATAGAGCTTGAGAAACTTATGGTAAAGAGCAGAGTCCAACTGTCCACATTTTTGAACTCTCCTTCTCCATTAGCCCCCAAAGATCTCAACTGAGACCTTGACAAGACGAAATCTCTTGCAAGGTCAGCCTTGACGCAAAACCCAAGTCAAGTTTTGTGGAACTAAATTCAATGGACATTGAACAACTTTTTTTCTTTTTTGGAGTAAAAGATATTGAAAATCTTTATGCTTTGCTTGGTATATAAACATCTGCAAACCCCTTACAAAAGAAAATGCAAACAAAGTATACTTTTTTAAACTAGCAAAAAGTATACTCAAATTTTTAAATTTAATTGAGTAGATTCAAGAAAAAGAAGAGGATCTCTTTAAAGTATCTCTGTCTTAATGTCATTTTTTGTTTTTTTTCTCGTTATTAGAAAAGAATCTAAAGAGATCGTAAGATTTATTATGGACAATAAATTCCTTCTTTTTTTGTCTTTTTTTTTTTTTTCATGTATCTAAATTCAAGAATAATTTTGGTATAATAATTATATAAATATGCATTATGATAATGAAATTAATCATCTTTCATTTCTTTTCTTTTTTTCTACATCAATCTAAATTATCTAATACTCTTTTTTTTTTTCAAAAATAAAAGAAAATGGAAAGAGGTAGGTTTTAATTAGCTTAACTAGTAAAGTCTTTTTATTGTTGAATAAGAGATCTAGTGTTCAATCCCTCATCTACAACAACAACAAAAAAAAAAAAAAAAAAAAAAATCAATTAGTATCTTGGCCTACTAATAACATGCACTTATCATGAAAGGGACTGCAATTAATATAGTCAATTTAATAATTACACTTTCTGATTATATCTAAATTTCAATTTTACGATTAGCATCATTTTAAATTTTCTACAAACAATACAGCCAAATAAGAAAAGAAAATTCATACATGGTGGGATTTTAAAAGATGGAAATGTAAAATCTCTTCATTTATAAAATTATATGTATTTAACAAATTTTCATTATTACCAAATCACATCAATTAAATGTAAAAATGTCTCCTTAAAATTCAAATCCCCCAACATGGCAATTTTCTTGGCCATTAATATATATTTAAAACTATATATTCATATTAATATAGTGTATATAAAACTATTTCTTTTCACTACTTAGTTGCTTAATGGCATATTTGGATTGAGAAGGAGGGAGAAGGAGTAGAAGGGAGTAGAATAGACTTACCCAAAAATTAGTTCTTTTGATTACTTAGCTGTTTAATGGCATGTTTGGATTAAGGAGAAGAGAGAAGGAGTACAGGGAAGTAGAGTAGAGTTAGGTGGAAACTGTACTAATTTTTTGGCCAACTCTACTCCCCTTTAAGTTTATAGTGTAGTTGAATGCTCCCATATTAAAATTGAGTAATATTCCCTTTATAATTATTGGTAATAAGCACTTTACCTCTTGTTGTAAGAATTTTTGTCCAATTTGATGACAAATTCAAATTTTATTACATAAAGTTTTTAAAATCTGATATTTTTGTCAAATTTGAATAAAATTATAACAAAAGGGGATAAAGTACTTCTTAGTCTTATCAGGGGGTAAATGGGCATAGTTTTGTGAAAAGTCATATAACTCAATGACAAAACTTCTTGTCCAAACTCCAAACATGGTTCAAATCCTCATTATTTATTATTTTAATTATCATATTATAACAACAAGAATATATTCAATTTTGAAATTTGGGGGAATAGTTAACCCTTTAAATATTTAGCTATAAGTTGCTAATATTTTTTTTTTTTTAAAAACTCCTAGTTTCATGTACAGAGTACAAATTTGGATTTTATTTGTTGACCAAAAAAAAAGAAGAAGATATATATAATTTAAGGTGTGGTTGGACTAAGAGTGTTATAGTGCAACTAGTTAGTATTTTCTAATACTTTTAATGGAGACATTTAAGATTTTTATTTATTTATTGTAACCATCAAATTTATCCAAAAAAAAAAAAGTCTGGTTAGGGATACTTGTAACAAAAAACTTGGGACACTTAAAAAAAAGTGGTAAAAATTTGAAATCTTATAAAAAATTAAAATACAACAAAATTTAATTCAGCATAGAAGTTAAAAGTTAGAACTCTCTAGTCTCTACCCCAATCTTGAAGTAACCAAACGACACATGGTTTGAACCTAAACGCATTCCAACAGTGACGCGGTAGATTTGAAATATAGTTAATCTTTGTGTTTTTAACACACAACGATAAGTTTTTTTAGCAACTTTCAAACAGACACTCACACGGTCCACGCAACTGGCCTGGCCCCACCTCCTATTTTATTAGATTACCAAAAGTCTCAAAAGAATAACACAATGACTCTCTCTCTCTCTCTCCCTCACATTTTGGGGTTAAATCTCTATATTGTGGTTTTTTTTTTTTTTTTGATAGGAAACCACACACTTAATATTAATCAAATAACTATATTTCAACCTGCAAAATATTTCTCTTAACCAAGTTAGTTTTCAACGGCAAGATGTCCCGACAAGCTCTCCAAACGAAGTGCCTGATTTTATGAGACACATTAATTTGCCATATGAATTTCTAAAAGCTTCTTTCTTGACTTCCATCAGATGATGAACCCATGGACTCAGTTAGAGACATTTGAGATGCAACCCAGTAGGCGTTTTTTACTGAAAAAACTCCATTCGTGCTCCAAGCCCAAATCTGTTTGTCTTTAGGCAGATTAGAACTTATAGGTATAGATTTTATAAGCTCTGCTTCATGCGGCAAGAACAGGGCATCAACAGCCCCCACCTTCTAGGAGGCCTCTTCCTTATCTATCAATTCTCCAACCTTCATATCATGTGGCATAAACAACCTAGGTGATGAAACCATAAAAGTTGAAGGCTTGGGCATCCATCTATCACCCCAAATTCGGATTCTCTCACCATTACCAAGTCTCCACCGCAAACCATACTTAATAAGAGATTGAGCACTCATAATACTTCGCCAAGTAAAGGAAGGATTATTACCCAAAACAGCCTGTGAAAATTCAGTTGTGGGAAAATATTTAGCCTTTAAAACCTTGTACACCAATGAATCATGACCCTGTTGAAGTCTCCATCCTTGCTTTGCCAATAAAGGCAAGTTGAACTCCTTAAGCTTTTTAAAACCCATCCCACCACAACTCTTCGGAGCACATATTTTCTCCCAACTCAACCAAGCTATTTTTCTCTCAACATTTTTTTTCCCCCACCAAAGATTACGAATCAAACGAGTCAAATCCTCACAAAGAGAGTCAGGCAATTTGAAAACACTCATAGTATATGTCGGAATTGCTTGTGCCACGGCTTTTATCAACACTTCTTTCCCCGCCTTAGACAATAACTTCTCTTTCCATCCAGCTAACTTTTTTCTTAATTTGTCCTTGATAGAATTAAAGGTGTTCTTCTTATTCCTACCCACCAAAGATGGCAAACCCAAATATTTTTCATGTTGCTTAATCACTTGGGCCCCAAACCTGTCTTTGATAATTTCTTGAGTATAAATAGGAGTATTACAGCTAAAAAACAGAGAAGTTTTGGCACGATTTAACTGTTGCCCTGAAGCACCCTCATATACCCTCAACACCCTCTGGAGGGCATCACACTCCTCCAAGGAAGCTTTACAAAATATCAAGCTATCATCAGCAAAGAAAAGATGTGAAATTTTGGGACCCCTACGACAAACTGCAACTCCCCCCAACCTTCCATTCTCCACCTCTTTCTTAATATGGGCAGAAAGTCCTTCCGCACATAACAAGAATAGGTAAGGAGATGGTGGATCACCCTGCCTAATTCCCCTACTTGGAACAATATGCCCTTTAGGTTTTCCATTAATCTTTACAGAATAAGAAACAGTAGTGACACACCTCATAATCAAAGCACACCATTTATTATCAAACCCTAACTTTTGCATAATTTTTTCCAACTATATCCCCTCTACCCTATCATATGCCTTACTCATATCAAGCTTTAGCGCCAAATCACCCACTCTTCCACTCTTCTTTTGACTAATATGATGCATCATCTCATATGCTACAAGAATATTATCAGTAATTAACTTACCATGCACAAATGCACTTTGGGTATCACTAACAATAGAAGGAAGAATTTTTTTTCAGCCTATTAGTAATGGCTTTTGATGCAATTTTATAAACCACATTGCAAAGACTAATGGGTCTATAATCAGTCACAGTTTTTGGTTCTTTACATTTAGGAATGAGGACAATATGTGTATGATTGAAGTTTGGAGGAATGATACCAATACTGTTGAAGTAACCACACCACCAATCTTGGGCCAAAAGTGTTGATAAAACAGTGGAGGCATACCATCTGGTCCCGGGGACTTCAAAGGATATGACATTTTTTACTTCAACTTCTGAAAACTCCCTTACAAGCATCTGATTTATTCTAGGGGTGACTTTATGTTGAACTGCATCTAGAATTTCTTCAAACTCCGTAGGAACACTACTAGTAAAAAGCCTCTCATAGTATTGCAACATCACCTTCTCTACATGCTCATCTCCCTCCAACCACCTACCGTTCTCATCCATTAAGCCCTCTATGAGATTCTTTTTATATCTTGCTGAAGCTTTCTCATGGAAAAACCTGGTATTCCTATCCCCATATTGCATCCAGCTTATTCTTGATCTTTGCCTCCACGTATCATCTTCCTTATTCATCCAACAATTCAACTCAATTCTAGTGTTTCTCAAAGATCTAATCATATTCGGAGTTGAAGGTTGCAGCTCTAACCATTCTAATTTCTTCTGTAATTCAGCCACAGTTTTCCCCACATTACCAAATTCTACACCACTCCACACCTCAAGTCTAGCACGACAACTTTCCAAGCATCTATTAAGAACATCACCCGACCCTCCATACATGCCTTCATCCCAAGCTTCCTCCACAATGGCCTCACATCTTGGATTTTTTAACCACATAGATTCAAATCTGAAAACTCTACCCATTCGCTTTTGTCTTGGTTGTGCAAACAATTGAAGAACAAGAGGGGAATGATCAAAAACCGATGATGAAAGATGAGTAAGCTTAGCCATTGGAAATAAATTAAACCACTCCATCGTAGCCAAAGCTCTATCCAACCTTTCTCTAATTTGAGACCCATCCTCCTTTAAATACAACCAAGTAAACAGTGGCCCTGTGAATGGAACTTCCTTAAGACCACAACAATTAATAGTGTCAACAAAATATTTCATTTGCTGTCTAGTTCTATTACTTCCCCCCTCTTTTTCAGCCATGCTAGTAATTTCATTAAAATCCCCAATTGCAAGCCATGGTAAAGAGGATGTTTCATATAAATGTTTGAGTTTTTGCCATGACTCCCATCTCTTAGAAGTATCAGGTTCACCATAAAAACCAGTAAGATGCCACCAACCAATACCATCCCCCCCATCTACCCATGCATCAATATGTGAATGAGAATAAGTTTGAATATCAAGCCTAATCTCTTGTTTCCAAAATAAAGCTAAACCACCACTACTTCCCCGACTAGGCACAATAAGACCATTTTTATATTTACACCAATCACGAACCTTTAACATCCAATCTAAACCAGATTTTGTCTCCATTAAAAAGACAATATTGAGATCTTTTTTATTGATTACCTTAACTAAGACACGAACTCTCCGACGGTTCCCAAGCCTTCGGCAGTTCCAACTCAAAAGATTCATAATGCCCGGCGGGGTTGCGTAGCAACCTCCGCTGATGTAAATTGATCCTCCCCAGAATGAACAAATAAACCTTCATTGTTACTCACCTTTGATTTCTTTTGTGACAACTCTGCCTTGTCTGCCTCACGTGAAAACACCTTGCCACTCCGCTTTGCACCCAGTACATTGTTAAGAGCCAAAAGTGAGTCAGGCCGTGACTTAGTATAAACCCTCTTCCAAGTCCCTTTCTTCAGCCCAGCCAAGTCTGTACTGCTTACATTACTAACCTTTGAAGTGGGCGTTGTGGCTATACCACCCTCAGAATCACTAGTAAGTGGGCTTTGTAAAGTGTTTGGCCCACTTTTAATATGAAATCCACTTTTATTGGGCCTGCCTCTAACCGGGTTAGTGCCTTCTGTGCCTTTCATCCTACTTCCAACAGCATTAAAATCACAAACATCTCCCTGAAGACACGTAGCACCACACGACACCACCTCTTTACCTGATGAAACACGTTTGCTAAGAGTTAAGTCTTCCTCCATCACTTCAATATCAACCAAGCCCGAGTAAAATTCGCTTTTGTCCATCAACTGCTCCTCACGGATAGAATTTGAATTCGAAATGATTGGTTCTGATTGAATAGCTTGATCCAGGTCAGATATTAGCGCCTCAAAGTCAGGAATAATTGGTGTCCCAGCAACAGTTACCACCGTTCCAACCTTTGCAACCGGTTCAACCACTGCACTACCCTTCGATGGCCCAACAGTTGTGACAGTTCCAGCCTTCACATCAGGTACAGCCCCAACATCACCGTTGGACGGCCCGGCATCAGAAACTCCCCTAGCAGCTTCACGGTAGTCCTGCCTTAAAACTTCTCCCAAAGTTTCATCATTCGAATTTACAATCTCCCTGACAAACGGCATAGATGGTCTTCCTTGACTCGGACCCACTTGATCGTTGTTCTCCCTGCTTCCAAAACTACCACCAATGTTTGCGGAAGTATTGGTCTTACGAAACCCGGCCTTCAACCAGTCACCATAGGGAAGTACATGCTGATGATCATCTTGAGAAGAACAATATCTTGCTTCATGACCAATCCGGCCACACTTGAAACAGAGCCCAACTAATCTTTCATATTTAAACCCAATACAAACCTTGTCTCCTTCAGGACTAGCGATAACACCAACTCTACGTAGCGGTTTCTCCAATGGCAGTTCAACCCTAACACGTAGAAAACGGGCTTGGTCTGATGAAAAGGCTTTTAAATCAACCTCCACAACCTTACCAAGACCATTACCGATGTCTCTACCTACTTCCTCGGGCTTGTGGTTTTTTGTTTGCTCACTTTCTTGCTTATACACAACAATACAAGTTCAACTTGTAATGCCATTTTTAGGGATTTTTGAGAAAATAACTACAAAACCCAAACAATATTATTAGTTAGGCAACGTTTCAAACATATTGCATTTCTAACAATTCGACTTCAGAGGAGTCGATTTTACTGTTCATATAGCATATTTTTTAGGCCACGTAGATAAAGAAATCGAGTCCTTTATACTTATTCTCTATACATAAAAATCGACTTCAGAGAAGTCGTTTTCGAGACAAAGAAAACGACTCCAGTGGAGTCGTTTTCTTTATGTTGAAAACGACTTCACCGAAGTCGATTTGCCCACAACCCCACTAAGCCTCAGTTGCAACTCACGAACCCAGTTAAGCTTCAGTTGCAGAGCAAACGAACCCAGCTACAGAAGAAGCAAACGAACCCAGCTGACCAGCAACGAACCCAGGCGCGAACCCAGCTGACCAGCAACGAACCCAGGCGCGAACCCAGCTGACCAGCAACACCGACGAGCCGACGAACCCAGGCGCCGACGAACGAGACCGACGAACACCGATGGCGAAGCACGAAGCATCCAGGCGTCGATTCTGACCAACACGCTCGGGTCCGCCGGGTCCGTTTTGGATTTGAAGGTTGTGATGTGCGCCGACGAACTCTGACGAACACCGACGGCGAAGCACTTCATCCAGTCCGTTTTGGATTTGAAGGTGAATGGATTTTTTTTGGATTTGTACAGAGTGAAATCGACTTCAGCGAAGTCGGTTTCAACACAAAGAAAACGACTCTACTAGAGTCGTTTTCTTTATGTTGAAAACGATTTCTCTAAAGTCGATTTCTATGTATAAAAAATGAGAATAAAGGACTCGATTTCTTTATCTACGTGGCCCAAAAAATATGCTATATGAACAGTAAAATCGACTCCTCTGAAGTCGAATTGTTAGAAATGCAATATGTTTGAAACGTTGCCTAACTAATAATATTGTTTGGGTTTTGTAGTTATTTGCTCAAAAATCCCCCATTTTTATAACTAAGACACAGAGCAATCGTTGCAAAAGATAATGGGAACATTTTCTTGTAATAAATATGGAGTTTTTTTTTTCCTTAGAAGATCAAATACCCAATTGCTATTAAGGTCTGTATCGTGGTTTGGATCAACCAATCACTCCAAATTGGTAGAGGGATTGGATCTTGCTCGCCAGCTGTTTGATGAAATGGCTATCTGCTACTATAACACAGCTTTGGCTGCACTTAACATTGTATTCCAATGTGCACGTGAGTCATTCATTCCATCTCTGTTTTATAGTGGTGCAAAGCGTTACTATTCAAGACTGATTGTAATAACTGCAATCTGCCAGCAAAGGATAAATATTAAAATGTCCAACCATTTTTTCTTCTTGTAATTTTCTCAATTAGAGAGCCCTGCAATCATGATATATAACTCATCTTTCCAGAGAATAGTAATTAACTTGACAAGAGCCTGACCGGGTTGTCTTTTATTTTCGAAGGGCCTTCTCCTGGAGTTGATATTCTTATAGAAGCAGTAGTGATCACCTGTTCCAGTCCAAGTGAGTGTGAGGTACTTACACTTTTTGACCTTTTTCGTTCAGTTTGTTTCCAGTCAAAGGACTTTGGTGAATGCTGAGATACATAGAACTATAGAGTATAGAAGTATCTATTGGTATAAAGAGTATATATGAAGCGTCATTACTTAAACGAGGTTTGCTTTTTTTTTTTTTGATAAATACTTAAACGAGGTTTGCAAGTTATTCCTATTTAGTTTCAATTTTTATGCAATCTGCCTAAAAGCATTTTCAACGCAAAATCTAGTTTTTTAAGAAATTATTACTAATTAATTTTGTGATATGGCTTTCTATTTAAATCTCAAAGAGTGTAAGCCAGAGATGCGTTGCTGCTGGAGATGAGCATATCATCCTAAACCCCAAATTTGAGGATGGCCTGAACAATTGTTCTGGATCAGAGGCTGCAAGATTGTTTTACATGATTCTATGGAAGATGGGAAAATTGTATTCAGCAGAAGATTACAGGAAAAGTGCGGCGAAAGCTTGCTTATGATGTTACTGCTGTTGTTCGGATATTTGGTAACAATGTCACTAATTCTGATGTGCGAATTACTTTGTGGGTGCAAACACCAAACCTTCGAGAACAGTATATAGGCGTTGCCAAGTCAGTTCTTTTTCTCTATTTTTTGTTTCCATATTGTGAAAACTGCCATGAATCCGCATGAAATCTGTGAAAACTGCTTCATTTGGAATGGCATTGATTTTAAATAGTAATCAACTTGACAAGAGCTAACTATTTTCATCCTCTAATTGGTTCTTCGGAAATTGAAGAGAAGAATACTGAATTCATTGACAATGAAAGATGCCTTTAAATATATTTTTCTTAAAGAAAAGTTGCTTTAATATTTTCCTTGGGTATATTTAAGAACAGATCTTTAGATTTGTCTTAATTTCCCAACTAATTGGATGGGAAGAAGTGCCAAAGTTGGCCATTTGTCTGATAAGTTTATAAGGATATGAGGCACAATTATGGTTGGACATATTGTTGACAAATGGCTTAATTGTAGATTCAAATAAATGGGCTTTTGCTCTTGCAATAATCGAATAAAGCTTCATTCACTCAATGTAAGAATTAAGCTATAATGCTTGTGTCTTGATCCTATATTTCGTCTTGCTCTTGCAATTCTTGCAACCTATTGTGGTTGAAAAACGAGGCATAAAAGCAGCCAAAGATGTAAGAATTAAGCTATAATCCTTCCACATTGATCCTACTACCACTTTTTGTTGATTACTCTCCCCACATCCCCCCTCTTTACCCGGATCCCCTAGACAAAATGATCTTACTACTATTAACTTATTATTATTATTTGCTTCCACAAGCAAGATACAGTATTTGTTCAATTTCTGTGGCATATTATATTTAGTAGGTTTTGTGATAAGCTGATATCCTTTGTTTTTTTCATTAGCCATCTATCCAGGTTCTAACTTCTAAGTCCTCTATTAAATATAAGTGTAATGCAGGATCTCTGATGGAACAAGAGACACTGCATAAGAACTTACCATTGGAAAGTGAACAGTTGCTGAAGGGGTACAACTGAGATAGTAGAGGGTTCCTACTTGTATATACCCTTATGTATTTTGAGTATGTGTATTCTTTTTAGATTTGGTTCCTTACCTTATCTTTTTCCTCTTTTCTTATTTTAGTTTGCAGTGGGTTTTGTCCTCTGTCGTTAGAGTTTCTTACCTCAATTTTTGTTGCACTGTACAATTCTGTTTATTCAGAGACATGTACAGCAGAAAGGGGTTGCAGTTGATTATAATTTTTGATGTTTGTGGAGAATGCTGGCAACTTTATAATAGTAATTATGTATAACTAACAAGACAGAGATTGAAGTTGTGGAGAAAGAAGTATTCATGCTTATCAAATAGAACTCTAGTGATTATACTTTTGTCAGGAATGGAATTATAAACATTTACTCCAAGTGCAGGGATTTGGAGGATTCGATCAAAGTCTTCAGTAGGATGTCTCAAAGGAACTCAATCTCATGGAACTCCTTAATTGCATCTTTTGTCCTTTGTGGGCTGGCTCCAAGGCACTACAAATGTATGAAGAGATGAGGTTAGAGCGCATACAGCCAATGGATGTTGCATTGCTGTCCTTGCTCCATGCTTGCTACCATGTTGACTTAGTTGAAAGGGGCATGGAGTTGTTGGAATCCATGGCTAAAGATCATGGGTTGAGTCCAAGATGGGAACACTATGCTTGTGTTGTTGACTTGTTGAGTTGGGCAGGACTTCTTACTAAAGCAAAACATTTTATTGATGGATTATCTAAGAATTGGCAAGCCTTGCTTGGTTCTTGTAGCGTTCATGGTGATTCAGAGATGGGAATATATGCTGTTGATCAGTTTTTTTTTTCAGCAGCACCTAAAAACCTAGCACCCTATATTTTATTGTTCACTATCTATTTTCTTCTAAATGGAGATGGAAAGAGAGAGCAAGGACTATTAAGAGAATGAGGGAAATGAGGTGGCAAAATAAACAGATATGAGTTGGATTGAGATTAAAAAGAAAGTCCAAAACTTTGTTGTTGTGGACAGAATGCATGCACAATATGGAAACATATATGGGGTTTTGGCTGAGTTGTTTAGACACATGACAGATGAAGGATAAATTCTACATAAGAGACTCATTTTCTATAACTTGGATCAAGATGGGAAGGGACAACCATTGATTTGATTTACTAACCACTCAAATATTTCTAATGTTCTGTGTTTGGTCGGATAATCTCTCAATGTAATTGGATGTTTGGACTATTAGCTTCTTCCTGATTTAAAAGCTGGTTGAACTTCTAAGTGGTTTTGCCTACTTTGCAAACTTGGTAGATAAAGGCCAAATAGGGAGGGAAAGAAGTTAGCAGATGGTGTGTACTGCATTATCTTTTAAGACCTAGAGTTGATTAACAAAATTTCCCCCTTTTTGTACCAGTTCTCTTTGTCTGCTAGTCAAACTAAAAGGATATGTTGATTTTCTATGAGCATCAGTTGGTTATATACCCACAACTCCACAAGTGCGCATATGATTAGCTTATTATGATCCTTGTTTCTTGACTTACCTCGTCTAAAATAAATGAATTTTGGCTATATAACCCTGGTTAGTTTATTAGGATCTTTAGAGCCCACCCCAATGTAGTTGTAAAAAGTTTTAGCTAAGTTAAATTGAATTGAGTTGCTCTTAAATATTTTTACTTAAAGACATGAAAGCGTGCCTTGTGCAACTAATTTAATCTCACTAGGCTTTTAGAATTCCAGAACTAGTCTTAGCCACAACATTATACTTTGAATAAAGTCAATTGCTTTAAATCCTGAGGATAAATAGGAGGAAACCAACTAATCAAAAAAAAAAAGAAGAGTAAACCAGTAGAAGCATACACATCCACTTAAAAGTTAAAACCAAATTTTCATGATGGGATTACGAACATCCATAATTTGTGTAAGTAACTTCTGAATATGCTTTTAAAAAATTTGAAGTAAATAGGTACTTGAATAATTGAGGTCTTAGTGTAAAAAAATTGCACAAAAATCAATTAGCTTGTTCAAAGGATTACATTTTTTTATAACTGATGTAGTGATCATCATCCCATGTAATTGTTTTAACTCAGTCATGGTTTTACATTTCTCTAACAAAGGATAGAGTTGTACGGTTTCTTCAAGGGCTCAAGTAAGGAGAAATAACATGACAAGACTAGAAATTTGGAAGGTATTTGGAGTATATTACATAACAAGAGTAGATTTAACCAATAAGTATAAAACAATAAGCGATTTTGTAGGAAACATTATGGATTCTATCTCAAACAAAATACTAATATACAAAACATGCTCAAAATTAGCACTCACTACTACCTTTATGTCAATATTTCTCTAAAGATTGACATTGCTATTGCACATTAAGGGAAAAAAAGTTTAAGACTTTAGGCAATGAATAATCTATGCAATTCATCAAATTAATGTTGCACTTAGGATGTAAATAAACGTGGAGAAATTGGTCGAAAATTTAGGATTTTAAATTGGTCGAAAATTTAGGATTTTAAACTAGCCGAGCCTAATTCAAACTCAGCTCAACAACAAATGTAAAATGTTCAAATTTGGATTAAGCTTGAACCAAGCTTACAAACTATGTTTAAGCTTGAGCTTGTAAGAAAGTTCTAAAACTTGAGCTCAACTTGATTCATTAATCAAGCCGTGCTTAAGTTCAAATTCAAGCACAGTACAATACAAGTAATGTCATCTTTACAATTATTGGTAATTGTAATGCTCCCATTTAATTGCAATGCTCCCACATTAAAATTGAGTAATGTCATCTTTACAATTATTGGTAATAAGTACTTTACCTCTTCTTGTTAGAATTTCTATCCAATTTAATGAAAAATTCAAATTCTATTACATACGTTTTTTAAAAAACTTTGATATTTTTATTTATAAAAAAAATAGTAATTAAAAACAAAAAATACTAGAGAAGTGCTGGTCGGGGATACTTGTTAATAAACACTAGGGACACTTTAAAATCTTGTAAGAATACTTCAAAATTTAAAGGATACTCAGCATATAATAGAACTCTCTTCAATCTCCACCATCCACCATACGAATGGCCACATGCCAACTTCTGGAACTAGAAGTAACAAAACGACACATCGTCTGAACCTAAACTCATTACAACAGTTAAAACGGCAAATTTGAAATATAGTTCTTTTTTTCTTTTTTCTTTTTAAACACATCGTTCACGGGGCTGGCCCGGTCCCACCTCCTATTTTTCAAATTACCAAAAATACCCTTGTCTCATTCCCTTCTCCCTCACAACACTAACAAAGACTCAAAAAATAATTACAGTCTCTCTCTCTCACTCTCTCTCTCACACATTTCTGAGCGAGTCATGACTCAGTCGCCTTAAATGGCGAGTACATGGAAGACTCGGCTCGACTTGGGCTGACTCGAGGCGATGTCCACGGAGGTTTGTCTGAGTGGAACCCACCACATTCCCCTCTGGTTAAGCGCCGTCGTTCCCGGAACGTAAATTTATCTTTCACTCTCTTCAATCTTTATTTATTAATTTAACATTTTGCAATTGCTTGTGAATTTTGGTTATACTTATTGGGTAGGGTTGGGTTGGGTAGGAAGAATGCATTTCAGCTTCACAAATCAAAATTTTCAACAATACATTTTGGTTTCAAAAATACTTATTGGGTTTTGTTCCGTCGGGAGAATTGTTCTTTCCTTATTGTAATCAGATAATTCAGATAGGATGCTTTCTTAAATGATGCAGCCAGTGAGAATAATTGGTCCCTACATGGTTTCATCGATTTTATTATGATTACAAGAGGGTATATATGCATGCTACAACACAGTTAGAAACTAGAAGTGCCTGGGTTGTTGAGTGTTCTTTGAATATCCAAGTAACAACGGGAGTTGCGGGAAACTTTTGTTTAGTAGAGCATCTTCAGAGTCAACACTTGTCAATCCCTGCTGGATTGCAATATACATTTCCTGAGGTCAGTGATAGCATTCATTATTATGTGAATTTGTGAAGAATTGTCTTCTTTCAGCTTGCCTCTTTCTTAAGCCGTTCAAAATTTAAGATACTCTAGTTTTACTAAGAAGTTATCAACCATTATGAGCAAACTTGTTTTATTTGTAGTATCTTTAGCACAATTTTAAGTCTATGCCCCATTGGATTGCCCCGCATGGAAAATCAAAAAAAAAACAAGATTAGACAGGCTTGGAGTTGACGTTTAGGAACTAGGCTATGTGAGCTATCTACATCCTTCTTCCCAATTGAGGTGAAGAAGACTTGTTGACTTACATCTTATGCAAACTGCAATACTTATCATGGAAGTCTGTTTATTAATAGAGATTAAAATAAGGATCTGGTGTAAAAGCCCACATTGACACCCTCCAATGCCAATACGTCACATAAGATATTTATGAATAAAAGATTAGGTCCAACCACGAAGAATAATTATCCCTTTAAACACTAGGACACATGCAATATCTGTGGGATCAAATTTTGAGCTTTTCTTCTTCCCACGTAGTTGTCTTCGTTACGTCAACTCACATAGCATCACCTCTTTGGAGTTGTGGTATTTACAAGTTACAGCTAGGTCATGCTTTTCGATTTTGGGTCCAAACTTTAGTGTCTAAGGGTATGTTAGGTTAGATCTCTTTTGATCCTTAGATTGTATCTCATCCTATCTTGGAAAACTTTAGGCTTTGGCATTTAATAATAGTGAGACTTTTGTGTCTGTGCCATTCGAGCTCATTCACTCTAATGTATGCAAAGAATCTCCTATTTCTACTTTGTTAGTTTTTTTAGTTAAAATTTTTCAGAGATAATATTATAATGAGTTTACTAAAATGATTGAAGGTTCTCAAAATCCATCAAAATCTACTGATTTGAAAATGTCCTATAGTACAAACAACATGACTTCCTTATGGAATCATTTCTTATACATCTTATTGAAGAACTTTGCAGAAAAATGGTTGAGTAAAATGTAAACTTTGATATATTTTGTTTTCCAGACTCTCGTTCTTTTTGCATCTATTATTGCATCCTTCTCAAGCAAAACTGCACCTGCTGTTATCCATAGAGGACAATAAATTTTTTGATTTAATAATATAGCCACTTTACAGGATGGTGTTGAGGATATTTTAGAAAAATAAAATAGAAGAATTTGAAGAAAGACACAAGTTGCCAGTTTGGCTTTTTATTCATAAAAAAGGTTTCCAGTCTGGTAGTTCCAATAATATTATAACTACTATTAACATGAATTTGATCCAATGATATTAATTAAAATTTTCAGCTTTAAAACATCTGTGCATATGATCAGATTAGGTCATGGTGAGGACTACCAATTTCAGCTCGCAGTAGTTCAGTGCCCAAAAAGTTGTATTCATTACATTACACCTTCACAGAGATTTATCTTAGAGGAGCTACTAGACAGGTATATAGTCATATCTCTTACCTTCCGGAAATCACTGTTGACTGTTGTAGGTGCAAAAATTGATACAAATTAACTGTATAGAATCACTTCACTGTAGCCACACTTTTGAAAGAAATGGAGCTAGCATGCATTCTTGAGTCAGCTTGATTAGTGTATAACCTGCATTCTCATACTCCATATAGATTACAGCTAAAAGCCCAGGATAAACATACACTGGTTTGTGCTATGAATAACCTTGATGTGATCACATATCACTAACATAAATAGTATCTTACAATTTTGGAATATATCTTATGGCTTCTATTTATGGTTTCTTTGATATCTTAGTATCTTGAGCACGCCTTATAATTCATCAGCCGAGGCAGAATTGCTTTATTCTCTTATAGTTAAAACCATGTTTGAGAACAATCGGTATCCAAAGCTGAAGAAGCAACCTAAAACTTCAACCTAACATGTTGATTGGTTTTAACATTTGGATGGCTTCAAACTCATGTGGCCAATCACACCCAGATTATTGGAGAAAATGGAAGCTGATACTGCTTATATATGCCTCCAATCATCTATGTGAATACTGAATGTTGGTGATGTCAATTTAACTCATCGGGTTGATTGGATTTATGTCAATGGCATTGTGTATGTAGTTAGAAGTTTACATTTCATTTTTGTTATTGTTACAGAATCTACCATAATTTTCGAAAGGAAGTTCAGTAAATACTAAAGATTGCTGTGATATCAATTGATTATGCTCCTATGCTCCATAAAACAATTCTTCGATTACTAAACCTACCTTAATTACAAGCTTCTAGTTGTTCAGCTCCTAATCTGCTACAGGAAGGGCAGCACTAATTTGTTTCTAAGTGAAATTCTTGTGGTTTCACCACCACATTTGGCACCATGGCTTGCCATTCAGTGAATAAAAGCGGATGATCAAGATCATATGGTTCTCCACAATCCTCACTATCAGTCTTCAGATGTGTTTACAGCATATGAGAGCCAAATAAACCTAGAAACTGCAATATGATGTCTAAAGCCATGATGCTGAGCCTTCTTGTAGATTAGTATCAGAGCAACTGAGACCATGCCAAACGATTGTGTATTGTGTGTCTGCATGTGCAGGTTTGCATGTGTGGTGGTTCAACATCTGCTCAGGCCAATAATTAAAGACAAAATATTTGTCCCAAGCCACATTTGATACATCATTACTCAAGGGAGAGTTGGGAGAAAATGAATATAAATATCATTACTCAATAAAGGATTATAGGCTTAGAGGGAAAAAATGAAGGGATGGGAGAGAGTTATAGAGAAAGAGGAACACTGATTGTGCTTTAATTGTGTGCATCTTGCAGCATTTCCTGCTTTATCATTGA
The DNA here is from genome assembly GCA_032727855.1 of Quercus ilex subsp. ballota. NCBI lineage: Eukaryota > Viridiplantae > Streptophyta > Magnoliopsida > Fagales > Fagaceae > Quercus > Quercus ilex. The sequence continues at coordinate 6,929,781 of CM064910.1, read as the reverse complement.
AGAACAGACACTATTTACACCCCCTGAGACATCGAACGACAAACACTTGATTGAGATTGCATAATTTAAACAGGGGAAGAAGTCCTGTCAAATAGAGATTTTTTTTTTTTTTCTTTGGACCATCTTTTAAGAACCACTACTATAAATAATATTTATAGTACTACACCCTTGATTGTGAAATATTGAAATCCAAATCAGGCATTATAATATAGAATTCAAGCTACAGAATTTCTCAATCCCATAGCTCAGATTGGTTAAACTTATTGGGTTTTGTAAGTTATGTGTTGGGTTGGGTAGCAAGAATGCATTTCGGCTTCACAGATCAAAATTTTCAACAATACATTTTGGTTTCTACCCTGCTCATCACAATTTTTGTTAAGTTAAAAAAAAATGTGTTTGTTAAGGTAGGAACCAAAATGTATTGATGGAATGTTTGAAATGTGAAGCCATGTGAATTGACGTCGTCTTTTGTGCTTGGAAGATTAAATTATATTAAGAATTTGAATGAGATTCAGGTCTCAAATTTGTGTATTTGAGTAAGTTTTTTTTATTGCCTGGTGTTCATTTTTACCATATATGACATTAATTTTACAGGTTTGTATTCTAATGATGGTTGTAATTGCATAAGTTTGGTCTTGATATTTCATTGAAATTCATGAAATTTTCATGTAAATCTCACCAACAGAAACAAAAAAGTATATAATTGGTTACACATATTTAGGTTTGTTATTTATGTTTGGTTACCTGCAATGTGAAATGTATGTTGTAATATATATATATATATATATATATATTTTTTTTTTTGTAAAGTGTATGTCTTAATATTTGAAATGTAAAGCCTTGCATATTGCAGTAAAATTAAAAAATAGATGGTATTAAGAAATTTTGAATGAGGTTCATTAGTTGTTCAATACATAGACTGTCAAGCATGAAGTTGATTGACCTGTGTAGTTTCTGCCGTTTGCTGAGTTGAGCATGGGATATAGCTGTTTTAGTTACCTCATAAACATTTACTTTGGAGTTAGCTGTTTTAGCTGTGTTTTGGTAACTTTGGTGGAGAACAAAGTCGTTCCTGATCCTCTCTAAGGGCTACAAAGTGAGATAATTATAGATATTGCTGATTCTGGGGGAGAGTATTACACATTCTGGTTTTTTACAACTTTTCAGAGTAAGCTGTTGAAAAATTTATTAATATGAAATATGTGTGCTGGGTGTCTTGGTGACAAAAATGGACCAAAGCACTGGGTGAACTGCTGAAGGTAAGTTTGGAGATTAGATGTGCTTTACAAAGGCTTGGGAAATGCTGGATTGAAATAGTTGATGCAGTGTTGATGGTTCTTGTAGCATTCATGGTGATTCAGAGATGGGAAAATATGCTACAGAGAGCACCATAAAAGCCCAGCACCATATATTTTATTGTCCAATATCTATTTTCTTCTAATGGGAGATGGAAAGAGAGAGCAAGGACTATTAAGAGAATGAGGGAAATGGGGTGGCAAAAGAAACGGGTATGAGTTGGATTAAGATTGAAAAGAAAGTCCAAAGCTTTGTTGTTGTGGATAGAATGCATGCACAATATGGAAACATATATGGGGTTTTGGCTGAGTTGTTTAGACACATGACAGATGAAGGGTAAACTCTACATAAGAGGCTCATTCTCGATAACTTGGATCAAGATGGGAAGGGACAGCCATTGGTTTGATATACTAACCACTCAAATATTTCTAATATTCTATGTTTGGTTGGATAATCTCTCAATGTAATTGGATGTTTGGATTATTAGCTTGTTCTTGATTTAAAAGCAGGTTGAACTTCTAATTGGTTTTGCCTACTTCGCAAACTTGGTAGATAAAGGCCAAATAGTTGATTAACAAATTTTCGCCTTTTTGTACCAGTTCCCTTTGTCCGCTTGTCAAACTAAAAGGAGATGTTGGTTTTCTATGAGCATCAATTGGTTATAGACCCACAGGTGCACATATGATTAGCTTATTATGATTCTTGTTTCTTGACTTACCTCATTTAAAATAAATGAATTTGGCTATATAACCCTTGTGCGCATATGATTAGTTTATTATGATTCTTGTTTCTTGACTTACCTCGTCTAAAATAAATGAATTTGGCTATATAACCCTTGTTAGTTGATTAGGATCTTTAGAGCCCCGCACCCCCCCCCCCCCCCCCCAAAAAATGTAGTTGTAAAAAGGTTTAGCTAAGTTAAATTGAGTTGAGTTGCTCTTTAAATATTTTTACGTAAAGACATGAAAGCGTGCCTTGTGCAACTAATGTAACTCTTTCTCTTTATAATTTTATGACATTGTTTCTTCTCACCGATTAGCTGCTCAAGTAGTGCAATCAATATCAATGATTGTTTGTAACTTCAACTTTATCCTTAGCAATCATCAACTTGTTTCACTAAGATGGTTGAATTACATGGAAATTTTCCGTTTATCATCTTTTTCATCCTTCATTAAGAATTCTCATTAAACCAAATTGTGAAATGCTTCTTGCTAACAAGTCCAATTCCTTGTAAACAGAATATGGACAGGGGATTGGAGAGGAGGCTTGATCAATGGAAATGGGATGGCTTTTGCATTTCCTAAACATATTATGGATGTTCTGGTTGCCTCATTAAAGCAGGAGGTGTATTCAGAATTTAGGGGGCTCAAGTTGTTCTTTACAAAGGCTTGGGCAATGCTGCATTTAAATATATACTTGATGCAGCGTTAATGTGCACAGGAGAGAATCCACAAAAATGGCCATCTATGTCTTTGGTAAGGCTGAAGAATGCGGCTTTGTATGAGGTTACTGTTTGACTGAGGTGTTTTCTTTGTGTTTTTTTAACTTCTTTACCGTGCAGCTACTTTTTACTGCATTTGTTATCAATGTTTTACTTATTGAAATAAAATAACTGCCTTTCTTATAATTTAAAAAAAAAAAAAAAAAATTCTTTAGGCCTTGGAAAAATTGAGATAACCCATTTTTCGTTGGCATTTAATTAATATTCTAGGAGATCATGCTTGGATTGTGTTATCTAAATTCCCAACTAGCTATTATATTTTGTTAAGTGTGTAATGAATTGGCCATTGCCTTTATGAGCACAGAGATTCAGTCGTAAGATTAATGTAATAGAAATTTTTTAACAAGGGGTGCAAAATGACTTGTGAGAAAATAGAGTGAAAGAACTTCCTAATTTTGTACAAAATAGACTTTTCCAATTTCAGTTACAGCGCCTGTTGACTTCAAATTAATTTTTTTTTAAAATTTTTAATTTATTATTTCGAGAAGTCTTCCAATTGAAATCAAGTAGATTTATTTTCAGTGAATCCAGCTTAGAAAATTTCCCATTTCCTCGAGTAGACCTAGTGGTACACTTGTACAAACATTTGTACAAAGGAATGATGAAACATAAATTGAAATAATTTGTGATATATTTACTAAAATAATTGTTGGCTCCACGCCATAAACCTGTCATTGTGGTGAAGTGCAAACCAACATGAATACTACATACATGCACATAGAACCCCAAGGCATGTGATCTCCTCAGGAATTATTAAGCAAAATGCATAGCTAAACCAATGATCATACTAGTTCATGCCATTGCATCTTTTTTTCCATTTTCCAAAAAATCTTCCGAGCAATTATTGCATCTCTAATTTTGGCATAGATATTTTTTTACCATTTTTACTTTTAAACTTAAACTTTTTTGCACTTTTAAAATTTTTTTTTATTCAAGGGTTGAACTTGAAAATTGTTTTTTTTCAACTGTCAATCTCAACCCTTTGGTATTGCACTTGATCTCAATCCTAGATTTCCACTAGACAAATTCCAGTAACAATATCCACACCATACTAAAAAAAAAATATTACCCATACAAAAATTGCAGCAATCAGCATAGCAAAGAACAAACATAGTGCTTCCTCAACCCTGCCATACTGATTATAAGCACCAATCATAGAATGGAATGCCACCAAATTTCTTTGGGGAAGTTTGATGAGCAGTTCCCTTGCATATCTGAAGAAGTCACATTTTGCATACATACCTATAATAGCAATTGCAATTATCATATTGAAATTTATATTTGAATCAGTAGAATCATATCCAAGCTGGTAGACAACCATGAACGCATATTCCATAAGTATGGTAATCGTTAAACATTGTTTTAGCCTAGCTAGCCCAACTGTCATTTACTTTCTTAGAAATCAAACTAGTCCTAGCCACCACATTCCACTTTGAAATAAAGTCAATTGCTTTTCAATCTTGTAGCTTCCAATCTGAACATGACAGATAAATAGGAGGAAACCAACTTATCAAAAAAATAAAAAGGAGTAAACCAATAGAAGCATACACATCTAATTAAAACCCAATTTTCACGATGGGATTATGAACATCCATAATTTGTATAAGTAACTTTTGAACTTGCTTTTAAAAAAATTTGTGGCAAAGAGGTACTTGCATAATTGAGGTCTTAGTGTAAAAAAAAATTGCACAAAAATCAAGTAGCCTGTTCAAAGAATTACATTTTTTATAACTGATGTAGTGATCATCAGCCCATGTAATTGTTTTAACTCAGTCATGGTTTTACATTTCTCTAACAAAGTAAGGATAGAGTTATACGGTTTCTTTAGGGGCTCAAGTAAGGAGATATTACATGACAAGACTGGAAATTTGGAAGATATTTGGGGCATATTACATAACAAGATTGGATTTAACCAATAAGTATAAAATAACTTTATGCTTTGCTAGTCCTTAAGAAAGCTTCAATGGACATTGAACAACCCTTTTTTTTTTTTTTTTTTTTTTTTTTTTTTTTTTTTGTGTGTGGAGAAAAGGACCTTGAATAGCTTTATTCTTTGCTTGAGATTAGAATTATGCAAACTCCCTTTACAAAAGAGCAAGATTGAATAAGCGATTTTGTAGGAAACATTATGGATTCTATCTCAAACAAAATACTAATATACAAACCATACTCAAAATTAGCACTCACTACTATCTTTATGTCAATATTTCTCGAAAGATTGACATTGCTATTGCACATTAAGGGGGGGAAAAAGTTCAGGACTTTAGGCAATAAATAATCTATGCAATTCATCAAATTGATGCTACACTTAGGATGCAAATAAATGTGGAGAAATTTGGTCAGAAATTTAGGTTGTAAACTAGTTGAGCCTAATTCAAACTCAACTCAACAACAAATGTAAAATGTTCAAATTTGGTTTAAGCTTAAACCAAGCTTACAAATTATATATGAGTTTGAGCTCATAAGAAAGTCTAAAAACTTGAGCTTAGCTTGACTTAACTTGATTCATTAATCAAGCCGTACTCAAGTTCAAACTCAAGCACAATCCAATACAAGCATATTATGAAGCCCATTTAATTTGGAGATGCGATCCAAACTCTCAATTAATGAAAGATTTAAGAAGATATGAGTTTGTTTTTCAAGCTAATTACTAAGCCCATAAACCAACCTAAGCTCAGATTGTTTTAAGCTTATATAAGGTCCGTTTGGTTAGTCATTTTGAGAGCTTAAAAATTAAAAGAATATTTTTAAAACTCAAAAATCTGTTTTGTAATCACAACTCATCATAATTTTATTACAATTGCTTATTTTAAATTCAAAATATTGTTTCCTAACAGTTTATACAAACACACCAATAGAGTTGAAATGCTCCCACATTAAAATTGAGTAATATCATCTTTATAATTATCGGTTACCCCTTGTTGTTAGAATTTCTATTAATGGAAAATTCAAATTTTATTACATACGTGTTTTTAAAGACTTTGATATTTTTACAAAAAAAAAAAAAACTAGAAAAGAGGTCTGTTTGGAGATATTTGTAAACAAACATCTGGGACAGACGCAAGTAAAAGTTTAAAACACATCGTCCACGTGGCTGTCCCGGCCCCACCTCAGACTTTTAAATTACCAAAACTACCCCTGTTCTTTCCTTTGTCTCTCTCTCACACACCGACAGACTCAAAAGAATCACACACTGACTTCGATCACTCTCTCATTTGTGAGCGAGTATGACTCGGTTGGCTTAAATGGCGAGTACAAGAAAGACTCGGGCTGACTCGCAGCGATGTCCACGGAGGTTAACTTGAGTAGTGGAACTCACCACTTTCCCTTGGCTAAACGCCGTCGTTCTCGGAACGTAAATTTATCTTTCACTCTCTTCAATCTTTATTTATTAATTTAACATTTTGCAATTGCTTGTGAATTTTGGTTAAACTTATTGGGTTTTGTAAGTTATATGTTGGGTAGGGTAGGAAGAATGCATTTCGGCTTCGCAAATCAAAATTTTCAATAATACATTTTGGTTTCTACCCTGCTCATCACAATTTTTACCATATATGCCATTAATTTTACAGGGCTGGATTCTAATGATGGTTGTAATTGCATGAGTTTGGTCTTGATATTTCATTCAAATTCATGAAATTTTCATGTAAATTTCGCCAATAGAAACAAAAAAAAAAAGTAAATAATGTGAAATGTATGTGGTAATATTTGAAATGTAAAGCCTTGCATATTGCAGTACAATTAGAAAATAGATGATATTTAGAAATTTTGAATGAGGTTCATTACTTGTTCAATACATAGACTGTCAAGCATGAAGTTGAATGACCTGTGTACTATTCTGCTGTTTGCTGCGTGGAGCATGGGATATAGCTGTTTTAGTTACCTCATAAACATTTACTTTGGAGTTAGCTGTTTTAGCTGTGTTTTGGTAACTTTGGTGGAGAACAAAGTTGTTCCTGATCCTTTCTAAGTGAGACAATTATAGATATTGCTGATTCTGGAGGAGAGTATTACACATTCTGGTTTTTTACAACTTTTTAGAGTAAGCTGTTGACAAATTTATTAATATGAAATATGTTCTTGAAATATGTGCTGGGTGTCTTGGTGACAAAAATGGACCAAAGCAATCTATAAAGGGTAGTATTATTTGAATATCCAAGTAATAATGGAAATCGAGGGAAACATTTGTTAAGTAGAATCTCTTCACTCTTCTGATTCAACATGTGTCGATCCCTGCTAGATCTTGAGTGCAATATACATTTCCTGAGTTCAGTGATAGCATGCATTTTTATGTTACTTTGTGGAGAATACAGTTTTTCCTGAAAATATCCTGCATGTCAGTCATTCATAAAGGAATTAAAACATGTATCTATTCATTTGAATTGCATGCAGTTTTTATGGTGAGCATGTGATGGGAAATATTTTCTATAACCTGAGAGGGGGAAAATTTGTAAACAATTCTATAATAGTGAAATTTCTGGATAACCTTTAATGGTTTGTTACCTATGTAACTCAGCATTTTTTTTATTTTTTTTTTTAATTTTATTGTTGAGAATGATGAATTGCATGTCTTTATGTTATCTTTTAGTTACTACTTCATAACTGTTTAGTGAGCTTTGAAGATGCCAAAGCTGATGAAAATTGAAATAGTAGTGCAACTGAAGGATTCATTTTATAACCCTGTTTTGTTGCAACAATTAAGGTTGAATTTAAAGACTTCTTCAACCATCAATTCTGGCTTTTCAATTTGAATGTTTATGGATAACAATAATGAGTTATTCATGGTCTATTATTTGGCTAAGATGTTGGCACTTAAAAGCAGGATGGGTTAATATTTGATGGGAAGTCCTAAGATAGAGTAAGATGTACAATTGAAGCATGGGATAGATTATGATCAAAATTGCTTGAAGCACAATGCTTTGAAGAGAGAACAAAAAAATATTATATGGGATCTGATGTGGTTGATCAACACAGGAATAATGGAGAAAAAGATCCATAATTCTCTTGAGTGTATCCACTTGGCACAGAATCTTCAAGTTTGGATGCTATAATACCTATAAAAAAAAAAAAGATTGGATGCTATAATAACTTGGATAATTCAAGGTTAGCTTTGTGGGAGAGTGATGAAGATGGGTTGTATTTTGATGGAAACATCAAAGATGGTGGAATTGGATAACAATTTAAGAAACAATGGTGCAGACCCTTACTTAGCAATGAGTTATAGCTCAATTTAGTGGTTGCTTCTCTTTTATGAGACATATGGCATTGTGGCTGGCAATGAGTTATAAGATGCTACACTTATTTATATTGGGACCCATTCTTTGTTTCTTTTGTTTTCTTCCCAACTGCTTGTACTTAATTGAACTTATTCATGTAAAGGCTTCCTGTGTCATGTCAATTTGTAGGTCACTAGACTCACTACTCTACACATTAGTAGACGCAGATTTATCATTAGTCATGGAAATTCTAATTTTTGGACTAAGTGTTAGCTTGCTCCAGATAATTCTATATCTACTGAGCCTTTACTTTATTTTTAAGCCATTATTTATAGTCTTTGAGAGATTGGGAGAGGTTAAGGAACCTATTGGCCTTCATTTGGAGCACCTACTATAGAATATGATCACAGTACAAACTTTCCGTTGGTCATACCTATGTTACCAAGCTTTGGGGGTGGTTTTTGGGTTATGCATTTGTACAAATTTAGAATTTCATTCTGCCTCCTTATTGTAATTTCCTTTTGGTCATATTCAAATCAATTTTCCTTCTTTTTCGGTTACACTCTTCCTTTTTTCACAGATATGCAGATGCAGATAGTCTTTTATTCTCCAGCGGGTTCATTAACAGCATTTTAATATAATGGGTGGAAATTTAGAGAAGCAATGTTTTCAAAATCTTATTGTCAGGTACCTTCATTCTTACACTCTTATGTTCTTTAGGAAATCTTGTTCTCTTTTATTTATTTATTTTTAATTTTTTGGGGTTTTTCACTTTTGAAGTTAAATCTCTATATTGTGTTACTGTTTGTTCATTTTCTTGCTTATACACAATCAATACAAGTTCAACTTTTAACTTAGGCACAGGACAATGGTTACAAAAGATAATGGGAACATATTCTTGTAATAAATATGGAGATTATTTTCTTAGAAGATCAAATTTACTCATGGTATTAAAAGAAAAATGCAGCCAATGCTTTAACTCCAAAAAACATTATTTTGTTTAGAATAACTAAAAATGTGATGGGTGCATGTGAGTCAGTCCGCCTCTGTTTTATAGTTGTGTGAATTGTAGATTCTTTCTTCAAAAATCCTTTGTTAAATTACCTAGAAAAAGCAACACCCACTCACCCATCTCCCAAAGACACTATAGGGATCAGTTGTTTTGGTGTCGTTGAACAAATGAAACTAAATGCTTGATTAATGTGCTCCCTGTGGCAAAAAAATCAGTTTCTTGCAATTCTCTACACCTTCTCAAGATTGGTTTATGGATGAAAATCAATTCTGAATTATTGAATATTCTGGAAAGAAGAATTGTTTCCATGTAGTAGCAATATTGTTTTCCAGATCTCTTGGTTAAGAATAATGGAGACCTCATTAAAAAAAAAAAAAAAAAAAAAACGAATAATGGAGACAATGAAAATGGTTATGATGTGAGCTTTGTTTTAAGTGTGTAGAATCTTATGTTTCCAGCAAACCCACACCAAAAATATTTTCTGTTGGAAGATTTATAGATGGTTATCTTATGCTAGTTGTAGGGGATGAAAACCCTAGTGCAAAAAGTTCTCATTCACTTGCAGAAGCAATGCCAGAAGATGCTCGGTATTGTGATAACAACCTCTATGGAGCCATTGACATTTATCTCAAGGTACGGAAGATTTTTTGTTCCTAGTGATCATTACTTTATCTGAGAATTGAGTTACTGAGACCTGCAAAATCATAAAAATTAAGATTTAATTTGACTAAGAATCATTGTAATATCAAATTTGTGTTGTTTATTGAATATGTTAAAGCCTAGTGGCTATTAATCTTCTTAGATAAACTTCAAAGCTTAGCCCTGCACAATTATTGTTGTTTTTGAATGACATACATTTTGATGGACTTTAAGAACGTGTAACCTCACATTTTGACCAGTCATAGAAGCAGTAAAATTTAAGTTGCAAATGACCATTCTTTATGTAGGCACCCTAGCATGAATGAAGAAGAAAAAGTACTTATCAAAAAAAGAAGAAAAATTAAGTGTATGTAGAACCCTGGAATACCATAGACTATCAAAAGAAGCACGTGAGCATGCGATGAAGAATGATCAATTGCCCTTGAAAATAACAACATGATTCATCTTCTTAGACCGAGGTAACATGACAATGTCAATGACAGATTTTGGATCAAACTGCCAAGAACAAAGACTCAGGTAATTATCAGAGTTTCTAAAGGTATAAAAGAGGAAGGGATGCATTCGCAAAAAGAGTTAAAGATAGTGTAGAAAGAGGTTGACACAATGAAAGTGCAACTGATTGAATTACAAATGTGTAAGCTAAAGCTGCAAAGACAAGTGAAGAAATCCAGTCAAAACGGAAGGGAAAACTCAGCTTTGTAAAGAAAAAAGGTTCTGGTTCAAAATCTGATTTTGCTTTGTTGAAATTGAAGTGTGCCTTGTTAGTTTTTAGGATTTTTTTTTTTTTGAGAAAATAGAAAAGTTATTTGTTTAGGAAAATGAAATTATATATTTGCCTCCTAATTTTTTGCAGTGAAAAAAAAAAAGAGGAATTTTTCAGCACCATGGCCAAGCTATTTATCATGGTTTTAAAAACCGGGCCGGAGGCAAAACCGGATTTGCCTCCGGTTCCCGGTTTTTACCAATTTTTCTTGACTTTAGATATTTTTTAAAACTGAACTAGTCTCCGGTTCCTGGTTCAACTGGTCGGACAGGCTGGTCTGGTCCAGTTTTTAAAACCTTGTAATAGGTCATATTCCTTAGGATGGTTACATTATGTTAGAGAATTCTCTTCTGTTCCTATCTCCAAGACTAGTCAATTAAGTTGTATCATTAAATTTTTTGTGTGCGGGTGATTGGTATTAAATTTGTCGATGATATTTCTATTTTTATGTTCTGGCAATGTGGGTTGGCAGCCGTCACTTGTACCTAAAAGATTTGACCCAACTTTTTTCCATTTTAATGCAACTTTGACAATTCATTGTTGTAGTGTATCAAGAAAAGAAACCAAATCAAATTTATGAAACTTTTTTCTTTTCTATAACATGGAACCTCTTCAATTCATTGTTGGACTATTATTCAATTCTTTCTACAGAAAAGCATGGGTTGGAAGCACCTTTAACCCTTAAAATTTGAAATTATTTATATTTTGGTTGTTTATGTTTGATTATGTTTTCATATTGGTCGTGTTGTATATTTTCTTAGGTAATTTTTTTTTTTTTGAAAAGATTTTCTTTAGTAATCTAACTGTTCATATTTGTTTCTTTTTCTTTAAGAATGACTTTCCTGCGTTCCACGTATTATCTAGATTTAATCTTGTTAAATCCAGATAATACGGATAAGTTTATAGATTTCATTATTGGTTTTGGAATCCCACATAGTTTAGAAAAATAACATGGAGTTGGACATCAAAGATTTGTCCTGTGTTTAGTGTGAGCGATTGTGAGAAGTATGGACGTATGGTTGTCATCTTGTTTTAAGTAATTTTGCATTAGCAATTGTTATATTTTATGGATAAAACTTAGGTACAATACCTTAGATGCATTAAATTAGATTCTCTAATTTTCAATGCAACTGCTTCTCAAAAAAAATTCAATGCAACCAAGTGCTTTACTACTAAGGTATGTTATTTGCAGTATCCTTTATAATTTTTAATTACTTCTACAATACTTGTCACTACTGATTATATATAGTGTTTGTTTTGGCTAAAAGTATGTGCAGATATTATCAAACTACAGCCAATCAGAGATTATTGAGAGGTAAACCAGTTGCTATGTTTCTTGAATTTTAGCAGTGATGTGTTAACCTGTGCTAACAATTATTTTTTCATTTTAATTTATTCTTCCTTTTTTCTTTGCCCAAGCTATATCCATTCAGTTGTTGATTAGAATGATTAATTGCTGTTTGCTACAAGTGCTCAAGCATTCTAACGAAACTGCCAACTTTTTGAACAGTTATTGATAAAATATTGTTCTTTACTTTTGTAATGTATCTGGGTATGCTGTATTGAGTATTAACTGATGCGTGGTATTTCATTAGCCCAGCTCGCACGCAAATACATATTTCATAATAATTGAGTAAAATGACTTTCTATGAATCATAATTATTTCACTTGGGAACTTAATGATGTAATCTATATGTACTTCATTATTTACCTGTTGTTTCTTTCATTGTACAATTTATCTTCTGTTCTTACCATTGAGGTTCCATTTTGTAGGGAATGTTTAGAGCCATTCGAAAAACCAGAATGTGAAGCATTTGATATCTTTGTTAATGAGGTTCTCTGTGTTGGCAAAAGTACTGCTGCATTCATTTTATTCTAAAATACACTTGATGGATCTATTCTTACCATATTGCTTGCACATACCTACCACCAAAAGGGACACTCCTGGTCATTATCATGTGCACAAAGTACTCTTTTGCTATTCTACCTATTTTTGAAGATCATAAGCTACTCCATCTATTGAGGACCTGTTCAGGCTGAGGGTTTAAAAAAAAAAAAAAATACTCAGCACTAACATCTGTGCAATTTGAAACACATAAGCCGCTTACTGGAAATATCCAATGAAATTTTAGAAATATAACCTCTTTTCATGTCTCTTAATTTTGTGCTATTATGCAAATTTGGTCAACTGAGAAATGCCTGTTCAATCTTATGACCATATTCTAAAATTTTTAATAATTAAAAAATTACTACATCAAATGATTATCAACCTTTCAGGATGAGTGTACAGCCATATTTGTGAAAATCACTTTATAAAAATAATTTTCCATTTGATGGTTATCATTTAACTTATTTTTCCAATCAAAATGTGATATCTTTTGTTTTTCTTCTCCCACTCATCTATGCAATTTTTGAATCATCTGCAGGGTGTCCATATTCATGTGTAAAAAGGGCACTTCATTCCTTTTCATTTGCTTCTACTGGAAGTGCTAGGGTGTCTTCACAAGGTTGGTTAATTCTCTTATTTTTCCATTCTTTGTGAGCTTGTATGTTGTTGAGTATTAGGTCTAGGCCCACTTCCCCAATACCTAATACTATATGTACTGTCATTGTACTATTATACTACCAGCTGTACTATACTTATATACCTCTATATTATCTTAACTAGGTTGAGAGCTTATATCCTAAATAGAAGAATTCGAAGAAAGGCACATGTTGCCAGTTTGGCTTTTTTTCATAAAAAAAGTTTCCAGTTTGGTAGTTCCAATAGTATTATAATTATTATCATGAATTTGATCCACTGATATTAATTAAATTTCAAAACATTTGTGCATATGACTAGTTCATGGTGAAGACTACCAAGTTCAGCTCGCAGTAGGTCAGTGCCCAAGAAGTTGTATCCATTATGTTACGCCTTCGCAGTGATATCTTAGAGGAACTACTACATAGGTAGATAGTCATATCTCTTACCTTCCTTGAAATCACTGTTGACTGTTGTAGGCAAAAATATTGACACAAATGAACTGTATAGAGTCACTAAACTGTAGTCACACTTGTGAAAGAAATGGAGCTAGCATGTGTTCTTGACTTAGCTTGATTAGTGTATCACCTGCATTTTCATGCTCCATATCTATTACAACCAAAAGCCCAGGATAAGCATACACTGGTTGGTGCTATGAATAACCTTGATCCGATCACATATCACTGACACATGTACTATCTTACAATTTTGGGATATATCTTATGGCTTCTAACTATGGTTTCTATTTCTGGTTTCTTTGATATCATAGTATCTTGAGCATGTCTTATAATTCATCAGCCGAGGCAGAATTGCTTTATTCTTTTATAGTTAAAGCCAAGTTTGAGAAAAATCGGTACCTAAAGCCGAAGAAGCAACCCAAAACTTCAACCCAAGATGTTGATTGGTTTTAACATTTGAATGGCTGCAAACTCATGGCCAATCACACCTAGATTATTGGAGAAAATGGAAGCTGATGTTGCTTATATATGCCTCCAATCATCTATGTGAATGCTGAATATTGGTGGTGATTATTTAACTCATCATTGATCTGACTCGCTGCTTGGAGGTGCCTTCTTGTAAAGTGCACTCGCATTGAAAAACAATCCTAGGTAATAATTTGTCTGCTAAGGAGATGCGTAAAATCCTTTTCTTCCCCCCACATCTCCGCCCGTTGGGCATGGGAGGAGGGGGAGGGGGTGTTGATTGGATTTATGTTAATGGCATGTGTATGTAGATAGAAGTTTATATTATATTTTGGGTAAAATATCATTTTCGTCCCTAAATTATCACAAAAGTTCGTTTTTCGTCCCTAAACTTTCAAAAGTTTTATTTTTGTCCCTAAATTATTACAAAAGTTCATTTTTCGTCCCTAAACTTTCAAAAGTTCTATTTTCGTCCTTAAACTTTTCCAAACGTATTGATTTTCGTCTCTCTCACATCAGCACTCTGTCAAGCCACGTCAGCACTCCGTCAGACGGAGGGACGAAAATCAATACGTTTGGAAAAGTTTAGGGACGAAAATAGAATTTTTGAAAGTTTAGGGACGAAAAACGAACTTTTGTGATAGTTTAGGGACGAAAATAGGACTTTTGAAAGTTTAGGGACGAAAAACGAACTTTTGTGATAGTTTAAGGATGAAAATGATATTTTACCCTTATATTTTTGTTATTGTTACAGAATCTACCATATTTTTCCAAAGGAAGGTCAGTAAATACTAAAAATTGCTGTGATATCAATTGATTATGCTCCTATGCTCCATAAAACAGTTCTTCGCTTACTAAACCTACCTTAATTACAAGCTTCTAGTTGGTCAGCTTCTCATCTGCTACAGGAAGGGTAACACTAATTTGTTTCTATGAGTGAAGTTCTTGTGGTTCCACCACCACATTCAGCACCATGGCATGCCATTCAGTGAATTAAAGCAGATGAACAAGATCTTATGGTTCTCCACAATCTCCACTTTCAGTTTTCAGATGTGGTTCTCATGCTTTTTACAACATGTGAAAGCCAAACAAACCTAGAAACTGTAATATGATGCTTAAAGCCACGATGCATAGCCTTCTTGTGGATTAGTATCCTAGCGACTGAGACCATGCCAAACAATCATGTATTGTCTGTCTGCATGCGTGGTGGTTCAACATCTGCTCAGACCAATAATTAACGAAAAAATATTTGTCCCCAGCCACATTTGATACATTATTACTCAATGGAGAGTTGGGAGAAAATGAATGTAAACATTATTGCTCAATACAGGATCATAGGCTTAGAGGGAAAAAGTAGAGGAATAGGGGAGAGATATAGAGAGAGATGAAAACTAGTTGCGCTTTAATTTGGTGCATTTTGCATCATTTCTTGCTATATTATTGAAGAATAGACACTATTTACCCTCTCAAACAAAGAAATTGAAGAACAAAAACTTGATTGAGATTGTGTAAAGATTTTTTCTTTTGACCATCTTTAGATTGTATTACAATATAGGCAAAAATGCAAAACTAACCTCCTAACTTTCACGTTTTTTCATTTCAGTCCTCTAATTTTCAGTTTTGTCAATTCAATCCTCTAACTTTCAATTTTTGTCAATTCAAGACTCCGTTACAAATCCGTTATTGCTGCTGTTGCTGCTGCCAAAACGACGCTGTTATCATGGGGTTTTTTTTTTTTTAAATTTGGAATTAAAAGAAAAATCTGAAAAAAAAGAAAAACATTAAGGGAAACGACGTCGTCGTTCCCCTTCCCTGAATCAGAACGACGACGTTGTTCCCCTTCCCTGAATCAAAACAAAAAAAGAGGGAATTGTTCCCCTTCAGTACTGAATCAAAACGAAAAAAAAGGGATTCACTCAAATCCCTAGCTTTGAGTCCTCGAGAGAGAGAGAGAGTGAGGAGCTCTTTGGTGGAGGGGCTGTAGAACGAGTTTCCGGCGTGGTTTTGTCGCTTCCCATCTTCTCCAGCGACAAAGAACAAAGAAAAGCTCGGCGAGTAGAGCTACAAGAGTCACTGCAAACACTACAGTGAGTATTGTGCCAAGCTTGTGCAGAACTACCATTTTTGAATTAGAGAGAGAAAAGAAAAGAGTTTGTTTTTTCTTTTACTTTCTTTTTCTCTTTGTGGTTTTGTGTTTGGCTTTAAGGGATTGGTAACCGGTAAGTGACCAGGAAAATATGGGTATTGGAAAGGAGTGTGAGGGTGACGGGGGTGGCTGGGTTTGAGAGAGAGAGAGAGAGAGAGCGACTGAGTTCACCAGCGGTGTCGCTGCCCCTGCTCGCCGCCGCTGCTCGAGGACTCAAAGCTAGGGATTTGAGTGAATCCCTTTTTTTTGTTTTGATTCAGTACTGAAGGGGAACAGATCCTTTTTTTTTTTTTATTCAGGGAAGGGGAATGACGACTCCCCTTAATGTTTTTTTTTCTTTTTTTCAGATTTTTCTCTTAATTCCGAATTTAAAAAAAAAAAAAAAAAAAACCATGAAAATGGCGTCGTTTTGGCAGCTGTAACGGCAGCAGTAACGGATTTGTAACGGAGCCTTGAATTGACAAAAATTGAAAGTTAGAAGACTGAATGACAAAACTGAAAGTTAGAGGACTGAAATGAAAAAACATGAAAGTTAGAGGGTCAGTTTTGCATTTTTGCCTACAATATATAAGAACCACCACTACAAATAGTACTATACCCTTGATCGTGTGAAATATTCAAATCTGAAATATGCATTATAATATAGAATTCAAGCTACAAAATTTATTGAGTAATATTGTTGGATTGAAATATATTGATTATGAAAAAATGCAAAGGGCCTTGCCCTGTATAGAAGAAAAGATAAAAACAGAGGACCATTTTGAAATGGCCTTCATGAAGCGATTTAATGAAGAGAAGATGCCCACTGCACTATCAATAAAGGATGGACCTTGCCCTGACTTCTCCTCTACATCTTCAAATATTATCTGCATTGACAAGCAAAAAATATTTTAACTTAAATTTTTTTAACAGTCCACTCACATCACAGGATTTATATTCAAAATATAAAAATAATATGAATCCATTGCCATACACAGTGTGTTAGTTAATGTAAAGGTATGTATATATTTTTTGTTTAACACATGTTAAACCTGTTCTAATGAAAAATTCTATAAATTTCGTAGCAACCTACTAGAAGTTCCTCAGCATCGGGACGACTTATGAGCTCTTTAGCAAGAAGGTATCTGTTTGGCCTATCCTTATCATCTTAGAAGACCTTCCATAATCTTGTAAATGATTAGAAAATAGTTTCAGAAGTAGAGTTACTAGACATACCCAGCAACATGGGAAATAGGACCAAAAATACAACTCTTGAGAAGGCCAACCAGATTAACTTTAGCCCCAGTTGAAGGTAGGACTAGAAAAATTAAGAACTTGGGCTCTGTTCAAAGACTTATTAATGCTTGAATTTGGTCAACCATTTGACTTTCAATTTATTTGGTGGCCTTCATCATCTATCATTTTATGATCACATGAAAGAGTCACATAGCAATACATGAATCATAGCATATGGTTATTTATAAAGAACCAGATAAAAAGCAAAATCTAAACTGTAATTCAAATCATATCAATTTTATCCTTTCTGAAATATCACCAAAATTTAAATTTTGGTAAATTTTGTTACCTAGGCTCCTACTGTATCGTTCATTACAAGGATTTCTCATTTATCGAAATGAAAAAATGTACCAGCTCTGCCTTATAATGTTAACCACCTTTACCGACTCTACTAAGGAAAAAAGAATAACCAGTTGATGAATGACACCTGTACAAAGAAATTTAAATACAAATAGAACACTTAAACAAAACGCTGTCGTGCTATGCTTCCTTAGTTAATGAAACGCTGCGTTTTGTGTTGGGTGTCTGTAGTAAGTGAAACGCTGCGTTTAGTCGCTCTATTACAAATAGTCAGACACAGAGTAGCACTGGGAATACCACAAATACATAGTATTTTACATATAGAGACTAGAGAGTAGTAATAAGAGTTGTAATTTATGAGTTTGGATTGGATTTTTAAATTCAATGAATATATTTCGGGTTTCTTAAACCAAACAATATTTCAAAAGGGAGAACATATGAAAGAGTACCAAAGGGTCCACTTAAAGTTTCACCAATTAAACCGGGAATGAAGCAGCTAAACAACTTGAGAGAACCTTCCAAATTTCTGCCAATGTTATCTACTTCTTCTTAGGTGAAATACCTTCAAATTTATAATATATGGTGTTAAGTGTTAACTCCATGTGTAAATAATTTGCAGATATGGACCCTTTTTATCATTTGCTTGCTTTTTATATGTGTTTTCTCAGTACATAATGTCACTATATGTCTTGATTAAAGGAGTGATGGAATGAAAGAAAGATACAGAGAGAAGGGTGATTATTCAATCAAAAGTTAAAACTATACAAATAACAAGCTGCCTTGTTGCATTTCACAGATTAAATTGGATTGGCTTTGTACTAAGCTTCCCTGCACGGATTGGCTTTCAGCTGGATGTTTTTTTGGATTGAATTTGTTGTTTTGAGTTGCATTGGCTTACCTAGGATAAGTGAAAAATGTGCATTAAGAATTAAAACCAGCAAACACTAAAGCAAGCTTAGCTACACTCTTTACATGATATAAACTTGTTTTTTTTATGTGTAAAATGAAACTTGAACTTCAATAGGAATCTCAGTTTCTTGTTCTATTAGTAAAATGATTGAGTAGATTGTACGCAAAGAAATAAAGTGTGCTTCTTCAAAGTATCTTTGTCTTGATATTGTAATCTTATTTTCTTAGTTATTATAAAAGAATCTGAAAGGACGGTAACAAATATTGATGTCGTGGCATATTTTCTTAGTTATTAGAAAAGAATTTCAAAAGATGGTAAGAATAATTGATGTTGTTTCTTATTTTCTCTTTTTTGGTTATTAGGAAAGAATCTAAAAGGTGGTAAGAATTATTATAGACCTAGATTTCATTTTCTTTCTTTTTTTTCCTTTGTTTTTTTTCCTTTATCTAATGTTTCTGAATAAAGGAATGATAGTCTTATTATAATTTTATGAAAGAGTATCAAGATATTTAATCACTATCCTTTTCTTTTCTACATCAATCTAATACTTGTAATTTTGGAAAAGAAAGAAAATGGAAAGAGGAAACAAAAGACAAAAAAGGGAAAACAAGCTAAAGTAGTATTTGTTCCGCCTTTAAAAACGAAGCCCAATTGTGTTAAAACTAAATTCTTAAATGTACTAATATGTTCAAGTGGCCAATTAACTATAGTTACTAATCTACTTTCTAAAAGAAACTAGTTAAATTAACTAATAATAAACATCTTTATCGACATTTATAAATTAATATCATAAAAAGATGATAAAAGAAAGTCAAGTAATTATGTATATCTCTTAAGTAATCAAAATAGAATCACACAAAATAATTTAATATAACCTTTTGAATATAAGATATAATTAGCATTTGACTATCTTATTACAAGTTTTATGTTAAGATGCCATTGGTGTACTAAACTTATTGGGAGCAAAACAATTTCTTTAGAGGAAATGCAAGTTATCTCGCACAAAAGGCACAACATAATTAAAACCAACGAAAATTATGCTATGTTCTATTGCATCGTATGCTAATACCAACAAAAAAAAAAAAAAAAAAAGGTTTAAAAGTTAAATATATTTTTTTCAAGATTTGGTGGCTCAATGCAAATGGTAGGTCGGCAAAACATGATAAAAAATTAAAATAAAAGCTTACAAAAAATATCTTTTACAAGCTTGAATTTATGACTCACATAGAAAGAGAAGAAATACTACAACAATAGGGATCTTTCTTGATGATGACTCCTAACTAATGAAAATGATCTTCCAACAATTTAGGTCAAATGTTTTGAGGATGGACCTTTTCAAGTCTAATGTAAAATAGTTAGGCAAATTCATATACGAACACAATTGTTAATAGATTCTATACTAGAAAATGTGTATATATATATATTATTCGAAAAGTAAGGATACTATTGAAGAAGGTACTAGATTTTTTTTTTTTTTTTAATGTAAGCATATAGATGATTCTTGAATGGATTAGGTCACACGAAAGATAACTTTCAAGTTTAGAATATATATATGAAGGAAAGATTAAAAAAAAAATTATTCATTCACTTAACTTCTTATTGTCATTTATTATTTTCTTCCAAATCAAGAAAGAATTACAAAAGATGCAAAGAAATATTCAAAATGTAAACAATAAGGTAATAAGAATAAAGAAAAAGAAAAAGTAATGGGATGAGTGAAAGACGTGCATATGAATTTAGTTTGTTTAGCAAGCCGAAGAATGCTTTGAAATCCAAAGTATAAAATTCTTCCCATAAAAAAAAGTACAAAATTCTATAGAATTTTTGAAGTGTCCTTTCTTGTTAACATAAACAATAGAAATCAGTATTAGTAATTTGAAAAATTAAATTTTGAGTAAATTCTAACTCAAAATTCATCATTTAAATGTAACACAAGAGATAAAATTTCATTTGTGTATATCCTAGATATAACCTAGATAGAGATGCATATATAAATCTTATAAATGAAAGAGAAAATTAAATGTTAGTATGGACATGTTTGGAAACACAAAAGGAAAAGAAATAGAAAATGTTACTATGAAGGATTTAAGTCTAAGTTGGCAAGCAAGCATATGCCTTGCCTACTTGCCTACTTCTTCCTTTATTCTTTCTTTCTTTCTTTTGTTTTCTTTGTTTTGGAGCAAGTATTTTTTTCTTTGACACAATGGCATGAAAACCCTATATATAGTAGATGTTATATAGGGATTTCATATGAAGTTAGACTTAAAAAAAATTGAAATTGAGAATAATTGGGAAGCTTCCTTAAGTGTGTTTTGAAGCCAAAATTAGGTTCTTCTTGATGTAAGTATTGATAGTTGCCTTTATAAATTTGTTCACATGTATATGTGTTTTTCTATTGGTATTTATGAAAAATAGATTACTTTGCTTATTTAAAATTTGTCATATAGATGTTAAATGTAATAAGATTTTATTGCACTTGACACTATATTTTTGTGAGATATATTACTACTAGACGGTTTGGTTTATGTTACATTTAATGCAATTTGGATAAATGATATATCACTCAATTATTTTTCATAAATCAATCTTTTCTTGAATCTCATTTTTATTTAATATCTATTATAGGATAATCACACATAGAATTTCAAAATAATTAGTTGCTATTTATTGTTAAATTTATAAAGTTTGTCATTTACTGTATTTAAGTATACAAAAAAAATATAATCACTCTTCATAGATTAGTGAGTTTTTAATGTATAATCACCTTGATTTTTGGAAAGAATAATAGATCACCTTAATATCTAATTAGCATGATAGTTGGAGGAAAGAAATTTAGTCCAATAATGAGATTACAAACTATTATTATGAAAGAATGGAATTGAGGAATATAACTTATATTGAAGTTAATTATCCAAAAAAGAAAAAAGAAAAATAAAAACTTTAGTAAAAGTTACCCAAAAGTCAAACTTGAACATGTCCTATCAAATGTTCATTTTATTCCATATTAATAGTAAGATAATTTACATTCATTCTCAAACATTACCAAATCTTTGCCTTTTTTTTTTTTTTTTTCTTATTATTTATCACATGTGGGGAAGAGAGAATTTCAACCTAAATAAAAAAAAAAAAAAAGTATGGGAGTAATAGACTCAACATTAAAACATAAAATGTTTTTATTAATAAAAAAGTTGCCCTATTGCATTTCTCATTGTAAAAATGGATTAACATTGAACCAAGCTCGCTTGAGTTTATGTAAAACTCTAAAATACTTTTCTCTTTCGTTTTTGAATCCCCAAACTATAGTTACTGCTAAACTTGTTTTAGAGGTTTTGTTGGATTAGCTTTGTTGTTTTGACTTTTGAGTAAATTGGGGTAAGGAAAAACTTGAATAAAAAATTGATTATATCAATATAAAGACAAACTTAATTGCACTCTTTACTTATATATTGAATAAAGACAAACTTAGATTTCTGTTAGATGATTTTAAATAAATGATAATGTTTGGCATAAACAAAAGAAAAAAAAAAGTAAAAAACAAATTATATTTTTCTATTAACAAGAATGTAGGATCAATTAAAAACATAATATGAATTTTTGTTGCGCAAGCATTCTTATTATTTATTCTTAACTTTTTAGATGCATTTTGTTTGTTTTTGAGAAAATCATGTTTATTTTTAATGAAATCAAGTAAAATAATTCTCATCTATATAACACTTTTATTCTTTTCTAAAATAAATAACTTTAATTTTTAATAAAAATCAATTAAAAGAATTCCAATTTATACAATAGTTTTTGTGCCTTTCAGTGTTGACATTCAAAAATTGAAAATGCCCACCCAACCAAAAGACCCACGGGCTACACCGAAGCCCTTTAAACATTCACATCTAATTTCATAACCGTATGAAGCCCAAAAAACAAAGAAATCAGGGGGTTTTGAATCTTTGTTAAATTAAAAGCCCACAAATAAAACATTGAATCCAACTCTAACCTCTTTTAGTTTCTCATTTATGAAACAAACACTTGGTGAGTTAGGCCCAAAAGACCACAAATCAATCGCCGAATCGCTCTCTTTGTTCAATAAATCAACAGCTCCTAGGCCAGATCAGATGTGGCCTCACCTCAATCAACCTCTCTCCCTACCAAAACCACACCTTCCAAATCCCGCTTTTTTTTTAATTGTAATTCATTCATCCCTCTTTTTGCTGCTATTCAACTCTCATCACGCATTCTCTCTGTTTCTTTCTTGCTATCTCTCTCTGATTTTATTATTATTATTTATGCCCTTTTTTCTTATTATTTATTTATTTTTATAAACAATAAAGAAATTTGATGATGATGTCTGATGATGATATGTGTGTGATTGTTTGCATGTGGTCATACAATTAAATAAATAAAGAAGATAGATTAGATTAGATTAGATGGAGCAGCAGCATCACCAGCAGATTCAACATTTTCGGCATCCAGAGCATCCCTTGGTCTTCAATCTAGACGACAGAAGCGGAAATTATTGTGTGGGGTGCTGGGAACGAGTATCTGGTCCTAGCTACAGTTGTAAAGAATGCGGAGGAGTGTGGGCTCATCATAAATCATGTGCGGAACTACCCCTTGGGTTGCACCATCCCTTGCACCCAATCCATCCTCTTATTCTCTTTCTTCCATTGGTATATTCGGAAGTAGAGAGACAATTTTACAAATGCCAACTCTGCAATGAAGTTCGCCTCTACCAATACATTTATCGGTGTTCCCGCTGCGACTTCAACCTTCACATCACATGCGCTTCTTTACCGCCAACCATAGAAGCTGAATTCCACGATCATCCATTGACCTCATTTTGGAAGTGGATCACATTCACTTGCGATCTTTGCGGCAAAGAAGACAAAGGTATGCCCTATCTGTGTAATCCATGTGGTCTCTGGATTCATAGAAAATGTGCTTATCAATACCCAAGCAGAGTCAAAGTTGTGCGTCACAAGCACCTCCTCCACCTCACCCATTCTTCTCTTGAATTCCATCAACCCGACCCCCGATTTTGCCAACTCTGTGTTCAAAAACTGGACACACGCTATGGGCTTTACTATTGCTCCATATGCGATTTCGTTGCCCACCTCAATTGTGCCCTTCTCAGGGAAAACAAGGAGGACATAAATTTGCTGGAATTTAAAGATGAGGATGAAGTTCCACAGCTCAATGAATCGATTGACTCAGTAACTTACAAAGTCAACAAATTTAATATGAGGGAGGACGGAACTCAAATAGCTGCAGAAATCGAACACTTCAGTCATGAGCATGTCTTAAAGCTTACTGATGATGAGGTTCTAAATAACCAAAAATGTTATGCGTGCGTAAGAGCCATTCTCCCTCCGTTTTATAGTTGTGTAAAGTGTAGCTTCTTTCTTCATGAATCCTGTGCTAAATTACCCCAAAAAAAGAAACACCCACTTCATCGACACCCACTCACCCTCCTCCCAAAGTCACCTGATCCAAGTAAGACATTTTGGTGTTATGCATGTTGGCGTAGATGCAATGGCTTCAACTATAGTTGTGAGAAATGCTCATTTAGTCTCGATGTTCAATGTGGTTTGATCTCAGACATTTTTACCCACCCTGGTCATGAGCATCGACTTATTCTCTCTAGCATTCAATCTAGACAGAATTGCAGTTGTTGTGATTCCAGAATTTACCCAATATTTCGTTGTACCACTTGTGAGTTTGCTTTGGACTTCAAATGCGCTACATTACCACATACCACAAGATACGGACAACATGATCATCCCTTCGCTCTCTGTTATACTGCTGAAGATGATTCCAATGAATATTACTGTGATATCTGTGAAGAAGAAAGGGATTCAAAGTATTGGTTCTACCACTGTGCAGATTGCAGTTATCCTGCTCATCCCAATTGTATTTTAGGGAAATACCCAAATTGCATGTTTGGAGTTGCTTACACATTTAAGTGTCACCCACACCCCCTTATTTTTGTTGAGGAAGCTAAAGACCACCCTAAATGTGACGGTTGTGGTTATCTTTGCAAAGAGTTAATCTATCAATGTGCCCAATGTAATTTCAATAGGCACTATTATTGTGTATAGAAAGGAAAAATGTGGCTTTAAATTTTTTTTTTTTTCTATACTAGACTTTCCAAATAATTTTTGGTGCATGAAGTTCGTTAAATGATGGTGTAGTAATTCTTTTTAATTCTCTTTCATGTCATCATGGTTCAGATGGGACATAAATACATTGAATCAACTCATGGCTGTCTGCTTTTGGTTATACCCTGCCTTGTCCACATATGTTAGAAAAAAGAAACTTGTAGATAATATGATTTTTCAGTTTTTAATGTTTTATGGTACTTTTTTTTAGCAATGGAAGGCACTCAGTGTGAAACAATGAGTTCAGGGATGATAAACATATATTGGAACTAAAAGGCAAATTGCAGATATTTCTTATCTGTTATGTATAATTGTTTTTCCTCTCTTTTCCATTTTTATGCTTTTGCTCAAAAAAGCATGCTTTTGTTTCTTTTCCCTGAATAAATTTTTATGCATTCTACTATTGTCCAGTTGTGTTATTATTATTATTTTTAAACAATGCTTTGTGGACATATTATGATCATCTAACTGTGTCCTCTTTTTCCACTACCCGATTCTTATGTTATTTGTTTCAGTCTCTTGATAATTGTGTGATAAACATAGCCAACATTATTTTACCACCATGAGCAGAGTACTTGGCATCTCTTCAGCTTCTCTATATCCCTCTTGTTATGGTTAAATGATTAATATTCAATTTTCAAAAGTCCTTCATTGACAGTTATAATTGGCAGCAATCCTTTTCAAACTTGCTAGATACCACTTTCAAGGTACCATTTTCTCCCCTCAAATGTAAACTTAGGTTAGGTTCTTGTTACTTACGACTTCTTTAGCACATAGGCTTCTGCATTCTGCTCAAACGAGTTCCCAGCTTCATTCAGAAAATCCACCCTAACTTTTTCATTGGGCATCTTTTGCCCACACACTTCCAAAGATTTTGTTGTTAGTAGGATCTAATGGCTTCCTTGGCCATAGCCTTGTGAAATACCCATGGTGTTGAAATCAATCTTGGGGGGGCAAAACCTACAAGAAATACACAATGGCAGATTAAACGGAACGGAATGAAATCAACCAAGGGATTTGTAAATAATATTGGCAGCCCAAAAACGGAGACTCGGCTTGAGGTTGTGAATAATAGAGAGCTTAAGAATGGAGGCTCAACTCAAGTTTGTCAAGACTCAAGACTAACAAAGAAGGCTTGAAAATGGGGATTCATTTTGAAAATGTAAGTGTGAGCTTGATTAGATTTAGAGGTATGTACCTTTTTGTTTTAAATGGTTTGTTGGATATCAAAGATGAAGTTCTTGAGCTTATTAGTATTGATTGGCTTAATATTAGGTAAAATTTTAAAATTGAATTCAATGGGAATATATATTTTTGTTACTATTAAGCACTTTCGAAAATGATACTATAGTTGTTTGACACATATAATACTTGAAATTTTATGCTATTTTGACCCACTTTCAAAATTTTATACTATAGTTGTTAGCTTAAGAATGCTATTTGCACACTTGTTTATCACTTATTTTTCTCACCCGACCTTTAAACCTTCACTTCAAATTAAAACGGATATCATTCCTTCAAAAATGCTATAATTTTTCCTGTGCTGTTCAAGGTCTATAATTGAGGCGAGTTGAAGAGCCTTTCATGTTAGCTCCTTTTGTAATGATTTAGACTATATCATAATCCAGCACACATGCTATAAGATGCTACCCTTTCTTCCTCCCTTTTGTTTTCTTCCTAATTGTTTGTATTTACTTGAACTTCTTCATGTAATGGCTTCCTATGCCATGTCATCTTGTAGGTCACTACTCTGGACATTAGTAGACGCAAACTTATCATTATCCATGGCAATTCTAATTTTGGATTTAGTGTTAGTTTGATCTGACTTTGAGTCATTAGTGAAATTTTTATGAAATAAATGCTTTTTTCCAGCTTGGGGTAGTGCTATATCTTTTGAGCCTTTATTTGTTTTTCTGCCATTATTCATAGTCTTTGAGAGACGAGGAGAGGTTAAGGAACCAATTGGCATTCATTGGAACTCCGGCTGTTGTATATGATTATACCACAAACTTTCATTTGCTCATACCTTAGTTACCAAGCTTTAAGGGGTGGTTTTTGAGTGATGCATTTGTACAAATTTTGAATTTCATTCTACCTCCTTGTTGTAATTTCCTTTTGGTCATATTCGAATCAAATTTTCCTCTATTTGAGCTACACTCTTATTTTTTCCTCTGATGAGCAAATGCAGAGTCTTCCATTCTCCAGTGGGGTTCATTAACAGTATTTGAATATAATGGGTGGAAATTTAGAGAAGCAACGTTTTCAACATCTTATTGTCAGGTATCTTCATTCTTACCCTCCTATGTTCTTTAGGAAATCTTATTTTTCTGTTATTTATTTATTTATTAATTTTTGGGGGTTTTCACTTTTGGAGTTAAATCTCTATATTGTGTTATTCAATTATTGTTTGTTCATTTTCTAGCTTATACACAACCAGTACAAGTTCAACTTTTAATGTCATTGTTATAACTTAGGCATAGAGCAGTCGTTACAAAATATAATAAGGTCATATTTTTTAATAAATATGGAGTCCCCCCCCCCCCCCCCCCCTTCTCCCCTCTCTCCCCCTTTAGAAGATCAAATACTCGATTGCCACGATGGTCAGTATCGTGGTTTGGATCAACCTGTTTGATGAAATGGCTGTCTTCTTTAATATAGCTTTGGTTGCACTTAAGATTGTACTCTATTAAACGTTATTTTGTTTAGAATAATGAAAAATGTGTCAAGTGCAGCCTTGTCATTTTGCCTCTGTTTTATAACTGTGCGAAGTGTAGCTTCTTTCTTCATAAATCATTTGATTTTTTAAATTTCCTAGTAAAAAGCCACACTCACTCACTCACCTCCCAAAGACACACTTTACAAGACTGATTGTAATAACTGCACTCTGCCTGCAAAGGATAAGCATTAAAATTTCCAGGCAATTTTTCATCCAAAATCTTGTTATTTTCTCAATTAGGGGCCTGCAATCATGATAGCTTAGCTTACCAGGGACTAGAGTCATACCTAGATATCTAACTAGGAGACTACCTGCCTTAGATTGACAAGCATCCAAAATCTGGTTCTTTAGATCAGTAGATACACCTGCACAACATACTTTACGTTTAGAGCATTGATCACCAAGCCAGAAATCACTTTAAACTCTTCTAAAAACTTTTCACTAAATGGATTGGGAGTAGATCAGCTCTTCTGAAAATTATTCAGTTGTTTGCAAAACAAAGATTAATGAGCTTCATATTCTTATGTCTGAGATGGAATTTGAAGTCCTTGCAACCAAGAAACCTCTTCTTTAGCATCTGATCTAGGAACTCCATTGCTAGCACAAATAAAAAGGGGACAATGGATTCTTTTGTCTCAACTCTGTAGCTTCTCGAAAGTAACCAGCTAGTTCTCAATTTACATCCACAGAGTACTTAGGATTGGTAATGCACTCTCCCTCACCCAATTGACATATTTTGTGGGAAAACCCGCAACCTGAAGGCACTGAATAATAAACCACCATTCCACTGAATCATAAGCTTTTCTAATTTCCACCTTAATGGTACACCTGCCTTGGACTTTTTCATCAACTAATAGCACACTTTCCAGGAAAAAAGGCAGTTTGGTTGGGACCAATAATATCATTCAAGGGTGCTTTAAATTTATTAGCCAAGATCTTTGTGATGCAATTATAAATGAAAATTGCAACAAGAAATTGGTCTATGATCCCCTATGCTTGAAGGATTGTTTACTTTAGGGACAAAAGTAGTAATGTTGCATTCACGTCTCCAAGTAGCCTACCTGAATTGAATTATGATTGGATGGAATGGACTACATCTAATTGGATAACAGGCCAAGCTTTTTTGAAGACACATAAATCTAGTGGATATCCAAACTTGAAACTGGCCTCTGCAAAGTTTCTATGTGATCTGCTGCAATATTTAAGTCTAGAACCTGTTGAAAGTCTCCCCCCATTTCTTGAGGCAGATGCCCCTTAGAGGTGCCTAACAGATTCTGATAGTACCCCATGGCTAATTGTTTTACCTTTTGAGGATGCTATTCCCAGGAGACTGCAACATACACTTCTGCACAACATATAATTTCATTTTAGCATACTCCACGTGTTTATCCAAATTCCCATATATTTATATATTTTTACTCCTCTATACCTGCTTCGCAGCGTTTGGCTTAATACAACCTAAACATAGGGACCCCATAAACATCCATTCTCCAAGGCTCCAAGCTTTCTTAATCCAATCTAAGAAATTCTGATTTTTTTCCCAAAAGTTAAAAAAAATGTAAAGGCTTTAGGACCAAAATTTCTCCTCTCCCTCAGTTGCCAGCCTACTCTGTTCTGCTCGAAAAAAGCATTCTCCAATCTTGAATTGCAATATCACAGTACAATTCTCTTCGGGTCCACCTAGTGCTGAACGCCCTACAACCTAAAGCCCATTCTTTCCTAATCTAAATCCATTCTTTCTCAGTCTACTCAAAAGCTTGACTTGGAGTGTTCTTCCTTTTCTTTGGTGCTTAAAACCATGATGACAATGGAACATCTTTCTCTCCAATGGGAACTCTAAACTTTTATGGAATCACGAAATCAATAAAGGGAACATCCGTAACTTGTTGCACATGTTGAAGTATTGAAATAGGCTTCACAATCTCATTTATCTCTTCTTTCATCATGCTATCTTCTTTTAATTCAATAGTTTCCTCCATTAAGCATGTAAGTTGCTCTGTTTTAAATCATCTTCAAGTTGTCGAGATGTTTTAGTTTGCTGATTAGACTCTTCTGGTTCCATGGACTTTGTTGCATGTTGATCTGACTGTTGCACTTGCTGATTAGGGTCCACTAGTTGCTCATCTGGTTGTTCTACCTTTTTAGCAAATTTTTCTGACTTATCAGCATCGTATTCCAGCTCTTCAACTTCCTTTTGTGGCTGTATAGCTCTTTGTTTTTGAGTTTCAGCAACATCCTTAGGCTTGACCTCTCGTTTTCGCTTCATTTGTCCTGAACTCATAGGCTTTAATACAATTGTTTCATTATTGAACATAAATTGACATGTATTATTCTTTTCACAATGATACACATCTTGGTCATAGAGCCAAGGGCAACCTAATAAGATATGTGTCAAAGTCATAGGAATAACATCACACCATATAGAATCATTATATCGCCCATGAGAAATAGGAACCAAGCATTGTTTAGTTACCAAAATAGAAGTGCTATTTATCCACGCCACCTTGTATGGTTTTGGATGTGGTTCCATTGGTAGCTTCAACCTCTCAACAGTAGCCTCAGAAACAACATTTATGTCGCTGCCACCATCAATAATAAGCATCCGGGCTTCAATTCCACAATCATGGTCTGAAATATTGAAGTATGCTTCCAATCCTCATCTTGATTGGGTGCAGCAAGAATACACCCAACAACCAAAAGAAGAGACATGCCTTCTTCTAGTTTTAGGTGATCATCAGCTAAAGTAGTTTTATCTTTCGACTCAATAGCAGTATTGACTTTGTAGTCAGTTGGACTTTGTAATTTGGCTGCATAGTGGATGCGCTAAGGTCAACCTCTCCTAAAGGTGTTTTCTTGGCTTGTGAAGAAAACCTTCCAGTAAGGGGCTGCTTCAAACGCTTCTCAATCTTTAAAGCTAATCGGAATGCCTCAGCAACTATGTGAGTTCGTTTTTTAATTATTCGGCTACGAATTTCAGCCCTTAATCCTGACTTAAATTGGGCTAAAATTTGTTGTGGATCTTCAATTTCTCTATACCAAATGTTGAGGTCTTCGAATTTGTTCATACACTCAACTACTGACATATTACCTTGCCTAAGAGTAGTGAATTTTTCAAATAGCTCATCTTCATAACCACAGGGCAAGTACTTTGGTTTTAGCTGCTGCTTCATGTCATCACATCTAACAATTGGAGGCAGTATAGCACATTGACAATCATACTCCACATCTCTCCACCAGATCTGAGCTTGTCCGATAAATTTCATAATAGCAAAACTAACCCTAGTCTCATCAGACATGTCATACCCCTCAAAATAACTTTCCAAAGAAGCAAGCCAATCTGAAAATACATGGGGATCAATTGTTCCAGCAAAATTTGGTACTTCTACACGAACTTTATTCATTGTGTCTCCAGCCTCATTGTGATAATCGAGTCTCTCATAAGGATTTCTATAAGGATCAAACCTATTGCTTGAATTTTTGCTTTTGTGAAGGACACTAGCATGTAACTCTTCAAATCTGTCAGCAATTGTATGGGTATAGTTCTGCCTTTTTGGATCTATCATGCTTTCATGGTGCTGACTGGGGCTCTGATACCAATTTGATGCAGGACCGTTAAGAAATTCAACACTATACTAGGTTTCTTGATGAATTCTTGAATAAGGATTGCTGTTTAAAAATTTAGATTAGAAAAGAATGAATGTTGATGGCTGTTTGGGGCTAAAACAGGGGATAAATAGAAAATAACATAAATAAAACTCTAGGCAATCACACCTTTGTCTTCCTAAGCATCACACCAAGGGTTCCTTGGCATCACACCTTGGAGAAGTTTGCATCAAACAAACAAAGCTTAAAAATAAGCTGCTGAATTTTATTAATCAATTACCATATTCTGAACTAACATGACCACAAAAGAGCATTTATATAAAGGCTATAGTTATTCCTTACCTAGTAGGACTTGGACTCTAAATTACCTATTCCTAGAATGACTAGGAATATTAATAATAATTAAATAAAAGAATTAATAATACATAAACATAAAATAAGACTCATGGGCCTTTGGTACGGCCAAGGACAGCCCATTCCAGATTTCTGAAAATTACCAAATTGCCCTTATTCTAATAGAACTTAATTAAAACTGATCCAGCAGCTTCTCAACCTAAAAGACTCAATACTAATAATTAAAATGACCTATCAAAGGTGCTAAGAGGATCCGACATCAAAACTAGACCACAATTCTTGGATCTTGGTATATTTAATCTTCTTTTTCCTTGAACTCTTCCTTGTCCTCATTACTCCCCCCGCCCCCCTAAACCCTGGGTTTCCCTGGCATAAAAAAAAAAATATATATCTTACTATTATTAACTCCAATTCTTATCATTATTTACTGCTTGAAGCAAGCTATAGTATATATTCAATTTCTGTGACGTATTATATTTTGTACGTTTTGTGACAGGCTGATGACCTTTCTTTCTTTCACCATCTATCTAGGTTCTAACTTCTAGTCCTCTAATACATACGAATGCAATGCAGGATCTTCGGAGGAAGCATCTAGTTACTTGTCCCTATTCCCATGGCATAATACCTTGCAGTTTAGCCCAATTAAGAGATGCTACAAAAGAACTTGGTATTGGAAAGTGAGTAGTTACTGAATGGGTACGAGTGAGATAGTAATGATTTCCTACCTGTATATACCCTTAAGGTATTTTTAGCATGTGAATATCTTTTAGAGTTGGTCTCTTGCCTTATCCTTTTTTCTCTTTTCTGATTTTATTTGCTGCAGGATTTGTCTTGTCATTAGAGTTTCTCACCTATGTTTTGTTTATTTGAGATGTGTCTAGCAGAAAACGGTTGCAGTTTTTTATCATTTCTAATGTTTGTGGAGAATGTTGACACCTTTGTAATTGTACTTATGTATAATTAGCAAATTCAAGAGAAACAAATGATGAATTTTGCATTCCCTAATGATAATGAGGGGAAGGAGGGTGGGGGGTTCCAAATAGACTTGTATAATTACTTTTTGAAGTGGGTTTTCAAATTTGATAAAAGTGGCGCTCAATCGTTTTTAGAAGGTTGAAGATAACTCAGCTACTTTTTACAAAGACATGATAGTATGCCCACTGCAACTAGTATAACTTTTTCTTTTTTGTTTTATATGCTTCTTCTCACTGCTTAACTTCTTAAGTAGTACATCAATATCAACGGTTGGCTGTAGTTTCAACTTTATCCTTTGTCAATTTCTCAACTTGTATCTCTATGATGGTTGAATTACATGGAACTTTTCCTTTTATTATCCTTTCCTCATTTGTTAAGCATTTACGTTAAACCAAATTGTGAAACGTTTCTTTCTAACAATCCAATCGAACAGAATATGGGCAGGGGATTGAAGCTTCCACTAGAGGAGATGCATGTGGTTTTGGCATCATGATGCTAGAGAGGACGAGACAAAAGCAGCCAACAAGAGAATTGTTTCCTGATGGACTTGATCTATGGCGTCTGCATTTCCAAAACATATTATGGATGTTATAGATGCCTCATTAAAGCAGGAGGCAGATTCATGGGGCTCAAGTTGTGCTTTACAAAGGCTTGGCCAATGCTGCATTGAAATAGTCGAGGCAGTGTTGAAGTGCACGATGAGAATCCACAAGAAACAACAATCTGTCTTTGGTAAGGCTGAAGAATGCTTTGAAGGAACAAGGATATTAAAGACCAAGCATGGTAAAGAAGATATATGGGTTGTAATGTTGGTGATTAAATAACAAGGATATTGGCTGATTTGGTCTGTAACTGAGCTTCCAATTTGCTCTCGCAATCACACACACACATAGCTTCTGTAAATCATTTTGTAAAACAGGGTCAAGTAAGAGAACTTTCAAGAAAGTATTCAGTATGTTGTCAGCAGTTATATGCACAATTCAAAACAAACAGAATGCGGCCTGGACTATAGGTTAGTTACCTAAATCCAAACAATAAAAGAACATAATATGTGGCGTGAAAAGTAAGTGCACTAGCTATCAAGTTCCAAAGGAGCTGTGAATGAAAATTCTATAAGGCCAAGTAATTAATTTATTAGCAAGACACCGTGGCAAACTGGGGCAAAGCCATGTGAAAAAGTGGTAGTGATGTTACTGCCTAGTTGGATTTTATTAATTTAAGGATTAAAGCCCAATGGAATGACAAGTGACATTAATCCATTAAGTTTCTAATAGTTAGCAAGCAAGTGGGTAGTAACCTCGAGAAAGTTACAAATAAATAAATAAATAAATAAATGCAAGGACATGTGCCAAGAAGCCATAAGC
The DNA here is from genome assembly GCA_032727855.1 of Quercus ilex subsp. ballota. NCBI lineage: Eukaryota > Viridiplantae > Streptophyta > Magnoliopsida > Fagales > Fagaceae > Quercus > Quercus ilex. The sequence continues at coordinate 6,896,097 of CM064910.1, read as the reverse complement.
AGAAAGGAAACAGTTGCCTTGAAGTAGTTAAAAGAGATTACCAAGCTTTGTTTGTAGGAAAACACTTTGCAAAAGAAATCAACTAGGGAGTAGCATGTGAAAAGAGAAACCAAGCATAACCGCTAAAGCTGCAAGTATAAATAGAAACTCATTTTACATGAAAGGTTTACCATGTACAACCGAGAAGTCATTATAACACTTTTGAAATCATTTGTACTTAGATTCTTAGGAGACCAAGTAGTTCTTAGGACTTGTACTTGTAAGTTGCTTCCTTTGTAATTGTGATCTTATTTAATTAAGTATTTGTCAAGTTTGATGCAATATTTAGGTGTTTGTTTATATTTTATATGAATTCTTGCTTGTTCAAATAAGTTTTAAGTGAGATTGATGACTTAGGCTTTAATCTATTGTGATCATTGCAATTTAGTTTACTTTGAGATGATGCACATCAAATTTAATTTAGCATGATTAGGTTTACTTCAAATCACTTCAAATCAAAGCTCTTTGAATTAGTTTGTTTAGGATCAATCACTTTGAATCAGTTTAATTTACTACAAATCAATGTCAATAGAGACAACTTAGGCTTGGGAATTTAATCTAGTCACTTAGGATAGATGATCAGTCATGGCCAGGAGACAAGATTTCTTATTAGATGAGATTAGATGGAATGAGATTTTACATAGTGTGACATTACGTATATGTTTAGATATACAACAACAACAAAGTCTTAGTCCTAAAACTTAGGGTTAGCTATGGATACTCGATAGATTAGATTAGGTCGATCACATGAATTCTTTCTCTCCATTATATCTTATCTAAAGTCTTGCTCTTTGTTACTCCCTTAATTGACATCTTTTTTGTTTAATTACTTCTACTAATGTTATTTTTTGACATTTCTCTACTTTTATTGCATTTCCTCAACTAAGATTGATTCAATCTCTTTCTTACTAGTTTGTTACTAGCTTTTCTTTAAATATGACCAAATCATCTCAAGTGACTCTCTCTTCTGTTTAGATATAGATTTAATTAAATTTTAAAGTTAAGGGATGAAAATAATATAATTAATAGTTGAAGGATTTACTGCGAAAATTAAAAGTTAAAACTTATGCAAATTAATATATAAGGAAGAAAATGAAATTGAAATAAATGTATGTAGACCAAAATTTTAGTTTGAAAAAGAAAAAGAATAGAGTATACCTTTAACTCTTAAAATTTGATATTATTTTTATTTTGTTCCTATATGTTTGATTATGTTTTTATATTGGCCATGCCATCTATTTTCATTAGTAATCTAACCAACCATATTTGTTTTTGCTTTAAGAATGAATTTCCTACATTCCACATCATCTTTTTTGAGACCAAATTCCATATCATTTTTAAAACTATCATTTAATGAAATACTTAAACATAAACATTTGAAGGCTATTTAACAATTAGATTATTGTGGGTTCTAGTTAGTTCACATCTTTTTTGAGACCAAATTCCATATCATTTTTAGAACTATCATTTAATGAAATACTTAAACATAAACATTTGAAGGCTATTTAACAATTAGATTATTGTGAGTTATAGTTAGCTCAACTGGTAAAGTTTTTAATAGTTGAATAAAAGATTCGCCTACACCACAAACTAATTGGAGTCTTGGTCGGATGATAAAGTGTTGGGGGATAAATACCTTGGGGAGCTTCCTTGAGTAATTAATATAACATATAGAGACACATTTTAACCCAAAAAGCCTAAGCTTAATGGGTAAGTGCTCAATTATGTTATATTAACCACTCATTCTTCTCATCTTTATTCAATGTGGGACTTCACTCACATGTGTAACCCAACAATCTCCCTCTCACATGTGAGTCTACCTCTCTATGGGCTTCAAGACCTCTCTGTGGGTCATGAACAAGTCCTACTCACTCCCCTTTGCCTAATGGGCTTTTCACTTTATCAACGCATCATCCATGAGTCTCTCGTACGCCATCCATGGGAACAACGTGTCAACTCCGCACATTCATGTCCATGAGAACCTCACACCACACCATTTATTTAGCACCATTAGCAATATTCCTTATTTGGACCTTTTTTTTTTTTTCTTCTCCAAGATCTTTGTGTGTGGGCCGTTTAGGCTTTCTCTGTCCCCGTTAGGTAGGGATCATGAACACCTCACCACCTTCGCCGTACACCACCATAGGGTCTGATATCACTTGTGGAGGGATAAACACCTTGAAGAGCTTTCTTGAGTAATTAATATAACATATAGAGACACACTTTAACCTAAAAGCCTTAAACCCAGTAGGTAAGGGTCGTCAATGGACCGGGTCGGGCCAGCCCAGCCCATTTTTACTTGGTCCATTGGCACAATGGGCTGGGCATAATGGGTTATTAACTAGTTAACGGATCGGGTCGGGCTGAGTTGAAAGAGAAAACCTCAGCCTATGACCCTGCCCATGGGCAATACCCATTTTGTCTTTAGCTAGGTGGGCTATCGGTTGGGCCTAATGGGCTACCCATGGGCTTGTGTTAGCATATTATTTTATTATTTTTATAAGGAAAGAATCAATTTTTTATAAGGGAATAATCAATCTATTTTTTTAAAGGAAAGAATTAAAGAATTTAATACTTAATTACAAATTATTTTTCAATCAAATCTATTTAATTTTTTGTTTTGTTGATGGAAACCTATTTAATTTTTTTATTAAGACTTTAAATAGTTTTTTTATTTTTATCTTTAATAAAAAAAATATCAAATGGTTAATTCAAATTTGCTAGACTACTAGAAAAATATATATTTAGTAAACTAAGTTTAGTACAATTACTTTGAGTATCTTAGTGGTTGATGGAGTTCTCTTAAGAAATTCCTCTATAATATCTTAGGATCAATCCTTCATACACTTCCTATATATTTTTATTATGAATTATGAGTTATTGGACTGGGCCAACGAGTTAGGCCAGTGGGCTGGGCAACGGGTTGGGCTACTGGGCTAGCCCACTGGGTACCCATGGGCATAAAAACTAGCCCACGGCTTGACCCATTGGGCTAGTGGGCTACTAATGGGCCTCAATAACAATGGACTAGGCCGCCCATTAACCCGGTGGGCTGTCGGGTTTCTAGGTCTGGCTATGGGCCATGGACTATTTGATGACCCTTACCAATATGTATGTGTTTAATTATGTTATATTAACTACTTATTTTTCTCATCTTTATTCAATGTGAAACTTCACTTACACGTGTAACTTAACATAAAAAACTATTATTAAGAGCAGATGTCATAGGTTGAAACTCTCTTAAAAAAAAAAAAACAATTAGATTATTAAATCAATTGTAAGACTAATATGAAGACGGAGTCCAACATAAAAGTTAAAAATGAAAATATTGAGTTTCCAAAAAAGCCCAAACTTTAAAGGATCAAAATGTACTTTACTTATTAAAAAAATAGAGAAGGAAAACAAAGACAAAGCCCAAAATGTAAAGAAAGAAAAAAAAAAAAAAAAAAAGAGTATTATGAAAGGAAATAAATAAAGCATCAAATTATCCGCATATAGCCTGAAACATGTGGCACTGTAATGCCACTGCCAGAGAGAGAGAGAGATGAAATTTTTTCGTCTATGCAGTTCAACTTCAACCCCTCCAACTCTCCCATTTCATGAAGCCTTTAGAAATCTTAACGGTCACAATTTTCCCTCTAATTTTAAAAACCCAAAATTATTTTGTCCTTCTCTCTCAACTCCTAAATACACAGTGAATTGCAATTGCAGAGAGAGGACCAAAGGGGAGGCTCCTCTGTCCAGTACTTCAGCTTACGCCGTGCTCGGCGTCGAGTCCGACTGCTCTGCCGCCGAGCTCAAAGCCGCTTTCCGAGCCAAAGTACAATGATTTATCATTTATATCTTATTTGAATAAGTTTTTGCTTTCCTTTTTAAGTGTTTGGTTGCCAAGAAAAGTTGAGGAATAGAAAAAAAAAGGATTTTTGGGTTCTGGGTTTTTGTTGTTTTGGGATTTGGTTGCCAAGAAAATTGGGGAGAGAAAAAAAGGAGTTTTGGGTTATGGGTTTTTGCTGTTTTTTAGTTTGGTTTCCAGGAAAATTGAGAAAATATTAATGAAAATGGAGTTTTGAGTTATGGGTTTTTGTTGTTTTGGAGTTTGGAGAAATGAAGAACTCAGGCAAGCCAATAGGGTCTTTTTTATTATTATTATTGGGTCCCAAAAAATGCCAACTTTGTGATTGAAATTTATAATTTGGAATATTTTATAAATTTCCATAGCCAAAAAAAAGAAAAAGAAAAAAGAAAAAGAAAAAGATTGATGTTTATTGGGGTAATCGGAAGATACGATTTTGATGATAGACAAATCATTATTAATGTGTTTACCAAAATAAATAGCTATATATATATATATATATATATATATATATATATATTAGAGAATTTGTGTTTATATTTGTATGCCTAATTTTTTCTTTTCTGTAATTTCAATTTTGTTACAAAGGTGAAGCAATTCCATCCTGATGTGAATAGAGATTTGGCAGATTCTGATTCAATGATTCGCCGTGTAATTGAGGCATATGAGGTACTAATATTTACAAAAACCTACCAAATTAGTTTCTTTCCCCATTATGCTTTTCTTTTTCTTTTTTCCTTCCAAACATTTGTACATTTAATGTGTGGTGGAAAGAGAAAAGTAAATTAGGGGTTTGATGCGAAATGTTGAATTAAGATAGTGTGAGGAAACTCTCATTTTCATTGGTTATAATTAGTCCAGAATTTTTTTTTTTAAGAAACAAACACACACACACAAGGAAGAGGGAATGGGGTTCCAACACAAAAAGGTTGTTTCACCAATCTCATGTTGTTGTAATAATGTTTTGAATTCTAATTTTTTTTTTTTTTTTTTTTGAATCTTGTTAAATCCAGTTAATACGGATAAGTTTATAGATATCGTTATTGGTTTTGGAATCCCACATAGTTTAGATAAATAACAAGGAGATGCATTAATTCTTATCAAGAATGTTAGTCCCACATTGGTACGAAAAGAAACAGGGAGATGACATAGTCCCTATACATTGAGTGGTGGTGTAGTTTTTGTTTTATGCGTGTAGGAGTTAGACATCAAAGATTTGTTTTGTGTTTAGTGTGAGAAACATGTGAGAGGTATGGTTGTCATCTTGTTTTAAGTAATTTTGCATTAGCAATTGCTATATTCTATGAATAAAACATAGGCACAATACCTTAGGTGCATTACATTAGGCTCTCAAATTTCCAATGCAACCAGATGCTTTACTACTAAGGCACTCGACCTAAGTTTTACTATATGTTATTTGCAGCATCCTTTTATTTTTAATTTTTAATTTTTACTTCTACAATACTTGTCACTACTGATTGTACCTTGTGATTGTTTTGGGCTTGAAAATATGTGCAGATATTATCAAACTACAGCCGATCAGAGATTATTGAGAGGTAAACCCGTTACTATGTTTCTTGAATTTTAGCAGTGATGTGCTAAGATGTGCTTATTTTTTAATTTAATTTATTCTTCCTTTTTCGTTTGCCCAAGCTATATCCATTCAGTTGTTGATTAGGAATGATTAATTGTTGTTTGCTACAAGTACTCAAGCATTTTAACGAACCTGCCAACTTTCTGAACAGTTATTAATAATATATTGTTCTTTACTTTTGATAATATATCTGGGTATACTGTATAGAATATTAACTGATGCGTGGTATTTTACTAGCCCAGCTCACACGCAAATACATATTTCATATTAATTGAGTAAAATGACTTTCTATAAATAATAATCATTTCATTTGGGAACTTAATGATGTAATCTATATGTACTTCATTATTTACCTGTTGTTTCTTTCATTGTACAATTCATCTTTAATTCTTACCATTGAGGTTCCGTTTTGTAGGGAATGTATAGATCCATTCGAAAAACCAGAATGTGAAGCCTTTGATATCTTTGTTAATGAGGTTCTCTGTGTTGGCAAAGGTACTGCTACATTCATTTTATTCTAGAATACACTTGATGGATCTATTGTTACCATATTGCTTGCACATACCTACCACAAAAGAGACACCCCTGGTCATTACCACGTGCACAAAGTACTCTTTTGCTATTCTACCTATTTCTGAAGATCATAAGCTACTCCCTCTGTTGAGGCCAGTTCAGGTTTTTATATTTAATTTTTTAATACTCAACGCTAACATCTGTACAATCTGAAACACATACGCTGCTTATTGAATATCCAATGAAATTTTAGAAATATAACCTCTTTTCATGTCTCTTAATTTTGTGCTATTATGCAAACTAGTAAGTTGACCATGCGATGCACGGATAATTTGGTAATATTTTATATAAAACAGTTTTGGATAGTGTTGTACATATAAAAAAAAAGTAAATTAAATTAGAGTAAAGAAACATATACATTTTGAGATATTAAAAATTAGTTTACTAGTTTCTCTACATATTTATAGCCTTTTCAAGGTAAGATTTTTTTTTTTTTTTTAAGATCATGAAATCAAAAATAAATGCAAAAAAGTAACGGGACCATAAAAATCAATTAATTTGTGTTGTGTTCACATATTTCATATTATGAAATGAAAGTATGTCCAACTCTCTCACTGTCTTCCACTCATTGATAGTGCGACATTTAACATAGTGTGGACTAGTGTGTATACAATTGTCTTATAGATGATTTAAAACCATGGTAGAATATGGATTTACATTGCATACCAAATATTTTCTCTACTTATATACCCAAAACAAAAACTATCCAACCAAATTACCCAAACCTAAATCATATTTAAGCCCCTAATTTAAAAAGAAAAAAAAAATACTTGTAGGGGTTTCGGCGTCTTGATGGTAGTGGGAGGCCAATATGACAGAGGCGGCGGCCCCTCAAATTGCTCTTTCTCTCTCTTTCAAATGTTTTGTCAGTCTCAAGTCTTTTATTTTGGTAATATGTCATGAAACAATGCGTTTTATTTAACAACCCGCAACATTTTTGTGTCTCTCTATCTCTCTCTAGGGCCTTATCTGGTTAGTTATTATTATTAGTCCTTAATTATTTTTTTTTTTGCTTTTTTTTAAATATTAAAATGACGGGTATGCTAAAAGACATGAAGAAGAGAGAAAGGTGTGGTGTAAGCTTAGGCAATTAATGAGAGACTAACGAGATAATAGTAAAATAAGTTAATGTAAATTTTTAGGTAACAGTAAAAAAAACTTAATGAAAGAGGTAAGAAAAGGTTAAATGCAAGATTAGAGTGCCACTTGGCAAGACCTTATGCACTCTCGCATGAGGTCTCCGCTTTTATATATATATTGATTGATTGATTTGGTAAACTGAGAAATACTTGTTCAATCATATGACCATATTCTAAAACTTTTTATAATTAAAAAATTACTACATCAAAGGATTATCAACCTTTTGGTATGAGTGTACTGCCATATTTGTGAAAATCACTTTATTAAAAAAAAATCCATTTGATGTTTATCATTTAACTTATTTTTCTAATCAAAATGTGATATCTTTTGTTCTTCCTCTCCCACTCATCTATGCAATTTTCGAATCATCTGCAGGGTGTCCATATTCATGTGTAAAAAGGGCACCTCATGCCTTCTCATTTGCGTCTACTGGAGGTGCTAGGGTGTCTTCACAAGGTTGGTTAATTCTCTTATTTTTCCATTCCTTGTGAGCTCGTATGTTGTTAGAGTATTAGGTGCTAGGATGTGAGCTTATATAAAGGTTGCTCTTGTGAAGAGTGCCAAGGCAGCTAATGGTTGAGCTATATCGTCTCAAACAAGAGCCAGGGAAATATTGATGATTTTTTTTTTCCGCATATGCAATATCTGTGGGATCAAATTTCACTATATGAACCAACATGGATTATGCATGCAATGCCCAAAATTTCGTGAATATCAGGAACAACTGAAAAAGATTTCTGTTTTGCCTTCAATTGAAAAAGTTTTCAAGGAGCTTGTACAAGAGGTAACATTTACACCTCTTTTGATCTTGGCCTTGTAACCCGATCTTGGTCATGTCATCCCTTGATCCACCTTCAGCATCTTATCTTATCACTTATCTGCAACTTGTCAGAATGAGTGCTTTGATCGCTTTGGCTCTCTGCGATCTAACTCTAAATATGATCATTCTCACTTCTGCACCTTCTGCAGGATTTGAGAACATTTTATTGAATACTGAAGAAAGCATGCCTGTGTCTCTCAATCCTCAGCTGCCATGGCCAACATCAACAGCATAACATTGCATTCTCCAACTCCATCACCCAACACCAGTAGTTTTGGCAAGTCTTGCAACTCATGTTTACACTAATGGCAATTGGCCTAAAGACTCTTTTCAATAACGTTTTGTCCCATTCTCAGGGTGCATCCTCTTCTATTATTTATGTTGCACTAGTTAAACACTCATTTTGATATCTTGACCTTGCTTGCTGCAATCATATTGCACCTGATTCTACCTCTTGTACTATACAAACCCATACTTTTCATATGCCTATCAATCACATCGCCAGTGGCTCAACTATGACCATTATAGGCATCGTTTCTACTACTCAATTATCTATTTCAAATGTTTGTCTTATGCCTAAATTTTCGTTAAATTTCTTATATGTTGGTCAATTGTGTGAGCTAGGGCTTCACATAAGATTTTCTTCTATTGGTTGTGTTGTACAAAATCCTCAGATAGCATATAGACCATTGGGACAAAACTTTAAGTTGGATGGCTTTTTCTTCTTACATCTTCACACTTAGTTGTCTTTGTTACGTCCACTCACACAGTATCACCTCTTTGGAGTAGTGGTATTCACGGCTAGGTCATGCTTCTCTATGTTGGGTCCAAATTTTAGTGTCTAAGGGTATGTTAGATTAGGTCTCTTTTTGATCCTTTGATTGTTATCTCATCCTATCTTGGAAAACAATAGGCTTTGCCTTTTAACAAAAGTGAGTCTTTTGTGTCTGCGCCATTCAAGCTCATTCACTCTAACGTATGCAGAGAATCTCCTATTCCTACTATAGGGGGACTTTGTCAGTTTTCTTGATGACTTTCATGTTACACATGGATATTTTTTTGTTAAAATTTTTCTGAGATATTTGATATTTATCATGAGTTTACCAAAATGATTGAAGGTTCTCAAAATCAATCTACTGATTTGAAAATATCCTATAGTACAAACAACATGACTTCCTAGTGTTTGCAAATTATATAGAATCATTTCTTATACATCTTATTGAAGAACTTCACAGAAAGATGGTTGAGTAAAATGTAAACTTCGATATACTTTGTTTTTCATACTCATTCTTTTTGCATCTATTATTGCATCCTTCTCACGCAAAACTGCACCTGCTGTTATCCATGAGGACAAGAAATTTTTTGTATAATATAGCTGCTATACAGGATGGTGTCAAGGATATTTTAGAAAAAGAAAGTAGAAGAATTTGAAGAAAGGCACAAGTTGCCAGTTTGGCTTTTTATTCATTTGGTAGTTCTAATAGTATTATAACTACTTTTAACATTAATTTGATCAAATGATATTAATTAAATTTCAGCTTTCAAACATATGTGCATATGATTAGGTCATGGTGAAGACTACCAAGTTCAGCTTGCAGTAGGTCAGTGCCCAAGAAGTTGTATCCATTACGTTACGCCTTCACAGAGGATTATCTTAGAGGAGCTACTAGACAGGTAGATAGTCATATCTCTTACCTTCCTGGAAATCACTGTTGACTGTTGTAGGCGCAAAAATTGAGACAAATGAACTGTATATAATCACTTCACTGTAGCCACACTTGTGAAAGAAATATAGCTAGCACGTGTTCTTGATTCAGCTTGATTAGTGTATAACGTGCATTCTCATGCACCATATCTATTACAGCCAAAAGACCAGGATAAACATACTTGTTTGTGCCATGAATAACCTTGATGTGATCACATATCACTGACACATATACTATCTTACAATTTTGGGATATCTCTTATGGCTTCTAACTATGATTTCTATTTCTGGTTTATTTGATCTCTTAGTATCTTGAGCGTGCCTTATAATTCATCAGCCGAGGCAGAATTGCTTTATTCTCTTCTAGTTAAAGCCAAGTTTGAAAACAATCGGTACCAAAAGCCGAAGAAGCAACCCAAAACTTCAACCCAACATGTTGATTGGTTTTAACATTTGGATGCTGATGTTTGTATGCTGCTTCAAATTCATGGCCAATCACACCCAGATTACTGGAGAATATGGAAGCTGATATTGCTTATAGATGCCTCCAATCATCTATGTGAATACTGAATGTTGGTGATGTCAATTTAACTCATCATTGATCTGACTCCCTGCTTGGGGTTGCGTTCTTGTAAAGTGCATCTACATTGAAAAACATTGTAAAATCCTTTTTCTCCCACCACTCCCCCACCCTCGTGCATGGGAGGAAGGGGGAGGGGGGTTTGATTGGATTTATGTCAATGGCATATGTATGAAGTTAGAAGTTTACATTTCATTTTTGTTATTGTTACAGAATCTACCATATTTTTCTAAAGGAAGTTCAGTAAGTACTAAAAATTGCTGTGATATCAATTGATTATCCTCTTATGCTCCATGAAATAGTTCTTTCCTTGCTAAACCTACCTTAATTACAAGCTTCTAGTTGGTCAGCTCCTCATCTGCTATAGGAAGGGTAACACTAATTTGTTTCTATGAGTGAAGTTCTTGTGGTTCCACCACCACATTCAGCACCATGGCATGCCATTCAGTGAATAAAAGAGGATGATCAAGATCATATGGTTCTCCACAATCCTCACTTTCAGTCTTCAGACGTGGTTCTCATGCTTTTCACAGCATATGAAAGTCAAACAAACCTAGAAACTGTAATATGATGCCTAAAGCCATGATGCAGAATCTTCTTGTGGATTAGTATCCAAGTGACTGAGACCATGCCAAACGATCGTGTATTGTGTGTGCCTGCATGTGCAGGTTTGGGTGTGTGGTGGTTCACCAATAATTAAAGACAAAATATTTGTCCCAAGCCACATTTGATAAGTCATTACTCAATGGAGAGTTGGGAGAAAAAGAATATAAGCATCATTGCTCAATATAGGATTATAGGCTTAGAAGGAAAAATGAAGGGATGGGAGAGAGAGAGAGGAACACTGATTGTGCTTTAATTTGGTGCATCTTGCATCATTTCCAGCTACATCATTGAAGAACAGACTATTTCCTCACCACCCCCCCCCCCCCCCCCCCCCCCCCTTACAAAAGAAAAAAGACATTGAAGAACAAACACTTGATTGAGATTATGTAATTTAAATATGGGAAGAAGTACTGTCAAATAGATTTTTTTTTTTTTTTACCATCTTTTGATTGTATTACAACATTATATAAGAATCACTACTACAAATTGAACTGCACCCTTGATCGTGAAATATTGAAATCCAAATTATGCATTATAATTTAGAATTCAAGCTACAGAATTTATTGAATAATATTGTTGGATTGAAATATATTGATTCTAAACAAATGCAAAGGGCCTTTCTCTATACATAATAAAAGAAGAAAATAGAGGACTATTTTGAAATGGCTTTCATGAAGCGATTTAATGAAGAGAAGATGCCCACTGCATTATCAAATAAAGATGGACCTTGCCCTGACTTCTCCTCTACATCTCCATATATTATCTGCATTGATAAGCAAAAAATATTTTAACTTTGTTTTAACAGTCCACTCACACAAGATTTAACAATTCAAATAATAATATTGATAATATTAGTCCATCTGTTCTAATGAGACATTCTAAAAATTTAGTAGCAACCTACCTCAAGATCCTCAGCATCAGGACGACTTATGAGTTCTTTAGCAAGAAGATATCTATTTGGCCTATCCTTGTCATCGTAGAAGACCTTCCATAATCTTGTAAATGATAAGAAAACAGATTCAGACCTTGGGAAGGTCGGCCGGCCAGAAAACAAGGGAAATAGGACCAAAAATAAAACTCTTGAGAAGGCCGGCCAGATTTTTGACTTAGCCCTGTTTGAGGGTGGGACTGACAAAATCAAGAACTTGGGCTCTGTTCAAACTTCAAAGAGTTAATGCTTGAATTTGGTCAATCATTTGACTTTGAATTAGTTTGTGGCCTTCATCTATCATTTTGTGATCACATGAAAGAATCACATAGCAATGCATGGATCATAGCATATGGTTATTTATAGAGAACCAGATAAAAAGCACAATCTAAATTGTAAAGCCTGTAATCTGTAATTCAAGTCATATCAATTTTATCCTTTTTGAAATATCACCAACAAATAAATTCCCTTGCTTGCTTTGATCAATCCTTAATCTAAGAGTTAGAAGATCAGTTTGTATTCAGCTCCCATCTGATTGGTGTTCATGTGCAAGTAACTGGAGTTGCAGTTAGCTAAGCACAGTATAGTCTGACAGTAACTATTAATAAGGTGCCCATGAGATGTTAGGAAGTCAGTAAGATGCAAAATGGCCCTTACCCTGGATAACACCTAAACAAAGCTCCGGATGGCAGAGGTTTCATTGAGTATACTGTTGTAAAAGTGCTGCACAAAAAAAAGATAAGAGTTGTTAATTTGATATAATTCTAAACATGTAGACAATTGATACAAAAGTTTAACACAAAGAGTTTATGTAGAGCTACTGATCCTTTAAACAATTCAATTTCTCACTTAAATGGGTTTAACTGAAAGGAAAACTGTGAGCTAGTTTGAAATGTAGAGAGAAAGCAAAACATTTTTGTCTATTAACTTGAACAGATGGAAAGGCTTAGTCCATTTATTAGGCTTGCTAACAATTAATTGACTTCAAAAATTAAGGAACAAGCTATTTTGAAATGTAGAGAGAAAGCAAAACATACCGTAAAAAATACCGCCTTAACTTCCGAACATTAAAACCAACTCCAACATCTTCGCTGATGAGACGTGGGTTCCACATGATGAGAGGCCTTGGCTGCCATTATATAATATACTGTGAGGAAAAATTCTTTCTAGCTTGAGGGAGACATAATGAAAACCATGACAGTTTCCTAATGATGGTATGAGAGAATCTTTCTGAAAGTACAACTTTTGAGCAAATTCCATCACCATATAATTGAAATATGAGCAACTTAGCTGATGCAGTGAAATCAAATATTCCTAGATTAAAAGAATAAAAAGATAAATGAAGGAATATTAGATTAGAATACACCCTAAGCCATAGTACAAAACAAATACAAAGGTTGGACAAAATGTTACCAATATAATCTAAAAGAGTCAAACAAACTATGTAGAAAATTGCAGTTGCTACAGTTTGAGCACAAACAACTTATTTTATTTGATGTTCATAATCAGATATCATCAAAGACGCATATGGATAGGACCATTCAGTTTATCACTGTTAGAAGCCATGACATGAAAAATTGATTGTTGTATACATATGTGTCGGCAAAATTTAATTCAGATATTACCAATCTAGAATTGTTTGTACATGAGGATCATGCTAATAACAGAAATGAGGTGTATGGTGACCACCACTTCTAATAAAGGACTGAGGAGATCAAATCATTACCGGGTCATCTGAGAGGTCAGATGCAATTCTCTCTACATATTCCAACATCTGGTAGTCAGGAACAACCATAACCACAATTTCATCTTCACTTTCTACAGGCTTCCTATCACTTAAGCTGTATAAAATGAGACAAAATATTGCATGGCTGAGTCATGAAGTTCAATTAATCAATAATCAAGTAATTCAGTCGAATTTCATAAGTACAATTTTCAATACAAAAATCAATAGAAGGAGAAATATGAACAACAAAGTGCCAGATTTGTTTGGAAAAGGATGGCTAGCCAAGCTACCAATCATGCTCAAAGGAATTTCAATAGGGAGGTCAACATTACCTGGCAAATCCAAAAGTGGCATCTTTCCACCGGTATTTTAGAAGTGCAGCAGCACCAGCATCTGGAAATATGGCTTTAATTCTCTAGAAATTAAATTTATAGAACCAAGTAACTGAGATCACAATTATTAAATAGTAAAACTAAAATTACAAATTACATAAAAGTAATGGAGAATACATTATTAACCAATATAACATTGCGAATTATAATCAATTCCTTAAGATAGCTTGCTTACACAAGGAGTGCTACTCTAAATATGGAAGCATCACCAGTCATATGTCCCTAGGACGAGTGAAACTAAGACTGTTTTTTACTTTTCTTTTTGTTACCTACTGGAATTTCCAACTCCAGAATAAAGTTAGGTAGATCCTCCTTCACATATTAATTCATTCTCTCATACTATATGGTTCCAGTAAGTCAATCCCAAACACTAAGTTTCTTAACTTCAAGCAAAACTTTGAAATAACCTGACATCCTGTCTCTTCAATTAGTGTATCCAAGAAAATCCTTGACAGATCCCAGAGCTCAGCTTGTGCACCTTCATCATCTAGAAACTGCAACTGAGGAATTAGGAGCTCAACCTGTAAAAAAATAGCCAAGCTATAAAAACAAAAGAAAAGTGCAGACAAGCAACTGAAGTGGACTAACCAACTGAGCACAAGTTTTTCCATCTCTGCTGTGATTAAACTTTTTTCTCTTTCAAGAGAAATGCTCAAAATTTTAATACTATTTTACATTTCAAAGGTCAAATATTAATCTTTCCCTCAGACAGGTTTAAGCTAAATTTTTTGCAATTATTATTTGGAAACAAGGTTTAATTGGTTGATATTTTAGATAAGCCAGTATTAAAACTCAGAAAATGATAAGGTAAAACTTTTAAATTTTTTGCACCTTTAGAGACTATTATTGCATTAATATCTCTATTTAAAACTCCACAATTGCTTTTGATGCTGAGTCTTCAATAGAAAAGAAAACATCTCACTTGGGCAGGACTGCTTTTTAAAAATTTGAAATATTTCTTTACTTTTCTCTTCATTTGACTCATTTAAGCTTCTAACTGATGGCCATGGAAAAAACCAAAACAAAAGAACTGCTTCCATTTCAAATCAATAAAACTAAAATTTTGTTGCCACCTACTATGGCTCTCATTCCTCCAGAAGACAGAAATAGGCCACTTGCTTGACTTGATTGCCGGACTGCTCCTTCCAAGTCAGGAGGCAAGCAACTGAAACATAAAATAAATCATTAGTGATTTTCCTTTCACTTATCACCTTCAAGGCCAAGAAACAAGAAGTTCAGTAATCCAAAAATGACAATTTATATACTCCACTCAACCAAACATAAATAAATAAAAATTTTTAACATAAAGGCTAAGGGCTTTTGCATTATCGATGTTACACTAAACCCAAAACTTTAAAATTATTACCTTGTATAAAGGTGGACAACCTCCAGGGCTAATATTAGGCTAATAGCCAAGCTTACCAGTTTGATCATGAACCACTTGAGCTTAGATAAGCTGCTCAGCCTTTCCAAAGGCTAATCCTAATTACCACCCAAAGAGATGAAATTATTTCCCACTTTCCTTTATATCCCAATTGATCATTGGACATGTTAAGTAAATTATCACCATAATCTCCAAATTATTACAATAAAGATGAAAATAGACTGGTGTACCAAAATCTGAAATTGGCAACCTCTGACTACATATTAAAGACACAAAATGATTACGGTGAGATTAGCACAATTAAACTGATTTCAAATGTCTAATAAACAAAACCAAATGGTTTATTCTCTCCGAAGGCCCCATATTTGGCTGTTTATCTAACCATGCATGGTCACTCAACTCTGAGAGAAGGAAACTTGAAACCCAAAAAGAGGCAATACCCAGATAAGCTGAGTAACTCTAAGTGTCTACAAGAAACAAAACCTGTCATCTTCTTCTACTTCTTCTTGAACTGTTTGTGGTTGTGCTGGCAAAGTAGAGGGTGTGACTGCTTCAACTTCAAGACTGTCTAGGGGAGGCTCACCTTGGAACTTGTCAAACTTGGCACGTATCCTTGAGCTAGACCCAGCTTTGGTAAGTGAAACTCCATAGTGCCCATTAAGGATAGAGTGAGAAAAAGATAAGGAAAAGTGTGTGGTGGAGGATGAGTTGGGCAGTGATGCAATGGAGCAACAGTTGAAGAAACAGCAACTTGAATAATATGAAGAAGCCATGAAGTTTGCTAGAGCTACTCCAAGGCCAAAGCCATAGAACACAACATACTAAAACTGGTTTTTTATCAAAATTTTGTTGGTTGTTGTTTGATTTTGACTGTCAATTGTCATGGACAAAAAGCTTTGTAGTTTTAGTATGCATTTGGTGTGGTTAGAAGCTGCCACACCTTCATAGCAATAGATCCAACAACTATCTGCCACGTCAACAAGAGGCACGTGAACTTTAGTTTTTTACTGTTTAGTTAGTGAAAATATATTTTGATAACCAAGTTCTATTTCTTTAGATTAATGATGTGAAGCAGAAGGGTGTTATGGATAATCTATGGATTTTCTTTTTTAATCATTAAATGGTAATTGTTTTGTAGTAGAATATGTATTTTTTTATTAATTTTTTTTCCCTTAAACTTTGCATGAATTTTGTTTTTTGTTTCTAAACATTTAAAAAAAAAGAATTTGCACTTAAACTATTGAAAATATTTCGCTTATTAATTTAAAATTTCAAAAGTTTATTTTTTTATTAATAAAATATCATAAAAAGTACTTTTTTTCATCATTATCTTCATTCCTATTGTTAAAAAAAAAATATCTTTAAAAAGTTTCTAAATGAAAAAACGAACTCTTTTTAAAATTTAGGGACAAAAAGTAAAATATATGTAAGTTCCTGCGAATAGGGATGAGAGTCAGGGTTCAAATTTTCAGAAAAGAGTTTCACATACATACATATATATATATATATATATATATATATATTAAGCTATAGTAAAATTCTATCTTAGATTTAAAAAAAAAAAGTGATTTTACTTTTGTGAAGTGAAGATATTGGGTATTGAAACCCGAACATTTGTTCAGCACAAAAGTGGTAATTTCATTAGACCAAAAATTCATAGACTATTGTTGTTTAATTGATAGAAAAATATTAATATTAATCCTAAATGTAATAAAAACTCAGATATTTGGATGAAGAAAACTCAAAAAATTTCGAACTCCAAAAATTAAAGTTGTCAATTGCTATAAAAGCAACAAATAATAATAATAATAAATAAAAGAAAAATTAGTAAAAAGATAAGAATATTATTGTTGACTCATTGAGTAAAAAAGAGGGAAAAAATCATTATTCACTTTTTTTCCCTTAATCAAAAAAGGAAAGCAAAGGAACAAAAACATTAATGTGATATGGATAGGATCATAGGACCATTTAAGTGGTGGATCGAATCGGGTCTCCAGTAACCCATTGGGTCACCCCGCTTACCCAAAAATTTCAAAAAATACATACTACTATATATATAAATGGAAAAAAAGGCAAGCAACGCTCCACAAAGAAAATTGATATATAATATAGCCGTTAGAAACAACAGCTATTTCAAGATTTCAATCGGACGGCTCACATTCTTCGCAATTCAAACTTCAATTCAATCAAAACCCTCCGTTTCTCTTTACCTCTCAAAACTCACACACAAAACACACACACACACACTCTCTCTCTCTCTCTCTCAGATCTTCGCGTTCTTCTTCAATCTCTCTCTCTCTCTCTCTCTGTCTGTGAAATTCATAGTTTTTGCTCTGAGTTCAAAGCCATGGAAGGTACTCGCTCTCTCTCTGTTTTCTCTTTCGCTTTCGTTTTCTTGATCCAACGGTTCGATTTACAAGAAATCGTTTTTGTTTTTCTTTGATTTTTCAGATCGGACGGTAGAAATTCTCTCAGAAAACTGTGAATGCTTCGATTCAAATCGCTATCTGAAGCCTTTGTCTCCCTCTGCTTCAGGTTCACATTTTCACTAAATTTTTCGCTTTCGTTTTCGTTTTCTTGTTCTTAAATTCCAAGAAAATTTAAATTTCTGCTTTTGTTTTTGTGTTTTTTTTTTTTTTTTTCTTTTCTCCATTTCAAGAAAACATCGCTTTGAGATTTTAAGTTTTTTTTTTGGGTTTCAGTTCAAACCCTAGAGGATTCAACTATTCACTCAGGTTCGTGTTTCTTTGATTTCGTTGTAATAAAGTGTAAATTTTGTGGTTCAATTCTGTTGTGACAAAGATTAGGGTTCTTATTTATTCATTTCATTTTGCTTTCTGTTTAATTGAAGATTGTGAAAAAAAAAAGATTTATAAGAAAGTGTAGAATTGAGGTGTTTTGGATTTTCTTTGTTGATTAGGTTTTCATTTTCTTTTTGTTTCCTTCCAATTCTGTTTTCCAATTTGTTTGAAGGTTTTAGTAAACTAAAGTGTTATATTTTGAGGTCCAATTTTATTTCAGAGCAAACCCTAGAAACCCCAACTTGTGACTATGTTTTAGGGTTTTTTTTATTTGCTTTTATAATCTTCTCTCTTTAATTCAACAATAAGAATCAGCATTAAAAAAATAGATGAAATTCACGAAAATGTATAATTGAAGTGTTGAATCTATATAGTGCTTTTATTGAATTATCTAAACCTTCTGTTTGGTAGCTGAGAAAATTTGGAAAGAAAAGTCCCTATATCATTTCTTTCAATACAGTTTTGTGTACTGCAAGTGAAGATTTCACCAATTGTTTGTGTTAGATAGAGTCATTTTACTTTTCTAATGTGTGTTACTGATTCTGTTGTCTTTGAAATATTGCTTCAGAACAAATTGAGGAAAATACCGATTTAATAGATGATAATAGTTTGTCAAGTGGAATCCAAGAAACTACTCCAGACCAGGGCCACACCCTACCAATATTGCAGAAAATCATTGATTTAAGCACCAAAGTTCAGGTAAATTTTGGGTATAGCCTCATTCGTCATTTAGTTGATGAGTAAACTCAGAATAGAAAGTAGATAGAGATTTTCATTCATTATTAGTTTCTATGTTGTTTTCCTATTAGGGCCTAGTAAAGTTTGGGGGGTTTTTTTTGGGTTCCTTTATAACATTGGCTTCCTTTCTTCATGTGTCAGAATCTGAAGAAAGAGCACACTGTCCTATCTGATCAAGTGAAGCAAACTACAGATTCCTTTCCTGGCCCTGAAGTCGTGAACACTCTTCAGCTTCTCAGTGAGTGTCCAACGCTGATTTGTAACCGTCCTTTTTCAATTTAATGGTAATTTATTGTGTTTTTTTTTTTTTGGTACATTAGATACTGAACATGAACTTCTAAAGAAGAAGTATCTTCAAGAGTCATCTGAACGTAAGAGGCTTTACAATGAAGTGATTGAGCTTAAAGGCAATATCAGGGTCTTCTGCAGATGTAGACCTTTAAACCAAAATGAAATAACAAGTGGGTCTACTTCTATAGTTGATTTTGACTCATCTCAAGATAATGAGCTGCAGGTCATTTGCTCTGACTCTTCCAAAAAGCAATTTAAGTTTGACCACGTGTTTAGGCCTGAGGACAACCAAGGTACCTTGTGACTGATCCTGTTACTGCCAATAATTAAAATATTGCTGACTATGTTCTGGAAAGATCAGTTGATAGATTTTAATTGTTTTAAGTTCTTAATTCTGGCTTTTTATGACATGCAGAGGCTGTTTTCGCTCAAACTAAGCCTATTGTGACTTCAGTGCTGGATGGGTTTAATGTCTGCATATTTGCCTATGGACAAACTGGAACAGGGAAGACATTTACAATGGAGGGAACACCTGAAAATAGGGGAGTCAACTATAGAACTCTGGAGGAGTTGTTTCAAATTTCTGATGAGAGAGGTGGCATTATGAGATATGAATTGTTTGTTAGCATGTTGGAGGTTTACAATGAGAAGATTCGGGACCTACTGATTGATAACTCCAACCAACCTGCAAAGAAGTGAGTTCTTTTCAGCTTTATATTCTTTATTGACTAGGCCCTGCAACACTGCAAATATTTATATGAATCAGACCTTCACTTGCCATTAAATTGATTTTTTTTAAAGCGGTACTACCAAAAAATATATTGCATTACTAGATGAAAAAGATATTATTAAGAAAAGTGTACAATTATGACCGCAACCATGGATGGACCTGGAAGTGATTGATATGCTGGCAGACAATTGGGCCAGAAGCTGGATGTGATAATTATCACTAACGCGCTTGATTCACAGCCTTCTTTTTATATTGATTGAGCTAACACGACTAAACTTCCTTTGCCTGAGAGCTTCTGTTTATTTGGAGGAGCTATCAATAGATTTGGATAGTTCAGTGCTGATGTTATTGGATATTTGCAGTCTGAATTTAAGCATAGGATGAATTCAGAAGAGGCCGTAAAATAATATTTAATTTTATGCGGATGCAGGTTGGAGATCAAACAAGCAGCAGAGGGAACACAAGAAGTCCCGGGACTTGTTGAAGCTCATGTTTATAGTACTGAAGATGTTTGGGAACTGATGAAGTCTGGAAGTCGAGCTAGATCTGTGGGATCCACCAATGCTAATGAGCTCAGCAGCCGTTCTCACTGGTAACTTTTGTACACTTAGCTATCTTCATTTTCTGTTACTTGTTTTGCATCC
The DNA here is from genome assembly GCA_032727855.1 of Quercus ilex subsp. ballota. NCBI lineage: Eukaryota > Viridiplantae > Streptophyta > Magnoliopsida > Fagales > Fagaceae > Quercus > Quercus ilex. The sequence goes on along the minus strand of CM064910.1, from coordinate 6,875,553 downwards.
GTCAAAAAATTTAGATAATAAAAAAAATGAAATAAGAATATATTCCTTGTGTATTGTGGTAACAACTAAAAGTTTCTTCTCCTGTAGCTTGTTGCGAGTGACTGTTAAGGGGGAAAATTTAATAAATGGACAGAAGATAAGGAGTCACCTATGGCTAGTGGACTTGGCTGGTAGTGAGCGTGTGGGTAGGATTGAAGTTGAAGGTGAAAGATTGAAGGAATCTCAGTTCATTAATAAATCTCTCTCAGCGCTTGGTGATGTCATTTATGCCCTTGCATCTAAAACAGCCCACATTCCTTACAGGTAATTCTCTCATTCTCTTTCATGCACGCGCGCGCGCGTGCGCACACACATTATCAGTCTTTTTATTTAATCAAGATATCTCATTCTTTTGTTTCAAACCAGGAACTCCAAGCTCACACATATGCTGCAGAGCTCTCTAGGTTAGTATTTTGCATAGCATATTAATTTACTATGAGTAGATCCTCTAGGATTGGTTTTGCTGTTAATCCTGCGGTCCTGGAATCACCAGGATTGCTGCAGAAGATCTAAGAACAATATTAAATGTCCAACTCTTTCGGAGCTGTGTGTGTATTCTGTCTCTTAATGCACATGCTAACTAAAACTGGAATTGCAGGAGGAGATTGCAAAACCCTGATGTTTGTCCAGATCAGCCCAAATTCAGCAGATCTAGGTGAAACACTTTGTTCACTAAATTTTGCCAGTCGAGTCCGTGGAATTGAGAGTGGCCCTGCACGCAAACAGGCAGATCTTAGCGAGCTTTTCAAGTACAAGCAAATGGTATGTTCAATAAGGCAATTTTTGTCAAACTTAATTCTTTGTAGTTTTGAAATGCTGCAACTCAGATTTCAAATCAACAGGCAGAAAAGCTCAAGCATGACGAGAAGGAAACAAAGAAATTACAGGATAATTTGCAGTCTTTGCAGTTAAAGCTTTCGGCCAGAGAACATATCTGCCGAAATCTTCAGGAGAAGGTATTATAAGTTTCTGATTTTACCTAAAACACCAGTCAATATCTGGTTTCTTGTTAATTCTACTGGTTAAACAAGTAACTGATTTTCAACAGGTTCGAGACCTTGAGAACCAACTAGCAGAGGAAAGGAAAACCAGACTAAAACAGGAAACTAGAGCTTTTGCTGCTGCTACTGCTCAGCCCTCTGGATTTTCATCTCTAAAACAAGCAGCACTGAAGACTATAACAGAGAAGAGGCCGCCATTGGCTCCTTCAAAAGTGAGGTTGCCACTGCGGAGAATTTCCAATTTCCTTCCCCCACCATCTCCTGTTCCGCCTCGAAAAGCTGGAACTGCCAATCCTCTCGTCGCAGCTTCAGCAGGTGGCAAAGAAAATATTCCCAAAACAACGATGGCAGCAACAAATGCGAAAAACCTTATGAAACCAAGACGGTTTTCTGTTGCTGTCAGACCACTTCCTTCAACAACAACACAGGCAATTCAGCCTAGGAGAAGGGTCTCCATTGCTACCATCCGTCCTGAATCCAACACTTATATGACAACTCCACTCCACAGCTCTGCCTCTCGATTCAAAAATGGCACTGCAATGGGCCGGCAGTCATTTGTGAGAGACCCACGGAAGGCACGGTACTCACGGTTGTTCTCTCCAATGCCAGAGTTAAGGACAGCAGGAGAGACAACGCCAACTGCTGCCATGAGGAGCAGTAGTAAGTTCATGGGGAGTCCTCCAACACAGGCTGGTTCATGGAAGTCAAAGCATCCAACAGTTGTTGCACTACAACGGAAACCATTAGTGTGGAGTCCTCTCAAGTTGAGAGGCATGAAAAATAACAGGAGGCCATCATTGTTGCCCTCTCTCTAACTGAGATACAATGAGCCATGTTTTCAGAGTCTATATTGTCAAACGCCTTGTAACCATTGTTCCCCCAATTTTTCTATTGTTTTTTTTTTTTCGTTCTTTTGGGACATTATTGCAATTGTATGCTTCTTGCTTACTTAAAATCAGTCAATTCTATGAGATTGGGATGCATTTGCTTTGTTTCTTTGTGTATAATTCCCAATTGGATAACATTTGGAAAGAGAATAAAATCTTCTATCCAGATATTAGGAAAGTACAGTGTAGTACTCTTTAATATATACGAGTGCATGTTTTGTTGGAAATTAATTATGTTTGATGTCCTCTGCTGAGATTTAGCTAATACCTTTACGAGAGTGCATGGCATTGCTTCAATAAGTGTTTATTTTATTTTATTGCAGAGTAGGTAAAAAAGCCCCTCAGCCATCAAACACTCCCAAGGATGATGGTTTACTTCTTTCTCCACGCACCTTTGGAGTTGCTCCCTTTACATGTAGCAAGTTTTATAGAAGGAATCTTTTCAATTTAAATAAATTTGGTCTTCGACATAAGCAATACTTTCAAGTCTACAACAAAAGTGAAGAAAGCAATACATTATAATGCCTTCATTAGCTTTGACAATATCCATAATCAGTTGACAAATTGGATAGCACAAAAGACTTGTCAATATGGATATCACAAAGATGGCCACCTTGCATGTGTTTCAATACCACAAACTGAACCTAGCTGAACAGGCATTAAAAGTTTAGTTGCAAGTCTTTCTTCTTTTTTTTTTTGGTAGAATAGTTGCAAGTCTTTCATTATCACAAAGATGCATCTTTCAATATAACCGTTATATGATAAGTGCGCCTTCTTATATAGGATGAACTCTCCCTCAAGCTTGAGGTCTAATTTTTTTCTAGTAGGACCCTCATTTACTTCAGCTTTACTGACTAACAAACTTGTTTCCTTCAAATCCATATTGTTACTAGCATTTGTCACTGCAGAATTAACCAATTTCAGAATCGGATCACATGCTCGGCAAGGCATGAGTTCTAGTATCATAAGTGTTTCCTCATAGGAATGTCCGCGAATCTGATCAGTTACTCTCCGCTCTCTGTTTGTGGACATAGGCATGTATCAACCAGTTGCATAGCTTCTGCATAAGGGTTCTGCTTCCCCTTCTCCGTCACCATGCCTGTAGCATTAAATAAGTATATGAAACTTTTTTATTCAGAAGGGAATCATCACCTGAAACTAATTTCTCTGTTTCATTTCCATTAAATTATCTAACTACATTTATCAAACACAACAGCATGAATACCTAAGAGTAATATATGAACATACTGAAAAAATGTGAATCATTAATATATGAATATATACATATAACAGCGTGAATATCTAAGAATAACAATTCTTTGTCCCAACATCAAGAAGCTACATGCGTTAAAAAACAAGCTTTCTTAATTGTGTTGATTTAGTTCCTCAAATTTCAAAATCAATCATGTCTTCCTTCAGTCTCTTTTCCATATAAAATTTAATTAAATCAATAGTTGAAACTTCAAATTGATTTAATTTCGAAATTTTTACACTTTCTATAAAAACCCTTTTAACATATGCTCCACTAGCCACATCATCAGTAATTTAAAAATTGAGAGAGTAAATTAACACAATTAATACTTAAGGGACCAAATTCAATTTACACTATAATTCGATGAACAAAATGGTAATTTAACCTTATATTATACAGTATGTATAATGTTTCAGATGCTAAGTCCCACTTCGGCAAACCCTATTATTTTTATTTAGTCGTATTAGACCTTAAACTTTAGAAACGATAATCTAAAACAAGAAATCTAAATATTAAACTACTAACAAAGCAACTTATATAAAAACAATAAAATAAAATAAAATAATGAGAGTATAATTTTGATTGGTGTCTATTATTTTTTGTGGATTTTCCACGTTAGATAGAGAAACTTTGAGAGAGCGAGAGATCGTAAAAGAATCAAAAACAAGTTTTCTATTAATGGTTTTTAACATACATGAGCAAAGTATTTTAATTATCATGACTTATAAAAGTAAGTGTTTTAAAATAGTAAAACTAAAAAACCAGGGTCTAATTTGTCATAAGAGCTTATAAAAAAAAAAAAAAAAATTATCATAAGAGACAAATTTTATGTTTTTTTTTCCCTGGAATTTCTCCACAAAAAATAAAGTAAAGAAGAAAAGAAAATTCCAGATAGGATTGAACAGAGTTGATGCTAATGTACAGATACAAACCAAACCAATAATTTTAGCCAAAACCAAAAAAGATCAAAAGCAAGTCTTAGTTCCTTAGTAAATCAGCTTATTGGGTTTCAATAAGTTAAATAAAATTATTAGTGTGTTGAAAATAGTAAAGTTTTAAAAAGTTTTAGATCAGTTTCAATTACCTCTACTGGTAAAATCTCTTGTTATTAAGCAAGAGATTTGAAATGCAAGAGTAATATTAGGACCATAACTTGCTCACGTGGCAAGTCGTGAGTAATGAAATTATAGATTAACATGGACTCACAACTTTTACTCTACTGTTCACAACTTGTCATGTGAGCAAATTGTGACAAAAGTTATGATCTCAGTATTACTTAAGATTCAAATATCAAATCTTGTTTATTTTAAAAATCAATTAGTGTTTTGACTTGACGATGAAAAACAATTATCATAAACCATTGAAAGTCATGACTTGAAATTCTATCATATAATTACAAAAAAAAAAAAAAAAAAAAATGTAAACAAGCTAGATAAAATGAGGAAGCTTTAACAAACTAAGCTAAGATTGATCTAGTCTATTTTCCTAGGGCCCAGGATACATTGCATGTGAAGAGTTAAAGTCTGACTGTTGGACATGGGGTCCAGCCTAGAGGGTCTACATTTTCTTTAATCCCAACTATAGTTCGGTTAGTCGGGCTCACATTGTGTACTTTGCATTTTACAGCCTATGCCCACCAACTAGGCCCATTGAACAATATCTCTATTTTATAAACACGGATCTTTCTTTTTATTTTAAAAAACAAAAAGAAAAGAAACAAAAAGACAAAAAGAGTAAATACCTGCTTAAGTTGAAATTAGAAAGTAGCCGTTAGGTGCATACGTTTTCATAGGCAGGATAGACTCGACCGTTGAAACCAAAAAGATCCGTTACCAAAAAGCTCATGTCATGTTCAAGCCAAACCCGTTTGAGTTTGACTTAGTCACTTCGGAGAGGAACTAAAAAGAAAAGAGTTTGAGAGAGAGACAGAGAGAGAGAGAGAGAGAAACTCAAAGTGATAAATTTTCAATCTTTGGCTCATGGGTATTTAGAGAGAGAGAGAGAGAGAGAGTGTGTGTGTGAGAGAGAGAGAGAGAGAGAGAGAGAGATCTTTGAGACCCACTTGGGGTTTTCTTCTTTACTGCGAAAATGGTTGCAAGAACCCCACAAAAACTGAAGAAAATGGTAGCACCTATCAATCCGGTCCTACTCAGAGAAACTGTAAAGAAGGTAAACTATATTATTTTTTCTGATAGAACAGAAAAACAAATAGAATTTCTTTTGAGTTCCAAGGAAGATGAAGGCAAAGACAAGAAAAATCCAATCTTGGGTCTTAATTCTTCAGTTACCTAGGATTCAGATCAGTAGAAATTTCGACTTCATTACACCAATATTAGCTTAAAAGTTTTGGGTTTCTATGTTGCTTTTCATTTCCTTCATTATCTCAGCAGCCAATCATCTTTCAAACTTGTGGGTTTTTGTGTTTCTTTTCATTTTCTCAGCAGCGAATGATTTCATAGTCATGGTTTTTTTTTTCCTGCAGCCAATCAACTTTTAAACTAATGGGTTTCTGGGTTTATATTTCTTTTCCTTAATTTTCTTAGCAGCCAATCATCTTTCAAACTTTATGGGTTTCTGTGTTTATTTTTCATTTCCTTAATTTTCTTAGCAGCCAATCATCTTTCAAACTTATGGATTTGTGTGTTTTGATGGGTTTGTGAAGGTGGATAGGTGTATGGCTAGGCTGCAAGAGCTACAATACACAGTGTCAGGTGGGACAAAGGTGATATCAGGGGTGAGTCTAAGCCCTCGCAGTACCAGGGGTTATCTGAGGACCAGTCTCAGATGCAAGCAAGAGTCTGCAAGGTACACTTGGATCTGGATTGTTTTCGATTTGATTATGTGTAAAATTTTGAGTTTTTTTTTTTTTTTTTTTTTTTTTGTGTGCTTTCATCATTTTTGTATAAGCAATACTCAAATGGGTTTTCTGTGTGTGTCTCATTGATTTGAAGGATCAAGAATGCTACCTCTAAGAAATCTCCAGTGGGGAAGTTTCCAGCTCACACAGGAGGTCTCTCTCTCTCTCTCTCTCTCTCTCTCTCTGTGTGTGAACAAATAGGAAAAATGGGCTTCTTTTTTCTTTTAACTCAAACTCCATTTGGTTTATTCTGAACTGAGGAAAAGGAAAAAGAGAATGTATGCTTTTACTTGGGTCCCATTTGTAACAAGAAATCTTGTGATATGATTTCATTTATATGTTTTTTTAATGTGTTTTTATAAACGATGAGTCCGAAATTCAAAATTGCCACTCTTTTATATGTCTTTTATAAACCAATTGGTTGGATTGAGTGACAACTTTATTGTTTTTACCAACAGAGGAATGGCGTAGAATGTCATTACCAGCAATGCTTGTAGGTGAAACGGTTGGAGAAATTCTACAAGCAAGCCAATTTGCAAGAGAAATAGTAGCAGCAGTTGTTAACAAAACCAAGAAAATCACACTTGATGATCCTAAAACTCCAGTAACTCAACGGAGGAACCAGAGGCCACAACCAGAAAACACAGAACTCAGGACTAGAAGAAAGAGGGAGAAGCAAAACAAATTGCAATTGATTCGATCAGAGTCTGATACACCATCACTTCAAAGGGCTCGTTCACGAATCAACTTCAAAGTTTCACCCCCAAAGATTAGAGAATTGGACAAAGAAAATAGCCGATATTTGGCAAATAGAATATCCCCCAAGAATAGACCATGGGCTAAAAAGACAGTTCTATTCCCCAATCCTTTGTTCTTGTCTACAGCTTCTACACAGCAACAGAAGTTTTGCAAGACAAGGTCTCCAGTTATAGCAAGAAACAAACAAACACCACATAAGTTCTTAATTAAGTCTCCACCATCAGCTTCTTCCAAGTTTCAAGTCAAGATCAAGAGCCCCCCAGTGGTTTCTCTTTCTCCCACTAGGCATACAAGTTTGAGCAAGAAGTCTCCAAAGATGTCAACTGCATCAAAGTTGCGCCGGTCTTTTTCTCCTTCAAGACTGGCAACTAGATTGGTGTCTCCATTGAGGAGCAGAAAGGGCGTACAGAAGATTGATGGGCTAAGGAGTGGATTGAAGCAGCGTCCAGCTGTGACACCAATGCGATTCTAAACACGGAGAAATAAAAGAAGGGGGGGGGGGGGGGGTGGTTTACCATAGATTGAACGTTTTGTTTATGATACTTTCTTGTTGTCCATAGTTGATTCTTTTTCTTTGTTGGGGATATGAGTTTGGTCATTCAAAGCATTTGCTGATGTACAAGTTTGCAAGGTATCAATAATTTATAAATTCTCATTGTTTATGATACTTTCTTTTTGTCCATCATAGTTAATTCTTTTTCTTTTGTGGGTTTGAGTTTGGTCATTCATAGCATTTGTTGATGTACAAGTTTGCCAGATATAAATATTGTCAACTTGCAGTGGAAACTGAAAATTTCTTATGCTCTTATTCTTCATAGTTTTAACCTTTTTATTGTTTTTATCTAGTCTTTGTGAAAATTTCAAGCCAGTTCCAAAAGTCTTTAAAAAGTAGCTATTTTTTGGCTAAAATCCAAAACTAACCCTCTAAGTTTCAACAATTGTCATATCAGTCCTTTTAAGTTTCAAATTTTGTCAATTTAGTATTCCGTTACTATCCAACTTTTGCCGTTAACTAAGCCAAGCTCCTTTTTTTTTTTTTTCCTTTTTTTTTTCTTTTTTTTTTTAAAAATTTTGTAATTAAAAAAATTAAAAAAGAAAAACAATTAACCTGAAAATCAAAACAAAAAACCCCATCCCACCCCACCGATACCCTAGCCTCACCGATTTCTCCAAAAGGCCCCTGCAAGTTCTAAAACTACAACATACCAATGAAGCAAGCAAGAGGCAGAACACATCCTCCATGTTCCATCCAAAAGAATCAAGCCATGGAAGGGGGGGTCCCAACTGGCAACTTCTCATCCTTATAGCTAGTTATTGCAAACCCAAGTTGAAGAGTGGCTTACCTGGCTAGAGATAAGAGTGGCAGGGATATATTGAAAGGATTCAACTTTATCACATACCACAACAGGACACAAGCAACAATGATGGCTACAACTTACAAGTGAAGCTGGATTCCAATCTATAATGTGAGGTTACCCAAACATCACCATTTTGACAAACTCCAATCAATTTCAGGAGAACTTGAAAGGAATGAAGAATATAGACTAAAGCCCCACTCACTTTTTGTCGAAGATTTACAGAAATGCATGTTTCTCAGAATTTCACTATTTCTTAAAAATTGGTGAGGCTAATTGGTTTTCGGCTTAATTTCTTTTTTTTCAATTTTTCTTTCCTTTTTTAAATTATGAAATTAAAAAAAAAAAAAAAAAAAAAAAAAAAAAGAGCCTAAAACGGCGTCGTTTTGTCTTAGTTAACGGCAGCACTTAATTGATGGGTAACAAAATATTAAATTGACAAAATTTGAAACTTAGAGAACTGAAATGAAAAAGAGTGAAAGTTAGAGAATCAGTTTTGCATTTTTTCCAATTTCCTACTAATTTGTTAAACCGTCATAAATAATTTTAAGTTGGAAAAACCATTTTGTTGTCCAAATAATAGACTTGTATGTCCACATGTATTACAAAAGGAAGTGTCATGAAAATTTTTTCATAGGCTATTATGTCTATTATATTACATTAATACAATTTCTATGCATTTGAAACGAATGTCAAAAAAATGTATCCATTTCCCTCATCCCCACAAGAAGCACCCAAGAATACAGAGGAAAAATTATCTAACAATGCTTATATAGCACAACTTACATACACTACTAGGCCTCAAATCATACAAGGATGCATTCATAAAATACGAACAACGAAAATTGGGAGCAAGATGCATCATTGCTGTATTCACACAGAGCTTGCAAACTAGCCAGGCCAAGTATTATTTTACCACTCGCCAAAACTGCAGCTGTTGTGTTGAACTCCTAATGGGAAAACTCAACTCTCAAGGGCCAACTTTCTCTTTGAAAAACTTATTTGCCGGGAGATGCAAATCTTGTCCGCTCTCTTTGCCGATTTAAAGCTCGATCCTTTGGTGATGATGTTTTCCCTCCCACACCTGCCTGCCGCATCATCTCTGCAAAAACAGGCAATCACGCAATGAAGTATAAAAAATTCTACATATTTTGATGCATTATTCACATTAAGTATTTCTACAGCTTAAATTTAGATATACTAAATTACTAAGGCACATCATCAAGCAAAAATCCCAAAAATTTTACAGCGTTTTGACCAAAAACAAAAAACAAAAACTTAGCAATGGCATCTCTAAGAGTTCCTAAAAAATACATTAAACCAAACTTAGTGATAACTTCTATGGAAGTAAGCCTCACGTACACACAAACGAGTCCCACTAAACATTGGGTGCTACAGAAACACTATTTAGCTGGTTTTTGAGATTATAAGAGGCAAGGCAAGAAATATATACCTCGCTTTCTTTCAAGCTCTTGGTCAAGCTCTTCTTTCCACTTCCTCTGTCTCTCGGAAAAGCTCATACTGTGAGTAGCACAGTATAGAATTTCAGATTGATCCCCAACTAGCAGAAAATCATATTGGGGCAAACGAATCAAACCATTAACTGATACTAACCTTGGACTATTGGGCTCTTGCTGAGCATCAACTACACGTCCTCTCCAATCACTAGGCGGAGGTGAAGGATTATCCTGTGAACTTTGATCACTTGCATTGCCAATATTTGACACATGCCTGCTATTACTTCCCGGGCTTCCAGTATTAAGGGAATCAACTGTTGGAGATGGAGCACCAGTTGGACCTCGACTCGGCGACCTGCTTTTTGGAGGTAGTTTCAAATACTTTGGGGTAGTTTCATCATGTGTACTCTCCGTAAAACTTGGAGAGCAAGCTGCCAAACTGTTGTAAAACTCTTCATACAAAGGCGTTTGAAGTTTCTTCAGTTCAAAAGCCTGACATGTTGATTTTCATTTCAACAACACAATTATTCAGAGCACGATAACATATATATACATGAACTCTTAACTGAAATCAGTACCTTCTCATCCAAAAAGGCTCTGATTTTTGACTCAGTAAGTTCATCATCATCCTCAGAAAGTGTCGGGCCACAAGGAAATGAAAAATCTTTGTCCCCCTCACCAAAAACCCCAGAGCAACCAGCAGCCTGAGAAATCTGTTCTTTAGTGTCTGGATTTATTCCTGTTAGTTCTGGTTCTGGACTTGCAGCCAATTTGCACCCCCAGCCATCAGTGGGCTCACACATGGGGTTGAAACTCTAATTATAACCAAGTAATACATAAACAATTAGTTTCCAAAATTCTTGAGTGCTCATAGAAAATCCAAGAACAAAGGAAATAAAAGTAGTTACCTTTAAGTTCTCAGGCATCAAAGAAGAACCAATCTTTACTTCCTGCACTGTAAAATCATCTTTATCAGTCTGACACATGTCATCATCACTGTTGTTCAATTCCCAAATATGCCTTTTTTCTGAAGACTTCTCAAGAAATGCAGTTGAGCAACGCAGACTATCCAAATTACAAAGATCTGTTGATCCAGGGCTAGTTGACATCTTACTGGAAACAAAGTTAATGCTATCATGTCAAAGGGAATCCAAACATCATTAAAGATGCATTTCAAATTCAGGGAAAACTTCAATTGCAAAACTTACGAAGTCTCATGATCTGAGGCACTGGGTAAAGAAGGGGTTTCAGAATTCTCCTGATGGTGGTAAAATCACTGTTATACAAAATGGTTTAAAGGAACAAATAAATAACAAGTTATATGATTCAGTTCAGTGGAACAAACCATGACAGAAGTATGATAAGAAGCATGAGATTCCACTTGTCCACCAGTAACAAAGGGATGCTGCATGTAGTTGGCAAAGTAAGAACAAAACTTGGTGAAATATAACCACTGAATGGCCAACATTTTGATAATCACCAGAAACATGAGTCTACAGTGAATAACAGAAAAGTTACTATTACTACTACCACCTACAATGTGCCAATTGATTATAGAGAAGTGCTAAAACTATAATCACCTGGAGCAACTCGGATGCAGCAGGCCTCAAATTTGGTTCCCTGCCATTAAATCACACATGACAATGTATTTATTAAATAACTGGGGAAAAAAAAAAAACTAAAATCAGGAGTCAGAATTCTCTCCCTCTCTCAATCTAATTGCTCATCAACAAAACTACTCTTAAGAAATAATTTTGACCAGGAAAAAGAAATTTTCCAGTGAAATATATATTTAGAACATCAAAAAAATTATTTAAAAAAAAAAAGAGAGTAGAAAACAATAAAGATTACATACTTTTGCAAACATTTCAGCAAAAAATCTTTTGCTTCAACAGAGAGATGCTCAGGGATCGGTGGATGAGACTTTGTTGTCCCAATGTAGAACAGAGCAGCAACCTGAACTAACATTGTTGTTATTACAACCTAGAGGAGAACACCTTAAACCAAATATTAGAATTCAGCAGAATAAATACCTCCTGGTACTGTTGACTCCATGGGGGCTTTCCAGTGGCCATCTCAATTACAGTACATCCAACGCTCCATATATCAGCAGAACTAGAGAATATGTTCATACGATATCAGGGATTCAGACACTACCAGATCCATCATATAGCATGTAATACCAATGAATTTCACCATCTATCTAGGACCGTAAGGTCCACAACAGAATTACAGAAGCAGCTGGCATAACCAAAAGTCAGAACAGGGTGCATATATAAGCTAACATAATGCATTATTGCCGCCACTCTTTACTAAAAGTTACTCTAAGGTTCAGGTATAAAACTTGGCTTTGTCATGCAAAGAACAGCAAGCTTTTAAAGGAAAGATCATTCCGTAGTCTTAAAACAAACACATTGACTGAATACAATATTCAGGAAAATGCATGGCAAAAATTCACTTTAAAACTTAGCTTAGTTTTAACTGATTTTTCTTTCATATATCTCCAGGGGACCAAGTTAACCCAGAAAAATTCTACATACCTCTTAAACAATAATTTTTTTTTTTTTTTTTTTTTTGCTAATATTAAACAATAAATATGTAGTACAACTATAACAGGATATTATTCAAAGAACATAACTTTTAGAATTAATATAAAGTCTGCCTCAACTCTCATGTATAGCATAGAATGAATACAAAAAAACTTCCAGTTTTGTTTGATGTTGAGGCAACAAAGAGGTTTATGAAGCATTTGGACTCCCAAATCTACAGGAGCAGATAACCTTGCTATATATTTCTTCATAAATCCTGTAATCTTTTCCAGATCTCTTTTGTATTATAAGAGAAATTAGATAAGGATTAACCATAAAAATTAAAAAGGACTCTTGTCTTGTGAAAGCATATAGCTCTAGCATCAATATGTGGCTGAATACAAAGTCAGTGGGGAAGACTTAGTGTTAATCAGATCTTCTCAATGTAGCTATACAGTGTCATTTCATATCTGTACCTAATCTTCCAATCTTTAGGCAGCTGCTTAAGAAAAAACAGCAGTGACCTGAGAGTATTTAGGTAAATCTACCTATCAAAAAATTAGAAGTATTAAAAATCAATGCCCTTAAATCAAGTTCCTTTTTTATTGGTAAATGACTCGTGCACTCAATGGGTCTTGAACCCATGACCTCACCCTCCACCTTTCTCTTATAAGGAGAGGAGATGCTATTTTAGCTAAAGTTGATTGACTCCCTTAAACTCTGGATCTTCAGCAAGACACAAGTATATTCATAGTATATCTAAATTTCTTTTACTTACCGTGTGGAACCTTTTCTTCTTTTTTAACCTTTCTTATGCATTCTATTCTATATCCAAAAACCCTCATGCTAAAACAACCAAATAAATAACTGCACAGAAGATATCCATGGTCAAATTTTAGTGACAATCCAATGCGCTATAGCTCAAATAAATGGGATCGAGGGTATAATCGTGGGCTCAATACCCACCTGGCACCTCTATAACTCAGCAATAAAAAAGTTGTACCTAATGCACAAAACTCCCACTTTTGCGGGGTCTAAGAGAGATCATGGTAGGTAGCCTTACCCCAAATTTGGTTTGGAGAGGCTGAATCCCAGACTCAAACCCTTGACCTATCACTTTTGGTGGAAGGCACTTGCCATGATAACTAAGCAATAAGGGAAATAATCTAATAACCAATTCCCCGAAAAACCGCTTTTGATAGCATATTGAAGATATAGTAGGATGCTGGTAATCATTTAGATGGTAAGAAGGTTCTAGTTGTCCTTACAAGCTATGCCCAGTCTGGAGAATGACTTCAGGAGCCATCCAATATGGTGTGCCCTTCATAGACTTGGCACCTGAAACAGTAGCCTACACTAATGCACATCTCTTAATTAGATATCATATAAGAAGTACAAGTGTCCAAAAAATAAAACTTGTACATCTGATTGGAAAGTGAAGGGAAAGGCAGTGTAAGTACCAGCTCAACAACCTGTTTGGATGCACCAAAATCTGCAAGTTTAATGCATCCTTTATTATCTACAAGAATATTTGCCCCCTGAAATTAAAGAAATAAGAGTCAAGGAAAAAGGACCCCTTTTTGCGCATATGTCACTAACAGGATAAGGAACAGCACCTTAATGTCCCTATGCATGATTCCATTTCTATGTAAATACTCCAGTCCTAATAACAACTGCTTTGTGTATGTTCTTATAACCTGCTTAACAAAACAGACCATAAGGTTTGCATTTAAAACACTTACTTTCATTGATAATTGTTTTCTCTGTATATTTCTTGTATACAGAGACTTCTTTTAATAAAGTTTATCATTCATTAAAAAAAAAAAAACACCTTACGATATAAGTTGAGTATGCAAGAACTTACAGCCTCAGGGAAAGATCCAAATTTCCCCAAAAGTGAAGATATTGATCCACCAGGGACAAACTCCAACAGAATATTTAAGGTTTCCTCCTCCCTCACAGTACCCAAATATCTCTAATGAACCCAAACAAAGTACACTATCAGAGGAGTGAAAGGCTTCTTCTATTTAATGAATAATAGAAGGTCATACTCACAACAATGTTAGGATGGGAGAGATTCTTTAGAAGCTTCACTTCTTCCTCAAGCTCCCTGATATGTGCCTAGTGATAGCATCAATATTAAGTATTCAGTAAATAAATATTAGATAACCAATAAATGTGACCAGTCATCACAATTTCCAACTTCACAAAATAAAAAGACCTGATACATGCACAGCCATTAATTAGGACCAGAGAAATCAATCCTCTATTGCTGAATTGTCGTCTTAAGTTTCTAAAAAAAAAAAACTGTAATGCAAAATAAAATCAATAATCTTCACTCAATGAAGCATCACAAAACTATTTGGCATAGCTGAGAGATATCTGTCAATCCTTTTGGAAGAAAACACATGGGTCCATTTGGATTGAACTTATTGTTGCTGAAACTGAAAACTGAAAATACTGTAGCAAAATAATTTTAAAATGTGTGAATAGTACCGTGAGACCCATTTTAATATTTTTAAATGCATGAACAGTAATGCTACAGTACATGAACAGTGCTGCTATGGTGAAAATTGTCTCCCGCACAGTACATCCATGTGATTGTACTGTTCATGAGCTGAAAAAAAAAAAAAAAAAAGGACAGAAACGCAGACGTGGGTTTGGAAAACATGGTATCCAAACCCACACAATGAAGCATAAAGTTTTGAATCTAAATGTCTTAATTTAAACTATCTCCCAACAATAAACAGAGATAAACTAAAACAAAATGCAGCAGGAAGTAGAAACAAACCAACATCTATAACTGTTATACAGGGCCAGCTCTCCCACCAGGCCACTTAGCAAATGCCTAAGACCCCCCCAAGTGGAATAAGGCCCCATTATTTTGGTCCTTCAGTATAATACTGCATATATAAATCTCATACCCATTGACTTATAAAAGAATAAACACAGTTCTTGTCTAGCTAACAATGAAAAAAAAAACTCGCGTACTCTTTTTTTGCATCTCTCTCTCTCCTTCTTAAAAGTCTTTCCATCAAATATAATAATAATAATAATGATGATGATAATAATAATCATCATCTTTACATCAATTACCCAAAAAAACATCTACCATTCATTCCATCAAAGGCCCTGTAATTTTGTTTTTTCTCGTGTTTTCTAAAACATCATATTTATTCTCATATTGATAGTTTAGATTTCTTTTCAGAACTAATATTTCAAAAGAAGTTTTACAAATAAACGAAAATACTCTAATTAACATATATAACAAGGCTATATTCTTTTCCAAATATATGTATTGCTTACAGAATTTCATCGTTACAGTTGCTTCTACAAGAAAAAAACAAAACAAAACAAAATTCAAAATGATAAAACCCTATCTAAGATCGACCTTACAAAAAATTGGAGCTATATTATTACTTAATTTACTTGAAAAAGAGAAGTTAGCAAAACTCGAATACAAAAACTTAACTTTTATTTTGCATCCCTACTACATTGTTGCATCACGTAATCAAGAAGAGCGAATATTATAGGGAAAAAAACTCAGCTTAAAATTGTCCCATTAAACCTCCAATTGTATCCCGCCAACCCTGCTGTTAGTATATTGCATTTCTAGGGATAAGAAAGAGAAAGGCTAACAATCAAGTGAATCTACTACTTCTAAATCTAAACGCCTTAGTTGATGACTTAAATTGTTCAGCAGTCAGAACATAATGAAACCTAATAATAGCAAATTTTGCTTTTTTCCTCTCTCAGTAACAAAATAGTAAAAGAGATAACGCATAAACTCCACAATATCAATACAAAATCAAATACTAAGCACTTGATATCAAATGCAGCACACTAAAAACAGGAAATTGGAAATCAAACCTGAGCTTTCTCCTTTGAAGCACTATTTTCTGCAATCAGAACCTGGAAAAGAACAAGCACGAAACAGCTAAAATCAGATTCCACATCCATAAAAAAGAAACAATAACAAAACACTAAATTAACCAAAAACCACTAGAACCAAAAAGAAGACCATCCAGATACAAAAACTCCAAAACTAAAATTAGCCAAAACCCATTATAGAACCGGCAAGAAAGAAAGAACTCAGAATCAAAATCTAAAATCCAAATTTAACATAAACCCAGATGAAAATCAATCAGAAAAAACCCCTATACTATCCTCCAAGTCCAAAATTAACCAAAACCCAGATGAAATCAACAAGAAAGATCCTCCCCAAAATTACTTTTTTTCACTGCAATACTAACCTCCAAACCCAATATCAACCAATACCCAGATAAAATCAAAAAGAGAAAACCCCAAAAACTGACCTCCAAATCCAAAATTAACCAAAACCCAAATGAAATCACCAAGAGAAAACCCCACTAAACTCACTTTTTCACCCCAAAATTAACCTCCAAACTCAAAATCTACCCAAACCCAGATAAAACCATCAAGATAAATCCCCAAAACTGATCTTCAAATCCAAAATCAACCAAAACCAAGATAAAATCAACAATCAACTGGCCTCCAAAACCAAAACTAGCCAACACCCACCAAAAATCAAAAGACAAAAAAACCACAAGATAGCAATATATATTTATAAAGCAACCTGTTTGACAGCTAGGAGCTCCCCGGAATCAAGATTCATGCCCATGTAGACGCGCCCAAATGCGCCGCAGCCGATCAACTCGCCTTTTCGCCATCGGATCGGTGGCGGTGGCGGAGGAGGAGGAGGAGAAGAGAGTTTGGAGAAGACTCTGGATTTACGAATGCAAGAATTGATCTTGTCGACTAATGGTAATGGCAGTGGTGAGTGTGACGGTGATGGTGATGATGGTGAATCGTCGCTTTCTGGTGGGGCTGTACGGAACACCAGTGATCGGCGGACTGATCCAAATATGTCCTGCATTTGTGTATGTATGTATGTATGTGTTTCTGACAGAGAGAGAGAGTGAGAGTATTGGATTTGGGGGTTACAGTGTGTGGGAAAAGAAGAGTGGAGAAATATGAGAGAGAGAGAGAGAGGAGGGAAAAAGGTGGGTGTGATTGTTTTTGAAAAAAGAAAAAAGAAAAAGAAAAAAGAAATATAGAAAAATAATGGGTTTTTTCCTTTTTGTCTCTCCCTCTAATCAACAGTAAAGATGAAGGACAAAAGTTTTTTTTTTTAAATTAAAAATAGGATTAATTGCTTCTTCCTTCTTCTTTTTTCCTTTGATTATGGTAAAGTTGCAATTTTCCCCTTGGCTATAAGAACAATTTTATCGGTCGTGTAAAACTAATATTTAATTTCCCTTGGACTGCCTAGTTCAATGGGGAACTAGACCTTAAATCAGTCCGGTAAAAACTGGTTAAAAGTTAAAATTAAAAACGATTCTTTTTTTTGTGTGCGTAAAATCCATAAAAATGCAAAAAAAATAACAGTACTCTTTTTTTATGTGTTTGTTTAGAAACAACTTATCTAGTTTTTTGTAAAAAAATTTGCTAAAAACGTGCGAAAATATAATTGTATATGTGTATTAATAATAGTTCAATTATTTTGCGACAATAGAATATTCAATCAATCACCGCCAATTGTCCTACATCTGGTAAGTGAAAAGAGGGAAACACCTAGGGAAAAAAAATAAAAATCAAAGATTTGAGTTGCAACTTTAAGAAAATGTAATTTTTTGGAAATGCAAAAAAGTGAATTTTGGTGAACCAAATGTGAAATGCTCTTAATATCTATAAGTAAGAGAGACATTGTTTAAATTTGAAATTTAATATTATTGTAATTACATTGTAATAAAAAAGAAAATGTATAGTTTACTTTTCAAAATATAAACTATTCAAGTTCAATAAAAGTTTATATTTTACCATTAAATTGATGCTGGACGGAATAATAATAATAATAAGATTTTGTGAGAAAGACCATAGAAATTGACATGATTATTGAGTTTTCAAATATATTTGTAAGACAATTTATAATTAAAATGTAGTAAAATTTGTAATAGTTTTTACATCATTCTTTTTAGCAATTTGGTGTAGGTGGGTGAGAATAAAGAACAAAAAATGAGCCACAAAAATTATTTGTCTCAGTTGATTGAACAAAATTTCCTGTGATCAATTGTAATTTTTTTTTACCAAAAAAAGAAAAAACAAAAAGACTCCTCTAGCTAATGGGAATGAGACTAGTTTTTAATAATTTTAATTTAAAGAGAAGAGAGAGCAATACTATTAAAGGTAGGATAAAACTTAAGTACAGTACTTTAAGTGTTGTTCCTTAAATTTCTCTCTTAAAATTCAGTCATGTGACTATTTAATTAAAAAATACACTTTCATTTCATGTAAAAAATATCCACACGAGTCAATACCTAAGTCTTGCCCTTTAGTAAGTCATGCTCTAAAACTTTGATTGAGAGCAAGCTCGATTTCAGGAGCCCAAGAGCCCCTAGTTTGCGCTGGCGGGTCCTAAAGCCCATTTATGGCTCTCTCAAAGCAAGCCCCTCCAGTTGTAGAATCCTTTTTTTTTTTTAAGAAATATTTTGAAGAATCTATTAGTCTGTTAGATTACAATTCAAGTTTCCTGTTATTATTTGTAATTCAAAGATGATGATAGTCCTATTGAATTAAGTTTCTAGTTTCAATATACTTATACTAATTCTGAGTCCTTTTTAAAAAGTGTGTTAATAATTTATGAGTCTAGTTAATGATACTCTTAGGATATTTGGTAATAAAAAAATTTAAGAAAATTTTGATATCACTCTTATGAGAAATATAAAAAAACTGTAAAAATTAATTAATTATTTTTTCTCTTTCCATAAAACTTTCTCAAAATATTTCTTAAACTAATGTTCTTAGGACATTTGTTAACTTTTTTCCTAATTTATTTCCTTGAAGTTGCTTTGGACTTAATGACAAAACTTTAATCACATATTTTTCCACTATTAATTATTTATAGAAAGTTAGAAAACAATAAATTCTATGTTATTATGTGTTTGTTACTTTGTTTCATTTGATATAGACTGAAGTGATATTTGAGTTATGCTAATTAGAGATTTTAAATAAAAAGAAGTTTCTTGTCTTTAATTCATTAATTTAATGCTTCTTGACGATATTTGTACAGAAAACTAAGAACCTCGTCACTTCATCTCTAATGCGAGCTTGTGGGGGCTTCGTTTATCTGTCCAAATAAAAACAACACAACTAAAGCAACATAAACTTAACTATTTCAAAATTTTCTAGAATTGACTCTATATAAACATCTATATAGCTACCATGCCACTACATTATTTGTTCTAAAAAAAAAAAGAACTATTAGAACAAATAGTATTGTGTTCGATTCAACTGTTGGCATCCCTCAAGTAGTCCACAAAATGGTGTTGTCTCGGGTCCTCAACCTTGATTCTCCAATGCCCATCAGCCAAACTAGCTCTCCTAGCTATCCCTCTCCATTTCCTTATCCTTGCATCCATTTCCTTAGGGAGTCCACAATGTGGTTGCAAATTCTTTGGCATGGCTTCGAAAACTTGCCACCACCTCTTGTGGGCTGAGTCACTAGCAAACTGATGGTGATCCAACTTGTCCCAATTACAATCATAGTCCTTGTAACACATCCATGGCTTCAACCCCAAATATTGCATTGTATAACCATCCTCTGCTATCTCATGCTTCTCATTGCTCGACCCATCGAAAATTTTGAGCTGATTAAGCTTTGTAGGCAACCGGTGCCACCATGTAAAAGCTTCATTAAGAAAACCTTGTTCACCACCATTATATGACTCCAGCTTGAAACTCTTAGACAATAACTCCTTGAACATGCACAATGATGGTTCAATTACCATGACCCCAGAATTAAAAATCATCATATTATTTGTTGCAGCTGATACTTGTGGATGAACAAAGAATTTATCTATGTTCTTTAGGACTAAAAGATCAGCATCTATAAAAATAACTTTGGCATACTCTATTAGTTGCCATATGCGTAGCTTGCTGTAGTTCCACTCATTGTAAGAACCCTTTTCGGCAAATGGATTTCGGATGCGTTTGATCTTCCATCCGGCGGCTCTTAGGCCTCGGATGGACTTGGAACCAATGGAGTGATCAGCAAGGAGGACTAGGTCTTTAATGGAGTTGCTCTGAATGATGCTTTGAGCTAAGGCTATTGCACCACAAACATAAGCTTCTGAAGAATGGAGGACTGTTGCATATGCCTTCTTATGGTGGTGTAAGGTAATGCTGTGATTCTTTTGTCTTGATTCTGACATAAAATTTCTCCACACCTCTTGACCTAAAAAAGTCAAAAACTTTAAAATTGTTATATAGTTCTAAATTCTAATGTAGGGTATTATTAAAATTGCTTGTCAAAGGTTCTTGTTATGAGACGTACTACTAGAATTTTCTTTTGATCTTTTTCCCAAAAATTGAAAAAAAAAAAAATTATATCATTTGATTGCTTCAATAAATAGGAGAGGAATGATTCAAATCTTGGTTCTCCTTATAAAAATGACAAATCAATGCTGAGCTACAACACTCTTAAGGTCTTTAATTTTCATATTCTTTTTATGTATGTTAATTTCAAAAAATTTGAATCTTACACCCATCTATATAATTCCATTCCACCCTTTTACTACTTGTTCAGACATTTGCAAGTAATTACTAAGAATGCAAGCAATTCTCTCTTACCACAAGTGAGGGTTTTCAACTCAGAACCACTAAACCATAAGGCTCTTAGCCAAAAGAACAAGAAATTGACACACACACACACACACACAAAAAAAACACAACAGAAAACTTGTGATATTTAGGTTGCATCCATAAGCTAAGAGCCAAATTAAAATGATAAATGAAACTGTATAGAATGAGAAATATCATTATAATGGGCTCTATATTTTATTGTTCCTATATATATGTTGAAATTATAGATTTTTTTTTTTTAATATCACACTTTTAAGTGTCTCATTATATGGAGTTTGTGTTTTTATGTCACTATATTTATATATGGGTTGTATATATTGAAGACAGCAATGATTGATAAAAAAATAAATAAATATGGAGACGTGAATTTAACTTCTGAAATTGAAAGAGGGAAATCTATGTTGTCTTTTAACTAGAATATTAAACAAATTAGTAAAGGATTTTTTTTTTTTTAAAAGTAAATTTAATTATGTATGAAGATTTTATAAGGGCCTATTAATTGTATGAAGATTTTATAAGGGCCTATGCAAATGGGTACCTAATCCTACAAATGAATCAGCTTCAATCTAAGGTGCCATGGCTCGGCCGTTTCAAAAATCGAACAAATTAACGCTTTAAAGCATGAAATCCAACTCAGCAACTCTAACAAAAGTACTTCTCGAAAGCATAGTTTGAAAGTCTTTTTCTATCGTTTGTTTTTTTAGGATTATTTATGTCAATTAATTAGTGTAGAGGGTGTATCATATTTATATCTTTATTTGATGCGACCACCACACACTCTTGGTGCATTGGTCACTCTACAAATATAAGTGTTTGTGGGGGTGTGGGGTGTGGGGTATGGGGGGCAAGGGTCAAGGTTCAAGTCTCTAGGAGAGAGACTCATATACATATACACTTAAATTATGTTAAAATAGAATTTCTATCTTATATACTGGTAAGATCTCTTACGTAACTTGAATAATCACCAAACTTGAATAATCACCACGATCTAGAACCAAATCTCCTTACATCAAAAATTAATTGGTGTTTTAACTTGATAATAAGAATAATCACCATTGAGTGGACAACATAGGTTAAAATCCTGTCATATCTAATGATAATGTAAAGCAATGAGTTAATAGTCCAAAAGCGTAGTCACAGAGTACCTGAAGAGTGAAGAACCTATAGAGTATACCAATGTGATGATGACCAAAGACATTTTGAAGGTTAAGTTAGTGACTCAATGATTTCTAGTAACTCCAAAAATATGAGAGTTAGGAAATTCTACATACCTTGGAGAATAGGAGGTTCGATATTTATATAGTGATATAGAATTGACCAAGTTTCCTTGAATTTAGGCTCATCCCTTATAGGGAGCATAGTGGAGTTAATGCCCGAGATCTTTGGGTCTAACTTCCCATACTTAAAGCATACGAATATGAAGAAGGATCTTTGGGCGCATGTGTAGATTCTTTACATATGGAGATAGAGGCGTGGAGAGCACACAAATGGTTTGGAGGACTAAGGGTATGTTTGGATATCGCTTATTTTGCTGAAACTGAAAAATTATTGCTGATAGTATTGTAAATAAAGGTAAAAGTTAGTTGAAATAGTACAAGCGTAGAACCCATAAATATTACCAAAAAGTGCAGTAGGGCTCATGAATAATAACAAAAATAAGCTGAATAGTGAAATAATTTTTATTTATAATCTCAATCCAAACACACGCTAAGTGTAAGGAATCGTTCAATAAGGGTCATTCGTTCGCCATCATGGTGCACTGGACAAGTAGGCATTAGTGGGATTGCTTCAAAGATCACCAAAGGTAGGTACCTGGCGATCCCTTTGTATGTGACGGTCCTCTAATTACATGACGAACCTTATGTGTTAGGTTTATTTTGCATTGGTGAAAATATTCCCCTTAATATAATAAAGAAAAAATAAATCATGACGAAATGGATTTGAGCAACTCCATTGGACCATACATAACTGTAGGGTTAAGGGCTCAAATTATATATTGGGCTTTGGACCTTGGCAAAGAGCATGAGTAGTCCGAGGACGAACAAATAAAAATGAATGGTTCAGACTCAGGACTTAATCAGCTTGATGCAAATGGGAAGTTGATCCGAGGAGGAATATCTCCTCGGATAAGCTAAACACATATTAGATATAGATCCTATAGATCAAAGTGATCTTCCAAGAAACTCCAATGATAGGGACGTGCCTCACAAATATGCGAGAAGGAAGGGAACCTAAAAATATCTAAGGAAAAACTGCTATCACCGCATTAAATGCATTGCAGCTACTTTTCTAACCGCATTTATGTGGAGAAGACCCCTGAACAATATTGCCTTGGCTACCACAACTCATAGAAAGCTAAAGAGGGTGTCTGATGGGACAGACACTCAAGTAAGAGCTCAGATGATCGACAGATGTAAGATCAAGATGGTCCAAGTTAAGAAGATCTATATAATGTAAGAGACCCTCCATGAGAGAGGGATCGAAAAAAGAAAGAGAGAATACTGTAGCAATCAAAGTGATATTTGTAATCAGTTTAATTGATTTGTATGGATATTTACCTCATTGGACAGTGAATTCATTCAGTTCTATGTTCCCTGTTCTTGCTTGATCATATTCTGAATCCATACTAGCCGTTGTTAAATTCACTAGGGCCTAGTTCTTTGACCCACTCTCTACAAATTTATTGTACTGGGCTCACTGGGCTAACATCCCTTACATTTTGGGCTTGGGCTGCAAATCAGGTCCTTACAATAACTATTAACTTGCACATCCATTTTTTTTAATCCCCTCATACGTATTTAATTATTTTTTCTAACTGACTTATTCTGCTTCTTACCAAAAAAAAAAAGAGGAGTCTTATTCTTTTAAAGAATTTACCAAAAAAAAGCGAAAACTAACATGGAAATGTCAATCCTGGTGACTAAAAAGCACAAACTCTATTTGCTTGTCCAAAATATTGCCTATATGGGGTGATGGTCTATCCTTTAATAAAGTCCTAGTTTTTTTAATACAAATTACATTAGTTAGAACTCAATAATATTATTCAAGAATTTTGATCACATCATTTCCCTGTGGTCATTTCTTTTCTCATCAGCCGTCACTATCATGATAACGAAAAAAAAAAAAAAAAAAAAAAAGCCAAAACATAGCATGCTGAATTTGGAAAAGTTTGGCAGGTTAATTATCAATTATGGAAAGAAAACTTTCCTTAATTGCCAATAAATATTTTGTAAATATATTAATCTCCTCAATCGATAATACAAAAATACATAAATAAATGGTAGAAATTAAGTGTCATGTCTAATTAGCGTATCAACAAAACTGCACAAAGAAACCCTGATCAAACTAAAACTTACCTGTTTGTGCATAACTAGGAGCAAGTTGGCATGACCCAAAAGGCATGAGTAACTTCAGCTTCAACCTCCTCAACTCAGGCTTATACATCCAATGATCTCCTTGATGCATCACAAGATCATCACATTGAAGATCTCCACCATTGGCTCACAAGACCCGATGAACACAGCATACACCGTCCGATTAACATCAGGACTAATCCATCCATTCCTCACCACCAGATTAGCCACCACTAAATTGACTTGTAACCTAAACACATCCCTAATCCCTTTATTCTCTTTAACCTTATCACATGGAGTCCTAGCTATTACCACATCAAGGTCCTCATAATCCTCCTTCCTCGGCAATGGTATCTCCGGGCACTCGGGTGGAGCCCATTTCTCATCTTCATCAATCCATTCAGGGAAGAAGTCCTCCATGTCAAATCCTTGGACACATGATCAAACCTTACCTTGACAGCCTCAGTTTTTGACAATCCAAGTAATCTGTATGTAGCTTCTATTCTATCACCCACAATATTTACCAAACCAACTTTAACATTCTTACCCTTGAATTCTTTTGCAATAAGATTGAACCCATTTGATATCTTGGCTTGATGTTGAAGCCCATGAGTGTTAATAAGGTTTGGCTTTGGTCTAAAGGTTAACACAGTGAAAAGGAGGGAGGATGAGAGGAAGAGGAGAAAGAAAATGAAGGGTTTTGCTCTGGTAGAAGAAGAAGTTTTGGAACCCATTGATTTGATTTGATTTGATTTGAGCTCCCCAAGTTTTGGTGTGGTGGTGTAAGTGGGAGAACTTCGAAGGTGCATTTATATCCCAAATGGGGTTTTAAGAAATCTTTGCATGGACGGGCATGTTGATCTTGTCATTTTTGGAAATAAAAATCTTCCCTCTATTACACTCTATGTACCACAAATTAAAATCTGCCACCTGTCAATTAATACCTACTTTGTATACCTTTTATTTCACTTACCAAAAATGAGATAAAATAAAATAAAAATAATAAAGAAAAAAAGAAAAAAGAAAATGAGGAGCAAGGCAAAGGTGATGTGGTGGTAGTGGAAGTGGAATATTAAACAACGATGGTGATGGGACTAGTGTTCAGGGCAAGAAAACAGGGAAGCAAAGGTGGCAGCAACGGCGGGCCAATCTGGTACTGGTAATTAAGGTTGGTGGTGGTTGTTTCTTGCTTGTGGTGTTACCAGAGGTGGGAATGACATTCTTGTTTTCCTCTTATTTTTGGCAAGTGATATAAAAAGCTTAAAATTAGGTATTAATTGACAAGTGGCAGATTTTAATTTGTGGTATATAGAATGGAACAAAAAGAGTGGCATAAAAGATTTCGATTCCCTATAATTCCTTGAATTTGATGTCTTATCTAAAATTTTCGTTTTTCTTATGCCTTTTTCCTTGATTTCTTTTGTAGTTTTTAGCCTATTTTATTATATACTCACATTTTCTAAACACTACAGTTTAATCAATTTTTAAAAAATAAGCAATCACTAAAAAACTACATCTAACGTCTAAACACGCACTAAGTTCAAATTGTGGTCGTTGTGTAGTCATTGTGTCACCTCTTTTTATACCTTGTTGAATTTGGCAATCAAAAATTATTTGGCTAGGGAAGAATATAATAATCAAAATTTTAAGATTGTACATGAAAATGACGTCTCTTTTCACAAAAATAGCGGTGAATAGTGATGTTATTATTTACAAATTCAAGTTTGTTAAGGTATAAATTGTATTTATCTATTAAAATACAAAAGAAAAATAGAAGAAATTAGTGAATATAAAAAGAACAACTAAAACTAAAATTAGTAGTCTCTGAATCTAAATTGCTCATCAAAATTACTCTTAAGAAATAATTTTGAACAAGAAAAAGAAAGTTTTCCAGTGCAATATATATTTAGGACATCCAGAATTCAAAC
Source organism: Quercus ilex subsp. ballota (assembly GCA_032727855.1). NCBI lineage: Eukaryota > Viridiplantae > Streptophyta > Magnoliopsida > Fagales > Fagaceae > Quercus > Quercus ilex. The sequence continues at coordinate 6,849,476 of CM064910.1, read as the reverse complement.
AAATTATTTGAAGGAGAGACAGCATGTAGAGAACAATAAAAACTGACATACTTTTGCAAACATTTCAGCAGAAAATCTTTTGCTTCAATAGGGAGATGTTCAAGGATCGGTGGTTCTCCCTATGTAGAAGATAGCAACAACCTGAACTAAGAACATTCACATCAAGGGTTTTAAAATTTTTAGCATTTGGCATCTCAAAAAATCACTTTATAACATTTTAACATCTAACTTTATAATACACTAAACATCAAAACTTCTATTTTTTACAACATCAAAACTTCTATTTTTTTTCCTTTTTTGTTTTTTGTTTTTTTCATCCTCTCTCCCTCTTGGTCTCACTGTCTCTCTCTCTCTCTCTCTGTCTCTCTCTCTTTCTCAACCTAGCAATCCTACCCATTATCAGCCATCAGTCACCACAATTCCAACGACCACCACAATGATCAGAGACCCATGCCAATCAACTCGATGACCCACGCCAAACTCCTAGCCAATGACCCACAAAGATCAGCAAGCTTTTAAAGCAAAGATCATTCCATAGTCTTGAAACAAACACTTTGACTGAATACAATATTTTTTGGGAAAAAGCATGGCAAAAATTCTCTTTAAAAGTCAGCTGGGTTTTGTATCTTTTGACTGAAACTTCTTCTCATATATCTCTAGTGGATGAAATGACCAAACTTTGTCCTATGATAGAAACACGTTTCATCTTTCTAGTTTGGATTAAAACTTAAGGCTCCAAACGTATTTAGAGAAAAATTTTGTCTCCAAATTTTTTTTTTTTTTGAAGTCTTTTGCTATCAAATAAGAGATATGAATTTCAAACCTCAACTATATTAAAAATCAATTGGTGTTTTAGCCTGATTATAAAGAGCAATCATGAAGTAAACAACATTAATTGAAATTCTATCATATCTCCAAAAAAATTAATTAATTAATAATAGGGTTAAATTAAACTTCATTTATGATTTGTGATTGAACAAGATTCCTTTTTAAAGATTGTAATGTTTTCTATAAAAGAAAGGAAGATTCCTCAAATAATTAGGGGCGACCAGAGGTAGAGTAAACTAAAGACACTCCAATGATAAAGTCAGAAATTGGTGAGGCTACTAAGTAATATTTTCAGGGCAACACTCAAACTTTTTAGGGGGAGAATTGCATACTTGGCCAATGAGAATGGCACTAGTTTTTATGGTTTGGGAGCCGAAGAGACCCCTCACTTAGGCCCGCAGGTCTTAAAGCCCATTTATGGCATTCTCAATTAATCCAAGCTCCTCTGGTTGTAGAATCTATTTGTTAGATTACAGTTCAAGTTTTGTCTTATTATTTTATTTGTCACGTCTTAGAGCATGGTCAAATAATTAAATTTACCTTCTTTTAAAACTTAAATTTTTGGAATGATCGATAATTTAAAATCTGATCAGAGTAAGAAGTCCTAAGTTTGAACATTGTTTCATCTAAGGGAGAATATTAGAATTGTGTATTTAAATGATTAAATTCGTCATATCTCAAAGCTTAAACTTTCGAAACAATAATTAATTCGACATCATGCAATATATAAACTCATATCTTATTATCTTTTGAAATAGTAAGTAACAACAAGCGTGACATTAATTCAATCTAAAACCTGAAGAAAAATAAAATTCAATCTAAAACATTAATTCAACCTTAGATGATATTTGTACGGAAAACTAGGAACCCCATCACTTCATCCCAAGTGCGGGATTGTGAGTGGTAACTTGTGAGGTTCTTTTGTCTGTCAATACAAAAACAACATTAACAATCTAACATTAAGGTAACTATTTTCAAAATTTTCTATAGCTACCATGCCATTACATTATTAATTTGTTCAAAAAATAAAGGAATCATTATAACAAATAGTGTATTGTTCGTGAGTTTCAGTTAGTTCAACTGGTAAAGTTTTTGATAGTTGAATAAGAGATCTGAAGTTTAATCCCCGCTTATACCAAAAAACTGAGACCTATCATCAGAAGCGAACGCCATAAGGTTGAAACTCTCTTAAAAGAAGGGAAAAAAAAAAGTGTATTGTCCTATTCAACTGTTGGCATGCCTTAACTAGTCCAAAAAATGGTGTTGTCTCGGGTCCTTAACCTTAATTCTCCAATGCCCATCAGAACTAGCTCTCCTAGCTATCCCTCTCCACTTCCGTATCCTTGCATCCATTTTCTTAGTGAGTCCACAATATTGTTGCAAATTCTTTGGCATGGCATCAAACACTTGCCACCACCTCTTGTGAGCTGAGTCACTAGCAAATGGATGGTGACTCGACATGTCCCAATTACAATCATAGTCCTTGTAACACATCCATGGCTTCAACCCCAAATAATGCATTGTATAACTATCCTCTGGTATGTCATGCTTCTCATTGCTCGACCCATCGAAACTTTTGAGCTGATTGAGCTTTTTAGGCAACCGGTGCCACCATGTAAAAGCTTCATTAAGAAATCCTTGATCACCACCATTATATGACTTCAGCTTGAAACTCTTAGACATTAACTCCTTGAACATGCACAATGATGGTTCAATTACCATGACCCCAGAATTAAAAATCACCATATCATTTGGTGCAGCAGACACTTGTGGAAGAATAAAGAATTTATCTATGTTCTTTAGGACTAAAAGATCAGCATCTATAAACATAACTTTGTCATACTCTATTAGTTGCCATATGCGTAGCTTGCTGTAGTTCCACTCATTGTAGGAATGCTTTTCGGCAAATGGACTTCGGATGCGTTTGATGCATTTGACCTTCCATCCGGCGGTTGTTAGGCCTCGGATGGACTTGGAACTAATGGAGTAATCAGCAAGGAGGACTAGGTCTTTGTTGGATTTGCTCTGAATGATGCTTTGAGCTAAGGCTATTGCGCCACAAACATAAGCTTCTGAAGAATGGAGGACTGTTACATAGGCCTCCCTTTGAAATTGTGACCTATGATTTCTCCACGTCTCATCAACTAAAAAATCAAAGCTTTGAAATTGTAATGTAGGATATTATTGAAATTGCTTGACAAGGGTTTTCATGTTATGAGATGTGCAATTAGACTTTTTTTCTTTTGCTTTCTTTCAATTTTTTTTTTAAATTTATATAATTCAATTGTTACAATAAGTAAAATATGAGGGATTTAGGCCTTAGTTCTTTTTTTCTTTTTTGAAATAAACCTTGGTTTTTCTAATAAAAGAGACTAATCAATGATGACCTACAAGACTATGAGCCTTTATCATATTCTTTTTATGTTTCATATATTGAACCTTACACCCATCTTATTTCCGTTTCATCCTTTTACTACTTCTTGTTCAAACATTTGTGTGCAATTACAAAGAATACAAGCAATATAATTCCTTCTCTTTAAATATTTTTTTTCATACCGCAAGCGATGGTTTTTGAAGCCAATTCTACCACTGAACCGTAAGACTTTTAACCAAAAACAAGAAGTAATTGACGCTCAAAATGTAGAAAACTTGTGATATTTAGGTTACATCCATAAGCTAAGAGCCAAATTAATAAGATAAATGAAACTCTGTCTAATGAGAAATATCAATATGTACAAATGGGCTTTTTATTTTATTGTTCCTATATATTGAAATTATAGAATCTTGTTGTTATACCACACTTTTAAATGTCTCGTTATACTGAGTTTGCTTTTATGTCGCTTACCACCCCCCCCCCCCCCACCAAAAAAAAAAAGAAAAAACTACTATGAAAATGTCAATCCTGGTGTACTAATGGCTTGTTTGGAAGTTTAAAGAGGGAGGAGAGTAGATGGGAGTAAAGGGGAGGGGAGTGGTGGAGAGGAGAGTAGAGGAGAATGAATCATCTCCACCTTATTTGGATGTTTTTAAAATTAGTAAGGGAGAAGGGAGTAATTAGCCCTTCCTCTTGTGTAATTTTGTTAATATAATAAGGGTAAATTAGGTAATTTACTTGATCAATAGTTTATATAATCTACTCCCCTTCCAAATCTCTCCAATTTGGGGGAATTAAAAATGAGAGGCTAGAGGGAGTTGAAACCCCTCCAAACTCCTCCAAACCCCTCCCCCTCCTTCCTTAAAAAACTTCCAAACAAGATAATTAGATTACTCTCCCTCCCTCTACTCTACTCCCCCTCCTTTTTTAAACATCCAAACAAGCCATAAAAGTCTAAAACGCACCAACCCAATTTGCTTTTGTCCAAAATATTGCCGAGATGGTCAATCCCTTAATAATATCTTACTAATTTAATTACAATATTTATTATTTAGAACTCAATAATTATTATTCAAGAATTTTGATCGCATGATTTCCCTCAATTAGAATTATCATTGCTTATTCCTCATCAGTCATCACAATCCTGATAATGAAAAGAAAAATATATGCCAGAACATAGCATGTAGAATTTTGGAAAGTTTGGCAGGTTAATTATTAATTATGGACAAAAAAAATTTCCTTAATTGTCTAGAAATTTTTTGTAAACAAACTAATCTCCTCAACGAAACTTATAATAAAAAAATAAAAAAAAAAAGTAATAGAAATTATGTCATGTCTTTCTTATTGGCATATCAACAGCACTACACAAAGAAATTCTGATTAAACTAAAACTCACCGGTTTGTGCATAATTAGGAGCAAGTTGGCATGACCCAAAAGGCATGATTACTTTCTGCTTCAGTCTCCTCATATTAGGTTTATACACCCAATGATCCTCTTGATGCATCACAAGATCATCACATCTGAAAATCTCCACCATTGGCTCACAAGACCCGATGAACACAACGTACACCGTCCGCTTAACATCAAGACTAATCCATCCATTGCTTACCACCAAATTAGCCACCACTAAATTGACTTGTAACCTAAACACATCCCTAATCCCTTTATTCTCCTTAGCCCTATCACATGGAACCTTAGCTATTACTAAATCAAGGTCCTCATAATCCTCCACCCTCGGCAGCGGTATCTCCGGGCACTTGGGTGGAGCCCATTTCTCATCTTCATCAATCCATTCAGGGAAGAAGTCATTCCATGTCAAATTCTTGGACACATGATCAAACCCTACCTTGACAGTTTCAGTGTTTGACTTTGATAATCCAAGTAATCTATATGTAGCTTCTATTCTATCACCTACATTAACCAAACCAACTTTAACTTTCTTACCCTTGAATTCATTTGCAATAAGATTGAACCCACTTGATATCTTGGCCTGATGACGTTGAAGTGCACGAGTGTTAACAAGGTTTGGCTTTGGTCTAAAGGATAACACAGCGAAAAAGAGGGAGAATGAGAGGAAGAGGATAAAGAAAATGAAGGGTTTTGGTTTAGAAGAAGAGGTTTTGGAAGCCATTGATTGAGCTCTCCACGTCTTGGTGTGGTGGTGGTGTGAGTGGGAGAGAGAGCTTTGAAGATGCATTTATATCTGAAATGGATTTGTAAGGAAGGTTTGCATGGACGCACCTAGCTTGTTCTTGTCATCTTTGGCTCTTTGGCTCTTTGTTTACTTATTTGGTGTTATCCACACCCTGTGACAGCCTATTATTACTTGACTTTCATGTCTTAACTCTAAATATATTTTATTTTATTCTTTCAAGTTAGTTTGTGATATGGTCACACAACCTAACTTGAAAGAATAAAATAAATTTTTAAATATGCTAGAAATTTAGATAAGGATTTATATATTGGTTGGAAGATTCTCCTTCACCTGCCTTGACATCCTTGTATCATGATGCTTCACTATTATAATTGAATGAAAGTTTCTTTTACAAAAAAAAAAAAAAGTTAGGTTGTGAATTGGTCAAGTAGGCTAACGTCTAAGTTTGATATTATGTTTCAGTTTCGCTTTCATGATTTCATCAAAAAAAAAAAAAAAAAAAATCATGATTTCATCAAGTCACATTCTTTTATATAAAAAAATCACATGAATGACATGATAACACATATTTTTCCCCTCGTTTTTTTGTCATTGTAATAAATAGGCCGTAATAATATTACACATAACCCAAAAAAAAAATTTAATTGTAAACGCGCGTAAATTTGTCTTATATTCAATAATATACACATAGACATGGCAAAACAGGCGGGGCGGGTCGGGTTCGAGTCGGATCAATCGGGTTGCGGGTCAAACGGGTCACGGGTTAAAACGGGTCATTTTAAGCGGGTCAAAATCGGGTTCAGGTCAATCGGGTTGCGGGTCGGGTCGGGTTGACCCGTATTTTTCACGTGAAATTTTTTTTTTAAATTTTTATAAAGAAAACAATATGTATCTGTCATTTGAAAAGTTATGCAACAAATTACTTGATGTAAAATGCATTATTTTGAATTCACCACTTATATCAAGAATGAACTCAGTTAAATTTATTAATACTTATTCAATAATTTTAAAATTATACAAATCCTAACATTACTATTTAAAACAAAATAACACAAAAATAAGTAAAACAAATACACAAGTTTTATTTCTACACAATAGCAACATTCCAAAATATAAAACAAAATTATAAATGACTTATTGGATAACTCATTTGATAAAGAATAAAAACATATAAGAAATTTACAATCTTGAAAATTAATTTTATAATTTATTATCAGTTGTGGTTGACACTCTATTTCAATTTGAGATACACTTTAAAATTTGATTGCTTACTTATTTATACATGGTCTCTTTTATGAATATCATATTATTGTTAAGCAACACACATTCTAGGAAATATCATAATTTATTTTGAAAAACTGTTTATTTTGGACATAAATTATTAAAAAATAGGTCTAAGTATTCATAATTTATGCTAATTTGATACTTTAGCTTCATTATTTTCACACTTGTGAATGTTTTTCACATGTCTACAATTTTAAATCTATGTGTTTAACTCTACTGTAACCAGATTATCTTGGCATGTACTTTGCTATTTGACATCTAAAAATATTTACTCATTACAGAATGTTTAACCATTTATCTTTTAATTAATTTGCATGTAGTTATGTAAATGTATCAATTGTTTCCTTAAAGTTTACAATAAACAATTAAACCAATATTGTCTTAGTTTTCCTATTTTTTTACCCAAAAAAAAAAAGTTTTAAAAAAAGTGTTCGGGTTCGGTTCGGGTCGCGGGTCGGGTCGGGTTGACCCGCAAAAAACACGGGTCGGGTCACAGGTCAACCCATTTTTGCTTCGGGTCAAAAAAATCGGGTTCGGGTCGGGTATTTTTCGGGTCAGGTCGGGTCGAGTCAGAAAATTCTGGCCCATTTTGCCATGTCTATATACACATGAGATATTGAACAATAATTCCACCTAGTACATGCACCCCTCAAATTGTTGGAAATATCATTAAAAAAAAGGCGAAACTACAATATTAGTCCTTCAAGTTTATTTTATGTGCGCAATTGATTCCTCAAGTTTGAAGTGAGCACAATTGGTCCCTTAAGTTTTAAAATTGAGTTATATTAGTCCTTTTACTAACTACCGTTAGTAGTGTTACTTACGTGACTAACGGAACAATGACTTAACAATTTTTTTTTAATGATGTGGTATTTTTTTTAAAAAAAATCAGAAAATAAATTTCTCTAAACGCATGTGCAAGTATAAGATTTACTCAGTGAAAAAAAAAAATTTTAAGTAGAAAATACAAAAACTCCTCTCAACATTCTCTGATTGTTTCTTCGTAGCAAAAACCCAAAAGAATCCACCTCTCTCTGCCTGACCTGCCTGCTTCTCTTCTTTCAGATTTGTCCTTTTTCACATTTCTTTCTCTTTAAAAATACAAAGGTTTTTTTTTCTTTTGAGTGACTTAAAAATATAAAGGTTGAATTGATCATACAACAAGTCAACAAAAGTCATCTCATAATAAACAAAGTCATTCCATTCCATTGGTATTCAGAGATGGAAGAGGTGAGCGCAGGGGCAGGGAGCGGAACGACAATGTCTTTATCATCATCAACATCAACATCAACAATAACAGCAACAATGTCGTCCTTCTTGTTGCTCCCATGGAATTTCCCTCTCTTGTCGGCCATCCTCGCCGGCGCTCTCGCCTAGTTCCTCAAGCTCTTCACCTCCTAGTCCGTTTGAACAAACTCTCTCTCTCTAGAGTTTGATGGCTTCCCTTATTAATTGCAATTGTACCAGTTGTGAATCACATTGCATAAATTTATTTTGTAATTTTTTAATAAAAAATGCCACATCATTAAAAAAAAAAATGTCAAGTTATTATTCTGTTAACCACATAAGTAACACCACTAACGGCAGTTAGTAAAAAGACTAATACAACTCAGTTTTAAAACTTGAAAGACCAATTGTGCTAACTTCAAACTTAAGGGACCAATTGCGCATATAGAGTAAACTTGAGGGACTAATATTATAGTTTCATCTTAAAAAAACCCATATGAAGATCGGATATTTTGATTATTACAAAGCCAAAGACAATGTTTTGCCATTGGCTAATGATTTGGCTGATGGTTTATTACCAACAGACCAACTATTTAGTTTTTTTTTTTTTTTTTTTTTTTAACTTTTTTAAACTTTCTGATATATTGTGTGATGAATCGAGCATTTTGAAATAATTTTTAAGAAATTATATTATGATCCATGTAAAATATTTATTATGTGTTACTGTCTCCATCCCACTTTTTTTGTCTTCTATTCCATTTTAAGATGTCCCAAAATATTGTCTTGTTTCTAAAAATAAAAGTCATTAATTTACTAATGTTCCTATTATACCCCTATTAATTTACTAATTCAATTTTTTGATAAATTTTTTTAAAGGTAGTTTTAGAAACTTATACATTTTTAAAAGGTAGACAATACAATAAATGGTGTTCCTTTAAAAAATTTGACTTTTCAAACAGGACAAAAAAAGTGAGACGAAGGGAGTATAATATTTTGATAATACAATAAATGGTGTTCCTTTAAAAAGTTTGACTTTTCAAATAGGACAAAAAAAGTGGGACGGAGGGAATATAATATTTTGATAATCAAAACTTCGATTATATATAAAATGTCATTAGAAAGAGAGGATTTTTAATAATAATAACTAATTGAGAAAATTAATAAATATTTAATTATTTCTACTAATTAATTAAAGGTACAATTATTTCTTATTTTCTTGATTGCATAAAACTAAATTTGCTTTTATTTTCTATTGTACTTTGTTTCAATTGTTGCTAAAGCAACGCAATTTGAACAAATATGTTATTTTACAAATCAATTGTTTCATATATAAATCTTATAAAAATTCAATTTGCATAAATAATTAGTGCACTACATATAAATAACTAATACATAGAAATAATTTCACGTACCATATTAATACTTTGTTTACCTATATGGCACAAATTTAAACTACAGCATTAGTATTTGTTCCATATAGTTAAAATACAAGGAATTAGAAAATGTATATTATTTTTTTTTTTTTTGACATCGAAAATGTATATTATAGAGATAATATAATTATAAAAAAAAAGATAATATAATGAATTAATAATAAACAAATAAATTATTTCCGCGAATTTAGAAATGTAGGGATAAGGGCCCAAAATCATATATTGGGCCTTGGGCCTTGGCCGAGAGCGTTGATTAGTCCGAGGACTAATAAACAATAGTAAGAGTGTTAAGCTTAGAGTCCTATAAGTAACATGCAGACAGAAAGGTTGGGAAAGGTGGTCTGAGGAGGACCGTCTCCTCGGATAGACGAAGCACAGACCGAATGCATATTCCATCACTCAAAGTGACCCTACAGGAAACTTCACTGATAGGGGCATGCATTACGAACGTATTGAAAGAATGGGAGCCAGGAAATATCTAAGAGAAAGCTGCTGTCACCGCATTAAATGCTCTACAGCTAACTTTCTGGCCGCATTTATGTGGAGAAGACCTCTGAACAATGCTGCCTTAACTATCCCAACTCACAGAGGACCAGAGAAGGTGTCCGATGCAACAAACACTCAAGTAGTAGCCTAGATGATTAACAAATGGAGGGTCAAGATCATTTAAATGGAGATATATAATATAAGGGACCCCTAACAAAGAAGGGATCGGAAAAAAGAGGGAAAAACACTGTAGCAATCCAGAACAGAACTTGTAACCCAACTTGAGTATTAATATAAAAGAATCAATCTCCTCGGACTTGGCCGATGACTATTTTCTCAAGACTAAACTTGTCTATTTTTTTTCTCTTGCCATCAAGATCTACCTTATTGGTTAACTAACTCATTGAAGTCCAGTTCTTCAACCCATTCTTTATAAATTCATTGTTTTGGACTTTTTAGTCCTAAGTCCATCCGTCTTTTGGGCCAAGAACCCGAATCAGGTCCTTACAAGAAATACTTAACAAATTCAATTAATTCATGCATGCAATCAATTTGTATACTTTTGATATTATGTATTATTCAATTTGCTTTTCTTTTTCTTTTTTTGATATTTTTGTTTCAATTGTTACCAAAGCAACATGAAGAAGAATTAATAAAAAAAAAGTGGGATGTTCTAACTAACGAACTCCATAATGAAGTGTGCAACCACTTCTTCAAAAGCACACGTGGACAAGGGAAGACAGTCTTAAATTCTTAATATTTGGATTTGTTATGTGTACAATACACTATACCTAATATGATGCAGACATGTGTCTAAAATTGACGACGTGTCCATATCGTGTCTTATCCACTGCACTAGAGCACCAAATGAAAGCTTTGCCTTTAATCTTTCTTCATATAAGATAATCCTGATCCAATGTTTTACCCAATAAAGATTAGAATGTGTATATTAAGTATTAATTAAACTATTTCCTTGATTATGTAATCAATATATATATATAACCGAAACATCTGACCTCTCCACAATTTTCCATATCAGTATTTTTTAATTTGATTTAATTAAAAAAAAGATTCACGTAAAAATAAAAATAAAAATTTTAGGATTAAGAAAAAAAGAGAGACTCCTGTTAGGACTCTCTCTTTAATTATTAAAAATAAAAATAAATAAATAAATAAATAAAAAACTTTAGGATTAAGAAAAAAAGGGAGACTGTCAGGACTCTCTCTTTTATATATATAAAGACTTGAAATTTACAACTTGTGTTTCACCGCTAAATTTGGTGCATGGGCATTGGATTTTTGTGGAGGTGTATGGAATTGTTAATCGAGGCAGTATCCATGAGGGTGACCATCAGTTGGAGTGTTTCCTCTCTTGACCTTTCGAATAGATATATTCACAATTTGATCAGTAAGGTTCAAGCAGTACTTCCTTCACGTGAATATTCTTTGTTTATATGCTTCATTTTATCAGCAACTACTAAGTAGATAACATGAAATCGTGCTAACGATTCAATCAAAAGATCTGGACTTTTAATGGAGATTCTAATATAGGCTTGGATCTCTGGTTTGATCGTGGATTTTGAAACGGGTTTTCAATGGGGTTTCTGATGTAAGTTTCTTATATTGTGATGGTTAAGTTATTTGTGATAGGTTAAGAATGTATTAACCCCTTATGATAAATTAACCAATTGATTTAGCCAAATTAATTAATTAATTCAATTAACATGCAAAACACGTAGTAGCACAAACAAATCACTAATTACCTAAATGCAACAGAAATTAAATTGACACAGTGATTTGTTTACGATTGGAGAAAACCTACACGATAAAGCCCCACGGGGTGATTTTAAGGTCACCACTTCCGAGAATCTACTATTATCAAAACAAACGGTTACAAATAAAGGAATCCCAGTACCTTATACCAACTTACAGTTGAACTCTTACCCCAATACCCAATTGGACTTGATATGTAGTGACAATCTCTCCTTTTCAATGCATGGCTCCCAATACATGACTAACCAATATATGTGCAGATCCCAGTACGCAACTTAATCACCAACTTGAGAAAGATGTTGGCTGCAAAGTTCTTTAGTTCATCACACGATGAAGATCAAGAAGCTTCTTGGTCACAAAACCCTATGGTGTACAAACACAACAGCTTTTTCAATAGAAAGATGAATGAGGGAAAATTCTGTCTCCGGTCACAATTTGCATAAACATAACTTTGTTTCACACTCGCGCAACCTTTAACGGCCCTCAAAACAATCCTTATATATATTTAGGGTTGTGAGAAAAGAAAACCCAAACATATACACACGGATTGAATTCAAAACAGAACTGAAAATCTGTTTTTCATAAATCTCGACAAATAGAGTATCTGTCAAGCTAGCTGTCGAGTTTTAAAATTCAGCACTTCTTCACTTGTTTCTTGGACAGATTTGCATGGCTTTAACACTTGATCTTGAAAATTTGTTCTTTGAAGCTTTAAACACATCCTAGATCTATCCAATTACAAATAAAGTGCATTTTGTTAAAGGAATAACCAATTCTAAATTAACATATGTTCCTAACATCAAATCACATATGTCCTAACAATCTTCCCATTTGGCAATCCGTGACAAAACCACAACAAACAAACGAGCATATGAGAGAAGTCATAAATCACTCAACTCATATTCACTTGTTAAATACAATAAAATCTATCCTAACACAAACTCTTGAAAAACTTTGCAAGAGGACTTTGACAACTTGTATTTCTGAAACACTTTAAACAAAACTCATTAAGGCATCTTAGTAAGAAACGGAAATATAAGATTGCATACATTATTTAAGAAGCATGTGCATAAAGAGAGAAAAGAAATAACACATGTAAAGATAGGTGAAAGAAAGTAATAACAACCTCAATATATATATCAACATAAGTACAAGGTGTGCTATCACTAAGTGGTCACAAGACCAATGTACAAGAGATAATGTATCTAAAATAGAAAGAAAAGAAAAGATACGAAAATCCTCACTACATCCCTCATATACACTCCCCCTATCAAAAAAAGACTCCGTCCATGGCCGTGGCCGTGATGAAGAAACGGAGGTGGATAGAGCGGTGGAAGCAGGAGGAGTTGCTGTCTCTGTCCGTGGCCGCGTCGGTCAAAGCTGAGCCTCACTTCGTCTAACGGTAGCCCTATCTATGGCACCCATGACCGAGAAATGAAGGGACGCTGGATAAGAGACAGAAAAATGGCAAAGGATCCGTGTGATAGCCAAAGGAAAAATGAGCATATTATGGGTCGCTGTATCCCTACAAACATCTATAAGTGAAAGAACGAAGTGAGAAGGGAAGTCGATAGAGATATCCTCTAAGAGGGATAACAAAAATCGAGCATGAGACTCTGTGATAGTGTTATAGTAAGACAAAGGATGGAGAATGAATGTCATCACCATGTTAAGGAACCTCGGACCTTTTGCAAAGCCCGAGTAAGGGGTGTTTTGACGGTCACCCCAAGAAGAAGGTGTCTCATAGAATAGAGACGAGAGTTCGTCTTTAGACACAGCCCCTAAACGATTGCAACTAGGGTAGTCCGGAGTGACTACAATGCGCGTACCCCGAACGCGAGTGAAGAAGTGAGGTACAGAAGTATCGATTCCGTGCATATTGGAGTAAAACTCCTGTATGATCATGGAAGGGCACATGACCAAGATGCCACACAGTGACTCCCAACCCTGATTATAGATAACAATGGGAAGGTCGGTATCGAAAAAATCTGATAGAACGACTTGGTGTTTTGAATGAATGCCGAGTCGTGAAAAGTTCTCCGAGAAGTCCAACTTGGCCTTCTTATCATGGAACCTAACATGGGAGGGAGTAGGATCAGAGGAAGATGTCCCAGAATGAAGAGGGTTCTAAGACAGAGTAGATTTGCGTTTAGGTGCCATAGAGCAGACTAACGTAAGAAGAAGAAGAGGGAGAGAGAGAGAGACGTAGAAAAGCACTAAAGCAGCAATATATAAAAATATAAAGAAATGAAGGTACGTATGCATGAAAATGCATGAACATGTGACATGCAAACTTAAAGACATCATGGGCTCAACCCAATCCAAACCTAACAGCACACAATCAATGCAATAAAGTAAACACACATCTAAATGCATGAAACATTGTTATAATGCAAATGTGATGCAATGCATTATGTTTTAAAGCCAATTGAACAAAAACCCATCCCAAAATTTTAACAAAAACTCAAAAGTTTTGAAAAAATCTCATACAATTTCAAAAACCCTAAAAGTTAGGTCAAAGATCATGAAATGCATGATAAAGAGGGAGAAAGTATCATACTAGATGAGGAACAAAGATCTTGAGAACGAAAATGAAGTGAGGAAGATGAAAAGATTGAGTTTTGGGTGTTTGGGAGAAGGAGAGAAACCTTTCAGTCGAGAGAGATCGAGGAGAAATGGGACAGAAATTGCGAGGATCCTATTTATAGGAAATCTCAGTTTCTTGATGGATCAAAAGGCATCAAGAATTAAAAATGCGCATTTTAGCTATCGAAGAGCTATCGAGGATCTAACGAGAGGTGTCCACAACAAAGATTCTCGATGGATCGAGGTAGCTATCGAAAAGCTATCGAGAATGTGATAAAAAGCAGCTGAAGGGTCTCGATAGATAGCATAGCTATCGAGAGGTATTGAGAAGCTATCAAGATTGCTTAAAAACAGTTTTTCAAGAAGAGAAAAACACAGATATTAATGCAATCAAACATGCTACTCAACCAAAAATCCAAACAATATTTTAAGCTCTATAAAAACATATCTCAACAAGAAATGTCAAGTATATAGATCCAAAACACCCACACACACTAAACAAGTCTAACCACTTTTATATTTTAAAAACAAGTTAAGACAGTTTAGTGAGCATGCATTAACACATGTATTCCTTGTGATGGCCAAATCACATTGTACCTGCACATGTATCAAAAGTAGCAAAGAATTTTGCGTGTTGTGTATGAAAAATATCGCAAGATTGCACAAATGTCTACATGTTATGACGATTTGAGATATGAGAAAATCACTTTAACTCACACACAATCATAACTGTTTGAAGGAGACTATCATTTTCGAGGTACGTCCTATAACTTCCACATCTCCTAGAATACACGCTTGCAATCATATATAAAGCATTTGATTCTTTTTGCTTTTTATTTTTCCTTGCATATTTTCTTTTAAGCAAACCATGCATGGGCATATAAGAGATAGAAAAGAAATACCCAATGATGTTAAGCATTTAACATTCCACTTTTGCTATGCCGAAACATACAAATGTCATTTCATGATTGGTAGGCAATAGTAGTGAGATGGTTATTTATGCCTTTCTCTTAGGATTTTCTAGTCCTTCCCGTCAAAAAGAGTGATACGAGTGTTAAGTATAAGAGATTACTCAATCTTACTCATCACAAACACGAGCCACAAAACTTACTTGCTTAATTGTGCATAGAGATGCTCATCTAAGTTATAAAATATACAAAATTTAGAAAATTTTGTTTCAATGGCCATCCAAGGTACACAAGTACCAATGTACACAAACATACACTGTTTTTGTATTTTTCTAATTTTTCAATTTTTTTTTTATATGAAAAACAAAATTAAGCAAAAACTGAAAAGAAACCAACAAAAACATGTTAAACAAAGCAATGCATAAAACTAGATGCAAATGCATGAGGAAAAAGTAAGAGAAGAGGAGATCAATCCATGGAGGTAACACCAATGTTTTGGCAAAGGAATTCAAACCGTTTGCTATCAAGAGGTTTGGTAAACAAATCTACCTTCTGGTCATTAGTGTGAATGAACTCAAGAGTAAGAGTACCATCTTCAACAAGCTCCCAAATGAAGTGATGTTGAATCTGTATGTGTTTAGTTCGAGAATGTTGAACCGGATTCTTAGAGATGTTTATGGCACTGGTATTGTCGCAATAGTTGGTAAGATGCTCTTGACAAATACCATAATCATGGAAGAGTTTTTGCATTTATAGAAGTTGGGTGCAACAGCTACCGGCAGCAATGTACTCAGCTTCTGCAATGGATAAAGAGATGGAATTCTGTTTTTTGCTCATCTATGAGACAAGATTATTACCCACATAGAAACAACCCCCCGATGTACTCTTTCTATCGTCAGCATTCCCAGCTTACTCAATGTCAAAATACCCAGCTAAGACATCATTTGTGTCATTGAGTTATTGTGCCACACACCAAAGTCGGCAATGGTTTTGACATACTTTATGATTCTTTTCAAAACAATCATATGAGACTCTTTAGGATTAGCCTGATATCTAGCACACACTCCCACACTATATCTAATGTCAGGTCTACTAGCAGTAAAGTAAAGAAGACTACCTATCATACTTCTATAAAGAGATGAATCAACATTTTTTTCCTAACAAGTCAACAGTGAGTTTAACATTTGGGCTCATAGGGGTTCTAACAGAACTAGCAGATTCCAAACCAAACTTTTTCACAAGATTTCTAGCATATTTAGATTGAGATAGGAATATACCTGAATCTTGTTGACGAATCTGCAAGCCAAGGAAGTGAGTCAGCTCTCCAATCATGCTCATCTCGTACTCACCCTGCATGACTTTTGAGAAACTATGAGCAAGTTCATTCTTAGTTGACCTAAAGATGATATCATTAACATAGACTTGAGCAACTATCAACTCGCCTTCTTCCTTTTTGATGAAGAGAGTTTGATTAACTTTTCCTCTCGTGAACCCATGTGACACCAAGTATTGTGTGAGCCGATCATACCAAGCTCTAGGGGCTTGCTTCAAACCATAAAGAGCCTTCTTAAGGTACAACACATGATCCGAAAAGTGTGGATCTGTGGATCAATGAATCCTTTTGGTTGAGCCACATAGACATCTTCTTTAAGGAACCCATTCAAGAAAGCAATCTTTACGTCCATTTGGTAAATCTTGAAATTCAAGTGACATGCTAGGGCTAAGAGAATTCTAATGGACTCCATACGGGCTACTGGAGCAAATGTCTCATCATAATCTACCCCTTCCATATTTTTGAGAATATCCTTGAGCTACAAGACGAGCCTTGTTGAGGATCACATTTCCCTCCTCATCAGTCTTATTACGGAATTTCCACTTTATGCCGATGATGTGCTCACCCTCCGATCTAGGTACTAGAGTCCAGACATCATTCCTCTGAAACTGAAGTAGTTCATCATGCATAGCTTCAACCCATCTTTCATCTTGAAGTGCTTCCTCAACTCTAGTGGGTTCAACCTATGACAAGTAACAAGAATAAGACACAAAGTTAGCAACACATTTATCAACTGTACGCTTCCTTAGTGTAAGTTCATTCATGTTTCCCATAATAACTTTAGGAGGATGATTCAATTTGATCCTGAAGGAAGGTCCTTTCTCTTCATGGGATTCAGAATCAGGTGAAGCAGATATATCTGCTGAATCTTCTACAACACTGGGAGTACCGGGAGTATTTGGAGATGCGGGCTTTTGTTCAACAATTTCTTGAATTTCCCTAGGCTCAAGAGGAATAATTTCTTTGGGGATTTCCTTACTAAACTTCTCAGAACCGGAGTCTGAAGATTCATCAATAACAACATTCACTGTTTCCATCACCTTCAGGGTTCTTTTGTTGTATACCCGATAAGCCTTGCTTATACAGGAGTATCCCAAAAATATTCTTTCATCGTTGCGGGAGTCAAATTTTCCCATATTCTTTCTAGCCTTGAGAATGAAACAAGTACTTCCAAAAATTCTGAAATACTTCACATTTAGCTTCGTTCCCTTTCATAACTCATATGGAGTCTTCTTGGTACCTGTTCTAAAGTACACCATATTAACCGTATGACATGCAGTGTTAACAGCTTCTCCCCACAAGTTTCTAGCCATATCTTTGTTGTACAACATGGCTCTAGCCATCTCTTGAATAACTCTATTCTTTTTTTCTACTACACCATTCTGTTGAGGAGTAACAAGAGCAGAGAATTCTTGAGATATACCTGATCTCGTGCAAAAGGACTCCATATATGAGTTCTCAAATTCCTTACCATGATCACTTCAAATCCGATCAATCTTCAGGCCCTTCTCATTTTGCAATCTTGTGCACAAGGCTTCACTGTGCTCAAGAGCATCAGACTTGGGTCGTAGGAGTATGACCCAAATGTACCTAGTGAAGTCGTCTACCATAACCATGATGTATCTCTTTCCACCAAGAGACTTTGTTCTAGTTGGACCCATAAGATCCAGATGTAGTAGCTCCAATGGTTTGGATGTAGCAGATGTCTGAGTGCTCAGATATTTAGCTTTTGTCTGTTTCCCAAGCTGACATGGTCCACACACCACATTGCTCACTCTACTGAGTTTTGGTATCCCCAAAATTGACTCATGCTTAGATACAATTGAAAGAAAGCTCAAACATATACACACGAATTAGATTCAAAACAGAATTGAAAATCTATTTTTCATAAATCTCGACAGATAGAGTATCTGTCGAGTTAGCTGTCGAGTTTAGGGCTTCAACAGCTTTTTAAACCTTGATAGATGCTAGCTGTAGAGTTTTAAAATCCAGCACTTCTTCACTTGTTTCTTGGACAGATTTGCATTGCTTTAACACTTGATCTTAAAACATTGTTCCTTGAAGCATTAAACACATCCTAGATCTACCTAATTACAAGTAAAGTGTGTTTTGTCAAATGATTAGCCAATTCTAAATTGACATATGTTCCTAACATCAAATCACATATGTCCTAACAATTTGGATCTATAGTTAGATCATATAGATGATATTGATAATGGTTTAATCATAGTTGACATTGGTATATGCGGTGGGGGTTGGCCAATTTTCTTTAATCTTTGGTGGCTAATTTTCTTCCGTACTTGGTATATTGTTTATGCGGTGATTTTCTTTAATCTTTGGTAGTTTTTTTTTTTTTTTTTTTTTTTTTTTTTTTTTTTTGGAGATGTAATTCTTTGGTAGTTAATGTTGTATTAGAAGAGATGGGAGTGCATTAGAAAGAGAGTTTTTTATCAGGTTTTGTTTTTAGGGAGAAGGAGAGTGTTTTTTTTTTTTTTTAATTTCTAATCAAAATTTTTGTTTTTTTTTTTATTTAAATAATGCTAATGTGTAAAAATGTGGGAGCTCTAAAAAAATTCAAAGGCACATTAGCCACATATTCAACAAGACATAAATTCAAGTAATACATTTTTTTCGCTTTTTATTTATATTTAATACCTGTAGACTAGGCTACAATAAAGTTCCTCATGTTATAAATATAAATATGATGAGTTAGGTAGTCGGATCAGGGTTTGATCAAGTAAAGAAGTTTTATTTTTATTTTTTTAATTATAAGTATTTTTTAATATGAAAGTTAATAAAGTTTGTTTGGTTGTATAAGAATAAGAAATAGTGAAGAAAAAAAAAAGAGTTTGAATAACTTTTGTATCAATCTAAACAAGAAAGTTTAAAAAAAAAAAAAAAATCATTCGTAATCCTTATAGTTATTGTGATTTTTTATTTAACTTTTTTTTTAACTACATAACGCATGTTTGTTTTTCAACATATTCATACTAGCCACACTTCTCCTTCTCGAGCTACGGTTTCAGCCATTCATACTTTCTCCTTTTTTAGCTTTCCTTATCTGGTTGCTACATTTGAGAAATCAAATCAAGGTTAGGCCTTTTCTATTTGCTAAATTTTTCTATTTGGATATAATATATTCAATCAAAACTCTATCTCCTAATTGTATCCTTTTATGAGGATAAAACCAAGTGTGTTGTTTATAAATTACCATTGTTTTTTTTTTTTTTTTTATTTATAATGTTAAGGTAGTCTTAAATTTGTGGTTGAAATTAGTTTTTCTTTCTTCTTCTTCTAATTTGTGTGGGATTATCTTTAGAGGGTGGATTTCCTTAAAAGTTAGCCCAGTTCTTAAAAACCAATTGATTATACTAAATTACAAAAAAAAACAACGTTCTAATTCCACGGGTAGTTTTAATTTTTTCCTATTTGCAGAAATACTAAAAACCCCTAAAATTAATTTGGGGTTTAGGCTCTTATTGAAATTTTGAAATTGGATTTCCTTTAAGCTCATATTACATGTTAATTAGAATTTAGAGGCGCATGATGTTTAAAATGCAGTCACACATTTGTTTTATTTCTGTTACTAGAAATATATGTGATTTTAAATTAACCTATCCCGTGCATCGCACGAGTTAGTGATTAGTATTACATATAAGGATAGTCGGAACTCATGGCCCACTTTTTTTGATAGATCACTAACTAGAAATTTAGAAACATGAAAATCTCGTCTAGAGTTTTATAGTTCAATGGCTTAATCTTGTCTCCTTTATTAGGAGATCTAGGATTTAAAACAGCCCTCCTTTCATTATGATAATTATCAAGTTATTAAAATATAAATAAATAAATAAGAGCCTAGGAGAATCTCACCCCTCTTATCGTCTTAGTGTTCATTTTTCATTAACTTATTTGAATTTTTTTTCACTAAAAAAATTGAAATTTTATTGATTGCTCTTGGTTAAATTATGATTGTATCTAATTTTTTTAAAAATAATTTTTAAAAGCTGTACATAAAAAAATAAAAATAAATAAATGAAAAAATTATGACAAATCAACTTTATTAGCAACACGCCACCTCATTAGACATTAAGGCATGATAAAATGCCTCCCTCAAGCGTTGTCCCACTTCTGTTCTGCATAAAATTTTCCCAAACTCCAAAATGAAGAAAGGTGATGATGATGAGACTCATAATCATACCCGATATTGTTCACATTTCAAAGTGCAAAGTAAATTGGAATTTTTTTTTTTTAAGTGTCATATGGAAAATTTTATTTTATTTTATTTTTTTGTGGAGGCTGTAGATCTGTGTTGAGAGTTTAGACTTGGGCTTATCAACTAATAATCAGAAGATTATTCCCTCCCATTTTATAAACATCTATTTATAGTTCCAAGGTCAAATTGATTAATACGTGTCTTGTAGAATCCCTCCAAATTAAAATGATTAATTAAATAGATTAGCATATTTGTCTGGTAGAATGAGAATCACAAAATATTTAAAAATTTATTAATTAAATAAATTAGCATATTGTGATCTTTAAGTAGTTCACAAAAGATAATAAATTAATGTGGGGAAATTAAATAACCAACAACAACTAGGTCACGTCCTTCCAAAAAAAAAAACAAATAGGTCACGTTTGGTCACAATTAGACCGAGCCACGGTCGGCATGGTTCATTCTTTATGATATTAGACCGACGGTCTATCATGCAAAGCCTTGTCTTTGTCTATGAATAATTTTTCTCATTTGCTTTTCTCTTTCCCATGTCATACTTTTCACCATTATGTGTAAAGATTTGGACAAAAAAGTTCATAATGGGTGTTTAGAATGGTAAAGTAACTAGTTTTACTTCTCTCTCCAAATCCTTCTCATCCCATGGGTCCGTTTAACAAATACAAGTCATCATATTGTTAAATTCTATAATTTGTAACTTAAACCAGTACTTTTGTTGGTCGTTAACAAAGTTAATAGACACAATATTAGGTGAGGTGCTGTTTGGTTCGTGTTGGGTGTGTATTCATTTTCAATACTCATTTTTCCTTTCTCAAATTTTGTACTCATTTTCTATTTTCAACTCATTTTATGTTTGACACAAATTTTCTTATCTACTTTTTTTTTTCACTTTTCAATTATAAATTCAACACAAACTTTGAGTTTTTTTTTTTTTTTTTTTTTTTACAAAAAAGCCACTGTATTCATTTTTAATGAATATGAAAACGGCAAAAAGGTGTATTCATTTTTTATATTCAAACTCACTTTTTTGGATATTGAAAATGAAAACTGAGTACAAATAACAAAACTAAACCAGTTTTTTAGTGGCGAATCCCATTGAAAATTGAAAATGAAAACAAAATACACCGTTTTTTTTCCAACATGCTTTCTAGTCTGAAGAGAGTAGCTTTATAAAAACTACATTCTTTTATTTGAAACTTGAAACAAAATATATTAAAATGGTGTTCCTCTAAAAATCTAGATTTTCCTTGGAGGATTAACATTATGGGGCAAATAGAGGATGCCAATAAGTTACATCACTTATTTGAAGGCACCTTAGCCCAATAGTTAATTGTTATTACCATATATATGCAGGGAACATTATGGCTAGGTTCAATCCAATTATTTGAACTACACAAAATGAAACAAAATCCACCCCAAAAGAAAAAGAGTTGTGCCACACTGCCTCATTCCAAATCAAATTTAGTTCCATTATCTTCCTTTAATATCTAGTTATCCTTTTTCTTTATCCTTGTACACTTGTGCTCCCTCTAACAAATTTATGTGACTGTACCTTCCACTTTATCCTAGTGCTCCAATTGTATCTATCTCTAATTAGCATCTATATTTTTTTTTCCCCTCTTTGTGCTGCATATATACCTCAGTATATACCACCATTATAGTTCACCTTGATGCTCTTAAGAAACTTGAGAGCTTGAATAATACATTATTACTGCCCAATTGGCCTAACAAGAATAAAATTCTTTAATCTCTTAATACAAAGAAAGAAGAAAGGAAAAAACAGAGAGTTAGATCGGCAGGCATGCACCAATAGGTTGATTCCCTCTCTCCCTCTCAAAATTCTACTCTATGCCAAAAGCAAAAAGGGTTTTCCTCCGGGCACCAACCATGCAGATCCGTTTCCCTCAAAGTAATTAATTTTCACGGCAGGATTTTCCCTGGAAGGTTGATTGCATTGAGAAGAAGCGTTCTTCCCTCTCTGGTTTTGGTCCTGCGGACTGGATTTACTCTGATTTCATTCTTCTCTTGATTGACCCATATGTTGACCACTTATTAACTTGCTTTCTTTATAAAAGTAATTATTGTTATTGTGATTATCTCCCTTAATTAAGGATTAATTGTTTACTTTAATTGAGAAGCCGAAGTATTCTCCTTTTGTTTTATTATCATGTCTGCTTGCCATAACTCATCTAGAATAGCTCTACCTACTGTAAGCATGCTCCTGGCAGACAAGGCATAATTTGCGCACAAGCCGGACCAAGTTGAGTTGCAATTGGACCGGTCTTAACTCCCTTACTCAGAACACTTGGGCCTAGTACTGCAGGAGGCAGTTCAGCCCAATCTAACAAAAAGACCCGCTACTTTAAATTGGCGACTCCGCTGGGGAGTTGAGAAGCAAATAGGGACGAAAGCCCTCGCAAACAAATGCCTCAAAAGTCCAGGATAATGCGAAATATGAGTGTCGTACCCTCACAAGCAGAGTCTAGCCCGATAACGCCTCACCAACAGCAACCTAATCAGGCGGAAGGTGCTAACGAAATGGGGGCTAAACCCCAACCGCCGCCGAGAATTCCTACTGATAATGCCAACATCTTTGTTGAAGTCTTGCAGTCCCTGCATCACTTACAGCAACAAATGATGGAAGAAATTCTCAGCTGAAAACAGACAAAACAAAAGAGAAAGGAAGCCAGCGTGACCCAGAATATGCAGCAGACAAAGAGGAGACACCAGTAGGAGGTGTCCCACAGAATGCAGAACAACATTTCATCACCATGGCCGAAGTAGTGGCTCTCCTGGAACAAGAGAGAGTCAGAGCACCTAGGGAGAGATTCTATTCACGAAGGCCTCTTTACCCACTAA
Organism: Quercus ilex subsp. ballota; assembly: GCA_032727855.1. Taxonomy (NCBI): domain Eukaryota; kingdom Viridiplantae; phylum Streptophyta; class Magnoliopsida; order Fagales; family Fagaceae; genus Quercus; species Quercus ilex. The sequence goes on along the minus strand of CM064910.1, from coordinate 6,825,998 downwards.
AGGTACTTAGTAAACCGTACCCCGAAAGGTATGAGCCACGGGCCTTTGCATAGTACGATGGCAGGAAGGGAAGTGTCGTTGAGCACGTGAGTAAGTTCATTGATACTCTTGGCCCTTATGCCGCAGACAAAGACTTGTGTCTTCGAGAGTTTTCCAAATCACTATGTGACTGAGCATACACTTGGTACATCGACCTAAAGCCAGGATCCATCCCAACTTGGGATGACATAGTGGACGTATTTTTCACTAAGTACTTCCACGGAGAAGAAACAGTAACACTTGCAACTCTGCAAGCAACCAAGCAAAGAAGTGGTGAAGACTTGATGGAATACATCAAAAGGTTCAGGGACATAGCACTCGATTGCTATGATCATTGTGAAGAAAGAACATTGGTGGAAATGTGTATGACAAACATGATAAGGGAGTACAGGGCAGTCCTAGAAAACTTAGAAATTTCCCAGTTTACACAGTTGCTGCAAAAAGCCAGGAAGACTACCCAGTCTGTAAAACCAAGCATGGACAAAAGAAGCGCTCCGCAGGCTATGGCAGTATCTACTAGTGAGCGGAGGAGGAAGATTGATGTAAGGGAATACGATACTTCCCCACCAATACCATGCACTCTGAAAGAGTTAGACGTGCTGCTAAACAAGTAGATAGCAGACAGAGTTTTCAAACCCAATCAAGTTTCTAGAGAGCCCACAGAAGAGGAGTGGAAGGATCCACGCTTCTGCCGTTTGCACAACTACGTACAACATCCTACCGCGGAATGTTGGGCGTTCTACAGATTGGTGCACCGCAGGATCAAAGAGGAGGATCTAAAACTATCCCAGCAGGAGGTTCAAAGAAACCCACTCCCAAACCACAAAGGGAAGGGTATAGCAGCAGTAATAATTTACGCGGATCCAGGGGAGGACGAAGAAGAGAATCCAGCCCTACCTACCACAGCAATTACCACTTTACAGCAAAGCTCCAAGTTCAAAAATCTGTTCGACTAGCTAGGGCTCACGGCAAAGGAAAGGAAGATAGCCACGGAGGCTCTGGTGAGCATTGCCTCCGGGGCAAGAGTAGAATGCTTATCAGTAGAAATCCCAGATGACAGAGCCCTTTTGCAAGAGTCAACTGAAATCACTTTTAGTAACGAGGATATGGAGGCCCACAAGAGGCCCTTCTACCTGGCAGCATCCATAAATCAAATCCCCATAAAGAGGGCCTTGGTAGATACAGATGCTTCCATAAACCTCATTCCTTTGGGCACTCTACAAGCTGCAGGAATTGCAGAAAGGAAGATTTAAGGATGCCCAATAGAAGTAACAGGATTTGGCTGAAGGGGCGAATACACCGCAGACCATATCCAATTATGGTTAAAGGTGGGACCCATAGCTTCTTTAGCTCGGTTCCACGTGGTGAAACAAAGGTCTCGTACCATTTGCTTTTGGGGAGACCATGGCTACACAAACACCGGCTAGTCCCATCCACATACCACCAATGTATGAAGAGAAGGTTGAATGGCAGAATGATACGTATAGCATCAAACCCCTCGCCATTTGAACAGGCAGAGGCTCATCTAGTGGAAACCATGTTCTACAACCAATGGGCTTCGTCCGAGGAAAGCTTGATATCAAAACCACGAAGTACCTTTATACCTAAGTGGGAAGACATCCAAAGTGATCCAGAACCCGATCTAAGGGAGTTGCTACCACGAAAAAAGAAAAGGAAAAAAGCACCCACCGCAGAATCAGATGATACACCGCACTGTGTCAGGGTCTAAGGTCCTGATGACAGGATTGTGTACAAATTATGAAGGCGCACCGAGCCCGCAATTGAAACACAGATGGGCCCCACCCAGGAATGGCAGCACGAGAGTTTAGCGTGTTGCGTGGTTCAAGAAAGTTCAAAGGAAGAAGATAATAAAGAGGAAAGTGAAGAAGTTGTGGCAAAAAAGAAGGTACAGGTTACGGCAAAAGAAGAAATGAAGGAAGTTGACCTGGGGTCTGTTTCGTAAGGACCAAGGCCCATCTCAATTAGTGCAAGTCTGACAGAAAAAGAAAAATCAGAACTAGTACTGCTGTTGAAAGAATTCAAAGACGTCTTCGCATGGGACTACAGTGAAATGTCAGGGTTAGACCCTGGGCTAGTTGCACATACGTTGAATGTGGACCCAGAGGCCAAGCTAGTGGCCCAGCCTGCCAGGATATTCCACATGGAAATAGAAGGGCAAATAGTCAAAGAAGTACAGAAATTGCTGGCCGTAGGATTCATCAAGCCTATTCAACACCCGCACTGGCTGTCCAACATAGTACAAGTAAAGAAAAAGAACAGCCAGAGAAGATGTTGTGTAGACTTGAGAAATCTCAACAGAGCCTATCCGAAGGACGAGTTCCCCTTGCCAAACATGGATTTACTAATAGATTCTGCGGCAGGAAGCGCCATGTTTTCATTCATGGATGGGTTTAGTGGATACAATCAGATCAAAATGGCATTGAAGGATGCGAAGAAAACTGCTTTCAGGACACCTATGGGCAATTTCTACTACACTGTGATGCCTTTTGGGCTAAAAAATGCGGGTGCCACTTATCAGCGAACAATGTCGGCCATATTTCACAACATGATGCATCGTGAACTGAGGACTATGTGGATGACATAGTGGTAAAATCAAGGAAAAGAGAAAAACACTTCCAAGTGTTAAGAAAGGTATTCGAGAGGTGCAGAGCCTTCAAGTTAAGAATGAACCCTCTCAAGTGCACATTTGGAGTGTCCTCTGGGAAATTCCTAGGCTTCCTAGTTCATAACAGGGGAATAGATATGGGCCTGGCCAAAGCCACGGCCATAGCAACTATGAAACCTCCAGTCACAGTAAAGGAGTTAAAGAGTTTCTTAGGAAAAGTCTCGTATATCCAGAGATTCATCCCTGGGTTGGCATCAATCACTTCTGCTTTCACCAAGTTACTCAGGAAAGGGCAAAGCAAATCTATTAATGCAGTTTCCAGGAGAGAAAGAATTCCCACTAGATGATGAAGTTTCAGGGGAAGTAGTCATGGCAAAAGAGGTCAGAGAACAATGGGTAATGAAATTTGATGAGTCTTCTACCACCCAATCTAGGGGAGTGGGAGTAGTTTTGTACCATGAAGAAGATAAGGCAGTGGCGCTATCGTTTAAACTAGAATTCCCCTGTTCAAACAACACGGCAGAATATGAAGCCTACCTAACCGGGCTAGCCACAACTCTAGAAATGAGAGTCAAACATTTAAGGGTATTGGGTGATTCGAATCTAGTGGTCTGCTAGGCCAAAGGGAGCTTCTCCTTAAAGGAACCCAGCCTAGCCCCGTACAGAGCAATGGCCCAGAAGATGGAAGAAAAGTTTTCAACCTTTGAAATAGAACATGCTTCGAGGAACGAAAACCGGTTCGCAGATGCGTTAGCCGCACTAGGCTCATAAATAATGTTTGAGGGGGATAGCACCAGGGCAAAAGTCAGCAAGAGGGAAGAATCCATTATTGAGATGTTGAAGGAAAGGTTCCAGGAGGAACAGTGCGAAGGGGATTGGTAAAGCCCCATAAGGGAAGCTTCGATGAAAGGAAAAGATGCCGTAGAACTAAAGGTACTAAAAGACTACGTCCTGGTGAAAAAAGAATTGTACCGCAGGATGCCAGGTGAGGTCTTGTCCAGATGCGTGGGGCAGGAGGAGGCCCAGAGAAAATTAAAAGAAGTACATGACAAGACTTGTGAATACTGCGAGGAGGTTAGCCTTTACCGCAGATTTCAAAGGGCAGGCTTCTATGGGCCAAACATGGGTAAAGACGCAGACCGAGTCCAAACCTTGTGTGGGACCTACCAACTTGCGACAGACAGAGAGAAAAGTTACGTTGTGTTCATCAGCGAAGACTGGAGAAGCCCATTCATGCAATAGTTGACAGAAGGCATCCTGCCATAAAAACACAACGAAAGATACAAGCTTAAGAGGTTGGCAACGCGTTACTTTTTGCATAATACGATCCTTTTCAAAAAAGGGTACGATGGGGACCCCTTCAGGTGTTTGGGCCCTAAAGAAGCAAGAGAAATGATAAAAGAAGTACACTCAGGAGAGTGTGGGGAGCACTAGGGAAAGAAAAAGCTTTACAGATGCCTGCTGAAAATGGGCTACTACTTGCCTACCTTGAAAAAAGATGCAGCAAAATTTGTGAAAAAATGCCACAGTTGCCAAATACAAGCCAACTTGATTCACACTCATCCGCAGAATTTACATAGCATGGTCACCCCATGGCCCTTCCACACTTGGGGGCTTGATTTGGTAGGACCGGTGAACCCATCATCGCTTGGATACATATGGATACTAGTGGCTACAGAATACTTCACTAAGTGGGCAGAGGCAGTGCCACTCCGTAAAGCCACAGGAGGAGCAGTGGCAAACTTCATCAAGGAGAACATAGTTGTAAGGTTTGGGGTGCCCCACAGGATCATCAGTGACAATGGCACACCATTTGTCAACAGTGATGTAAGGAAGATGCTAGAGTTCTACCAAGTCAAGCACCATCGTTCCTCGCCTTATTACCCTCAAGGAAATGGGAAAGCAAAGGCAACAAACAAAACCCTTATAAAGATTATCAGTAAAATGAGCCAAGAATATACAGGAGGATGGGCAATGTACCTACTAGACGCTCTTTGGGCTTATAGAAATTCACCAAAGTCAGCCACAAGTTTTTCACATTTTTCCTTGATCTACGGAACAGAGGTAATGAGTTCAGTAGAAATAATGACTCCATCCCTAAAAGTTATGCAGATGCGGGAGAAAGAGAAAGAGAAAGAAGTCTTTGTGGCAGAAAGATGCGAAGACCTAGAAGGACTTGATGAAAGGAGAGAAGAAGCCTAAGAGCGCAGCCACAGATACAGGCAAAGGATGACTGAAGCCTACGATAGGATGACTAAAGAGAGAGTGTTTGTGGAAGAACAACTTGTGTTAAAAGTAGTAGACTACGTCAGGCGTGGCATGGCAGGACCGTCCAAGTTTGCACTAAAATGGGAAGGACCCCTTGTGATAAGGGAGGCACATCCAAGTGGGTATTACCGTTTGACTCAGACAGACAACAGGGACCTAATGGATCCCATCAATGGGAAGTGGCTGAAACATTATTATGCCTAAGGAGAAAAAGTTATGTAGTTATCCTTTTTTTTTTTTTTTTTTTTTTTTTGCTAAAGAATTTTATGTTTTCTTTTACCCTTTTCCTTCTTTCCTTTAAATGACTATGTCACAAGATAAGATTATAACGTGCTTTCATGAGAATGTAATGAAAAGTACGAAGTATTAGCATTCTATGTCATAGCAAAAGCAAAGGCAGTAGCAAAGTGTAGCATCATAGTTACAAACCCAAACTGTGGCACAAAAACGACACAAAAAAAGGGGGAACTACATCATCATCAACGAAGTCTGAAAATAAGAGGCTGATCTCCAAAGCGAATAGGCCCACCAATGCTAGAAAGAAGGCGCTCGTGAAGACCCTCCAAGTCTGCCACTTCCTTTCTCAGAGCCTCAAGGCGTGAATCAATCACATCAACGGCAGGCTGAACCTTCTTCATAAAAAGGGCTCGGGCAACCTCATGGAGGTGATCCAAAACAAACTCCACAGCGAAACCCACACTAACAAGCTCCTAAATCACAGCTCTCCACTGCAAGATCCTCTCGGCAGAAATGGTATCAATAAAGTTATGCTCAATATCATTCAGTACACTCCCCAGCATATTCAAGAAGTGCTCTCTGGCAGAACGGCCAAGACGAAATCCCCGCATAAAGTCACCACGGCTACTATAGATTGCCACCAAGTGAGAAGCATAATCCTCGAGAACCCTGAAACCATGGAAGTCTACATAGGGAGGCCCAGAACCCCAAAAGTCTGCAGGATTGAGCTCATTGACCCAGGCTGATCAAAGCATGAAAAAAAGGCTGCAACCTTGCTCACAGGATCCGGAATGGTGGCAGAACTGCTGCCCACCTCAAACTGAGAAGGAGCAGTAGGGAGTGGACCTATCAAGAAAGCATAAAGCATGAAATGAGAAGTCGTGATCTAAAAGGGACAAAATCACAAGGAAGAAATGAAGAAGGAGATAAGGGGAAGAAAACTCATTAGAACTCGTAAGAATGGGGGCTGTGGGAACGGCTGAAATAGACACAGAAAGCACGGCAGAAACGGGCACTGTGGGAATGGCAAAAATAGGTGCTATAGGTGTGGCAGAAGGAGCAGCTGAGGACGTGCCTATGTCTGCTGCAACTCCTGGCCCCTCAAAAGTCTCTGGAAACAGGGAAATGGGCATACAAATAAAGGGAGACTGTAGCAACGAAGTAACACAAATACATATGAATGAGGCAGAGTGAACTTAGCAAGATAAAAAATAAAAAAATAAAAAAAAAAGGGGGAAAAGGGCACATACCCATGAACTCGGTCTCTGGGGCAGCACTCTCCTCTTCGTCAGAGTCAGAAATCCTCTTCTTCAGGACGGGCTCATCTTCAGGATCCTCAAGAATGTCCTTAGACCCCTTAGAGGACAAGTCCACATCAGGCCCACATGTAGCAGAGCTAGGAATGGAGGAAGGGGTCACTACCAAAGAAGAACCATCCTTCACAGCCTGAAATAAAGCTGCGAAGGGGTCATTGGTAGAGATAACAAGGGGTGTGATAGGAGGAGCAACCTCGGTCTGAATAGCAGCAGGAGGAATGATCTCCTCTTAGGGAACAAGTGTCTCGGCGGGAATGGAAGTGGCCTCACCAACCTTCCCAGTATGAGTACCCTCATCTATGGGTATCGGCTCAGTGGGAAGGGTGGGAGCCTCAGCTGGAACTCCATGCGTAGCAGCAGAAGGGGCAGGTGTTGCAAACGCTACATCAGCCCCATCAAAAAAGCCTCCCGTAGGTACACCCATGAAGGCAAAAAGCTCCCCAGCTATGGGGTGGTATACAGAGAGAGGCTCGGGCTCATCCTAGAAGACAAAAAGAAAAGGGATATGAAGATCAAAGGAACTTTTGGGTGAATGAGGTAAACAAAAGCATATGGCAGACGAAACACAAGCAAAGAAAGAAAAAAAAAAAGGAAGGGGGGGGGGGGCGACGTACCTCGAATTTAGGCTCATCAAGCAGTATGGGATGGGTGACAGATGTATCCTCATTGTGCTTAGACTGCAAAAAAAGGGGAGAAGAAGAGACAAAGTCAAAAAAAAAGAAGTCAGCAAGCATGTCAAAGTTAGCCACAGGGGAAGTCAAAAAAAAATATATATATATATATATATATGTGTGTGTGTGTGTGTGTGTGTGTAAAGGACAAAGCAAAATTAAAGATGACATACTCTCCGTTCAGCAGAAAACCCAAGGTGAGGGGTTGCCTTTCTCTTATTGCCTCGTGTCTTGCTGGAAAGGGGAGCATCTGTAGGTGGCCGTGGAGTGGCAGGTTTGGGCTTGCTTGCAGATTTAAGCTTGGCAGGACCCTTCTTGACTGGCGCAGGAACGTTCGTCACTTTAACTTTTTTCTCCCAACCTGGAGGGTAATCACCAATGTGCCAATACCACCCCCTCTTCTCCTCATCCCATTCAAAGATGGCAAACCGATTCTATTTCTTAGCATATGCTAACATGGACTTGGAGGGCAGGAGCAATCAAGGATTAGCCGAAATAACCATACTGAGCCCATCAGGAGGAATGAGGGAGAAACCGCGACTACCTGTCAACTCTTGCTCAAACGAAGTCATCACGGCCTGCCAGTATCCATGCAGGGCAAGGGTGCAAAGGCCATCCCTCAGTGAGCTAGAAATTGTAACTGCACTAAAACGTTGCCTCCAAAATTCGAAGGCGGTATGCCGCGGAAAAGGTCGAACCGAAGTAGGGGACTCCATAAGATAAGAAATGTCATCAGGAATGTCCTGATCCAGCCCAAACTGCCTTCTCACCCGGTTGGCAGGATAATGAACAAACCTAATGCCTTCATCGGCCAAGTAAGGCAACCATCCGGCATTGGTGGCCGCCAAATAAGTGATCTCTGTCTCATCAAAACCGGCCAAAGGAGTGGTAGTCCCGACAGTATCAACGAACGAACCCATTACAGAATCTATACACGTATAACCAGTACCTAAATTTCTGTAAGCTCTCCAAGAAAAACCAACACCTTCATCAAAAAACTCGACAACAGAATAATCAATAGGTTTCAAACTAGACCAACGAAAAGCCAGCGGAAAATCGGACTCAAATCTGCCGTAGAAATCAGTAATTACTCTCGGGCATGATTGGTACTTCTCTTTAGCAAAACGAACAGGCCTGCACTTCGCCAAGTGCTAGGCACAACGCTCAAATAACAACTGCTGCAGGATAGTGCTATGAATAGAGGAAGTGACTATGTGACAGGAGCCTGCCTGACTCTCGTCACTCCGCAGGATATCTAATTGGACATACAAATGCCCCAAGAACATAGGAGCCAACGGCAGACTCACCTCGGCAGATATTTTGATAGCCAAACGGAAATACAAAAGCTTTACAACATAATGGGGGTGAGAACCGAAAACAAATTTACAAAACCAAAACGCAACAAAAGTCGCATGACGAGCGGTCATGGAGAATTTAGAAGAAGAACTAACCCAATATGATAACTTGGCATTTCCGGTCATCCTCTTCTTCAACTCAGCCTCTATGGCCTCTTCCTCCAGAGAAAGTTCTAGAGTGGCAGGATCAACGTCGCCAAGGACCGGTAGGAGTAACTGGTTGGCCACATCTTCAAGGGTCACGGTGAGTTCGCCACAGGAAAAGAAGAGGGTATGGGTGGTGGTACACCACCGTCGAACCAAGTGACGGAGGTTGTAGAGGTCTCGGAAGTTGGATAAGCAACAGGATGAAACAATGGCCTTCAAAACATTGGTCCGCTGTAACAACCCCATGAAGCTCGTATCAGACAACTCATTATCTATCCATTCCCTCCAACCCAAGGCGGTACCCGACCCAAATTCGAAATGGATAGGCACAGGGAGTGAAATGCCTTGGCGAATGACTAAATCGAGGATCAAAGAGGCCAATGGGGCCCAAGAAACATCGGGGTTTCACCGACAAAGAGCAAGCCACACACGGTTCGGCAGCGGTGGCAGTGCATAATCACCGGGAATCTTGGGGAAATGAGGATGGACATCGTACCAAGAGTTGAGTAGAGGGGCGCATTCACTGCCTGGGTCGCGCTGCACTTCTTCCTCATCGGAATGGTCTGACTCGGAGTACACGACCTCTTCGCCTATTTCTTGTGCGGCGGGAGGATCGGAAATGGCCCATTTTCCTTTACGGCGAGAAGAGCCCTGACTTTTCACCAGTGCCATGACACAGAGAATTAATCAAAGTAAATGGGTTGAAGTGTTTGAGGAAGAGGAAGCGGTAAAGAAAGGAGAACGGAGAGAGTGTTTTGGAGAAGAAGGAGTTTGTGTTTGGAGTACGAAGGGACTCCCTCTTAAATACCAGGGTCATTAATGCCGACACGAAAGGAGGCGACGGGTCAGCCATCAAAAAGGGGATGAAATTAATGAAAGAGGGGCTATGTTTCAAGATAACTACTAATCTGGGAAATCCGAAGAGACAACACTGTTTACGGTGAGAAAAGAAAAAAAATAAAAAATATATATACATACACATATATATATATATATATATATATGAGGAGGGGTCCACTATTCAAAAGCCCGCGAAGAAAAGAAGGAAGAGAAGTAGAAAGGGTAGGAAAGTCTTTTTTCTTTTTCACATATGAACCGCAAGAACGCTTCATATGTTCAGGGGGCTAAATGTTGATGGTCATTTTGGAAGACAAATGAGAAAGGAGCCCAAAGACACGGGAAGGAAAGGAGTTAGTAAACAAATAGAAAAAACTATTAAGCTCAAGCAGCAGGAATAATGAGTCACAGGTCCATAAAATAAAGAAATGGGTCTTAAGGAAGAAGATGGGCTTAAAGGAGCTCGAAAAGAGAGAAATAGCAACCCATGGGCAATATAAGATGTAGAAAAGTGAAAATGAGCCAGGGCAGGCCTGAAGTAATGCAAGCAAAGAAAGTAAGGGATTGATGGCAAGCCCATGAACCCCAAAGATGAGGACAAGGTAATTGGGCGGGGGAAGCCCAATAAAGTTAGTAAAAGCCCATAGGAACACAGAATTAGGAAAAGGGCCAAGTAAGCCCAAGGAAAGCAAATGGGCCAAAGATGCCCAAGAGAAAACAAATGGGACACAGGAGCCCGCAAGTAATGTGATGAAAAACCAATGGTCATACTGAGTCACTGGGGAAAGAATAAACGGCAGGCCCAAAAAGGTCCAACAGGATTAGATCAAATAAATATCACAGCAGGAATAACAGAGTGACATGGTAGAAAATGATAGCAGTCAAAGGGGCAGACTGAGCCCAACATCAAACAAAGCCCAACACCTAAGAGGAGTGGGAAATCATAAAGCAACCCACATAAAAGGTCAAGGAAGGATGGCAGATTGTGCAGGGAAACCTCCAAACCGCGGCGAACGCATGAACAGCAGGCAGATTTTGGAAATACATAAAAGGGAGGCACGGGCAAGGCCCAGGCACCACCAGCCTGTACCCAGCCAATATGGGACATGGTGGGGTCACGGGTCAAAAGTGAGAGGGCATGGTTTGGCAGTGGGGAGAAGGGAAAACTTATTCTGCAATTCCTGTTCAAGCTCTTTTGGGGGATACATCCTGCTGGGATAACATACCATCCAAAAGAAGTAAGATTGAGTTGGAACCACTAGGTGCATGCCATGAGGGATAGAGAGAGAGAGCACCCACACCGTGGCAGGAAAGGGTGTCATGGCAGACTAATTAATAAAATAACTTTCCTTTGTCTGGAAATTAGGAGTGGCACATAGATGGACCAGTGGTAATCAGCAAGTACACCCAAACCAGACAAAGGTGGTTAAGAGCTAAAATAGTAAAATCTGGTTATGGCAGGCACTATAAAAGGAGACCCTTGCCGTGCCTAGAAAGGAGGTCGAAGAATTATAGTAAGAACCATCTCTGAGGAACCACGAAATAGAAAACAAGTGTAAAGAAAAGAAAGAAAAGATAAGAAGAAAACTAAAAACAAAGAAAGAAGAGAGGAAAAAACAGAGAGTTAGATCGGCAGGCATGCACCTATAGGTTGATTCCCTCTCTCCCTCTTAAAATCCTGCTCTCTGCCAAAAGCAAAAAGGGTTTTCCTCTGGGCACCAACCATTCAGATTTGTTTCCCTCAAAGTAATTAATTTCCACGGCAGGATTTTCCCTGGGAGGTTGATTGCGTTGAGAAGAAGCGTTCTTCCCTCTCTGGTTTTGGTCTTGCAGACTGGATTTACTCTGATTTCATTCTTCTCTTGATTGACCCATATGCTGACCACTTATTAACTTGCTTTCTTTATAAAAGTAATTATTGTTATTGTGATTATCTCTCTTAATTAAGGATTAATTGTTTACTTTAATTGAAAAGCCGAAGTATTCTCCTTTTGTTTTATTATCATGTTTGCCTACTATAACTCATCTAGAATAGCTCTGCCTGCCGTAAGCATGCTCCTGGCAGACAAGGCATAATTTGCGCACAAGCCAAACTAAGTTGAATTGCAGTTGGACCAGTCTCAACTCCCTTACTCAGAACACTTGGGCCTAGTACCGCAAGAGGTAGCCCAACCCAATCTAACAAAAAGGCCCGCTACACCATGTTAATTAGAATTTAGAGGTGCATGATGTTTAAAATGCAGTCACACATTTGTTTTATTTCTGTTACTAGAAATATATGTGATTTTAAATTTAATTATCCCGTGCATCGCACGGGTTAGCGACTAGTATCACATATAAGGATAATCGGAACTCATGGCCCACTTTTTTTGATAGATCACTAACTGGAAATTTAGAAACATGAAAATCTCCTCTAGAGTTTTATAGTTCAATGGCTTAATCTTGTCTCCTTTATTAGGAGATCTAGGATTTAAAACAGCCCTCCTTTCATTATGATAATTATCAAGTTATTAAAATATAAATAAATAAATAAGAGCCTAGGAGAATCTCACCCCTCTTATCGTCTTAGTGTTCATTTTTCATTAACTTATTTGAATTCTTTTTCACTAAAAAAAATTGAAATTTTATTGATTGCTCTTGGTTAAATTATGATTTATCTAATTTTTTTTTTAAATAATTTTTAAAAGCTGTACATAAAAAAAATAAAAATAAATAAATGAAAAAATTGATGACAAATCAACATTATTAGCAACACGCCACCTCATTAGACATTAAGGCATGATAAAATGACTCCCTCAAGCATTGTCCCACTTCTGTTCTGCATAAAATTTTCCCAAACTCCAACGAAGAAAGGTAAACTCCAAAATGAAGATAGGTGATGATGATGAGACTCATAATCTTTACCAAAAAGAAAAAAGAAAAAAAAAAGAGAGACTCATAATCATACCCGATATTGTTGACATTTTAAAGTGCAAAGTAAATTGGAATTTTTTTTTTTTTTTTAAGTGTCATATGGAAAATTTTATTTTATTTTATTTTTTTGTGGAGGCTGTAGATCTGTGTTGAGAGTTTAGACTTGGGCTTATCAACTAATAATCAGAAGATTATTCCCTCCCATTTTATAAACATCTATTTATAGTTCAAAGGTCAAATTGATTTATACGTGTCTTGTAGAATCCCTCCAAATTAAAATGATTAATTAAATAGATTAGCATATTTGTCTGGTAGAATGAGAATCACAAAATATTTAAAAATTTATTAATTAAATAAATTAGTATATTGTGATCTTTAAGTAGTTCACAAAAGATCATAAATTAATGTGAGGAAATTAAATAACCAACAACAACTAGGTCACCTCCTTCTATAAAAAAAAAAACAAGTAGGTCACGTTTGGTCACAATTAGACCGAGCCACGGTCGTCATGGTTCATTCTTTGTGATATTAGACCGACGATCTATCACGCAAACCCTTGTCTTTGTCTATGAACGATTTCTCTCATTTGCTTTTCTCTTTCCCATGTCATACTTTTCACCATTATGTGTAAAGATTTGGACAAAAAAGTGCTTAATGGCTGTTTACTGTTTAGAATGGTAAAGTAACTAGTTTTACTTCTCTCTCCAAATCCTTCTCATCCCATGGGTCCGTTTAACAAATACAAGTCATCATATTGTTAAATTCTATAATTTGTAACTTAAACCAGTACTTTTGTTGGTCGTTAACAAAGTTAATAGACACAATATTAGGTGAGGTGCTGTTTGGTTCGTCTTGGGTCCTGGGTGTGTATTCATTTTCAGTACTCATTTTTCCTTTCTCAAATTTTGTACTTATTTTCTATTTTCAACTCATTTTATGTTTGACACAAATTTTCTTATCTACTTTTCTTTTCTTTTTTTTCACTTTTCAATTATAAATTCAACACAAACTTTGAGTTTTTTTTTTTTTTTTACAAAAATGCCACTGTATTCATTTTTAATGAATATGAAAACGGCAAAAACGTGTATTCATTTTTTATATTCAAACTCACTTTTTTGGATATTAAAAATGAAAACTGAGTCCAAATAACAAAACTAACCCAATTTTTTAGTGGTGAATCCCATTGAAAATTGAAAATGAAAACAAAATACACCGTTTTTTTTCCAACATGCTTTCTACTTTATCTAAAAAGTCTGAAGAGAGTAGCTTTAGAAAAACTACATTCTTTTATTTGAAACTTGAAAGAAAGTATATTAATATGGTGTTCCTCTAAAAATCTAGATTTTCCTAGGAGGATTAACATTATGGGGCAAATAGAGGATGCCAATAAGTTACATCACTTATTTGAAGGCATCTTAGCCCAATAGTTAATTGTTATTACCATATACATGCAGGGAACATTCTGGCTAGGTTCAATCCAATTATTTGAACTACACAAAATGAAACAAAATCCACCCCAAAAGAAAAAGAATTGTGCCACACTGCCTCATTCCAAATCAAATTTAGTTCCATGATCTTCCTTTGATATCTAGTTATCCTTTTTCTTTATCATTGTACACTTGTGCTCCCTCTAACAAATTTCTGTGACTGTACCTTCCACTTTATCCTAGTGCTCCAATTGTATCTATCTCTAATTAGCATCTATATTTTTTTTCCTCTTTGTGCTGCATATATACCTCAGTATATACCGCCATTATAGTTCCCCTTGATTCTCTTAAGAAACTTGAGAGCTTGAATAATACATTATTACTGCCCAATTGGCCTAACAAGAATAAAATTCTTTAATCTCTTAAGTTGTATATGTATATTCCTTGGTGAATAGTGACTTAATCTCAAAGAAAAGAATCTCATTTTGATAAAGCAACTTGACATTTGTGACTACAATTATTAAGAATAAGTGGACCTTGGCAAAGCCGTGCTATTCCAAAGAATTTGTTCTGGCTGGAAACCGTGCATCAAGGTTAGCCCTATCCCTAACATAAGATTAAGCTCAATTTATTGAGTTTATTAAAATGATGCATAAAGTTTACAAATAAGTTATTATTGTTGTGAACATATATGTTGCAGCTCTAATTAGATATAGGAACAATGGCACTCAAAAGTGAGGCTGTTGGATCAGAAATTTGTGCGTCTTTAGGATTGGATAAATATGAAAATGGGGTTTCAGGAACTCCCAGAGTTCTTTTAATTCTTTCTTCAGTTCTTGAGAGAACCATTTCAAAGAATGAGAAGTTATTGAAGGTGTCAATGAAGAAGGATGCTGTTACAATCTTCCATGGTATGAAGGCACCAATCTTAAGCATTCAACAGTATGTTGAGCGCATTTTCAAGTACTGCAAATGCAGCCCTTCTTGCTTTGTTGTTGCATACATATACATCGAAAAATTCCTCCAACGCACGGATGCTTATCTTACTGCCCTCAATGTTCATCGGATTCTAATAACAAGCATTATGGTTGCTGCAAAGTTCATGGATGATGAGTAAGTACTCCTATCGCATAACCAAACTAGACGCAGCAATGTTTTTTTTAACTCCATGCTTCTTCTTTTCTGTCACAACATCCTCTTTTGTAGCATGCATGGTTTGATTTAGTTTCTTTATGTAATTGGCAGCATATATCAGAATTCATTCATGAATTACTCACTGAAATGCAGGTGTCATGAGAACACCTACTATGCCAAAGTGGGTGGCATAAGCACCGCAGAACTGAACAGCTTGGAGTTGAACTTTTTGTTCAATTTGGATTTTAGACTTTTTGTCACCCCTGAGGTCTTTGGGAAATACTGTCTCCAGCTTGAAAAGGAAGGTCTTCGCAACCGACTTAACTGCTGGACTAATTCCTGGGGATTAAATGTAGAGTAGACTAACATATATGAAATTGTCTGTGCACCCAAACAGGCAGGCTTCAGCTACAAAGGCATATGATACACCCAATTCTATGTCTTATTTCTCTCTCCCTTTTTGTTCTTTTGGCAATGTAGTTAAATGAAGCATAATTTAGAGCAAAGCCTTGGCTTGAGCTAATCCGCCCCTGGTCTCTATGTATGCGGCCAGAAGCGAGCAGCAAATTTGGCTACTGAGGTTTCGCCAAACCAATCAATGACAAAAGAAAAAAGAATAATAAATGCCTTGGTGCTTGTTTCTGCTTGTGTGTTCTATGTCAATATTTTGTTTGCATTGTCATTTTCACGATTAACATCAATTTTGCTCTTTGATGACTATGAAACCCAAAAATCCAATTTGTTGTTTCTGAATCAAAGAAAATTGCCATCAATGTGGAGATGTCTCGGATTATGTTGCCCTCAGTGTTTTACCTGAAGAGATGCATCAGTTTCCGAACCTTATATTTGAGTTACGGATAGAACAAAGAAAAGAAAAGAATTTTGTAAAAGTATGCTAAAAGAAATCTAATTTCTAAAGTAACATTTTCCTTCTCTCTCTCCTATTTTTTCCAGATTGGAGTTTTTAGTGTGTCAATAATCAATTGCCCAGCAAAAGATTCGGATGAGTTAGATTCAAGCATTGGAAGTAGAGAATTACAAACAACCCTTCATTCAACACACCCCACCATAGGTAAGCATGTTATATTTAACTTCACCAAATATAAGAGTAACCACATTGATAAGAACACATTAACGAAAAACTGAAACAGGAAAAATGAAATCATTAAACAGGTGGATATACATGGGGGACCAATTTTTGCAAAACTTTTCATATTGCGTAATTCCTACACAACTCACTCCATTGTATATTTCAGTATAAAACTTTGAAAAGCCTTCATAAAGAAGGGGGGGGAAATACCCCACAAGGAATACGAGAATTGCAGGCAAGATATTGCCCATTAAGTATAAACCTACAAGGAACAGAAAAGAAAGAAAAAATTTAGGTTGTGATAATTTGGTAGAAATCTGCAACTTCTCTACAAATGGAACTGTCTCAAGAAACCCAACAATGTAGAAATTTGGAGAAGACAAATCGTTGCACAACCAACTGTATGCAAATTGAGGAGAGGAAGAGCTAAACTGCAATGACTGATGGAAAACCTTCATCCCTTAACCAGAAGCATTCTTCCTTGCAGCATAGACACGGTAAGCTGCCAGTCCAACAATGGCCACTGCAGCTCCAACTGTCAAAGGCACAAAATGACTTAGAAAGAAACAAATAAAAACTGAAAGCTTAACAGAGCAATTAAACTCGGGCTTATAGTCACAATAATTAGATGATGCATTAGAAACAAGAGGCAAACATACACAAGGATAAAACAAATTTTTAATCAGTAAAGCAGCAAGACCATGACATGAAAGATAAAAGCAAACTCCATATAAATCTGGCGAGCTTGTATTAGAGATCAAAATATGAAAAGACATGAGACATAAAATCACCAATTTCAAATTGCAAAGACTGGCATACCAGAAACGAACATGAGCGAACGGTTTATTAGACGGTGGTATTGCTTTCGACTTCTCCCAGCTTCAGTTTCAGGAATGCTCAAATGGGGGTGTTCTGCAGCACTTACAATCCTACGAAATACATTATTGAGATCACCCAACTTTGCGCTGATTGGTATAGGAGCCTCTATTCCCATGTCCTGACTAACCTAAAAAAGCAAAAGTGGCATTGAAATTTGTTAAGAATGGTTTAATGCCTAAAAGCTGCTATCAGTTTCAAAATAATCAATACAATTAATGGAATAGTAGTCAAGTGAACAATTAAAAAGTCAAATAACAACAATCTTATTCTCATTATCATCACAAGCATCATTGTTACTGTTATTGAACATAAAAAAATAATAATAGTCACTAATTTCATATACTTTTTTTTTATAATTCCATAGTTACAACGGGAATGGGGAATTTGTACCGTGGATGTCACGGACACACTAAGAGATGTCAACCAATTGAGCTACAAGGCTCTTGGCAAGTTCATATATCTTTGAAGCTATGCAATGGAACATATAGTCATAGACATATCTAAATATTTAGATATAATTGTCATCCAAAGCCACAAAATACCTAAAATGGGGAAATCGTGTCCAATTATTTCAAGTTCCAACTAGAAAATAATATAACTCAAATATATTTATAAAGTTTATTTAGATAGTTTTGATCTCCGTTGGTACTTTGTTCAAAATGTTAAATTTGAGCCACCTCTTTAAGATTTAAAACTTCAGGCCATTTAGACACTGAGTACCTACGAGCTTCACAGATAATGAAGCAAACATTCACCACACTTCTAACTTCTCTAACCAATATTGTCTTTTTCTGCCAAAAAATGTTGTGCATGTAAGTCAAATTGCAAGCTGCAACCAATATTACTCAAAAATTGATAAAGAGCTAATTTTAAAAAGTTTGCACTGTATTATCAAGGAGAAGACCTGCAAGAACAAACTGTAACACTGACAAGCCAACTGTAAACATCAATGTCCAGAGCAAGCAAACAATAAAAACCACTAAATATAATTTGGGGAATATTAAGCTTGCATAATAGAATCTGCAGGATATTTTAATCTCGCAATAAAGTATATACCCTAGTAGAATCTTGTATGGCCATGGGAAATGAATTCAGGTCATCTTTAGCTGCAACAATGAGGCAAGGCACCTCAAAGCCAGTATCCTCACCATGACCAGCAACTTCTACCAGCAATTCAGTTGCTCTCTTCCATGATACCACATCAGAACTGCATAAGTAAAATGCATTAATTCTCAGAAACTCCTAAGTATAAATGCAAACTATAAAAATAGTACAGGTCATGAATATATATGTATTGAAATACTGTTTAGTGCAAACTTAAGTTCACCTATCAATAAAGGGGAATTCCCTATGAAATTTAGAAAATATAAAGAGCAAATAATAGCTACCCAACATTCTCATCCATAAAATTTAGTAATCCTATACTAAAACCACCATAAGATTAGTAGTAAAATTAATAGACAGCGCAAAATTGATATACAAAAGAGTAATATGAATACATGGCCCTAGATTGATATATGAAGTTTGAAAAAGTCAAACTATACTAGATAAAAATAACTGAATGTTGAGTGTAAGAAAGTTGAAAAAACTAATTGTATGATCATGCACAGAGATAGTGCTATAATTCATTTCAACGCTAAATACGACAATAGTTACAGGCTTTTGTTTACCTGTCATGAACAAATATTGCAATGTCACAAGTAGCCAAGGATTCTTTATCAGATAGCAATTTACTTACTCCATCTTCAGGTATCTCTTTCAAAACAAGGGTCTTCTTTATTCCCTGAAGCAAATAACAAACAAATACTCAGGAAAAAGAGTGGGATATCAACAAAATTAAATACCACAGCAACTCAGAGGGCATTTAGTGATGCATGATGAATAGCACTCACCCCCGGTTGATCAACAACATTCACTGCATAACGCTCTTCAGTGCTTGAATTATAATTATCGGAAACAGGCCTGAAGTTTCGATTCATCAACAACATATGTTATATTACTTGGGGACGAAATTAAATTACTAGGACAATCAGACTTAAAAAGGATGATTCAGAAGACCTTCCAAGAAAAAAATTCAGTAATGCAGACTTTCCAGCCTTGTTGGGCCCAAAAACGAAACACTGGAAAACATTTCTGTCTGTCTGCTGCTTCTTGCGATCCAAACGCCTTCTTCTAGTTACACGGAAAGCAGACAAAGGATCGCCAGGATACCCAATGTATATAAGATTCTCCATGCTCCAAGATGGGTCTAAAAGTGTCATGAGGGACCACTGTGACCACAAACATATCTCAAAAAGTTCAGCACAAGTTACCAGAGAATCACTAAAGTTGATAGAAGTTCAAGTGTATGTATAAACATGTTAGCAAAACAGTAAAACTTCACGTATGAAGAGATGGGAAAACTGAGATCTAACAAATTGGTAGATTGATTTAAAAGATTTGCAACATTGCCACCCGAACCTCCACAAAAAAATGATAAAATGGGAGGGGGGCCTACCTCTGACAAAAACCCATCAAGTGATAGACCTCCAAATGCATCTTTCTCTGCTGCATCCAAATATGGGGCTTTCTCCCAAGGACTGGCGAAGAATTTTATCAAACATTAAAAACCCTTAGTGTCTAATAATTATAGTTATTGATAAAGATGCATTGATAGCAAGATTTATGAGGATTAACTTCGTGAACATGAGGCCAAGCAGGATTTCTCTTGGTAGGGGAACATAAGACTTGTAAAAAAGTAAAATAAACCGCATAATAAATTATCTTAAGAAAACCAAACTACCTCTCAGCAGCTGTGGAAAATAATTCCTCAATTTCACGAGGTCGTAGGGCCCCATCCTATTAGGAAGAATAAACATATTGTCATGATTTTAATAAATTGGAAATCTACTAAGCTACTTGAATAATTGTAGGCTACACAGTAAGTCCTGATTGTACAAATTATACTATAAGCTAATCAACCAAATTGGAAAGACAAGTATTGAATAGAGCACAGAATAAGACGTACTTGATTGTTGTCAAACAATTCAAAGATTCCCTTCAGATACTCGATGGCTTCATTTGTCAGCTCCACACTCTACACAAATGATAATCAACAGTAGCATTTTTTAACAAACATTATGCGCTTCACAAAAACATGCAACAGTTTCAGTTGGAAGGTTTTGACTGAAAGGGGGGCAGGGCGGTATATGGTTTGTAAATGATCCCATAACATATCATATAAAATCATGACTAAGTAGCATGTTATGGTCAAAAAATTAAACATATTAGAACTGAAATCCATGCCCATCCCCCTGAAGGTGGGAAATTTAGGGACCGTAAGTCCTCAATGCCAAGGCCAACCAAATTCAAGAGGCACAATTTATTTGAAGTAGGGCTTGTTCTAGTCCCTGATGGCCCCAGATTTGTCATACTTGACAGTTAATTATATTTCAAAGTCTAAATGCAAAAACATTTGGTGATTAATCACAAGCTCAGGATATATAACAGAGAATTATGGCCATGTAATGATCGTAGAAATCATGATTACCCCCTGATAGAGGAATCACTCTGAAGCAAACTAGAATAGGCATGAGAAAGCCTGGTCCTCCAGGTGGGATCCCAGCATACATTTAAAACAAGGGAAATTGAGGTCAAAACAATAGTATGTGTTACAACAAGATTTGAAGCTCAGCCCAAGCTGAAACCCAAAAAAATGGCCAACAAGATGCCACCACTAAAAAGGGGAATAATTAATACCAGACTCCACCCATTTACAAACGAGATAACCGACAAACAACTCAGATACTTGTAAAACAGTCTAATGATAAAGAAAAGGAAAAAACAATTAACAAACCAAACGCACTAGCATAGTGGCAACTAAAATCCATCCCTAGAAACTATAAATGCACCCAAAAAGGAAAACGCATGACATTCCATGCATGCTTTGAGTGCATCAGTAGGGCTTTTATTTTCACCATATCAACAATGCTGACCAGTGATAATTTATTTAAACATAAGGATTGATATTTATTTATCAATATTTGTATATCAGCGTTCATATTAGCACGACCAGCAAACAACCTGTTTGAAAGGGCTCCACCACTCACAAACAATAAAATTTGTTCTGGCAAACTTTAGTTGGGCTTAAGGCTTAGTTGGGTTTATTTGAGTAAGTGATAGTTATCATAAAAATTGACAAAATAGACAACTGAACTACCAATATTCTTGGCAATGGCTCATGAAAAATCTAACTAAATTCCCTTCGCTTCCAGAAACCAAATATATTATTTCAGCACATCAAATAAGCATTCTATCATTTTAAGAAAACCATGGGTATTATAATAATTGTACTTTAACCCAAGAAAACATTACCTGATCAGGAGCTCGTTTGAAAGAAGATGGAAGCAGTTCATCTGCAAGTTTGATATCATTATTGTATCCAAATTTTCTTAGGACAGTCCATGTTGTCTCAAGACGCCCTTTTTCTATGAATAGTGCATGAAGAAAGAGGAATCCTGTCAAAGTAAGCCCACGTTCATTGACTCCTTCTGGCAATTTTTCTGCCACAACCCTCTTAACGCCTATTATTTCAGAAGGTTGTAATGGAGCATTGAAACATTTCACCTGTTTACAAGAGATCCCTCATTAACTTTAGCAGAAAATATTAAAACTTAAATAGACGAGAAACTTGTATGCAAGTATTACAAGATCATTCTCAAATTGTCAGGAGCTGAATAATTGGACATAAAACAAATATCAAACTTGGAATTCAGGTTGCAAACAAAGGATGAACAGAAACCTGAAAATCATTCAACTCAGCATCACTGAGGGCACCATCCCTGTCATGGTCACAAAGAATAAATATCCGCTTCAAGGCACGCACACATCGGGGCTTCAAAGTCTGTGTTTCCTGGTCAAATAGTGGACCAGTCGGATGAAGCACAGCTTTTTGTGCATAGTAGAAAACCTCAGGGATCTACAATTAGAAAATTTTCAACATTAATTTCCAAAAAATATAGAATGATAAAGCAAAAATTACAAACAATGTTTCAGATAAACAGTCCCAAAAAAAAAGGAAGAGGATGAAGAAGAAAATAAATAGAGGTCCAACTAAATATAGGATTAATGCACTAAAGAGATCAAACACAATGTATTTTCTATTACTATAAAAAAAAAATCCACATAACAAGGAACCCAAAAGGGCAAAAAATCTAGATATTATAGTATAATATAATAAGACTGCTACATATTGCACATATAGAACCCAATTAGAGGCCTTTTCAGTGGCCAAGCCACAAACCCATCATTAGCACCTATCATGCATGAATACAGACAAATTAAGATCATTCCTTCTATAAAAATTGAACCTAATCAACAGAAATTTGTTTACTTTGATCTCAAACCAGATTCCAAGAAACAGAATTTATCATGATCTACTGTGTCTGTATTGATTAGACAAGTTCAAAATGTCATCTTATCTTCATTACCCAAACATTAAGTTTATTTCTCAAGTTCAATCTTTTTCTTTAGGATCAGTAGAAAGTAAGTAGCCAATTGTTCTTTTGCTTCGATTTTCTCTAAGAACTGGCTTCATGTTCAAACCTATTAGATTCACGTATATTCTTGGGCCACGGTATCAGAAGAAAATTTGAAAAAATCAAAAATTTATATTTACATTTATGCATCGTGTTAGCATGGCATTATAGTTCCATCTAATAGCAACTGATATTTTAACTTCTGATTAAAAACTGAATGCTTACACAGACATTTTCTGCTTTACACAACAAATTATAGTGGTCTGAAGACCCCCAAACATTTTACCTTCTCTTAAAATATCTACCCTATACCAAAAATGTAGGAGCAAACATAATGTGGCTCTAATCATGTTTAAAACAAATCTACAATCATATATATTCCATCAGCAAGATTAGAATAGTATAAAGGATTGATGTGTTTGAACCACAAAGGAGCTCAAAAACAAAGAAAAATCATTTAAAGAGAAGGGGGAAAATAAAAAGACAAACAGAAAGGAGCATCAATACATACCTGAATATGTTTAAAGGCCGAACATTCAATGCAAGTTTCAATCTCCCGAAAT
This sequence comes from Quercus ilex subsp. ballota, assembly GCA_032727855.1. Classification (NCBI taxonomy): domain Eukaryota; kingdom Viridiplantae; phylum Streptophyta; class Magnoliopsida; order Fagales; family Fagaceae; genus Quercus; species Quercus ilex. The sequence continues at coordinate 6,802,980 of CM064910.1, read as the reverse complement.
TGTTGCATTATTGGTGACATCACCTGTTCCAGGCTCAGCTGCTGGTTATCATCTCTTAAATCCAGCTTACAACCCACCACTATAACTGGGACCTTCACCTGCGCATCAAATTCCACACATCCACATCATAGACAACAAACAATCAAAATCAAAGTGGCTCCATCTATTGCTATGCCAAACAAATTTCCAAAAATCTAGATAAGCAAGAAAGCAGAAGAACTCCATTTATAACCATGCATGATTTTACAGTCAAGCACGAGGTTTCCAGAAGAGTATCTCCTTGCCCTCTCTCTCTCTCTCTTTCTTCCTTAAAAGATGCCCTGGGATGAATCTTGCCTCAAGCAATGCATGTAGAAAGAAAATTAGAAAACTATATTAGAATGAAGAATAGAGACCTCTAATTTACGAAGCTTTGGCAGCCAGAAAGAACTCAATCGATCAAGTGTAGAAGGCTCATCACACGCATAAGTTAGCACAACCGCATCAGCCCTCTTCAGTTCTTCAGCAACTTTACCATCATCCTCCACTCTAATTAAGAACAGAACAATAAAATATTCAACATTGAACTGGATATATCAGTGCAATTAGTGTAATAAAAGCTTAAACTTGTACGCATTTCAAGTTTCCAAAATGAAAAACTCAACTTAACAAGCCATCTAATTGTACTAAGATCAGACAAGCAGAAGCTACACTTTTCTTATGTCAAAAATAAAAATAAAATCTCTATTTCAGAACCCTAGCTTAATTTTCTGTCCTCAATTTGTCAGCAACCAATCACCTATCCCAGACCCCACAGAAGTCAGAGTTTTGTGCACTAAGTACGATCTTTTTATTTGCGAGAAACAAAACTGATATTCAGATAAAGGTTAAAATCAAGAAGTAACCTTTGACTGCAATATTTTACATTTTTTGGTTACAGAAATTGAATAGTTTCACTGAGAGGGGTAACAAAAAATCCACTTCATACCTTCACTTTGTCATCAAAGACTCAGAGCCACTTCACTACACCAAACTGAACTAACCCCAAAACTTGTATCATACTCAGTTCTAATTTTCTTAATGGCCAAAAATGAAAGAAAAAACTACAGCTCAGATATAAACCCAATTTACTCATTTACACATTCTCTCCTTATTCATACACAATTGGAAGCAAAATTAATTCACTTTATTCACTAGAGGAGGCAACCCATGTACACAGGATGTATAACAGAAATACACCATTAAGTATTAACTAAGAACTAAAACTTAAACAATATAAGCAAACATAGCTTTTAAATAAGTAAATAAAATTTATAAATAAAGCTAACAAACAACTTTTTTTTTCCTTGAAATGAACTAAAACGAGGCCAGAAATTCTTGCATTAGCCTCAATTTTGATCATTTTTCCCAAACACTAGATAACAACTTAAAAGTTAGAATCTTAAATTTTTTTCTTCTTCTTTTCCTACATTTTCTCAACACCCAAACAGAGCTTTCCCAAATCATAATATAATTACACCTTTCTTTTCCTACATATTCTTAACGAAATCCTACTCTCCTGTTTTCCTACACTTTCTTACTAACCAAAGAGAGATTTCCAAAACACATGAATATACCAAATCTCATTAGTACATACAACGCAACACTTAACACCATTTTTTCCTATATAATCTCACACTCTTCTCTTCTTTTCCTACACTTTCTCAGTGACCAAACACAGATTTTCAAAATCATCATACAACAGCACCAATTCATCTCACCAGCTTCTTCTCTTTCCCTACACTTTTCTCAGCAACAACCAAACACAGCAATTTAAAATCAGAACAACATTTAAACAATATACACACACATACCGAGAAGAAGTGTCGATGATCGTAACGGGCACGCGGTCGGGATAGAAATCCTCGGGCAGCCTCGTCGGAGGAAGAACCGGCGGAACGTTCGCCGGAAAGTTCTCAGCGGCGGCGGTGACGATCAAGCTGGATTTGCCGGTGCCTCTATCTCCGGCCACCACGATACGCACACCGGTACGGCCGTACGGGTTCGCCGCTCCAGCTGAAGCTCTTGCCATTGAAAGACAAAGACAAAGACTCTGCAAAAAAAAAAAAAAAAACCAAAAACCTCAAAAACCCTAAACACGAAGCTGGCTTCGAATGCGATGGCAGAAGCTTAAATTACGTTAGATATCGAGGGCAAAAAGAATTAGGATTCAGTGAAGAAGAGAGAGGTGTGGTAATGAGAGATGTGAATGGCAGGAAAAGTAAATAAGGTGGGTGGGGGGGGGAAAGAATTTTTGACACGATGGCAAGAGGAGTAAATAGAGGTGGAATGTGAGGGTGAAGATTGAAAGTACCTTGGAGAAGAAGTAGCAGAAAAACCCTAGTTAGAGAGAGTGTTTGGCTTTGGCGGTGGCTAAAACTGGAGTTTTACACACACACTAAACTAAAGTACTACTCTCTATCTATGGATGGAGAAAGGGTTTGCAATAATGAAAGTGTGCGGAAGCTTCAGACTCGGAACACAACAACAAAGATTGTTTTTTTTTTTTTTTTTTTTTGTGGGTGTGTGGTGATTTTGACCATTTGTGATGTGATCTGACGGCTGAGATTTGGAGATGTTGAAATGACGGATGCAGTGGATGTGATGTAATGTAACTATGGAAGTAGTGTTATCTCACTCTTTGGTTGAATCTCAACGTTTAGGTGGGAAACACTAAAAAATGTCAACTGAATTGAGTTACGAGATTCTTGTGAGAGAATATAGCATTGTTATTGATTGTGGTTGAATCTCGACGTTTATGTTGGAAACACTAGAAAATGTCAACTGAGTTGAGTTACGAGATTCTTATGAGAGAGTGTGGCAATGTTATTGATTGTTGTGAATGTGTGTTTTATTGACAAGTGTACATTAAATTTTTTTTTTCTTTTTTTTTGTGTTTAGATTGTGGTTAAATTGTGAGATGAGAAAGAGATGTATCCCCACTTTTGCCAAATAGGTAGGTGAATTGTGCATATTGTACTACATTCATTTCAGAACGTTGAGGTGATGTAAGAAGCCTTATCTTGTTTGATTTTTTTTTTTTTAATATGTAAACTTATCTTGTTTGATCTAATGTAGTATTTGATTGATGAATAACTTTTTAAAAAGTCTTTAAGGGGGGGAAAAAAAACTATGTATTCAACTCATCTAAAAAATATATTTATTTTTAAATAAATTAAATCAATAAGAATAAGTTTATTCAAGCAATTTACATTGTATCTTGAATAAAAAAAATTTACTCATTTATTTTGTTTAATGTGTAAAGTACAGGTATATTTTTAAAATAATAATAATGTAAATAAATAAATCTTAAAAAACTTTACATATTTTGCTAAGTTTTAAACTTAAGATTTTGTGGGTTTTTGTTAATTCAATTGATAAAGTTTTTTTATCATCTAATAAGATTTGAGATTCAAATTCAAATCTCGTCTATCCATAAAATATATATAACAGGGCATTTCAAGGACAAAAAAATTATCTAAAGCATTTTTAGACCATATTTTAAAACACAGGACTCTTTACCATAAAGCTCCAAGTTGATGAAACACGAAAATTAACAATATGGCCTATAGGCTATAGCCCATTAAATGGTGAAATTTCTGTTTTTTTATCTATTTTTTATGGTACGATCCAAGTAAATTGAGTCAGTATTTTGGGCTCGCAGTCAAAATCAAGTCAAGCCCAATACTATTCTAAATGGGCTCAACACATGAGCCTTTTAAGAACAAACTGGATCTTTTAAATTGGTTTTTTTTTTTTTTTTTTTTTTTTTTTTTTTTTGAGAAAGATCTTTTAAATTGGTTAAGGACAATTTTGAGCATAACTTTTATTATGTTACCAAAACATTTTAAAATATTAAATTCAGTGCAGCACAAAATTTTTATACTTTTTATGTCGGCTACTTTGATTGATTCAAATCAGCAGTATGTTGAAACCCAGTGCAGCATAAGGTATTAATGTTGGTTTAATTACAACTGATCACAGTTTTTGCAATTCTTTGTCCTCTCAAGTTGGCATCTCTGCATTCTGCATATGTGCTATTTGAAAAGCACCCAAAAACTAGGGTTTGACTTGTATTTAGTGTACTTGAGTATTAGAGAGAAACCTTACTTGAACTTTAAAACCTCTTAAAATAATATTTTCTTAGACTAAGTTCTCTTTATAGATACTCTCTCATGTATAGTATTAATAGGGTCATGTTTAGAGGTGTTCGCGATGTAGTGCGGTGCGGTTTTTGACCATTTTTAGCACCGCATTTTGCGGTGCGGTTTAGCTAAAACCATAACTGCACCGCACTTTATTTTTGCGGTTACTTGTGCAGTGTTATGTGATGCGATGCGGTTTAAAGTTTAGCCAAAATCATAACCGCACCGTACCTCATTTATGCGGTTACATATGCGATGCAGTGTATAAGATGCGGTTTGAATGATTTGAAGTTGGTATATTTTTCAAATTTTAGGTTTTTTCTACCCTGCTCAAAACTAATTTTTTCCTTTGTTTTGGTCCAAGTTTTAAATTATTGGGCTAGTTTTTATTTATTTTGGACTGGCTTTCCTAATCAACACTTGCTAGGGTTATCAAACTATTTTTTTTTTAAATTAGGGTTATTAAACTATTAATAATATATTTAATATTAAATATATTAATATATAGAGAGGGTGCGGTAAAGTGCGATTTGTGCGGTTTTCTTATTATAAAACCACAAACCGCACTGCACCATGCGGTGTGGTGCGGTGCGGTACACTATTACTTGCGATGCAGTGCAGTTATGTCATTTTGCGAGCAGTTTTGGTGCGGTTTTTGCGGTTTGGTGAACACTCCTAGTCATGTTAACGGATACTTTTAAGACAATTATTAATAAACTATAATAGAAAAATTTTGATACTACTTTTATGAGAAATATAAAAAGTGTAAACAATATTTATTGTTTTATCATTCTCATAAAATATTTCTAAAATAGCTTCTAAACCAATGCCCTAAAAGCATTGGTTAACATTTCTCATTTAGTATTTATCATCAAGTAAAGATATTAATGATGTAGTGGTTGATGTTGATGATCCATGCATGGACCATATGAGGATTTGAAATGATCGGTGAAGCCATGAGAATTTGCTTCGGGGAATGGAATTGAAGGAGGAGGAAATTTTTGAAATGAATATATGTTTCTATTTGGTTGGCATAGCTCGCAAGGCAAAGAGATGGGTGGTTATGAAAATTTAATGACTAGAAAACTTTCTCTAGCACACTATTGCATATTTGTGTACCAGAGAATGTGAAAATAGCAATTTTCTCCCTAGTTCTTTTGTGAAATTGTGGATAGTCTACTGTTGGAATTTTATTTTTTAATAATAAATTACACTAACTTCTTTTAAGGTTTTTGGAAATGTCAAAAACCTCCTTCTATATTTGAAAATGAAACTTTCACCTCTTGTGATTATTATTCATATTTGGTTTCTTCAAAAGAAGAAGAAGAAATTTCTTATTATATAATCAATATGGTTATTTAGCCTTTTTTTTAGATTATTCTAGAGGAGAATTTAATTTGAAAAATACTATTTTTAAATTTTAATACCCAAAAAAAAAATTATGACTCAGGATTTTTGGTGTGAGAAACAATGAACTACTATTTGTTAGGCTTTGTGAGGAGACAGTATTTTTACATATAAATTAATGATGGTTCTGAAATATAGGATAAGTCCCTGTGATGCTATTTTTGTCTTTTACGAGGAGGGTTAATAATGAGAAATTATTGGATATTTTTAGCAGTTTCTCTTCTGACTAGGTACTGTTATAAGTTTTTTTAAATTATTTGATTATTGAGTAAATGGTATCTGAAAAAATGTTTTAGGGGATATCTAAAGATTTTAGAGGAAGTGTTAAGGAGAAATTCTTTTGTGGTGAGCTAGTTGAGATAAGTAATCTTATTCTAATTGGTTTTATTTTCCTTATACTATTTAATATTGTTTATAATTTTTTTTTTCAATTATATTATTGATTTCCTCCAAGCTATCAATTGGCTATTGCAAAACTGGCTCCTTAACCTTCTCTTGTAATCCTTCATTTGAGCTTATCTTGTTTTGAAGAGGTATAAACTCACCCGCCTCTTCTCCATCTCTTGCTGGAGGAAAAAACTCTACTGCTTCAAAATGTTGACCAAGTCTTACTCTACCACTTTATCAGTTTGTGACCTATCCTGATCACTTGCTCCAACAGTTCCAAACTCAGTACATCAAGAAAGCCACTTTCATCGAAAAGATTGTCTTTATATCATGAAAACACAATTATATTATAAAACCCAAAAAAGAATGAAGAAAAAAATAATAAAACGACACTAATATAACAAGAATTGGGAAGTGCCTTGTTACATACACACTATTACGCATACATTTTTTGAGCTAAAATAATGAGTTGAAGACATGATTTCCGTTAAAAAAAAATGTGTGTAATAATGTGTGTAACAATTTTTATCCAAATGAAAATTAAGAGCACCACAACACTAATACAAGTTACAATAATGTAAATGTGTGTATGTGCAAGTTAGACTAACAGGCTTGTAAAGGAAAAATGAGCTTTGGATCTAATTGTACATTTAAGTGAAAAAGCTCAAGGACAATAAAAATGGGAACTTTATCACTTTAACATCTAGAGAAATGTAAAAGCAAAGCAAGGAAAATAAAAAAGGCACGGAAAGTACATGGAAAACCCTTTGGAATGGATGAAAAACCTTGAGCAAGCGAAGGGAAGAATGTCACTCACTCATAGAGCTCTCTAATATGTGAAAGTTAAGGGTTTTATACAATGGTAATGTTCTTCTCAAAGAAAGTCTTTCTTTTTACCTCACTTTCCTACCCAAACTTCTGCCTCTTTCTCTCTATCTTTCTAGGTTCTTGCCCTAATTGTTCAGCAACATGTTCCTCTTATAATACGAGGAATGTTTCTAAGTACATAAGGACAAGTGTCAAGCCATGATTCCCCAATCTCAAACCCTAATACAACTATTGTACTATACTACAGCTGGAGGAGAGAGAAGACACACCAATGTTAGAGTAGTGGGATGGAGGGCAGCTCTACTACAACTTGGGGAGCAAGCCATAGATAAGGAAAGGGACATCAGGGAGGCTAGGAGTGATGCACGTGTCATCAGCAGTGGTCCAACACAAGCTCAGCCAATAAGAGGTGTTCTATACCATCTAACCATAAGGGGTCGCTATCTCCCTTTTACGCTAGTGTTGAGTGTCCATGCTAGGTGTATTTCTCACCCTTCCCCAAGATGGTCACACCGCTGGCATGAGCCAAAGATGCTTTCCCTCAGCCAATGTTCTCCTTCCTTTCCTCACAGCTAGTCCACGTGTAAGATCTAGATCCAGCCACATCAGCACTCACACATACTTTGGCTGGTGTAATGTACAATGTGCCAAACTAATTGAGAAATATAAGTACAATGACAATTACAATTCAAGTAGTGTGTAAAATATGTAGCGTCTTTACTAGCACAACAATAAGAGAAAAAAGGAGAGAGGGGGATCATCTTTTTATTAATAACATGATAAGACATAGAAATCATCTTCCCATTTTGAGGGAGCAATATTGCTCTTGTTTTTTTATCTGCAAATATCTTATATATACAGGGTTTTTTTATTTTTGGTAAACAGACGATTTCATTAAACAAACTAGGAAAAAAACAAGAGGATCAGTGCACATCCTGTTAAAGAATACACCATTCAAATCATCCTCAAAAGCATTACAAATGCCTACAGGAGGACTTTCAAAAGAAATAAATTCACTATCCTGGACAGCACCCATTCTAGCCAATACGTCCGCACACCGGTTAGCTTGACGAAAGCAATGGCTAAACTGGATCCGTTGGAAGCGCACTGCCAACTGCTTGCAATCATCCAATATGGGAGAGATAACGTTATTTACATAAGCATTGTTCTTCAATACAGCCACCACGGCTTGAGCATCCAACTCAACAACAAGAGATTCAATGTTTAAATTGTAGCAAAGAAGAAGACCCTCTCGCAGCCCCCATAACTCTGCTGTGAAGCTATTTGTTAAGCCAATGTGTCTAGTAAAGCCTGCAATCCACTCCCCCGATCATCCCTTACTAAGCCACCACAACCAGCTCTATTCGCCCCTCCTAGCCATGATCCATCTGTATTGAGTTTCTTCCAGCCCAAAGGAGGCCTTTCCCAACGAAAGCTCTTGTTGATTTTCTGATTTGGGTTCCTTGGTGAATGCACACAGTAGATAAATTCCAATACTTGATTCATAATATCCTGAGACAGATTTAGGTTCACCCTTTCCCCATTAAAAACAGCCATATTACGGTTTCTCCATATACTCCACACAGCAAAAGAATAGATAATCTTCCAAGGGGGGTTTCCTTGGGCACGGCTGCAATTAGCTTTCCCATTAAGATTGACCCAATCTTGAAGATTACTTGTCCAAAATTCCTGATTAGCTGTGCTCACACCTAGCTGCAACCAAACACCCTTAACCCAAGCACAGTCTCTAATGGCATGAATGATTGATTCGGGTTCCCTTTGACAGATTGGGCATGCTTCATCAACATCCATCCCTCTCCTCGCAAGGCAACTCTTTACACCTATGCTGTTATGCTGGCATCTCCATAGGAAGGTTTTGATCTTGGGCAGCGTTTCAAGCTTCCAAATCCACCTAGAATTGAAAGGAGGAATAGCTTCCTCAACTGTGGCAAAGGAATAGGCACTCTTGAGATCAATATATACAGGGTTGATTGTGAAGTAAGTTTGGAAAACTAAAAAACAAGGATAACAATTGTTGTAAATACACCGAAAGTCTATGAGTTGGTAAATTATTTGTAAATTATTTCAGTCACCCAGGTCCTTATCTTAATGTAATAGTATATTTCAATAACTTCTCTAACACCTTGGTAAAGGACAAAATCGTGCCTCCCCCATGAGGTGATTTAAGCATTTTACCCACCTTTTCATCACTACCTACATTGTTAAGAAGAATATACTTGGATCTCAACTCTTTACATTGTAAAGGCTGTTAATGAGTGTGTTCAGAAAAAAAATATGTAAGATGTAATAACTTAAGTCTAACCTGAAATCTACACCTAAGTCAATTACATCAAGTACTAAACACAATATTATATCTACAAATTAAAAGTGGTTACAATAGTAATCTAAATGTGGTAAATTATTGCATCAACAATAATTACTTACAATAACTTATATTTTTTGTTCCAATATAGGATTAATACGTTATTGCATTAAGAAAATTTGTTACAATAACTTAAAAATGAAGAAACTATTATAATAACTTGATACCAATTATTTTCGCTATCTATTACAATGAAAATTCTGAAATAATAGTTTATTGTAATGAAGTTATCATTGTAATAACTTAATATAAATTATTTTACAATATATTGCAATGACAAACAAGAAACTGCAACAAAGATATAATTGCAACAAAGATATCATTGCAATAACCTTATATCAATCATTACAATCTATTGCAATGACAAATATGAAATAATTATCTATTACAATAAAGATATTGTTGTAATAATTTGATCGAAATTATTTACAATTTATTCCAATTTAATCTCTTTATTGAAAAAACCAGTTCTGAATCTAACATCAGGTAGAGAAATTAATTTTCCTTTTTTGCAAAACGAACAAAATTGGAAATGATAGGCTTGAATTGGATCCCCTTAGCTTTAAGTTTTCCAACTGAATGAAATGATGGAATACAATCTGTATACTCTAGCTCCTTTTGTCTTTATCAATTTGGCTTTACAAAAATTGAAATAGTAAGGAGGTTTCTCATTTTGATCACCAACTTTGGAGAATTCTTGTTATATACATTCAAGGAGATGATGAGCTATTTTATACATTCAAAGATATAATTGCAACAAAAATATAATTGCAATAACCTTATATCAATCATTACAATCTATTGCAATGACAAATATGAAATAATTATCTATTACAACAAAGATATTGTTGCAATAATTTGATATAAATTATTTACAATCTATTCCAATTTAATCTCCTCATTGAAAAAACCAGATCTGAATTTAACATCAGGTAGAGAAATTGATTTTCCTTTTTTGCTAAAAAAAAAAAATGGAAATGATAGGCTTGAATTGGATCCCCTTAGCTTTAAGTTCTCCAACTGAATGGAATGATGGAATACAATCTATATACTCTAGCTTCTTTTGTCTATATCAATCTAGCTTTACAAAAATTGAAATAGTAAGGAGGTTTCTCATTTTGATCACCAACTTTGGAGAATTCTTGTTGTATACATTCAAGGAGATGATGAGCTGTTGGGTCCTTATTCTTGTTTCCCATAACTTCCTTTGGATCTATTGCCCAAATTGTGAAATAAATGAATAGCAAAATCATTCTTAGTCCTACTTTTTTATCAACGTATCTAAGCCTTATCAAAAGTTTCAAAACTGCGAAAGAAATTTGGTTCTCTAGCAAAATTGTATAAAATTTTCCAAATGGGCCTACATGATGAGCAAATTTCCTATTGAGCTTGTCCCATCTCTTACTTACCAAATTGCCTATTACATATAAAAAGAGACTCGTCTCAAAGTATCATTAGTGCAAACATATTATCACAATATTTGTTGGTTGACCTATCAAAAAATATATATATATATTTGTTGGTTGAACCATCAATGTATCAAGATCTAGTGTAGTAATTCATTTTATGTACCTTGTTGTAATGGCCAATTTGGATGGGGGGAGAGGGAAGTAGAATAGAGTTGGCCGAAAATTGTCTACAAACACAAAACTGCAACTAAAATATAGTTGCAACAAATATATCATTGCAATAACCTTATATTAATTATTACAATTTATTACAATGACAAATATGAAATAATTATCTATTACAACAAAGATATTGTTACAATAATTTGATCGAAATTATTTACAATCTATTCCAATTTAAGCTCTTCATTGAAAAAGCCAAATCTAAATCTACTATCAGGTAGAAAAATTGATTTTCCTTTTTTGCTAAATGAACAAAATTGGAAATGATAGGCTTGAATTGGATCCCTTTAGCTTTAATTTCTTAAACTGAATGGAATGATGGAATGCAATCTATATACTCTAGCTCCTTCTGTCTATATCAATCTGGCTTTACAAGAATTGAAATAGCAAGGAGGTTTCTCATTTTGATCACCAACTTTGGAGAATTCTTGATGTATACATTCAAGGAGATGACGAGCTGTTGGGTTCTTATTCTTGTTTCCCATAACTTCCTTTGGATCTATTACCCAAATTGTGAAATAAATGAATGGCTTGATCATTCTTAGTCCTACTTTTTTATCAACGTATCTAAGCCTTATCAAAAGTTTCAAAACTGCGAAAGGAATTTGGTTCTCTAGCAAAATTGTATAAAATTTTCCAAATGGGCCTACGTGATGAGCCAAATTCCCATTGAGCTTGTCCCATCTCTTACTTACCAAGTTGCCTATTACATATAAAAAGAGACTCTCGTCTCAAAGTATCATTAGTGCAAACATATTATCACAATATTTGTTGGTTGACCTATCAAAAAAAAATATGTTTGTTGGTTGAACCATCAATGTATCAAGATCTAGTGTAGTAATTCATTTTATGTTCCTTGTTATAATGGCCAGTTTGGATGGAGGGGGGAGCAAAATAGAGTCAGTCGAAAATTGTCTGCAAACATGAAACTGCAACGAAAATATAATTGCAATAACCTTATATTAATAATTACAATCTATTGCAATGACAAATATGAAATAATTATCTATTACAACAAAGATATTGTTGCAATAATTTGATCGAACTTATTTACAATCTATTCCAATTTAAGCTCTTTATTGAAAAAGCCAGATCTGAATTTACTATCAAGTAGAGAAATTGATTTTCCTTTTTTGCTAAATGAGCAAAATTGGAAATGATTGGCTTGAATTGGATCCCCTTAGCTTTAAGTTCTCCAATTGAACGGAATAATGGAATAAAATCTGTATACTCTAGCTCCTTCTGTCTATATCAATCTGGCTTTACAAAAATTGAAATAGCAAGGAGGTTTCTCATTTTGATCACCAACTTTGTAGAATTCTTGATGTATACATTCAAGGAGATGACGTATTGTTGGGTCCTTATTCTTGTTTCCCATAACTTCCTTTGGATCTATTGCCCAAATTCTGAAATAAATGAATGGTTGGATCATTCTTAGTCCTACTTTTAATCAACGTATCTAAGCCTCATCAAAAGTTTTAAAACTGCGAAAGGAATTTGGTTCTCTAGCAAAATTGTATAAAATTTTCCAAATGGGCCTACGTGATGAGCCAAATTCCCATTGAGCTTGTCCCATCTCTTACTTGCCAAGTTGCCTATTACATATAAAAAGAGACTGTCGTCTCAAAGTATCGTTAGTGCAAACATATTATCACAATATTTGTTGGTTGACTTATCAAAAAAAAAAAATTATACACACACACACACACACACACACACATATATATATTTGTCGGTTGAACCATCAATGTATCAAGATCTAGTGTAGTGATGTTGTATCAAGATCTACTCCCATATTCCCCCTCCATTCAAACTGACCATAAAATTCCTCAGACAAGGTGCCACATTTTGCAATAAACAAAAGATTTTGCAATAAATCAAGTTTTGCAATAAACAATAAAAAGTTCTTTAGATTACTTCCGCAATCAATTCGAAAAACCCAAATTTGGCTAAGTTAGGTCGTTAATAGAAGACATAAAATTGAATTAATTGCTTTACACCTCGTTATTCTCCAAATCATTCTTAAAAATTGAAAAAAGACACTACTATTAATTAAGCAAATTGATGTGTAAAGCAATCAATATTTAGGGATTGCAATCACATGAGTGATGGAAAAAGAAGAGAGAGAAATTTTTGGTTCCATGTTCATGGGAGCAGGGGTGAGAAACTTTTACTTTAACTTGTTGAAGTTCATCTGTTTGTGCAAGTTTTATTTATTTATTTATTTTTATTTTAAATCTTTTTCTGAGAAGACATCTGTGCAAGCTCAAAGATATGACATCTCAACTCTTAATAGGATATATACTAAGAACAAAAACTTCATAAACATGGTTGGTTTTATAGCCCAAGAGCCTTGCTGTCAACAGGATCAACACAGAGGAAGGAGCCCTAGAAGAGGAAGTAAACTTAGAGAGAAAAATTGCAAGGTTTTTTGGGTTAGAAGGGAGAGAATGTGTGGAATTGTGGAAAATAAGAATAAAATAATGTGGAGACAATCTCATTAATTAAAATTTAGAATATTAATTACATGAAAAATTGTCTCTTTCTCACCGTTAGATCCTATGAAAATCAACGGTTACAAAAATTGTGATACACACGCGTGTTAATATAACTTTGAAAACCATTTTTTTTTATAAAAAAAAATCAATTCTTTTAGATATAATTGTAATTTATCCTACATATTATTTAAGAAAACAAAAACTTATACCAAATGAATAACACTCAGGACAAATTTGATAGAACATGTTGATAATGATAGCCACTAAATTGTATCTACATTGAACAAACAAATTTGGATTAGGAAATGCCCTCCAAGACCATGGTTTTGCAACTTGGACCACTGTTGGACTCTAGTTGCTGGTCAATCTTGCCCATACGTATGCATCATAATTTAAATTGAATTGCTGTTGAATTAATGTAAGCAAATATTGTACAAAATTATTTATTCCAAATAATCAAATTAATTTGACTTCCGAAAGTGCCTAACTGTTTACAAAACTCTCACACGAAATCAAATTTAGAAGGATCACATCCTTTTTGATTTATTGCGGAGAATAATAGTCTATTTGTAGCTTTGATCTTTCTGGTTGCACAGAAACCAAATAGTGTTTGATAACCAATTGGTGAAATAACGAGTTGTGGACAGTGTCGGTAAAGTTTTTATTTTTTATTTTTTTGAGAACCGAGTGTCGGTAAAGTTTGATTAGTCCTAATCGGGGTTGCAAGATGTCAAGGGGCATCTTGATTTTTTGATCATTTATTATCATTAGTTTGTTTTGATTCAGTGTCTGTTTTTTTTTTTTTTTTTTTTTTTGAAGAGAGAGTTTTGGTGTCTCTTTGAAAACAAATTATTTACATTTGTAATTCGATGCAAAATTTGATACACACATATATATATGTTAGGTTCAAGTTATATTTGATATAACTTTAAGTAATGTTATATACTAATATCATTCAATATTTTTTTAATTGGATGCAAAATTAAAAAAAAATCCTTTTTTGGAATACGTTTTCTTATTATAATCTCCATAATTTTAAAATATCAAGATAATTAGAAATCAATAACTATCTTATATATAAAGTGTATAAAATATAAGTTTTGTATCATAAATTATGCATAAAAAAGATAAGTTTATAGATTGAATAATAATAACAATAGATTGACATGAAATTTGACATTCACATTAAGAATTTAAGGAACATGCAATCCAAATATGAGATTTTTTTAATATTAATATAGTAAAAAATATTAGGTAATGAAATATTGCTTCAAGCTACACATCAAGTATAACTTGATCTTGTCCCTTTATATATAAGGAATTACCTATGAGACAACCTGAAAAAACTCCATGAAGTAATAGTATAGTTGATGAAATTTAAAAGCTTTTGGAATTACAACACACACTTTAAATCTACTAGTGTTATAACCTGTGTATATACACAATACAATTAAAAAATAATTATAATTACATACATATATGACTTCAAATTATATATAGTATAAGAGTAATATATTTTTAAACCATAGATATATACATAAATTTACTCTTCTTCTTCTTTTTTTATTGAATTTTTGATGATTTATTTATATTAGACTTTTCGTAACTCACCTAAAACAAAAAATAAAAATAAAAATTTATATAAAATATATAATTAAATAATAATTAAAATTTAATTTAAAATTTAATTGAATTTTCTCTTAACTTTGATTTTTTTTTTTAAAATTAAGCCACCATTGTGGATATCCATAAAGACCCCAAAAAGAAAACCAGATAAAGATAAAAGATAAAAGACTATAAATATTACAATTTTTACCCTAAGATGAAGTGTCTTTTGACTCGTTTCAACAAGATGACAAATGTTTAAATTTTTTTGTTTTTTGGAAAACAAGTGTTTAAAAATTATTTGTTGTAATGAGTAACACGCCAATTTTAACACGTCTCTGCATTTTAGCATGAATAATGCACTGACAGAATCAGTGTACAATTTGAAATATTCTTGTATCAATAAGATAAAATAACATATGAGTTGGTCGGAGAAAGATCTCCGACTAATCACGTTTTTCAATTCCCAAGAAAGCGCCACACCGTTAGTCTCTCCGAGTCTCCGTCACTTTCCCTCGTACAAACAATACTCATACGTCACATTGCCAAACTCACATCGTTTTTCCTATTCCAGCTACCTTCCTCAATAAACGTTTACATTTACCAACTTATTTCTCTCTCTCTCTCTCCATATATATAAAAAACCAAAAAGTGCCATAAAGTATATTTGATCTTTGAATATATTTTGGAACCTTGAATATTGGAGATGGGTCTTGATCTCGAATCCATATCAGAGGCAACTTCAGGGGCTGTAGGATCCCTCGTCAGCACCACGATCCTTTACCCACTTGACACCTGTAAGACCAAGTACCAAGCTGAGGTCAGAGCCCATGGCCAGCAAAAATACAGGTTACCCATCTCTTCTTTTTCACAAAGTTTCAATCTTTCTCTCTTTTTAAACCATAATTTGTCCTTTTCTCGATCTGGGTCTGTCTTTTTTTATGTGATCATGGTTCTGTAATTCTTTATCTGGGTAAAGTTTATTTATTTTTATAATCTGTTTGATTTTTGTTGTTTATATACAGCCTCTGTATGTGTGTGTTTTAATTTGCCTCTGTTTTTGTAGCTGTAATTGAGTTCTACCAACCGGTCCAACCCCATGTTGTGTTTGTGATATTATAGGGATCAAAAGGGACTGAATTTGAATTAGTTATATTTGCAAGTGAACTGCAAGTCAATTTTGAATTTTATGATGCAATTGTCAGGTCTAGCCTCTGTGAAACCTTTGATTGTTGAACCTTTTTTGTTGTGTGTCATCCTTCAATTTGCTTGATGGGCAGTGTTTAGATTATGTCATACTTTGTGATTATCTTTGTTATATGTGAATTATAAGTCAATGTTGAATTTTATGATGCATTTGGCAGTCTAGCCTTTATGGTACCTTTGATTATTGAAACCTCTTCTGTCGTGAGTCATCTCTTAATTTGGTTACCGGGAAGTGTTTAGATTATGTTATACTCTGTGGTATCTTTCTGTTGTATGTGAATGATAAGTTATATTGAATTTCACGATGCATCTGACAGTGCAGCCTTTTTGGTACCTTGGATTGTTGAAACCTTTTTGTGTGTGTTACTATAATCCATTAATTTGGTTAACATGCGGTGTTTAGATATGACATACTTTGTGATTATCTTTTGTTATAAGTGAATTAGAAGTCAATGAATTTTATGATGCATTTGGCAGTGTAGCCTTTATGGTACCTTTGATTGTTGTACCTTTTTTGTTGAGCATTATCCTTTAATTTGATTTACAGGCGGTGTTTGGATTTTGTCATACTTTGTGATTTTCTTTGGTTATAAGTGACTTATAAGTCAATGTTGAATCTTATGAAGCATTTAGCAGTCTAACCTTTCTGGTACATTTGATTGCTGAACCTTCTTTTGTTGCGTGTCATCCATTTATTTGGTTAACAAGCAGTGTTTAGATTATGTCATGCTTTATGATGATCTTTTGTTATAAGTGAATTATAAGTCAATGGTGAATTGTATGAATGTATGATGCATTTGGCAGTCCAGCCTTTATGGAATCTTTGATTGTTGAACCTTCTACTGTTGTGTCATCCGGTACTTTGGTTGATGGGCAGTGTTTAGATTATGTCATACTTTGTGATTATGTTTTGCTATGCAACCAATGGTCCAATTATCTTTATTTTATTTTATATCTTATTGTGTGAAAATATTTGAAATTAAAACTATGTGAATGTAATTACAAGGTTGGTTTGGAAACATAGTTTTCAATAGTGGTACTATGTTGTCTGGTTTTCAGTAGGAGAATTGTTTGACACCATCGGTAACTATTTGATTTCAGATGGTTCTTTCTGAACCATTGATCCATGATGATACTGTAACAATAGGAGTTACAATGTGACTTCTAGACTTTTCTCCTCTGTACTTCTTCATATTGTATGTTGTACATTCCTGTGAACGTGTACCTATCAAAAAAATACATTCCTGTGAACGTGTAATTTCCAAACAGAAAATGTCTGCTAATTCCTTGTGAGTAAAATTCTAAGGTTTTGCAATGTTGCACATGCATGAACAGTAGTTACTTAATTCTTTGTTTTCCAGTACATGTAACATTCACTAGTGTCAAAAAAATTATTATTGGTGAAAAAATAAGTGTGTCAACTATATATTGTGTTGTAACTTTTGATTCTTTTAGTTTTTTGTTATTGTACTTGTACTGGGGTCAAAGATGTAGCTACTTAAGGTTTTAAAGCAATCTATGGTATTAGAACTGATTGAGAGTTTACTTTGAAGTCAGTTATCCGTGGGCATACTGAATTGACTATAGGTATGGAGGTTGCTTTGTAAATTGTCTGTTGCTTGTAAATCTGTTTCATTTTTCTACTGGCTCTTGTACAATTACTTAGCAAATGTAACAAATTAAACTTATATTCCTGTTCTTTCCTTAGAAGAGTTTATAGAATTGAACCTTCTTAATTGAGCATTCTAGATTTTCTTTGTTCTTGTTACGTTATATGTTCCTTAGTCGAGTTGAAGATTGGGTTGGAATATTGGGGCAGACACCAAATAATGCCAATGGATTCAATTGGTCCAAATCATGGGAATTTGAAATTAGTTATTTGAATTGATTTGAATTATATTCTGAGAGGATCCACTACAGATACACCTTGGGATTTCCCCTACTGATTTTTGATAAAATAGAATAGTGGAAAGGAATAGATGTAGCTGACCATGACTAATTTATTGAGGATACGTAAGTGACCGCAAAGAATTTGGGACTACGGTTTGTTTGTTGTTGTTGAATTTGATGAATAATAAAGAATATAGATTTTTTTCTCTCTAGCTATTTGGTATTTCCAGGCACCCTTAGATGATGAAGCTTGAGTTTTGAGGTAGATTCTAGGTTGTGGTCTAAGACCAAATTTCTTGTATAAGCACAGAATTCTTTAGTCAGAAGTCAGCTTTTTAGACAAGGTGTAAAGTTTACTTGAATTAACTTTTTCTGGCTTATGCAGGAACCTCTCAGATGTCTTTTGGGAAGCAATTCAAAATCGCCAGTTTCTTTCGCTTTACCAGGGCCTAGGTACAAAAAACCTGCAATCCTTCATTTCACAGTTTGTCTATTTTTATGGGTACAGCTACTTCAAAAGATTATATCTAGAAAAGAGTGGTGCCAAAAGAATCGGAACAAAAGAAAACTTAGTTCTTGCTGCTGCTGCTGGAGCATGCACTGCCATTTTGACACAGGTGAGCTGTTGTGAGGGCATCTGTCCCTGATTCTGGTTGAGAGTATTTCTGTAAAAACTAATGGCTTTTGAAACTACCATTCTATGCTATAAAAAGTATGAACTGTTGACATGTGGGCATAGCCCTATATTTCTAGTGTTAGTTTCAAATTTTGCATAGTATTTATACATGATATTAGGAAAATAGAAAATTTGAACTGCAATTTGTTATACAGGGGAACATTTATTCTTCCTCTGTATGATTTTGCATTAATTTTTCATATATGCTCCATTTTCACGCCTAAGACATTTAGAAAGCTGGAAGATTAATGTTAGGCTATCTGGTTTACTACTGTGTAGCCCCTCGACACAGCTTCCTCAAGGATGCAGACAAGTGCCTTTGGGAAATCCAAAGGGCTCTGGAAGACCCTTACAGAGGGAAAATGGACTGACGCATTTGATGGGCTTGGCATCTCTCTTCTGCTGACCTCAAACCCTTCAATTCAGGTATAAATGGTAGATTGTATCATCTCCATCTCAAATCCTTCACTCCAAGTTGTAGTGCCTATTTGTGAGTTATCTTATATAGTTGATTTGAGAGAATAAACCAGGCTTAGACTTAAATGTTTATATGCTGCAGTTTACAGTTTTTGATCAATTGAAAAACAGACTCCTGAAGAAAAAACAGGATAAAGCAGGGAATGGTTCATCACCAGAAGCCCTTTCTGCCTCCTCAGCCTTTGCGTTAGGTGCAATTTCAAAGACTATTGCCACAATTCTGACATATCCTGCAATCAGGTGCATAATTTGCTCTCAATCTTTTACTTATCAAAAGAATGCATGTCTTCTCTGTTGCACTGCTACATGTTAAAGCATAATGTTTATAACCATTTCATATTTTAACTTCATACAGGTGTAAGGTCATGATCCAAGCTGTGGATGCAAACGATAATGAAACTGAGAAAGCTCAGAAAAAATCCCGCAAAACTGTGCCAGGAGTTATTCGTGCTATATGGAAAAGTGAAGGGGTACCAGGCTTTTTCAAGGGATTGCACGCTCAGATCTTGAAGACTGTTCTAAGCTCGGCACTGCTTTTGATGATCAAAGAGAAAATCACTGCATCTACTTGGGTTCTTATACTTGCCACCAGAAGGTTCTTATTGCTCTCAAGGGGTGGATTAAAAAATGCTTGATGGTAGCATATGGAGGGGGATTTGCATAAATCCAATGTATAGGGTGAGTTTTTATTTGGTTTCATTGGAACAGATGACTTCATAGAGTTGGCTCAATTTCCTGGGTAGAAACTTCTTATTATTTTTTGCAACAAAGAATTCCTCCTTAAGTTAAAGAGCAATAATGGTAAGGCATGCATGTTACATGAAAGAAATGCCAAACCTTTCTGAGGAAATTTTCAACTGAGAAATAATGTATCGCGGGAATAAATTTTCTGCAAATATTGATTAAACTTACGTGTATAATTATTTGTTGAGTTTCATTCTGAGATGAAATTTCATATTTTCCTATTGATCATGTGTTCTGTCATGTTCTTATTTATGACAGTCACTCCACTTGAGGAAATGGATGTGTTGCTGCGGATGCTATCAGAAAGATATTTAGAAATATTACTTTTTAATGGAAGATCTTTGCCCCTTTTTTTCCACATTCCATTTTACAAGTTAAAAAAAAAAAAAAGTCATTGTCCAAGGATGAGAGAAATGATTACTCTGTACAAGTTTTAAATTATCATTGATTCATTATTTGATACATCATCATTGCAACATCATTGACTAATCTAGGATGATATATTGAGGGCCTCTTTACAGGTAATCCATGATAGAATTTTGGCTAAAATGTAAATTGTACCCTCTAATTATTTTGGTTGTTTATCTTTACTTTCATTCAATTGAGTTTTTTAAGTTTTTAATTTATTCAATTCAGGTCTTTTATCTAATTTCATTAAAAATTTTCATTAAAAAAAAATATTTTTCTCACACACCAAAAAAAAAAAAAAAAAAAATCTATAAAATCAATAAAAATATTTTATACATTTTTTTTATGTGAGATTTTTTTTTTCAAAAAAATTATTTTATTAGTTAATTTAATAATTAACGGCAAATATTTATTAACCAAAATGAAATATCTAAATTGAATAAATTTGAAATTTAAAGGATTCAATTGAATAAAAGTAAAATTAAAAGACTAATATAAATTTCAGTTAAACTTAGAAGATGCCATTTACATCTTAACCTAAATTTTTTAGGATCATATCATAGGGTGATGCCTTTTTGCAAGTCATGAGTAATGGAATCTTTACCAACCCGCACTGAGTCAACATGCTAGCCACACTAAGTCTACATGTAGATTTTTTATCTTCCATTGGGACCTTAAGTCCATATATTATGATGATTAACATGCCGTGGCAGGCTGGACTAATTTGCCATAGTCTGTTAGTCATGCTAACGCTGTCAACTTTAATAATCAAGTTAAAAGCTTTGTCAAAAACAGTAGCCTAACATTTTCCTGGCTAGTGTTCTTAACTCCATCCAGTTAAACAAACTGTTGTTAGAGCATTGACTTCAAAATACAAAGGATTTCAGTTCAATGTTTTCAAAATACAAAGGAAAAAATTCAATGGAAAGATATATAGCCATCCTACCAGTTTAATGGAATATTCATAGCAGAAAGAAAACTCAAGATGTAGATTCAGACCAAAAAATATAGAGATACAAAGGTAGTGTAACATTAAAAACAAAAAATAAAAATTGAAGCATCGCACATTAGGAGAGATGTTTCTTTAATTTATCTAATTGGCAATTATTTAGGACAAAGTCGATGGTTTGGAGGAATTCCTTCCAATCCATTATGTGGCAATTCATAAAACCATCTACGTGTATTAAATCACATAATTCATTAAGATACTCTAGAACTTTTAATATAATTCTACCATAAAATTCCTAAAAAATTAAAAAATTCATTGTTAAATAAATGGTCTAGATTTTGCCACATTATCAATATTTAAATATACAAGAATTATCATCATTTTAAGGTTAAATTACTAATTTGATCCTCCAACTATTGGACAAAGTTCAATTTAATCCCTTAGCTATTAATTGTGATATTTAACTGAATTTAGCTTGTCAACTTTCAAAATCGAGTCAATTTCATTCTTAGATCTCTTCTCTATTTAAATTTTAATAGAATAGTTAAAATTGACTTGATTTCAAAATTCTATACTTTCTATAATAACATGTTAATGCATATTTTAGTTATATATCAGTAAATTCCATTAAAAATTAAATAAAGGGGATATGAAATTAACTTGATTTTAAATGTTGAATGTCTAAATTGACAAAATTAGTAGTTG
Source organism: Quercus ilex subsp. ballota (assembly GCA_032727855.1). Taxonomy (NCBI): domain Eukaryota; kingdom Viridiplantae; phylum Streptophyta; class Magnoliopsida; order Fagales; family Fagaceae; genus Quercus; species Quercus ilex. The sequence continues at coordinate 6,781,023 of CM064910.1, read as the reverse complement.
AACTTTTTTTTTTCTTTTAGAAAGAATATTTGAGGGACTAAAGACACAACTAGTAGTTGAAGGATTAAATTGAATTTTATCTAATAGTTTTTTTTTTTTTTTTTTTTGAGAAACAATTTTATCTAATAGTTGAAGGACCAAATTAGTAAATTAACCTAATTTTAGCATTTATTTAAGTACTTGTGACATGATAAAATGTTAATCTATGACAATTAACAATTAAAATTTTAAGAATCCCATGGTATTGCTTTCAAAAAAAAAAAAAAAAAAGCCCATGGTATTACTACCATTTTTTTTTTAATTTTAAATTCCATCCATGATCTACTGCAATTATTTCTTTTAACTTCAGTGCCAATTAGAACTCCCACTCTATTTTTATCTGACGGCATGGATTATCATTATGTTTTGTGATCATGTCCAGATGACTTGATTCAATTGGATGCAACTTGTCCAATATAAGGGTTATCAAGGCAGACATTATCTTAAATTTTATTTGATGTTACTTTCTTCCCATTCTTGATGATATCCACTCCAAAATGCCTGATGATTTGATTCATTTAAAGTTCAAGAAGAAGATTCAGATCAATGGATGCTGACACAAAATTTCTAAATGTGGAACTAGTTTCTATTTAGAGTTTCAGACTTTTATTAGTCTGTTTCTGAATCATATACATTGGTTGGTGTCAAATTTTTTTTTTTTGAGAAGAAGGTAGGTGTCGATTAAGTGGCTTAGTCTGTTGGCATTATTTATGAAACACATACATAATGTTACTAAAAAATTGAAACCCAACTTTACAAAGCCTTCAACTAACTTCTAGTAGTGGTTAGTGAAATAATTTCCTCAGCCTAAAATCTGATTTTCTTGTCTGCTCATACTTGAATGGTTGAACCCATGACTTAGGAGCCAATGTCAATGTGACACACTTGACCATTCAATGCTCTATGCAACATGGTACATATTTTAGCAAAAAAATTGGAATGGTGACACATTGTGGAGATTTCTCTTGATGGTCACAATATTTAAAATTAAATGAAAAGAAAGACTTAATCACAGCCAATGTGTGTGTGAGAGAGAGAGAGAGAGAGAGATTTGGTGAAACAAAAGATAAAGATTAAGTAGACAAATTCCAACACTAAGATTAAAGAAAGGAGACCAGTAGACCAACATGTTAGAGCTGCCATAAGCTAGTCCAAAACAAAAAACAAAACACTGCAAAATATATAATAAACGAAACCTAAACCCCAACAAAACCAATGCTAAAGATACCTTTTACTGAAAATGTGTTGTTACTTCAAAAGGCAAGCACCGTAGTTTGTGAAGCAAAAAACATAATTAACAAATGAAACTTTATTAAAAAACAGAAAGAAGTACAAATAGCCCTAGAGAACTGCATTAGCATGGACTTTAGCAATTTAGACTTTAGAAGAAAGATATGAAGAAACCTATAACAACTAAAGGAAGAGTCAAAATAAAGATCCTGAAATTGAGGCTCTTGTGGAGAAAATACTTAAGGTTCACTTGCTTTAGATTATTGTCACTTCATTGAATATGAATATTATTGTCTGGCATAGTCTGAGACTTGAAAGGACTGGTTGGTGTGGAAATTTAAACACATTTCATTATCCATTCACTACCCCCAAAGTTCTGTAAATTTCTGTTTACTTGTGATGTGTAAGCTTGTCTGTATATAAGACAAGGTGTTACCTTATGTAACGATTGCAGGTAACTAATATCTCATATTCTGTGGGGAAAACCATCACCTCAAGCTAGTGAGATATGCCATCAATTTTTATGTAGGGGAATGGTATATTGGTATTGTTATTTTTATTGTTAGTATTGCTGTTGTTATTATTATATTTTGCAATGGAAGATGTTAAAGCAAGTCCAAAACAATGGGTTCTTTACATGGAAAGGTGTGGGACACCTCTACCACAATAAGAACTAAACCCGTCACTTCCCTAGTTGTCCATGCTGGGAATTTGACCAAATCTTTTCCTCCTCACAATTGCACTCCCCATCTAAATACCCTTCACTCACTCCTTCCCCTTTAAAACCAAAACAAACTTGCACCACAAGTGCAGCTTCTCTCTCTTTCTCTCACAACTCTTTGTTTCTTCTCCATCTTTAGCTCAAAGAGAAAGCTAAAGAGGGACAAAGAAAGAAAGAAAAGGAAATAATTTTCTTGAAATATATAGGGAAGCCATGTTTGTCTCAAGGAGTCAAGTTGTGTGTCTCTTGCTGATTTTTTTAAGTATTTCAGCTTTTCACAATGGAGTTTTGGGAGCTAGATATCTAAAAGAGGAGGATAGTATAAAGAACCCTCAAGTTGCTAGTAATGGAAGCTCTAAAAATGAAGTTGAAAGCTCTTTTACTACAGTCGAGAGAACAGTTCCTTCTTGTCCTGACCCCTTGCACAACAGGTAATTAAGTCGGTCTACAATCTACATGCAAGTGAATTTTCAAGTTATGTGGAGCTGTATATAAATTGCTGATTACATGGGAGATTGGTCAAAGCTTCTGAGTAATCCGGCAAGTTTGAATGATAGAAAAGATGTTTGTTTTTTCCCTATTATTTTGTAAGGATTGAAAATGCATGTTTTAGTTTAAACGTGAGCTATTGTTTTTTCCTTATTATTTTGTATTGTTTATTATCTAGGATTGAAAAAAAAAAAGGAATAAGTTTAAACGTGAGCAATATCAGTGCAAAATAACAGTGTCATATTGCCTACACGTGCAGTTATGATCACCATGTTCTTTTTTTTTTCTTTTCTTTTTTTCCTTCTCTGTTGTGTTTTAAATTATATAATAAAAACTTTATTTGGATGGAAGGCGCGTTAGGAAGATAAATCACCATGTTAATTTTTTTTCCCGTATTGTGTTTGGAGGGTGTATTGAGAGATAAATCATCGATCGTATTCATTTTTTTTCTCCCTATTGTGTATTGAACTATATAATAAACAACGGATCTTACTCTATTGGACAAAGTATGTATTGAGAGATAACCACTTGAGAAGGTTCTAATCGAAAAGTTAATATAATATATTAAGACATATTTCTATTTAAAAGTTTAAGCAAATTAAGTATATCGATTTAGTCTCATTTACATGTCTATATTCAACTAGAAAAGGAAAATATCAAATATGATCTATATTTCATCCGTTTTTCCCCTCTTTTCTCTTGTCTCTCTTCTCCATTATAAGCATGCTGTTCATTAAACCATTGCAGCATTAATAAGGTCTTGTAGCACTAGGAATATCTCTAAGGATCTCCTTTGTGTGCAGCAAGAAACATCGCTTTTTGATAGATGGTTTAGAGTTGGGCCTCAAGGGATTAAACCCACCATTTCTAAATGGATGCGAATGCTATCAGAATAAATTTTATTTCAATACATTCATCCCAACCCAATTTGATCCAATAGAAGTAAGAAAGGACCAAATTTTTTCAATTAAATTGAAAACCCACTAATACCTTGCTTTGCTGGTTTGGATGGTGGTAGTGTCCTGGGCCTTCGTTTTAGGTTATAAAGCAGTCAGGAAACGAAAAAACAAAAAGAAAAAACCATAGGATATTGAAGTTCAACAATAAAAATAAGGAATATAGGTTGCAGTGTGTATAAAAAAAAAGAAATTAACTGCAGAGAAATCAATAAAAACATGAAGGTATGTGGCAGAAAATCCCTTATGCTAATAATATTTTCAATATTCAATTGTGGACAACAAAGATATTCATGTCCTTGAATTGGGGCAATACTTTGAATAAAATGAGCAATGCTACATCCTTCTTTGACCATGGAACAAAATACAACATAAAAAATAATAATAAGGTTCTTGATTAGATTTGATTTTTAATTTTTTAGAGGGCAAAAATTTCCTTGTCGTGGACTCTTAGTTTATAAAGTCCAACTTTCAATAGTCAGCTAGATAGATTACTAGCTAGGAATTAATCTAAAAACATTGTGCTTTGGGAAGTTGATTAAAGAAGATTGGACTTCTCATTACAAATGTTTCCCGAATAATTTAAGCCCAAGTTTCCACACCGTGTTCCTCTGTTCAAACAGTTTCATAATTGGAGTGAATTTTGGTAGAGCTTGATTGGATTGAATGGACTTGCGTGTCCTGCAAAAGAAGAAAATGTAAATTTCAGAAGCCGGGATTGTGATTAAAGGCTACATAAGCTATGAGACTAAATACAAGATTTGATCACTTTTACATGGGACATTTGACTTGTGCCACGTCCATACACATAGCTCATTATCAAATTCAATAAGCTCGGTGTAGCCTCATCAAGTGGGAATATTAGTTTAAATCGAAGCAACAGGAATATCAAATTAATCTCTCTTTACTTTCATAAACAATCACATACACAACCTAGTACTCCCAACAAATCCATTAAACAGGGTCCCATTTGGTAAAAATTGCAAGCTTCCAAGTATATCTTCCCATTGATATTACTTGAAAACTCTAAAGAATAGTTGCACTCATCCTGTTGACATATCAACACAAGAACCCCACCACTACAAACTTACACATCATCAATCATTACTTTGATTTCTATCAAAAAAAGTGACAATAATAATTTTAATGAAGGTGCCAGCCAATGGTGAACATGTAACAATGCCCTCATTAAATCAATCTACTATATAGTTCAATATGATATTTAGGTAAGAATGATCTTGCAAAATCGAATTTAAACACTGATCATAAAATTAGGTTTTCCAATTTCTCAACAATGCATCAGAACAATTTGTTTTCTGTTGTTCCCACCCATCCCCGACACCCTTCATAAAAAAAAACATAGAAATGTTAATTACTTCCCAGCTAATACTCAGTCAAAGCTTATTATAATAATAAAACTAGGCCTTCGGTTTCTTCCCTTTGGCTTCAGGGGCTGGTCTGATCTTGAAAGGTAGGAAGGTCTTTCCACCCATAAATTCTCGCAAAGCTTCTGGTATCTCAACACCATCCTCCCTCTGGTAGTTCTCAAGAATGCAGCACATGGTCCTCTCTGTTGCTGTGAGAGTAGAGTTCAACAAGTGTACATATTTCTTTGTCTGCTCATTGCTCTGCAACAGCACAAAATAACAGCGGGCAAACAATCATAAATTTGAAAAAGCCATATAATATAAGAACTTAAGAAGTTGAATGCAGTCAATGCTAAAATCATGATATCAGAAATGTGCAATCTAGGTTCACTTGCCCATATAAACCTAAAACCATTTTTATCGTCCTCACAATAAAGGATGGCTTTCTGTAAGATAGGCATTCACTTTCCTAGCAAGACTGATCAACAAGGCATGATGATACAATTTATAACAGCAAACATTCCTTGCTGTTTCTGTTTGACATGTTTGAAAGCATAAAGGGCCTATTAGAAATATTTATTTTCTTGTTATTTGGACAATCCTCATTTTGGATCATCCCGAAAAGTCCAAAGCACTATAAACCTTTGCTTCTTAGCCATTAAAAGTAAAACTTAGGATAGAGTCTAGCCTTATAAAGGAAAATTCATCAATATCTAGTGGGTGACAAATTTAAATTACTTGGACTTGCAGACAAATATATAACAGCAGTGAAATTTCTCCAAGTTTTTTTATTAGGATTAGTAACTTTCACCAAGTTTTAATTCAAAAATTTTCCAATAAATTTGGTTGTTTCTAACCTTGTTTCTTGAAAATATACTCAATATTGCTGTTGATAGAGGATTCCAGCTCAGTATACACAAATAAATGGGAGGTGATAAAAGAGTTTGCATGATCTACCTTTTTCTGTCCATATCGGGTTTCCATTCTTCTTGCCTGATAGTCTGTACAGTTTGAACAGGACACCAGCTCTCTGTAAGCCTGAGATGCAGGAAACCATGCCTCCAAATCATACTTCTTTGAAGCAGCATCATTCAGAGCACCAGAAACGATAGAAACAACTTGATAGGGGAGGTTTAGCTGAAACATGAAAAATTAAATCAGATTCATAGAGAGAAAAGCAGTCAGAGGAATTCATATATATTACCTCACGTTTCTCCTACATGACAAAAAGAGAGGGAAAGAGTCAACCTATACACAAAAGTATACCACTATGGCTTGACTTATACACAAATGTTCATACCAAATACAAACATATCTATATCTCTTAACTTGGAAAAAGATAGACATTGACCATCAAAACTTGTTCTTGGATCATCCATATCATGCGGCATTAACAAAACTAACCAACTCGTTAATATGCTACTTAACAGAGTCTTAAAACATAAGAGAAGGAAAAAAGACTAATGGAAAATTCAACACACCATCTTGTAGAAATCCTCGGAGTTTTTGATCATTTCCTCATGCATGTCCCAAGATTCATTATTATCAGGGCTGGTAATACAAAACTGCTCCACTTTCTCAAACTGATGAACTCTGAATATTCCCAGAGTATCTCGACCATGTGCACCAGCCTCTTTACGGAAGCAAGAGGAATATCCAGCATATCTGGAAAAATTGAATATTTATGAGCAAAAGGCCACCTTTCTAGTCGTAGGAACAAGCTTCAAGAAGATATTACAACCTTATAGGTAGCTCAGAAGGGTGGATCCAATCTTCCAGATGATACGCACAAAGTGGCTGTTCAGCTGTAGCAATCAGATATTTGTCATCTCCCTCACCTGTGACCTATTAAATGACAACTACTTCAGTTAGCTCACCTACCTGTACATATGATGTAGGAAAATAAAGTGAATGAAGCATTCATTTTCTATGATGTCAGACCCTCCCGGGCTCCCACACTTTCTCCCCCATTTTCTTTTGTTTTCTTTTTCTGGTAATTACTAGTATAAAGAATGAGTGCATAAAAGGTACATGAGAGGTAACTCACAAAAGTTAAAACAAGAACAGAGGAAGAAGAGAAGCAAAAATGCAAGAAATTAAAAAGTCAAATAAAGAAAGATAAGGGGATATTTTCAAAAATTTACAAATGTTACCTTGTAAAGCTCTTCATCAAACTGTGCTAATTGAGCACACTTTGCCATGACCTCTTTTCTCATAAAGAATGGAGTTTGCAATAATGTATATCCCCTCTTCTCCAAAAAATCAAGACCAAAGTTAATAAGAGCTTGATTAAGGCGCACACCATCTCCTTTCAAATAGAAACCTCTGCCTCCAGCTATATCGGCACCTAAAGTTCACACATATTGGGATAAGTAATTAAACCAAATTAACATCATCTAGAGTAGCCCAGTATAAATCTATTGAGATTGTCTTAGTGATACAAAAGCCTAGCAATTGGTCTACAAAGGAGTAATAAATACAGGAAGTAGAAATGAAAGGACAAAAGAATGTGTTAAGATACTGAGTAACTCGGAATGGCCAAGGAATATGATTTACACGTTTATTTTTTTTCTCACTGAGTATGAATTACACAAACTCAGTAAGTTGACCACAATACATGGGTTAAAGTGCAATGATTGAGTTGAAGCAACTAACCCACTATACTAAGAACAAACCCTGGTTCAGGTTGAATTGAACAAGAATATATTAAACTGTTGTCCAATTACCGATTCATAATTTTAGTGACCATATTCCGGAAGCCTAACAAGTATAAGTAGTACAGATGCTAAAACCTCAGAGCTGATCAAGCTAGAATGAATAACTCCAGACACTTCAACCTAGATATAGGTGCTTTTCTACTTATTTAGTTTTTTCTTGTAGAGAAGTGAACAGAGATGTGGTTTGATTTTTCAAAAAAAGTCATGATGCAAATGCGTTTTGCAGTTACATTTGATCAACAATTTAGATTTCTGCAACCAGATAGGGCCCAGAAAAAGTTGTAATCAGGTGAATCAATATAGATTTAGAATAAATCCATAGAATTAAAAATGCAACTCATGAATTGAAAGCCAGGTACACTAACTGTGAGCTGACATATTAAATTCAGCGCATACAAGAGAAACAATAAACCAGAATAATGCTCCAATCAAGTCATAAAATATTAAATACACCACAACATGTTCAATATAAGAAAACCATCTTGCTTTCGAGCTTTGAATGAAAGTAGTTTCCTAAATACCTTTCTTCAAATCTGCAATCCCAAGGAGCTCAACAAGATCAACATGATTCTTTAGTTTTGGCTCCAATCGTTTCTCACCCCATGATCGGACCACCTTATTGTTTGCCTGTAATACATGTTACAACTTTACAATTCAGAACAAGCATTAAATACAATAAAAAGGAAATGAAATTTGCCAACTCCAATACCTCGTCATTATCAACTGGAACTGAATCGTGAACAAGATTTCCAATTAATAGCAATTTTGAATTCAATTGCTGTAAAACTTCCCGAACTTCAGCTTCTTTCTCTGCTGCTGACTTCTTATTCTCCTCTGTATTCTTTATCATCTCACTGGCATCTTCACCTGCCTTTTTTTACAAACAAATTTTGAAATTCAGTTCCATACCAGACAAACCCAAGAATTAATTACAAAAATAAAAATCCAACAAGAACAAAATATTCAGAAGTAATAGACTGAAATAGTAACAAATTTTAAGTCAAACAGCATTTGCCCACACAGAATTAATCCAATTCAAATCCCAAATTCTGGAGCTTGTGACTCTTATACAGAAGAATGATGCTTTCTATAGTTCAAAATACATCAGCTTACTTGCATGCGTACACCCGCCAAATGCTTAATTTTTCTATTGCTTCAATATACAGCAAGAAAATAATGGTTTAAAACTAGAGACTCCACTCTGAAGTCTATTCAATGAAACACATCTTCAAACAACTTATTTCTTTTCCAAAACTAAAGAAATCTAAAAACTTTAAAAAGAATGTAATTAACAATTAGAACCACCAGTATTTTCACCAAATGTTTCTGCTTTCTAAAGAATCTACAGAAATAAAACTCAAGTTCCTGTTTGGCTTATACAGGAAATCTTTTCCATTGTTGGACCTGCATTGATACTAGCATGTGTCCCTTGGATCCCACCTACTTGCACCCTGAGGCCCCAAGTGAAGCATGTGCCACGACCAAATCTGTCTTGTTCCCACTAGAACAGGACAGAAGCTAAACTACATTTTTTTTTTTTGTTTCCTGAAAACTTTTAGAGACTCCACTACTATCATAATGGTTATTTTAAACTCCTAATTACTTTTTCCTAGATGTCATAATTGGACATGATAAATTTCAGGTACAGTATGTTATGCACTTTCTCAACATATCTAATCATATACCCTAGAATTTTTCAACTTTTCACCAACAAAAGCATGAAGCCCTACTAAACGTAAAGCATATATATTTGTTTTTTGCTCTAGTATAATCACAAACAAGGATGTTTCCTATCAAAATATTTTCCAGGAAACCTTTATCAAGATCCTCACCATTTGTGTTTTGATAAGAGTTTTTTTTTTTTCATGGTGAAGCTTTTAACTTTCTCAATATAAAGGTGCACAATGATCAGTTATAATCCCTTACTTAGAGGGCATTAAGATTTTAAAAAACATGACATCATATATACCTCATATAAGGATCCTATACATTTGTTTATGAATCAGGGAGGGATCAGACCTTTTCACAGTGAAATTCAATTTCATTTCTTTTATTAAATGAATCAAAATGGTTTCATTTCATTTTTTTTTTTTTCCTTTTAATCACTTTGTGTATCCACCCATGTCAAGTAAGGACTTGAACTGGAGACCTCATGAGGAGCTTACTTATCATCTGAGTACTAATATTTGAAATGACATGACACCATATACAGCTCGACCTCGCATAACCATTCTCTCCATTTGTTTATGTAACAGGGAGGAATCAAATTATTTCAAAATTAAATTTAGTATTTTTAATAAGGAATAAATAAGACACACATGGTGCCATGCCATTTGAATTTGAAATCAGTAATCATCAGTATACTAAGATTTGAAAACTAATCACATTTGTTTACACAATCTGTAAGCTTTTTTTTTTTAAGATTTGTGAAAATTACAAACATCTTAAAGCAAGAAATGAAGTGGATCCTAATATAATAATAATAAAATAAAAAAAGTAGGATCCGAAAACCCGAAACGAAAGAAAGAATATCAAAAGACTCACAATTCGAAGCTGAGCGACTTGCCTGTTGATCTTGTTGAAGTCCTTGCGAAGATTCTCCAGATCGAATTGAACTACAACCCAAAAAAAAAAAAAAAAACCAAAACCCATATTCAAAAAACAGAGATCCAAACCAAAGATTTGGTAAAGAGAGAGAGAGATTTTTACGTTGGCGCCATTGTTTGTCGATGGCGATGACTTCGTCGACGAGTTCGACGTTGGCGAAACGGCGGCGTTGGGATTCGCGAATGAGTTCGGGGTTGCCACCTTTCTCTACTCTGAAGAGATTGATGTCCAACATTTTGAATCTATTATTATTCTCTGCGTTTTTTGTCTGCAAACTGAAAACTGTGAGGTGAAGAAGAAGAAGTGGAATAAAGCTAAGGTAGGAGAAAAGGCTTTGAGGTTTTGCTTTTCAATTTCATTATCTTCTTCAAAAACCCTAAGCCTATTTAAGGTTGTGAAAAGACAAAATAACAAAAGATTAGTTGCTGTTTGGGATGTAGGGTGAGCCTAACCCTACCTGGGAGAGGGGTTCTATGAAACGGAGTGTGTGCAAAACACGATTTTAATTAAATTGTGAACAAGATTTTGCAATTTTAAAATGTGTGCATCAAACATTAATTATACATATAATAATGTCTCTTGGATTTCTCGTTTGTTATGGGGATTTTACGTTGAAAACTAAGTGATGTAATATTTTAAAGAAATATATATGAATGATTATAAATTTTGTGACAAATATTATGTTTTTTTTTTCCCCTAATTTATTATATTTATAATTTGATAGGTGAGAGAGGAGGGATTTAACCACGAACGTGTTAAAAACATTTGAATGAATCAATCAAGTTACAAGGCTTTTGACAACAAATAATATGATTTTCTTGCAATTGTAATAAATAGTACAATTTCAATTATGATAGAATCGTGAAGAAGAATAGATGCAACTAACTAATTGGTCTCTTGAGGATTCTATGGTTGATTTCAATTTTTTTTTTTACTAAGGTGTTGTTAATATCATTGTTGTACCAATAACAGTAAGTATGAGTTTTACATTTATTTTTATTTTTATTTTTTGGTAATTTTAACAACATATTGTGTATTTAAAATATGATTTTTTTAATAACAAATTTCTCTTATGGTAGTTCGGACTAAAGAATAGTATGTGTGAGAGGGAAGATCCAAATAAACAAGTCTAACCTAAAAAGTCCCCACGAGCTAATGATAAAGGAGGCGGCCTAGACCAGACCGAATGAGCTTGAATGAAAAGGGAATTGGCCTTGGCAAAACACATCTTGATCATGTCCAAGGATAAGAGCCAAATGAACCAGTGAGAGTCACCATGATAGATTTCGAGAAGAAATGTTCGAGGATCACCCATTCCTTGGAAAGGGTCCGAGGAGTGACCCGACCTTAGAAACATATTTAGCACCTAGTAAGCCTAAAAGGTATCATGGACGACCACTCAAACAAAGTAACAGTGAGACCCCAGATAAGGAAGAAGGAAGCTTCTAGAGGAAGCAATCATCTCCTCCACATTAAATGCACCTCACACACCAACCATGCCGCATTTTAACTTAATGACACCCTTGAACAGTGCTCCAGTATTTTGTTACTCACTCATTTAGCCTTAAAAGAATGGAAAGTAGAGGGTGAGACAATTATCCTCACACACCTCATATCTGCCTTACAGATGGACGGTAAAGATGGATCCACCCTCAGTATAAATAGAAGCTAATTCCTCATGCAAAGGGTATCCGAAAAAAAACATATAAAACAAGAAAGCTTGAGAGAGGAAAGTGTAAATTCCTAATTAAAGAAGTGTAGAGTGAGACTTGAGTTCTTTGTAATCCATCCTCCTCGGTCATCCCGAGGGAGGTCATATATTATACACATTCTTGTTTTTATTATTATTTATTGTTAGTTATTTTTCTGCTATTGTGCGATCAAGATTTCTTTATAGCTAAATTATAGTCTATTGCCCCATCTTTACAAATTAGTTGTTAAGGCTAAGGCCCATATCGCACAGGTAAGCGATTTTAGCCCACATAGTATTATATGAAATATATATATTACTCATTTGAAATCGTTTGCAGCCATTCTCATAGTTAGGAAAACTGTGAGTTTTTATTGTTTTAAAAAAGAATATTTTTTTTGGTTAGCTAATAACTATTGAGGTAGTGAGACTGAGTGGGATGTTGACATTTTTTTAGTGCCGTGTGTTTCGTCCGACGTTACTGAGAGGAGAGAGTTGGATGCTTTATAAGTGCCTAATAAAGCTACCTTTTACAAGTTAAAAACATTTCTTTTAAGTTGAGCTTGAGATTTACACCTATAAATTCTTCATCCACTAGCCTCCCACTTACTTAACCAAATAAGAAAAAGAAAAAGAAAAATATTGAGGTAGGGCTTGGGGTTCTTTAGTTACCGAATTAATAGTATGTATCAGTTATAAAAAAAAAAAATGCAAAGCAAGAAAAGCATTGACACAACGTGCAACTTCTATTTGGAATTGTTGAAGATCATCCTTTACATTTTTAAAACTAAAACAACCTGAAAACGCCTTTGCAGCTAGTGATGTCCAATAAATGTTTATTATCAGATGAGTATTAGTTAAAGAATTTGTTATCAGATAATAATGATATACTATATCTCAAAAGAAAAGCTTTTTTTTTTGAGAAAACAATATTACTCATTTCACACTTCACATTGTATTCCGCCACCACCAACATAAAACACTGGTCTTGACCTGAAATTCTGCATATGTTGCACAATGTAATTATTTTTATTTCACAAACATGAACATTCTCATTATCATTATTCCCTCTCAACTCATAATACTCTTTCCCAGCTCTATTTCTATACGGGTGTTATATTTATCACCCACTTTCTGAACATACACAGACTAAACAACACAATAATACAACACTTCTACATCCAATTGCTAAGCTATGATTTCTACCAAAAAGAATGATGATCCGTAAAGAAAAAGAAAAAAGAAGGATTGAATTGTGTACTTGGCCTGATCAAAACCGAGCACGCATCTCTTTATCAAGATCTTGAAATTCAAATTGTTGTTTCTCTTTCCCTTGCGTGATTCTTATGGTCAAGCACCTGCAATTAGTTCCCTGAAAGCCTCATTCCAGAGGAGACAATTGACCCGGATTTGATCACAGCTGAAGAGCTCCTAAAGCCTTCACAAACTTCTTTTTGAATGGTTCCTTCTCATCAGCTACCATGAATTTGAGGCAACTTAGGAGGATCACAACTTATTCGATTTGCCCACAAGTTTGCAAGCGTGAGAAAGTAGTGCTCCCCATTCCAAGCAACCAGTCTCAAGCCTGATTCAGGCAAATATAGAGAAGGTTAGAAAATTCAGGCTCTTTCCACCACCCACCAAAAACAAAAGATAAAAATGAACTAAGAAATTGAGATTGGGTCAAGGATGGTCAGAATTTAAAATAAGATAGTAGGGTATTATAATTTGTTTGTATCAATTTATAAGCACCAGACAGCCAAGTCAAACATAGTCATCCTCGCATATCACACTATCTTTTTGGACTAAGAAATTTAACTTCATTAGATAAGCTAACCACAGATGCTTGCAAAATATTACAATTTGATAAAAAGGGCAAACCACAGATGCAAAGGAAGAAATTTGCAAACTAGAGATGCTTGCAATATATTAAAATTTGATGAAAATGGCAAAAGACTCTCCCACTCTAGGCTTTGATTTTCTTTCTGTTACTTTGCTTCAGCTTCAGTCAAGTAATGTTCTTAGATTGATGACCAAAGTAAGAAATTTGCATCACAGCTCCAATTGTTTATTCCATTTACATATAATTTTTCCTCAATCCATTTTATATATAAAATTATCTAAAAGAATTTCTTAATCATGGACACCCGAGAATGCCAATAAACCAGCGGGTGGCAATAAATCCAAAACCCATGTAAAGGAAAATGGTTATTTTCATGGCCTGGAATAGCTTAATTGACCCCTGAGAGCTATGAAATCAATATACCTGGTACAATTCCGGCACTCAAGGCTGACAAGTGACATATAGGTTGTTGTCCAGAGAAAACATGATTTTGAAGTGCAAGTGTGTCAATATCATGAATATACTTGATAGATTCCAGCAGTGCCTTTATAGTTCCATCATACTCGAAATCAATAGGATCAGAAATACTCTTGAGAGCATCTTCAATTCCTGAACTTGACCATATACTATAACATTCACCTAGAAGGCCAACCAAGCCAGCATTATCCGTAGACGTTAGTAATAGCCACGGCTTGTGAATCTTGGTTGAGGCTCGAAGAACTTCAACTACTCTGTAAATTTCTCCAAGGGCAAGGATATACTGCTTCCCTGTATTTTCACCCCTCAAAAAATAAACAATTAGGATAAAAATTAAGCTCAAAAGAATCTACCCTTTGTTTTTTGGAAAAAGAAAATAAGTGTAAGACTATGTAAAAAGGGATCTGCCATGATCATTTAGGTGCATATACCTTGAGGTTCAAATAATATTTGACTTTGAACATTCTTTTGTAATGACTCCTTCCAAATTAAGGCTCCATGTTTCAGCTCTTGAGCACAAATAGAGAGTATTTTAGACCAGGTTGAAACATAATACTGTTGCTCCTCCGCTGATCCCAATTTTAGAATTGTTACTGCTGATGCCACTTCTTTTAGGAGATCAATAGCTGATCTGATATCCTTTTCTGCCTGTTAAACAAAATATACATGGTGAGGTAAAAGGTCAAAGTCTAATATGCAGAATATTATGACCTATACAATTTTTTTAGAAAAGTGAAGAACTGTTATTACTTCATACAAATTGTGTAAGTGTCTTGAAAGACATCTTTTTTTTTTTTTTTTTTTGGGGGTTGGGGGGGGGGGGGGGGGGTGGGTTGTTCCAAAAATGGGATGTTGGTTGTAAGCATTGTTGGGACTCCATATATCCCATTGCACCAAATTCAGAACTGCTTGATGAGATGCATAGAATCTAAAAATTAGAGTTCATCACTGTTTCTTTAAGGTCCTGTGAAATTGAACCCCAGAAAAATACATAAGAAAGAACTACTTAAACAATGAAAAAACAAGGAGGAAACCTAATGCTGGCATAATTTCTAACCCAAATAAAATATAAAATAAAAAGGGAGGGAATGGCAGCAAACATGGAAACAATATTTCTTAGAACCAGCAAAAACCAGTTCTCAACAATTGCATTTAATTTCAGCACACATACTAATCTCTAAGTCATACTTGAACAAAAAACATAAGCCAAACAGCTTATAATAGTTAAGATTTTCTCAAATTACTGCAAGCAGTTAAAGCACAGTTTCAGTATTAGAATTGAAAAATCAAATATATTGACCATAATATAAAAAACGTAAGTATCTAAAGTTATTTGTGTTAACTCATTGTACATATATTAACACATGTTCTGATTAGAATATCATGACATGTAACTCTCAAATAGAGAAGCATTTAGCTAAAATATAAGATGCTTTCTAGTTCATCATCACAAATCAATGCAAAAGAAGCATACCAATGACAATCTTCTCGATAACTCATATTCAGAATGAAGCACCTGGAACTTTGGTTCCTGCAAAACTTCAAGAAGTTCATTGAAGTGTATATTTCTTGGGGATAGATGCTCAGACAGGTCTTCTTCAGATATCAGATTATCTTTGTGTAGTTCATTATAGAATTTCTACAAAAGAAAGAAACAAGAAAGATAACAAAGTGAAAGACCCATTAAAAAATGTTGCTCATCAAAGAAGATATAATAATAATTCTAAAACAAACTAATCAAAAGAAAAATCTTAACATGGTTTAAAAGCATTAGTAAACCAATTCAAAATGAGGCAAAAAAATATTCAACAGATGTGAGTTATTAATGGGTGAGAGAGAAAGAGAGAGAGACAAAGAAGAATACAATATCCACTCCTAAGATGCTTATATTAATTGATTAAAGAGAGAGGATCCAACCTCTAGAAGCCATGATCTCATTGAATAAATTTATTACCATTTAAGATAAACAGCCAAGTTAATATGCTTCTATACAAGTTTAACCTTTTCAGTCAACTCAAAACATGAAGCCAAACAGAAATATTAAAAGCAATAATAAGCCAGGAAATACACATGAAAAAGTAAAGTCACCAACCTGGATTTCCTCATCAAGAGCTTTTGCTTTTGCCTCTTCACCAGATAGAGCAGCAGTGCTTTGAGCTTTCTAACAAATTGCATTTTCACAAGTTTAATAGGGTAAACAAAGGTAAACAACTTCAACAACAAAAAATGATCTTAACAAATTACCAACCTTCAGATTGTCAAGATGACACAGTGCAATTGAGCACAATTCATCCTTTAATTTACAAAAGAAATCAATGCAATCATTTAGCTCTAATGTGGAAGAAAGTTTTTTCTGTGAATCTACAAGATCAATATCAGAAGTTTGATCCTCAGCTCTGGTTCCAGAAATGGCATCTTTAAAGTCCCAGGAATCATCATCAAAATCATCACTGTTGCCTAAATCAGATTCAAACACTGTTGAGGTGGAATGAGTCTCATGGTCACTTTCTTTTGGCATATTATTAACAGAAGCATTCTGCCCAGCTTGACTGTATAAAGTTGATATGAGATCGTTGATAGATATATTAGAACCAGGACTTTGGATGTTACTTTTTGGGTTGGAGGTGGGTGTAAGACTCGAAATATCTTGAAGGATTGAGGAATCATCAGATTCCATTTTTCCATCACTGAAAATGGACACGGGCAAGGGTTCCCTGTGATTCTCAGACCTTACCTCATGCCTCTGGGAAAAAAAAAAAGGAAGATGGTCACAGAACTATATGGAAAAAGTTTGCTAAGGAAAGCATAAACCACTAGCAAACTTCATTTGCCATTGGCATACAAAATTTCAAAAGACAGACCAATATAATTCTGCAAGCAATAAGGCTAAGTGAAAACAGATCAACATCAAGGCACCATATATATGCTTAAAAACAAACATCACCTTGATCATGTTACAGTGACATTTATAGTTAGGACTACATTTGTTGAACAACATCATTAAAGATGAAAGAGAAACTTATTGTGGCAAGAGATCTGTACAGAGAGATATTGGTTTTCCTGAAATTCAATATGTTCTGTTTAGCAACTATAGTTGAATGATATTGAATTTCAGGAAACCCAACATCTATATTTGAATCAATACAATAAGCCTACAATCTAAATTACTACCTGGATTTCATCACTAAAAGTTGGTGTGAAAGAGAAACTTATTGTGGCAAGAGATCTGTACAGAGAGATATTGGTTTTCCTCAATATGTTCTGTTTAGCAACTATAGTTGAATGATATTGAATTTCAGGAAACCCAACATCTATATTTGAATCAATACAATAAGCCTACAATCTAAATTACTACCTGGATTTCATCACTAAAAGTTGGTGCTTCTACAACAGAAGGAGTATGATCAGCAACCTTGGACCCTTCCTACATCCAAAAGTAAAGTTTTAGTACCCATGTTCCACATATTTTAGCATAGAGAATGAATAAAAGGAAATCAAATCAAAATGATACAACACCTCATGCTTTGATCCGGTTTCTGAAGATGCATCCTTGAATTCCCCAAAGTTCTCATCAAATTCATCATTCTCATCAACTGGAGAGGATTTCAAGTCATTCTGTTTGCTTTTAGAGTAAGACCCAAAGATAATATCACCTTGAGTCACAGAAGTTGGATTGAAATTAAATTCAACCTCCCATTCCCCAGATTTGCGAGAAACCCCATCTGATGCAACAAGCGAATCTTTAGGATTGCTTGCACCATTGACACCATAAATGACTGCTACACCAGCCGAAGTAGGAAAATTATCTGCAACCTTTGGCTCTTCCTACAACCAAAATGAAGTTTGGGCACATTCTTTGAGATTTTCAACATCATATAAAAAATAAAGAATGTTTTTTTGATAAATAAGGAATAAAGAATTCAAATCACCTGACTCACTGATTTAAGTTTTGATCCTGATTCCGAAAATGCATCCTTAAATTCCCAAAAATTCCCACTGGCACCATCATTCTCACCAGGAGAGGATATCAAATCATTCTGCTTGCTTTTAGAGTACGAATCCAAGACGATACCATTCACAGAACTAGGACCAAAATCAAATCCAGGGTCCCATTTCCGAGATTTTTGAGAAAGCCCATCTGATACGGCAAATAAATCAATAGGACCACTGAAGCCGTTATTGTCAAATGATAGTGCGTCTAAACCGGCAGGAGATGTAACAGCAATCTTTGGCTCTTCCTACAGCCAAAATTAAAGTTTGACAATGAACATTCCCTCTAATCCCTACATTATCAGTAAAATTAAAAACCATATCAAACTGACTCACCGACTTATGCTGTGATCCAATTTTTGGAAATGCATCCTTGAAATCCCAAAAATTTTCAACAGTATCAACTTTTTTATTAGTTGTGGAAGAGGTCACCACGTTTGCAATATCATTGTCCTTACTTTTAGAGAATGAACCCAAGGCAAAAGCATCTTGTTTAGTCATTGAAGCCATGTTAAAATCAAACCCGAAGCTCCACTCACTACTTCTGTGGGAAAATCCATTTGATGCAGTAAAGAAATCACTAGTACCATGCACACCATTGCCAAACTCAAATATATGTTGGGCTCCCTCAGTGTTTTCCCGCCCTTTCCCATCAACCTTTATACAAGAAAATATAAGTTTTATACATATATATATATATATAGACCAATCAGAATCGACATTCAAGCGCATATGCATCTATATTAACAGCATGATCAACTACACATATAACATCCTATTTCAAGTTCACTGCCAATTTAAAGGTAGCTAATTGCTTCTAAATTCCAAAGGGTAATTCAATTGTGTGACACAAACGAATTCAACACACAATTACACAAAAATTAAACAATACCCGCCTGGATTTCTTCGTCTCTCTGTGCTGTTGCTTCCGTTTTCAATCCTGGTGATTTAAAGACTTCTTCTTCCTGATATAAAATAAAAAATCAAAACCATAAGCTTTCCTAATACTCCTTTTAATTGTTGCCAGTAATATCTATCTATCAACTCAAGAATTATGAACCCTTTGGGAGCTCTATTCAATTGTACAACAACAACGAAGCCTTAGTTCCAAAACTATGGGATCAGCTATGGATCTCAATAGACATGTATTCTTTTCCATCATTCTATCCTATCTAATATCAATCTCTACTCAATTGTTTACCATAAAAATTAAAAACCATAGAGTCCCGAATTTTAAATTTTTAATCACTTGGAAACCAAAAAACCAACTTCAAATTAATTGTAAAATCTTATCTGTATTGGTCATTTATTTTTATTATTATAATTTTCTCTCAGCAACCAAAAAAAATTAAAAAAAAAAAACTTTTTGTTGGGGACCAAAAAAGTGTATACCTTTAACTTAGAATCCCCATTTCCGATCCCAGATTCCAATTCTGCAGCTTTGAATTCCCACTCATCATCATCGTCATCATCAACATCAATAAAACCAATATTACCATTCGAATCCGACCCATTAACATTCAAAGCCAACCCATTAGAACTCACAGCCGACCCATTTCGGTTCTCGGTTTCCCGATCCCGATTATACAAATCGGCAATCAAATCATGAACTTCCAAACCCGGCTTCTTCTTCTTCTCCAGAGAAAAAACGGTAGCACCGTCACCAACTCTAGACTCGTCCACACCAGATCCCTCCTCCTTTTCTTCCTCCTCCTCCTCCTCCTCCTCTTCCCCAAATATCGACAACGGTATCGCCCCGCGCGGCTTGACCCACCCAGAATTATCCGACCCGACCCGGTTGTTGGAACCTCCGAACGAAGCGGAAATTCGACCGTTGATTTGGGTTGGTGTGGGATGGTGATTGGTGGGAAACGAAACGAAGTGGAAATCACCGAAGCTCTCGTCTTCGTCCACGACGTCCTCCGCCATGGAATATTAAAAACTTAGCTGAGAAGAAGAGAAGAGAGGAGAGGACTCCTCTGAATCTGAATAAAACTCTCTCTTTTCTGAGTGTTTTGGTAATGGAGGGTTTTGGCTTGGCACAAAACGGTGCGCACGTGGGTGGGTTATAATAAACTTCGAATATGGTGTAATTTGACGTGGAATAAACTCCATCCAACACAGCTATACTACTACATCTACTGGTCTACATGCAATTACAGGTTTTTTAAAAATTTTAATTTTTTTTTAAAGCAACGTAATGGGTAATTAATACAACTCCATTAGGTATGATTTTTCAAATTTTACTTTAAAAAAAATGGTAGTAATTTCATTTTCACATAGATATATAATAAGATAATAAGATATATAATAATAAGATAATAAGATATAAAAATAGATATATAATAAGATAACCTTTATTATATGGAAAAAAAAAAATCTAGAACTATAAATTATTAGTTGTCAACCCGTGCGATGCACGGGTTAATGATTTATCTGAGTTTTTGCTATGAAACATGTGAGTTGAAGCTTATAGAACATGTTTTAGTGTCCATTAAGGGCTTTTTTTTTTTTTTGTGTGTGTGTACAATAGCATCCATAAAGTTGCTAGTTGAAACACTTAAACAAGTTATGTGGTTCAAGCTAATACAAAGTTAGAACATTTGTGTTTGTACCTTACTCATGAACAAATAATTAGAAAGCTGGTATTACATTTTGAACATAAGCTGATAATATATGTTCACCTTGTAAAATAACACAAAACAAATAATTAGAAAACAAATAATCTTTTGCTGAGTAGATAACTTGAAACTTTCTCACATCTTAATTCTCGTGTGTAGTATATTGCAACTTGCTGAGGTAATTTCCCTTTGGATTCTCCCCTGGGGTTTTGCTAACACTTCTTTTGGGTCTAGTACTAAGACTCACACAAACATACACATAAATACATACATAAATATTAATACTAAATGAAATACTTTTAAGATTTTACCAATATCAAATTTGGATCTAAGACTTAGAAATCCACTGCAAAATATGCATGCAAATGCTACAAGCATGTAATGAAGCCGCAATATTTACTTTTCCTTTATTGCCAATGTGATGTTCAAAACAACAAAATATATGGCATTCAACTCAAGTACTAAAAATCATAAAGTAAAACTAACCATGCCCAAAATTTTGGAATTGAATTAAATATAGAACTTTAACCACCAAAAACAAACTATATAACCATCAACAGTATAAATAAAAATACCATTACATCTCCAAAGAAGAACTTGGCTTTTGGGGCCAACCGTGCCATAAGAACAGCTGTTGCATTGGCAGCATTGTTCTCATTATTAAAAAGATCAAGATGCCAAAAAAGTAATGATAATCTAAACTTTTATTCCGTGCAGATAAGGTATATTCAAAATTTTCCCCAAATAATTTGATTGAAGAATTGAATTTGACTAATTAGGAAATTTCAAAATGTCATTTCAACTTCATCTATGTAATGACTAATGCAAAAACAAATTAAGCATTGCAAGATTCACCATGAGTTACACTTAAAAAAAAAAAAAAAAAACTGAAAATCTTCAAGAAAAAGTAAGTAGTCATATTTATTTCATTGTTTAAGGTTACTTGGTTTGATGGTCATGTTGCTAACCTTACTATAGAAGATAGATAAAAAAAATAAAACTGAAGTCATATGGACTTACCCCTCCATGTGTAAGAGTAATAGCCATGATAGTTGCAACTTACATGACCCATGATAAAATACAAATTTTTTTTGTCACAACTGTGATGTGGTATAGACTATAGAGTGTGAGTGATGAAGGAAAAATTTGTGGATCCATGTGTAGATGATAGATAACTACTTACAATCTGCTCTATTAGAATTGTGCAAAAAATTTGTGAAATAGTTTATGATCCTAAAACTACTGTCTTGTTATATATCAATCACAACCAAATAAACAACATTAAACAATGGTGAAAATTTTTGTGTCACTAAAATTTTATTATTATTATTTTTGTTTAAAATACAATTTCGTTCCTAGTTTAAGTTTAGGAAGACATACACTTCATGACTCGTTGAAGATATCAAGTTGTATTAGTGTTGGACTGTTGATCACATGTAAAAGTGAAACTAAACTAACCACAAAATTATTCCCATAATAATTTTTTTTTTTTTAAACTAACCAAAAATTTCTACCTTAATATATGTCATTAAATAAGCTTATTATTTTCCATTAGTAATGTTACCGCCACAAACTGTTTTACAATATTTTAATAAAATGTTGATATGACAAACTTTTTATTAGTTTTTATCTAGACCTACCATTAATATTACTTTTTTTCATTTACCAATAATCACTCATCATATCAGCAGCTTATAAATTTGTTTGTAAAAAAATTTATATCTCTAGCATTATTCTATTTTCCATCCTAAAATAAGGTGTGAGTTGGATTTTTGTTTCCCAAACTAAAAGTCATTTCCCTCAACAAAAAAAAAAAAAAAAGTCATAATGTGGTCCATAAAATATCTTTAAAATGTCAATCCCATTCTTTTTATAAGATCCGTTACATCATTCTCTATCTTATAAATTGCATGCAAGAACGTGAAGAACTTTAATTTAAATTTTTTAAAAAGATGAAACATAAATTTGTTAAATCAAAAATATAAATTCACATTATAAATTTTTTTAGTTGCCAATTTTTTTTAAAAAAAAAAAAATTCAAATATCTCGTGAAAATTGACTTTCATTTTAAATTATATTACTTTTTACTTTTTTATTTTTGTTAAAAAATAATTGCATTTTACAAGAAAAGAAACAAACCAAAGAAGTTTGTAGAAAATGTGTACGAATAACGTGGACACAATTTTCTTTTGTCCATTCTACATGTAGAGGACATATTACAATGTGTGCTTATTTAAATGGATTTGTATGATAGTGAGTTATAGTTTTTTTTTTTTTTTTTTATAGAGATAGTGAGTTCTAGTTAATAGATGTTATATTAATGATATAAATAAGAGATATCTGTAAGAAGTGTGTAGAAAATGTGTACAAATAACAACATTCTATTATATTTTTAATAGGTAGAAAGTTTTTTTTTTTTTTAATAAGAATATATATTTTTAATAGGTAGAAAGTGAGGGACATGAAGTGGAGTTTAAATTACAAACATGGGGCACCATAAATAATGCTTAAAAAAAATTGATAGTTGGAGGATGAGGGATTTGAAATCTAAATGTTTTAGCTTGAAATACCTAAATGTGCTAGTTGAGTTACAAGACTCTCGGCACAAAATTAAGGATGATATTATTTTTTAGACTCTTCGAGTATCACAGTATCACTTGGATTTGTTATTGATAATTATGACATACCAAAACAATTGTCATCACAGGGAAGTTCTTACAACATGTAGATTGTTGGCATGCTGCAGTTGTTACTTGAATTTCCCCCCCTCCCCCTCATTTTCTTGGGCTGAGAATCAATTCAGAACTTTTCAAGTCACAAGCAACTTTGTAGCAATCGAATAATTCAACGTGAATTTCAATTTTCATGGGAACCAATTGTCTTTTTCAAAGTGTGTCAAGATTATACACATTTGACAAGGCAAATACAGAAGATATATGCTCAAAACTTTATTTCACTTTTAAATCCATTTTTTTCCCTTGACTCCGTAATACTTCAAAATTCTATCTTTATAATTTATCAATCCAAACTTCATGGAAAGATGTTTTAATAGTTCCACTCTTTGACTTGGTAAACACGGAACAAAAGAGGTAGAGAAAACCAAATAAGAAAAGAATCTGTTTACAATATTTGACCCAATTATTTATGGTTCACTGTCAACAAATTTATGTTGGTGTCTTGGTGATGTACAAAGTGAATTTGAATCTTTCTAATAAGGTTCCTTTATTCTTATCAAATTATTATAAATTTTAATTAGTCAAAAAGGTTCATGAATTGTGGTCCAGCTAAAGAAAGGTCTAATTACTTAATTATGATAGCCGCACCGACAGGTTCAGCTAATATGTCTCCATTTTTCTTTTCCTTTTTCTTTGGGGTGTAGAAGTATATGTAATTTAGTCAATTACATGTCAATTTTGTTTATTACTTTGCAATATTGGAGAGTATGTGAAGCTTTTTTTTGTAAACACACCAACTAGAAACAGTTGTGAACACACACACATACAGCAAAATACTTTCTTGCACCATCAATGTAAATAAATCATCATTGTTTACTACCTCATGTAGAAATATTTGAGAGAAAGGTAGAATATGTTAAAACTGGTATTGAGCGAGAGGGAGAATAGAGAGCAAAAATAGACTTAATATGACCAGTGGCGACGCCACGTTCAGGCCAGGGTGTTCCCAGGAACACCCTGGCCTGAAAATTTTTTTTTTTATATATAATAATTAAAAAAAAAATTTGTTTACCCTTATAAAAAAAAATTAGGAACACCCTCAACCGAAATTAGGAACACCCTCAACCAAAAACGGATTCGGGGCCAAAACAAAAACTCTTGATTTCCCATACAAAATAATGAAAATATAAACCTATAATCCAAACAAAGCAGATATAGATCAGTAATGGAGGTGAGGAAATGTTGTGCCGGGTAGAGGCGGCTTGAGAGAGGAGCATGGAGGTGCTATTAGGGATGAACGATGCTTGTTGAAAGAAGTAAGGTGGCTGTGTAAAACAATGCTTGAAGAGAAAAAAGCTGTGACTAAGAAATATAAGAACGAAGAAAGAAAAGAAGAAAGAAAAGAGGAAAGTAGATCTGCAGAAAAATCTAGAAGAAATAGGATACGTGTGAACTGTGAAGGAGGGTTAAAGCAAAAATGACACATAAGTTAAAATAAGAAAAAGACAAAAGAGCCTTAGAGGTTTCTGGAGCTATAGGTTCATTGTTTTCTCTGGGCCATCCTGTGCTTGTAAACCTCTTGAGTCCTGGGCCGGGTTTCTTTTTGTTTTTTCTTTTGTTTGTTTGTTTGTTTTTTTTTTTTTCTTCTTCTGATTAATATATTTCTACTATTTCAGCCCAAAAAAAAAAAAAAAAAAAAAAAGACCTGACGGAGAAAACAAAGGAAAAGGAAAAAAAATTTATTAAAAATTAAATTAAAGGGTGGGCCTTGGTTTGTGGTTTGGGTTTTGACATGGGTATAATTTAAGGTTTGGGTTTATCACTTGATTGGCACACTCAACTTTTAATTACATTATACATATTAATTATACGCATAACAAATTATAGAAGATAATTAATAAACAAATTAAACAACTAAATTATGTTAGGCTAAACAATAATAAAACAATACATTATAAAAGACAAACAAATTAAATTATGTTATGCTAAACAATAATTAATAATTTTATAATTAATGAAATAACAATATAACAAATTATAGTTTATAAAAGACAAACAGATTAATGAAACAACTAAATAACAATAATAAATAATTTTATTAATATTTCAAATGAACTTATAGTTTATTATTTATTCTTTTGCTAGAATTATGGACAAATATTTGATAAGAAAACCACGTAAAAGGCAATTATAAACTTTATGTATTTGCTTGTTTTTTTATTGTTGTTATTGTCAATATACAATTTTTTTTTATTAGATTGTGTAATTTATACTTATTGAGGAACACCCTGAAAAAAATTCCTGGAGTCGCCACTGAATATGACTTAATATGTTTTAAGATGACGATTTACGTCCATAACGAAAAAGTTATTGATGATTATATCCTTAAAATTATATATCCTGTGTATCACGTTACAATAACACATTGAAGAATATTTATAATAGGTTAAATTATTTTTCAAAAAAAAAAAAAGGTTAAATTATTTACCAACCATAGACTAACTTTTTTCTTTATTTGAGAATCATAGACTAATTTAGGTTACAACAGTTGCACTCCAATAGTAGGATTAGATATTATTAATTTGGACTAAAGTTATATAACAAATTTCCACACATGCGTGTGCACACCCACACTCTTAATGAATAGTGAAAAAAATTCAATGAACTAAAAAAAATCATGTGTGCACACCCACAACCATAGATTTATTTTTTTTCCTGTTTGCAAAATCTTTTTTAAAAGTAATTTCTGCTGCATCAGTTCTCCATTTGAACCTTGGAAAGCATGAACTAGAAAAGATGCTTTAAATCAATTGAAGATACTAATGAATAAACAAGGTCATGTTTCTGGGCCTTTACCCCTTAATTATTACTTCATTACTAAAGCATAGTAATGGAACTCCATGTTTTATTCATGTACTGCACAAGTTTGTTATGCGGTTCTTACATATTCAGCAAGAATGAACTTGCCATAAGAAATAAGCTCAATTACAATCATAATATGTTACAAAAAGAGAAACAATCCCTGGCAAGTTCACAACTTTACACAACAAACACACAAGAAGAAGGTAAATCTGTATATAAATAACAAGCACCTGGAGCATTTCAGCTCACCGAAACAACAAGAGCAATCCAAGGAACAAAGCCAACGTATAGTTACCCATACTGATATTTGCAATCAAAGAAGCTGCACCAGAAAAGCTTCCGGTTGATGTGTTAGTGCTCAAAATAACCACCATCCAAATATCCTCAGAGCCAATCCCAACCCCAGTGTAGTTTGAATCCTTCAGATATTTTGCATATTGAGATTTTGTATAATTAGTAAACACCAGAAATGGGTCTAATCTAGGCACACAAACAGGCAATATGACCCCATCGACTGTGTTGTTGTCATTTATCTCACAATTATCCAAGAACTTGTCAAATTTGGGGACTTTAGGCTTGGTGCCTGGAGTAGAGCTGAAGTGAAAGGCGTTTTTACAAGTTTCGTTCTGTAACTGGTCTGCAATTTTATTAGCTAGGCAAGCTGCATTGCTGTTCTCAGTGAAGTTGTTGAGATGAAGTGACATCCTGTAACCATTAAGGTCTTCCAAGAGATAGCTTTCAGCTGTAGATGTAAAAATTGCATCGGTTAGCATTAATAAATTCGAAGATTAAGTAAGTAATGCACCAAAGTTAACCTATTTAGCAGTAATCTTCTCTATGTCTACAACTAGCTACCAATGTCAATTTGATATTTTGATGGAATTAAAGTGGTTGAAAGAGTGGGACAGGCATCAGCCAAAACTTAAGAAATAAAAAAAGACAACAAATGCCATTTTGATAAATAATTATTTGTGTTTTCTTGATTTGTCAAATAATTTTTGATCTTATAGGGGGGAAAAAGTGAAAGAAGCAAAGATTATTTTGGTTGTGTTTTCTTGAAAGCACCAAATACTTTTGAAAAGCTTGTTACTCATCAAGATTCAATATATAAAATGGTCTAAGTGCTCAGTTCTTCTAATGCAGGCTACCCTATTCTACAGAAAAATATTTTATGCACTGTTCCAATGACTTCATCACTTTAAAAAAAGGTTGCTGCCTGATGGTTTTGGATTTTGTTTGATTAATTTCACACAAAAAATTAGTTTAGCAACTCAATGAAATTCTTTAAGAATCCGATATTATCCTTGATACTCAGGGACCGTTGATTGGAATTGAGCACATGCATGTTCCAAAGTTTAGTCCTACTCTACTGAAACTGAAAATGAAATTGAATTTCATGTTTCAAGTTGAGGAACTAACTTGCCTAAAAACACAGTAATTAAGACCAAACAACAGTAACTACAACATATACCAGTAATAATATGTTTATTTATTATTTATTTTACACCTCAAGTATCTCCCTCTCAAATTTCATTTAAATAATGTTTTCTTGTGTTTAATACCTACCTAGGTGTTAAAAAATTTGACTTTTGGTACCTTTGATGTTGTAGAATATTTTTAAGTTTTTTGAGTGCTAAAATAACATTTTAGTTATGTTAGCACATTTAATGTGAATGTTCTTAGTCCTTTAAATATAAAATGTTACCTTTCGAATTGAATGTCCCTACATGTTCTATATTCATATTCACAACATTTTTTTAGGGCAGAACAAACTAATCTTTTCATGGTATTTGAAACTCAAAGTAATAGATTCTGCATTTTAAAACTAAAATAGCAAAATCTTTAGGTCACTTGAAAGTAATGGAGGCTATATTTTAAAATAATAATAATAATAATAATAATAATAATAACCACTATGCATGTCTTATTTTCTTGCTCCACCAATATTTTTCTCTTTTATCTCTTAACTATTTCACAATTTCACACTTTAGAATTTTGCTATAAACCCAAATTATTTTAAAAATTAGTAGAATGAAGAAGCATCGAATTCTACAAATATTTCTTAAAACAATCACGAGATTCACGACAATGAAGCACACATACACCTTTTCATGTATATCGTCGACCATAGCATGTAAATTAAATTAAAAATGAAAAAATCATATATATATATATATATATATATATATATTATGAACAATAATTATATTATTATATAATTTTCTATTTATGTATTTATTTATTAGTACCGATTATAATTATAGATTTTTCCCCCCCTTCAAATCATGTCTTTTAATCTTTTCCCAAATCAAAATCCTGGTTGGATTTTAAGCTATGTTATATCATTTAATATTATTTATTAAACGCAAATTTAACAAATCTACAATTTGATTGGATTTTCTTCTTATACTTTACATGCTTAAAAAATTTTAAGACGATCTGAGATCAATAACCATGTCATTAATTAAATGTTTAATTTACAAGTTTTTGTATTTAAAATTATACATAAAAGATGAGTTTTTAGATTGAATAGTAGATAGCATATAATTGGTATGAAAGTTAGTATGCATGTTAAGAACATAGTAAACATCTTATCCTACAGTAAGATATTTGAAATATTAATCCAATAAAAAATTATTAGGTGATCTTTTAAAAAAAAAATTATTAGGTGGTGTAACATAGTTTAAAGTTATACCAAGTATAATTTTATACAATTTTACATCTCTTAGTATTATTTAGTTGGATGTGAGTTTTGACAAATACACTATTAGATTACATTATCTTTGTATATTTTTCATGCTTGCAAAATTTCAAGATAATCAAAGATCAATAACCAATCATCAATTAATTGTTTAAATTCAAGTTTTGTAGTTTAAAATAATGCATAAAGGATGAGTTTATTGATCAAATGGTAAATAATATCTTATTGGTATGATAATTGTCACGTATGTTAAGAACATATAAAACATGTAATTCAATAGCAAGATTTTCAAAATATAAATTTAATAACAAGTTATTGAGTAATGTAAGTGTAACATTACTCACGAGTGTAACATTGGTGTAAGTGTTATTAAGATTCTAGAGAGAGAGAGAGAGAGAGAGAGAGAGAGAGTACCAGCAGAAGTACTCTTTGCGTTTCCTTGCACAACATGAAGAACAAGCAAAACAAGGGAGAGGCTAAGTTTAAAGATGGCCATGGTTTCAGACTTGTCACAGAGAGCTGTGCCTTGTAACGAGCAGTATATAAAAAAATACTATCAGAACACATTCAGAGGATAGAAAAGACAAGAGCTTGTAACTTTTCTTGGCTACAATTGTCCCTAGAATCTCTGATTTTCTTTAAGTTGCCGTGCATGCCAAGGTGCTCTGGGTGCCATCTCTTTTTCTTGTACCATTCAGTCGGCTTGATGCATTTAGGTCTAAAGCAAAAACTAAATTGAGACCTATTAATATAATATATATATATATATATATATATATATGATTTTAATATTTTTTTAATATTACTTAAATAATATTTTTTTACTTAAACTCTATTCTCTTGTTTCTTTTTAGATGCAAAAATTATGAATTAAAATTTTGCATTCTTGTTCTACTAGCATTTATTTTTTAATTGGTAATGTAATATGACTAACCCACTTATTTAAATTTTTTTTTTAAAAAAAAAAAAAAAAAAACCTACCATCTAAAGCCATAAAACCGACTATAATATATTTACAATGTTCTTCTTTTGTCTCTGTAGACTACATTTTTTCCTTTGTTGACTTGTTGTGCCCAAATTTTCTTTAATAAAATAAAATTTACATATTTCACTTTAACCACACAAAAAAAAAAAGGCAAAATGACTTTTTTGAGAAGAGAATAAAGCAGTAACTTAACACGAAGGATAAAACAAAGTGGCTAAAAACACAATTCTGAAATTTTTTAAAGCCAAACCTGGCAATGGTTCGAATGGAGAAGAGCCTGAGCCCCGCAGCTACACACATAGCGTAGAAAAATCACAATTTTATACTTGAGTGACAAAATTTAGAGCAGATCTTACAAGCCATACAGAGTTTTTTTTTTTTTTTTTTTTTTTTGAGAAAGTTTGTAGAAGCAAACATTTTTTGACAAAACTTTTCACACTTGTTAATGTGACAGATTGACAATAATAAATAAAAAAGTGATATTAGTGATGGACCTAAATGAGAACTAATAAAAACTTGTCAACTCAACTGTTTATAAAAATGTTATGAAATTTTTGTGTATGTAGCATTTTTTTTTAAAAAGTGTTACATTGACAACATTTTCACAACAAATTCTAGGTGTTAAGCTGTTTGACTATAATTTGAACCCACAACTGAAATTAATTTTTTGTCTACCAATAACAACTAATAACAACCTGCCACTTAAGATTTGTTATGAAAATATTGTACATATATCATTTCTCTTCTTTTTCTTTTTTCTTTTTTTCATTTGATAAAAAATAATTATTTTATTTATTGGCTAATATTTGAGTTTAATTAATACTATTATAATGAAAGAAATAACCATATTGATTAAAATTTGGGGGTCTTTTTCTACTTGGAGGCATTAGGCGACTGTCTAATTTGCATATAATAACTAGTTTACTTGGAAGCTTCCGTGTTTTTTAAAACCAAAATTTGATTCTTATTCCTGTAATGTAAGTATTGATGGTTATTTCTCTAACTTTTGTCGTATGCCTATATATATATATTTTTTATTGCCATTCATAAATAGTAGGTTGCTTTACTTACTTAATTTTCTTATTTTTTTTTTATTTGAGAAACACACACACACACACATATATAGGGGAAGGGGGATGAGATAATTTTCTTATAAATTTTAAAAATGCAACAAATTTTTGGCATTTTGCTTGAATTAACAATATTTATTACTAATGGGTTTGATTCATGTTACATCTAATGCTACTTTGATAAAGGGTGCATGATCTCTACATTTTATAAATCACTATTAAGTGAAATTTATAATTTTATTAAACATCTGTTATAAATTAATCACATGAAAATTTTCATAACAATTGGATGCCATATATCATTTAAGTCTATAAGCTTATTTGTTTAGTATATTTAGAAATATAAATACACAAAAAAAAAAAAAAAAAGAACATTAAGCTTGTCATTAATTATTGAGTTTTTATTAATGGCTAATGACATTGATATTTGAAAAGCATGATAAACTAATATTTGGTAAGCATAAGGGGAGACGAGACCACACTAATCCCCAACACCATTTCAAATTTCAGTTATTATGTCCACCCCTAATTTATTCCCGTTCTCAACCTCTCTCCTTCACACTTTCTTTCTCACAATGTTTGATCCTTACTTTTGCACACCAAATTGACTAGCACTTGAGATTGGAGACATTGTAGCACTAAAGAAGGTGAGGACTTCGTTGAGTTCCAGTGCCATATCAAACATACACAGATCTATGAATGCATTTATTCGTCTCCAATTTATTATTATTATTATTATTATTATTATTATTATTTTTTGTCTATGCACTAGTTTTAATTTAGGATATATAACTACCAGTCTAATTCTAAAAATTCATTTTCTAAACAAACTATATATATATATATATATAATCTAAAAAAGATTGTAAAAATATAAAAGGTATTAGAATTTATTAATGAAGTTTAAAAATATCATGATTTACCATTCTTTAATAGCAAACAAGGTGAACAATGTTGTAACTGGATTAGGTACATTTGAATATAGTACTAAAAATATATTTTATAAAAAAAAAATGTTTTAAGAATCAAGAAAGTACTATATTCCATTAAAATTTGTTTCTCCCACCCACCAAAAAAAAAAAACAAAAAACCCAATTTTATGATTCCTGAATTTTTATAAAAGTTATATCTAAAAATTACTTTTTTATAGTAATTTTGCATACCTGCCAAATTTCCTACGTATTTTAGACGGAAATTCCAGTGATTTAAATTGAGTTTTTTTGTGTGTGGGAGCAAAAATTTTTAATGGAATATAGTACTTTCTTGATTCTCATAATTTTTTATATGAACATAAGTGCCTTACGTACCCATTTGTTTCTCTTTTTTGTTTCTTTTGTTTTTGAGAATTTTTTTTTGGGTCACAATGACGTAGTCATAAGTTGAAACCAAAATACAAAAGAACATGTGTTTATCCTTAAAAAGTAACACCTTCTAGTCCTATATAGAGTAGAAGTTATATAGATGAACTCTCTGAAGTGAACTTAACTTTAAAAGGAATGAAGACATGGTCTAACTTAGAAGCTTTCCTAGGGGTATTCTAAAGCCAAAATTGAATTTTTGTTCTTGTAAGTATTAAAAGCTGTTTTTGCAAGATTATTCTTACGTATGTATGTGATTTGTAATGTAAGGCTGTGTTTAATTAGTTCCCGTAAAATATTTTCTGGAAAATAGCCTATTTTCTGGAAATATTATTTTCGGGAAAGGAAAATATTTTCAAGTGTTTGGTTACATAATGAAAATTATTGTAGAAAATATTTTAATGTGTTTGGTTCTATTATGAAAATGCTATTTTCCTACACATTTTTCACATTTTCTCAGCTATTTTCTCAGTATCCAAAAAAATTATTATTACAAAAAATTTCAAAATCACAACCAACTCCGGCAATCAAAAGCAGAAACAAAACCAAAGAAAAAAAATATCAAATCTGGGTTCGATCGAGTTCTGGGTTTTGGGTTTGATTGGCGACTGGGTTCAATCGGCGCAGGTTGTCGACGGGTTCTGGGTTCGCCGGTGCGAAGGCTATGGGTGTTCGTGGCGAGATCACGCGGTGCGGTGCGTGGCGAGATCGCGAGATTAAGCGGAGGCGATCGAAGGCGATCGCCGGCGTGGTGCGATCGAAGGTGAGATCGGCGCGGTTCTCGGGGTTCGCCGGCGACGTCTCCGGCGTGATCTGGGCTCCTCTTCGTCCTCTCGTGCTCTCTCTCTCTCTCTCTCTCTTCGTGCTCTCTGTCTCTCTGTTTTCCGGAAAACATTATTTGAAGTGAAAATAAAAAGGGAAATCATTTTCACCCTTGACTCATAGTCAACTGAAAATGATTTCCGGAAAATTGATTTTCCATGCACAACCAAACACTCGAAATTACAGAAAAGCATTTTCGGAAATGATTTTCACCCAAAACAAACGCAGCCTAAATGTCAAATGCAATATATTTTGGGCCTAATTATTAGTTGTTGGTTTTCACTTAAATGAATACATTTTTGTTAGATTTATTGCCAAATGAATTGGGTTTAAGTTAAATTTAGTGTAAGTTTTAAAAAAGTTACATCACTCTATTAACTTTTATTAAATTTCAATTTTGTTGAAACCATTGTTTGATTAAATATTTTCAGCAGGTTTATCATGCATGCAAAACTTCACAACAATTATTGTCATTAAGGGTCTGTTCGGAATCCGCTTATTTTGCTGAAACTGAAATTTTTTTGCTGAAAGTCCTGTAGATAAAGGTAAAAGTTAGCTGAAATAGTATAGTGGAATCCATGAATAGTAGCAAAAAATGCAGTGGGACCCATTAATAGCAACAAAAATAAGCTGAATAATAAAATAAGTTGGCGAAATTAATCATGCTAAACGGACACTAAATCTCTATGAGTTTAATTTTCATTATATTTTAAAATAAAAAATATTATAATTTAAGTTCTTCATAGATAAGTGAATTTGTAGTATCCAAATTCCAAATCACCTTGATATTTGTAATATCCAAATATTACATTATGGGAAAAAGCTAACTGTAGTATAATTTTATAAAAGTTAACGTAAATGTAACTTGAATGCAATTCCTATCAAATATTTGTCTTGCCTTATACTAAAAAGTTGTAAGGATATATCCTTGCTTGGGATATGAGGAAGACATTGGAAAGAAATTGGAATTACTTGATTCTTGAGAAAGCATTTGAATTGTAAGGTTTAGCTTACAATTCCTATCAAATATTTGAATTGTTGCTCCACTTGTATGTTTCGAATGTTGTTGACCATGATACTTATACTTAGGGGCAGTTTAATGTATTTAGGAGCCAAAAGAGAGAACTAAATTGAGACATTTTATATATATTTAAATATGATTTAAAAAAAATTAATATTACTTAATTAATATTTTTACTTAAACTCTATTCTCTTGTTTTTTTTAGATGCAAAAATTACTAATTAAAATTATATATTTTTATTATACTAGCATTTATTTTTTAATTGGTAATATAATATAAAATCTTTTGGGGTGGGTGACTTGGCCCCCTTGTTCCTAAGATAGGTCCGTCCCAGTAGACATGGCTTATTTGCTTATCAATTCACTACTAACAATTCTCAAAATTGATCTTTTAAATTATTCCCTAAAGTACACTTTTGACATTTTAAGTTTAAAGTTATTTCTTTTTGGATCTTATAATTTATTTTGGCTCAAACAAGATTTTTTTTTTTTTTGGTAACATAATCTGTGGTACCCATAATAGCTTAAAGCTGCGTCTAAGTAGCTTTTACAATAAAGACACTTGTCACATGTTACAAAAGGCTTCAAGTGTAAGATTTTATTTTTTGAAAAATATTAATTGTTTCACATTCACTCACATTCATTATTTTCCGCACATATCCATAATTGATATGAAAATATCTATATTTGAATACATAAAAGTGGATGTGTGAGAATCAAAACCCTTCAAGTTTCATTACTTTGTAACCAAAATAACTTTCAAGTTATCCAAAAAAAAAAAAAATTTCAAGTTTTAATGGTGAAATGAAAACCTTAATAGCTTCATCGTTTGCTTTAATAAATAGGGTCTGGTTAATGTGTGCCTTTAGGGCACACATGAACCATCAATTTTGAAATTTTTTTTATGGGAAATTGAAAAAACTGTCCAAATAGTAAATTATTTTTTCGTTTTTCCATAAAAAATTTACTAAAATTGATTACTAATATATGCCCTAAGGGCACACGTTAGTAAATCCCTGCTAAATATATATAGTAACCATAATTTTCTATTTGTCACCTAAAAAGAAGTTAGGGTGAAATAGGGGTGGAGCCAACGGGGGCGAGGGAGGCATTTGCCCCCCCCCCCCTGACTCCTCCTGAAAAGTCTCATAAGTATTGGATTCGTTTGGATTGAACTTATTGTTACTGAAACTGAAAACTGAAAACACTGTAGCAAAATAATTTTTAAATTGTGAATAGTACCGGTGGGACCCATTTTTAATATTTTTTAGTACATGAACAGTACATGCACAGTGCATATACTGTTCATGAACTGCACCTTTTGTCTCTTAAAGTCAACCTAAGCGGCTGAAAAAAAAAAAAAAAAAAAAAAAAAGAGAACCAAAACGCCAACGCCAGACGCAAACGTGCAATCCAAACTGCACCATTATAGCATCTATGTTCCTTTCTTAAATGCTTTGCCTAATATAGGGGGGGAAAATAGAAACAGGCCTGACACCAAAAAAAAAAAAAAATGCTTTACAATTCACGCCGCTTAACAGTTACCATAGTAATATTAACTTCTCTTTTTTAAGCTTTTATATTGTCCAAGTTGTCAATTTGATAATTACCATACACTGCACTTTAGTGTTTAACTCCAAAAAATATATATTTATATTCACAACCATTTGAGTTATTCTACAACCTCAAGTCAACCAATACTACACATCTTTCACAACTATTTTATGTGGAAGACTATGACTTATTGTTTGTCACTTTCACATATCTGTATACAATTTTACAAGTGATTGCTATACTCTTACATATTTAGATTAATATTTTACTTTAATTGTTAGTGACTATACAA
Organism: Quercus ilex subsp. ballota; assembly: GCA_032727855.1. Taxonomy (NCBI): domain Eukaryota; kingdom Viridiplantae; phylum Streptophyta; class Magnoliopsida; order Fagales; family Fagaceae; genus Quercus; species Quercus ilex. The sequence continues at coordinate 6,744,936 of CM064910.1, read as the reverse complement.
CAATTTCAAAATATGAAAAAAAAAAAAAAATGTCAAAGACTATTCGGTAAATTAAACCTGGTATGAAAAATAAATTATAGTTTACATTTACATTTATATTAAATTTTGTATGACAATTATAGTTGTTTACAACTTTTTATTCATTTGGTTATTGATATCGATTAATTTTTTTTAGGTTATTTTTGCTTAATATTTTCTTTAAATCTTGTCCCTCCTAAACTAAAATCCTGGCTCTGCCACTAGAGTGAAGAATTTCGCTTCAACTAATCTATGTGTGAGAAAATATCATATATGTCTCTGAACAGGACCGTGATTTACAGTTCAATAAAATTAAAGCCATAATGAATATGATGAATAGGGAGAACTTTATATATGTTACTAATTTAAAGGAAGAGTAATGGGGGTGTTGGATTTTCTAAAATAAAGCGTGAATCTAAAAAAGAATGCTTAAAATCAATTGAATATACTAAATAAACATGGTCATATTTCAGGGACTTTTACCATTCTAATTAATGATTATTACTCCATTACTATCTAACAAAGCATAGTTATGGAACTCCATATCTTATCATGTACCGCACAAGTTTGTTATGTAGATCTTACATATTCAACAAGAATGAACTTGCCATAAGAAATATACACAATTGCAATCATGATATGCTACAACAAGAAAAACAATCTCGTCTAAGTTAACAACTCTACACAAGAAACACACAAAAAGTAGGCAAATCTATATATAAACAGACAATAATATGTTTTAACATAATGATCTATATCCATAATGAAAAAGTTATTGATGGTTATATCTTTTATATCATATCTTGTGTGTTACGTTACAATAATTCAATGGAGAGTATTTATAGTAGACTAAATTCTTTACTGACCATAGACTACTCTTTCTTTCTTTCTTTCTTTTTATTTTTTATTTTTTATTTTTATTATTTTGAGAATTAACTATATACTAACCTAACGTTACAACAGTTGCTCTAGTAGTATTAGATACTATTAATTTTCAAATTTCAAGGATAAAGAAAGTAAAACCAAGGAAAAATATGATCCACACAACAATCAATCCTCACGAAACTCCGTCAACACAACCCACAAAACCGACCAATTTCAATTTTCATGGTAATGGAAACTCACCCTACACAGTTGCATGGCCAAGTTGGGACAAGTCCCGATGACTCATGATTAAACCATTACAATGCACCACTTGCACATCGTATTTTGTTGTTTCACTACTTAAACATACATAGACCCAAACTGTGTCGCCACCATCCTCCACCCCAATTGGTATCAACTCAAAGGCATGAATTGCCATTTTTAGTGTTAGAGAGAAAAAGAAAATGGAAAAAAAGGATAAGGAAAAAAATTGAGTTATTTTACTAAAAAATCAAAAGTGATGTGAATTAAAAAAGATGTAGTTTCAAATAAAAAATTTACGTCGTTTTGAGCTTATTTGACGTTGATTTGACGTCTAAACGGAATCAAACTTGGGGGGATTAAAATAAAAAATTTAACACTTAAGGGACCCCAAAAAAAAAAAATCTCAAACTTTAAAGGGCCAAAATGTAATTTAATCAAAGATAAAAGTGTAATGCCAGTTATAGATGCAAGGAGCGCAACAATTATTTAAAATTCATGTAATTTTAGAAACCAATTTTATTTTACCATTGATCCATTGGATTTTATTTTAGGTCTTATTAGCTAATTAGTAATTTATTGAATTTTCTAGAGTCAATGCTATTTTAATTATTATTTAATAATTGAGCTTTGGTACAAGTCAATTACGGTCAGAGTTTAGTCATAGTAGTCTATATAAGTACACTATGTGCTTTAATGAGGAGAAGTTTTTAATCCTTGCTTGGTGTTGATTCCTAGATTTATTTTATTTTTCTGTTTGCAAAATCCTATTTAAAAGCAATTTCTGCTGCATCAGTTCTCCATTTGAACCTTGGAAAGCATAAGCTAGAAAAGATGCATTAAATCAATTGAAGATACTAATGAATAAAAAGGTCTTTTTTTTTTTTTTTTTATAAACATGAATAAAAAGGTCATGTTTTTGGGCCTTTACCCCTTAATCATTACTCCAGTACCAAAGCATAGTAATCGAACTCCATATTATATTCATGTACTGCACCTCCCCATGTACAAAGTGCTTGGGGGTCTAGGGGGAAAAAGGTTCAAACTGCGGGATTAGCAGCATGTTGTAATTATTTTTCAAAAAAAAAAAGTACTGCACAAGTTTGTTACGCAGTTCTTACATATTCAGCAAGAATGAACTTGCCATAAGAAATATGCACAATTACAATCATAATATGTTACAAAAAGAGAAACAATCCCTGCCAAGTTCACAACTTTACACCAAAAACATGTAAAAAGAAGGTAAATTTGTATAAATCACAAGCACCTGGAGCATTTCAGCTCACTGAAACAAGCAGCAATCCAAGGAACAAAGCCAACATATAGTTTACCCATACTGATATTTGCAATCAAAGAAGCTGCACCAGAAAAGTTTCCGGTTGTTGTGTTAGTGCTCAAAACAACCACCATCCAATTATCCTCAGAGGCAATCCCAGCCCCGGTGTAGTTTGAATTCTTCAGATATTTTGCATATTGAGATTTTGTATAATTAGAAAACAGCACAATTGGGTCTAATCTGGGCACACAAACAGGCAATATGTTCCCATCAACTGCGTGTTTGTCTTTTATGTCACACTTATGCAAGAACTTATCAAATTTGGGGACATTAGGCTTGGTGCCTGGAGTAGATCATGAGCTGAAGTTAAAGGCGTTTTTACAAGTTTCATTCTTTAATTGGTCTGCAATTTTATTAGCTAGGCAAGCTGCATTGCTGTTGTCAGTGAAGTTGTTGAGACGCAGTGACCTCCTGTAACCATTATGGTCATCCCAGAGATATGTTTGAGCTGTAGATGTAAAAATTGCATTGGTTAGAACTAATAGAGTGAAGATTAATTAAGTAATGCACCAAGGATAGCCTATTTAGCAGTGATCTTCTCTATTTTCTACAACTAGCTACCAATATTAATTCTTAATCTGGTACTTTGATGGAATTCAATTGGTGCAGAAAAAATATTTTAAGCACTGTTTCAATAACTTTATCATACTTTCATGATTTTTAAAAAAGGTTGCTGACTGATGGTTTTGGATTTTGTTTGATTACTTTAACAAAAAAATTAGTTTAGCAACTCAATGAATTTCTTTAAGAGTCCGATATTATCCTTGATACTCAGGGACCATTGATTGGAATTGAGCACATGCATGTTCCAAAATTTAGCCCTACTAATGAAACTGAAAATGAAATTGAATTTCATGCTTCAAGTTGAGGAACTAACTTGCTTAAAAACACAAAGTAAAACTCACATTGATAATGATACCATTTAGACCAAACAACAGTAATTACAACACATACCATTAGTCTAAGACCCCCCACCCCCTAAAAAAAAAAAGGAAATGCTAACGAGTGCCTTTAGGATACTGGTTAATAATTCATTTAAAGAAAGTTTTTATGAGAAATGAAAAAAAAAAAGTAATTAATATTTTGACAGTTTTTTTCATTTCCCATAAAAGTGCTATCAAAATTTTCCTAAAATAAATTATTAACGAGTGCCCTAAGAGCACTCGTTAGCATAACCCAAAAAAAAACACATACCGTTAGGACCACACAATAGTTATTACAGGGCTCAGTCCCTAACAGGTGAGAACCGTGACACGTGTTCAAAGTTTCACAATTATATTGTAGTTATCTAAACCAATTATCTTCACCCAAATAACAACAATAAACCTTAATCCCATAATTTTTAAAGTTAGCTATGAATCCTCATTTCTCATAGACTAGTCTGCACTCATGGTTATCACCTATAATCTTTTTTTACCATTTTATTTTATTCGAAATCATATTCTGCCCTTTTAATTAAAATATATATTTTTACTACTTCTATTAATATGATTTTGAGATTTTTCCTCTGCATCTTTTCATTCTATTGACTCGAACATGCAAAATCACAAGTATTTCTAGCTTTTGTATTTATTACTCCTATCTACACATGATCAAACCATCTTAATATCTTATGTGGCTTTTACTTATCTTTTCATCAATAAGGACCACTCTCTATCTTCAAATAGAAAATTATATTCCTACTTTATAGGATATGTTGTTAGTCCTTCAAACAGAAAATGTTATGTTTGAAATTGAAAATCCCTACAATTGAAACTCAATGTTCTATTATCCCATATCACAACATTTTTTCAGGGCAGAACAACTGGTCATGTCACGGTAGCTCAAACTCAAAATAATTGATTCTGTATTTTAAACTAAAACAAAAAACAAAATCTTTAAGGCACTTGAAAGCAACTGAGGCCATAATACTAATAATAATAATAATAATAATAAAACCACTATGTATGTCATATTTTCTTGCCCCACCAGCATTTTTCTCTTCAATCTGATCTTAACTCTTTCACAATTTTTAAACTTTAAGATTTTTTTTTTAAATAAAAAAATTAGAAAAATAAAGAAAACAAGCATTAAATTCTACAAATATTTCTTAAAAAACAATCAAGACAGTGAAGCACACATACAACTTTTCATGTATTTCGTCAATGATAGCAAGTAAATTTGTTGAAACTGAAGCAAGAAGTCTGATGAAGTAATTGAAGAAAACAACATCGTTTTCTGTCAAAGGAAATAAGCAATTACAAAGGATAAACGATGTATCGTATTGTTAAATGAGGCTTCAGTTTCTGGATTCAGGCAGTTAGATGGACACGTGTTGTAATTTTATTAGATTTCCTTTTAGCCGTTAGATTGTTTTCTGTTTTAGTTAGTTACATTTGCTAGTTTACCGCCTGATTTGTGGGCTTGAGTAACTGATTGCTATGAAGCATAAATAGCAAACAAGGGAATAAGATTTTTTTTCTTCTAGAATTTCAATTTATAGCTTACGTGTTTAATGATAGTTTTTTATCATTAGACCAAGAAATTAATCGGTTTTAGCTGTAGTAAATTTCTTTTCTTTACAAAATTAATTAGATATGAAAAATACATACAATATATATATATATATATATGTATATTATGTATAATAATTATATTTTTATATTATATAGTTGTTTATTTATGTATTTATTTATTAGTACTGATTAATATTTATATATTAATTTTGCACAGAGAGAGAGAGATCACCATCACAATATATCAGTCATTGCGTTGGCTTGCACAACATGAAGAACAAGCAAAACAAGGGAGAGGCTAAGTTTAAAAATGGCCATGGTTTCAGACTTGAGTATCCTGGAAAGCTCTGCCTTGTGATGAGCAGCATATAAAAATACTATAAAAACATATTGTAAGGTTGAATTTAATCAACCATCTAATTAGCTTTATTCCGTGACCAATTTGCTTGTAATTTAGCACTTAGTTACCCTGTATTTAGGTGGGAAAATTGTAAGGGTAGTATGTGAGAAGATGTGAAGAAAAGCTCTTAGTTACCCTGTATTTAGGTGGGAAAATTGTAAGGGTAGTATGTGAGAAGATGTGAAGAAAAGCTCAAGAGTGTGCAAGAAAACAGAGTCTCGCGGCTAGGGCTCGCGGGTGGATCGCAACTGGCAAGCCGCGAAAGGCAGGCACGTGAGAGGCACACTGGGAAGCTGAAGGGTCGCGCCAGCTGTCACACTACAGGACAAAAGTTCCAGGCTGTCCAGGCCGTTACGTCGCGACTGGAACTCGCGACTTGGACAAGCCGCGAGGTCAAGCCGCGAGGTCAAGCCGCGAGTAAACCCTGTTTGGCAAAAACTGACGTTTTGTATTCCCTTCTCACCCTACTATATATACACCCTTATACCCACTAAATTGAGAGAGCTTCCAGAGAGAATTTTGTGAGAGAAACCCTAGAGAAATACAAGATTGCCTCATTCCCAATCTTTACCTTAGAGACTCTTCAAATTCCTCTACTCTCTTCCTCTCCATTGTCATAACCTTGAGAGGCCTTTTTCCAAATCCTTATCTCATCACACCCACGTCTGTGAGAAGGTTCATTTGGTGCTTAGGGAAGCAGTTTGGGAAGGAACCAATATACATTGGTTGATGCTATGGTCAAGTAGCAGAATTCGGGAAGCTAGAGAAGAAATAGGTTCGGCGTAACCTCGTTGGAGCAAGAAACTTGGAAGGCTTAGGTACTTGGGTAGATTAGGCTTGGAGGGTCTTCTGCTATTCATGTATCCCAACTATATTCTTTAGTGGATTGTATCACCGCTTGGAGGGCGGCGGAGAGGTTTTACGCCGAGGACTTCGGTTTCCTCTTCGATAACACATCGTGTGTTGTCCGTGTGTTTGCATCTTTCTTCCCTTTATCTTTGCCTTATATTTACTGCTGTGGATGTGTTTATATTTAGTTTAGATTGTTCTATCAATTCTGTTATAAGCTTGTTATCATATTCCGCACATTAATTGTTTGATATAAAGCTTGAATTGATATTTTTGTAATTTGGAGTCTAAACGTTCAAAAGTGTTTCATACCCTTATTGAACTTTCACATATTAATAGAACAAAGAATACAAGAGCTTGTAATTTTTCCTAGCTATAATTGTCCTTAGAATCTCTGCTTTTTTGTCAGTATCCTTGTATGTCAGGTACTCTAGGTTCCATCTCTTTTTCTTGCACCATTAACACGTGAAGTGAGATTCTCTTACGGCGATGGTTTAAAAGATATTTTTGGTGATGCATTGCGTTTACAGTATATCATTGCAAAGATAGACATTTTAACGCGAAAATTCTCCCTTTGAAAATATTAATGGTCACTGTTACAATTACTTTGCCTTTCAAAATTTTTGTTCTTAAATTTTAATATCTCACGCAAATTGGTCCTTCAATAGTTCGATTCATTGTTTTGTAAAATTGATGATAAAGTCTAAAATTGTAATGATAAAGTTAAGAGTTTTGTAACTCAATTGAATGACACTTTTTAATATTTTCAAGATATCCAATATTTTCTTTGTAAAAAAAAAAAAGATATCCAATATTTAAATATTTTTTTTCCTGTTATAATTATTGTATTAAAAAAAAACTATAGCCATGAAAAATCTGTTGGGGATTGTGGGGCCTAATAATCTGGCAACCCCAGCCCACCTTATATCCCACCCAAGGCTCATGCCGAGGATAAAGATATGTCCGAGGAGGAAGGCAGATAGCCCAAGACTACCAGGAAACATCGTCGAGGACGATGTTGTCCTCAGACGGCCGAGACCGTCGAAAGGGGAAGTAACAAGCTACCAGGAGCAGGCTTCCTGAGTATCCAAAGAGAAAGAGCAAGTACAACGTGTCAGCAATGGAAGCATTGTGGAGGAGCAAGTCCAGGATAAACTGTCACCTCCACATTAAATGCACACAACTAACGTCCTGACCACATTAATGAGGAAATGACCCATGAACAGTGCTGCCTTAGTTGTTGCAACCCACAGGAAAAGTGGGAAGGCGGCTGATGGGACAAGCACTCAAGTAGCGGCCTGGTTGATCAACAAATGTAGGGCTAGGATCAATTGAGAGAGGGGTATATAACGTAAGGAATCCCACTGGAAAGAAGAACGAGAAATCTGAACTATAGAATACTGTAGCAACTTGTATCCTCCAGAAACCCTTGTAACCAATCACTAAAAAAGTAATAAGAACTGCAGGCTCTAGAGAGAAAGGCCGAGGAGCGCCATTGTGCATTTTAACCCATGTTCATGCTATTCAATCCACATGCAACCATGCCTGGCCGTTGCATCCCTCACTAGGGTCTAGTTCTTGAACCAGCTCTCTATAAATTCATTGCAGGGCTAGCTGGGCTTGAGTCCACTCTCTCAGCAGTAGAAGTGCTCAAACCCAGTCCTTACAATTGGCGCCATCTGTGGGAAGAACTTGTGCGTTAGTAAGGGCAACGATCAAGCATGGTAGGATCAAGCCCTCATCAAGCAGGTCTCCATCAGCCTGAACCGGTCAAGCCCAAGCACCAGGGTAACTTTGCCAACCCTAAGTGCGATTGAAATGAAGAAAACGGAAGATTCTGAGAGGGAAGTGTACACGCCACCCAAACTAGTAGCAGCTACTCGCGTGGAGACAGTCATGTGCTACAGAGACAAAACGACAACCGAGTCATACAACCAAAGAAGGGTGGAAGCCACGTAACCCAAGGGCAGAATGATAAGCAGGCCATGCAGTGGGAGATAGATGACCTGAGGAGAAGGCTACGCCATGCACAACGAAGGCGATCCCGACCTAGCCCCGACCTGCCCTCTGACGATGAAAGCGACGATGATTATAGGCAAAGATCGAGAACTCCTCCGAGTGAGACCTTCTTTCATGAGGAAGAGCACTACCGGATGCGCAAGCATAAAAGCCCATCCCCTAGGGGCTTGGGGTACGATGCCATGAGCAGGGCACTGGATCAACTGTCTAAATCGCCCTTCATACGCCATATAGAAGGGGCTGCACTTCCTCAGCGGTTCCAGCAGCCAACCTTCTCCATCTATAACGGCAAAACAGACCCCGTGGAGCATGTGAGCCAGTTCAACCAGAGGATGACTGTTCATTCCAAGAACGAGGCGTTGATGTGCAAGGTTTTCCCCTCCAGCTTGGGCCCAGTGGCAATGAGGTGGTTCAATGGCTTGAGGACGGATTCCATAAGTTCGTACAGACAGCTGACCCAGGCCTTTGGCTCCCGTTTCGTTACAAACAGCATAGAGCCTAGGCCCTTGAGCGCGCTACTATCTCTGACCATGCATGATGGAGAGACTCTAAAGGCCTACTCGAGCCGATATTGGGAGGTGTACAATGAACTGGAGGGCAATTTCGACGATGTTGCCATTAGCACCTTAAAAAACGGTCTCCCAACTGGACGTGGCCTAAGGAAGTCCCTGACAGGCAAGCATGCCACCAGTGTGCGTCGGCTGATGGATCGGATCGACAAGTACAAACGGGTGGAGGAAGACCAGCTGCAGGCCAGAGGAAAAGAGAAGGTCATCCCTCAGGAGAGGAGGGATTCCAGGTCGGATCGATACAATAGTACCCGCCCGAGAAGGGACTTTGTGGGGCAATCTAGAGCAGCCGACACACAGGCTGTCCACCCGCATTCCGAGAACCAATACATAGGGTGCTAGAGAAAATCGAGAATGAGCCATACTTCAGGTGGCCGAATAAGATGGTGGGAGAATCCCCGAAGCGCAATCAGAACCTTTATTACCAGTACCATAGGGACCATGGACATACCACGGAGAACTGCAGGAACCTACGGAGCTATCTGGACCAGCTGGTCCGAGAAGGAAGGCTAAAGCACCTTCTGCATCACCCCGGTGACCATCAAGGCCGGATCCATTAGGAGCCCCAGAGAGATAACGCCCTAAGGGCGCTCGCAGGGACGATCCATGTAATCTTGGCGGCACCAGGAAGAACAGGCACGCGCCTTTCACGAGTGTTGTCTGTAGCCCAGCTGCCTGCCGAGGAGTCCCAGCCAGAGCCGAGAAGGGCTAGGAGAAATTTTCACCCGACCTTGAGCTTCTCTGAGGAAGACAAGATTGGAACCACCCAGCCCCATGATGACGCTCTGGTGATCACACTCAGAATTGGGGACTACGATGTGAGAAGAGTGATGGTGGATGGTGGCAGCGCGGCCGAGGTCATGTACCCAGACCTCTATAAGGGGCTGGGGCTAAAGCTAGAGGACTTGACGCCCTATAGCTCTCCCTTGATGAGCTTCAACAGGAAACTCGTCATCCCAAAGGGCATAATCAGGCTGCCCATCCAGACCGGCGCAGAAGTGGTGAAGGTGAACTTTATAGTGGTGGACACCTACTCCCCCTACACGGCCATCGTAGGAAGGCCCTGGCACTACACCTTGGGGGGTGTTGCCTCCTCTTTGCACTAGAAGGTGAAATTTCCATCAGGAGATCAGGTTCTAGAGATCAGTGGTTGTCAGCCCACAGCAAGGCAGTGCATGGTGGCTGCCATGTTACATCGGCTCGATGCACAGCCCTTGGCTACTGCTGAGGAAGACTTATAGCAATTAAAGACCCCAGTGGCGCCTCCTGATGCAGCTGCCGAGGAAGCACAATGTAAGGATCTGGAGAAGGTGGTAATTGGTAACGATCCGGAGAAGTTCTTTCGGGTCGGAGCTCGGCTGCCTCCCAAGGAGCAGGAGGAGCTAGTTGAGTTCCTTAAAAGCAATATTGACGTGTTCGCATGGGATACCTGTGATGCCCTAGGGATTGATCCGTCCTTCATCTGTCACCATCTCAACGTCAATCTGTCCATAATGCCCAAGAAACAGCCGCCCCAGTGCCCATCGAAAGAGCACACTGATGCAATTAGGGAAGAAGTGAATAAGCTTAAACGTGCAGAGGCTATCAAAGAGGTCTTTTACCCTGAATGGTTGGCCAACATTGTGGTGGTCAAGAAAAAAAGTGAAAAGTTGAGAGTTTGTGTGGACTTCACCGACCTAAATAGGGCATGTCCAAAGGACCCATTCCCCATGCCTCGGATAGACCAGCTGGTGGATGCAACCACGGGCCATCCTCGGATGAGCTTCCTAGACGCCTTCCAAGGTTATCGTCAAATACCACTAGCCCTAGAAGATCAAGAGAAGACAACCTTTGTGATGCTCGTCGGGAACTACCACTACAAAGTAATGCCGTTCGGTCTGAAGAACGCAGGGTCCACATATCAAAGGATGATGACGAGAATGTTCAAGCCTATGCTGGGTAAGAGCATCGAGGTTTATGTTGACGATATGGTGGTAAAGAGTAAAATGGTGTCTGAACATTTGGGGGACCTCAGCCGCACCTTTGACGTCCTGAAAAAGCACAAGCTTTGCCTAAATGCTTCCAAGTGCTCGTTTGACGTGGGCTCTGGCAAGTTTTTGGGGTACATGATCACCCACAGGGGAATCGAAGTCGATCCTGACCAAATCAAGGCTATTCATAATCTAAAGCCTCCGCAAAACCCCAAGGAGGTTCAGAAGCTTACTGGCATGATCGCGGCCCTAAATCAGTTTATTTCTAGGTCGGTTGACAGGTGTAGGCCCTTCTATCTCCTGATCAACAAGTGGAAGGGATTTGAATGGTCCGAGGATTGTGTCATAGCCTTCCAGCAACTCAAGGTGTACCTATCCCGGCCGCTTATCATGTCCAATCCTAAGGCCGACGAGGTCCTGTACGCATACATTGCTGTAGCGCTCCACGCTGTGAGCCTGGTGCTGATACGGGACGACAATGGCGTCCAAAAGCCAGTCTATTACGTTAGCAAGTCGCTACATGAAGCTGAGGTCAAATACCTACCCTTAGAGAAAGCCATACTAGCTGTGGTCCACGCTACACGAAAGCTCCCTCATTATTTCTAGGCTCACATAGTGGTTGTCCTAACCCGATTACCCTTGAAGTCTGTACTCCAGACCGCTGATTACACAGGAAGGATCGCCAAATGGAACACGATTTTGGGGGCTTTTGACGTCAAATACATGCCTTGGACCTCTATAAAGGGGCAGGTTCTGGCTGATTTGATGACCAAGTTCGCTAAACCTACAGTAGAGGGGGCAGTCGAGGAGAGAAGCCTTGATGAAAAATCAATTGGGGTAGTCTCCATCCCAGGGTCACCATGTTGGAAGGTATACATTGATGGCGGGCAAACCAGAGGGGGTCTGGAGTGGGGCTAGTCTTAGTATCCCCTGAAGAACATGTCATAGAAAAATCCCTGAGGCTCGGGTTCTTGGCCACAAACAACGAAGCCGAGTACGAAGTATTATTGCAAAGGATGGTCATGGTGCAGAAGATGGGAGGAAAGTCGGTGGAGATGTTCTCGGATTCAAGATTGGTGGTAGGCCAGGTAAAGGGAGAGCTGGAGGCCAGAGATTCGAGAATGCAAGAGTACTTAAGCCAGGTCAGGCGGTTGCAGTCGGAATTTGATCTTTTCAGCTTGTCTCACATTCCCAAGAGTGGAAACACCCATGCCGATTCATTAGCCACACTCGCCACTTCCTCGGCAGGGGATTTGCCTCGAATCATACTTGTGGAGCATCTGGAAAAAGCTAGTGAGGCAGTAAAGGGCACGATCCGCATCCATCAAGTTGGGGTGGGTCTTAGCTGGATGAACCCCATAGTGAGGTTCCTCAAAGATGATGTCCTGCCTGAGGAGAGGTCAGAGGCTGAAAAGATACGAAGGAATACTTCTCGATTCTGGTTATCCGAGGACCACAAGCTCTATAGGTGCTCCTACTCTGGACCATACCTGCTGTGTGTTCACCCCAAAGTAGCAGAGTTGCTGCTCGAGGAGCTGCACGAGGGAATCTGTGGGAGCCACACAGGAGGAAGATCCCTGTCTCACCGAGCCGTCACACAAGGATATTGGTGGCCAGGAATGCAGAAAGACGCCCTAGAGTATGTCAAGAAGTGTGACCAATGCCAAAGGTTCGCCCTAAATATTCATCAGCCTGGGGGGGTCCTCAACCCTTTGTCCAGTCCATGGCCGTTTGCTCAGTGGGGCTTGGACATCGTTGGCCCTTTCCCCAATACACCAGGGAATAAGAGGTATCTGTTGGTTGTCACAGACTACTTCACTAAATGGGTCGAAGTCGAGCCATTGGCCAATATCAAGGATGTGGATGCTAAGAAATTCCTTTGGAGAAACATTGTCACACGATTCGGGGTCCCTGATACCCTCATTTCGGATAACGGGCTCCAATTTGATAGCAAGGCGTTCAGAAGATACTGTTGTGAACTTAAGATCACAAACAGGTACTCAACTCTAGCCTACCTTTAGGGAAATGGACAAGCCGAGGCTGTCAACAAGGTTATCATCAATGGGCTTAAGAAGAGACTGGATGACGTCAAGGGAAGACGGGTAGAGGAGTTACCACACGTTCTTTGGACGTACCGTACCACACCACGGCGGTCAACGGGGGAGACAACTTTTGTCATGACTTACGGGGCTGAGGTTGTCATCCCCCTAGAGACAAACTTCCCAACACTAAGGACGAGCTCTTTCACTCCAGGCAGCAATGATGAACTGCTGGGGAGGAGCTTAGATCTGATTGACGAACGAAGGGAAGGAGCAATGATCCAGCTGGCCTATTACCACCAAAAGCCTAAGCAGGGATATGATGCCAATGTGAAGCTCAGACCACTAGCACCGGGGGACCTGGTGCTGAGGAAAGTTGTAGGGGCTGCCAAGAATCCTTCCTGGGGAAAGCTGGGACCCAACTGGGAGGGGCCATATCGAATTACCTCGGTAGCGGGGATAGGTGCATACTACCTAAAAGACCTAGATGAAAAACCCGTACCTCGTCCGTGGAATGTAAATAACCTGAGGAGGTATTATTATTAATGAAAGCATCCTTTTTCTTGTGATTCGAATTCTAGTTCTATTATGATTATATATCTTATGTCTTGGTGGCCACCTAAAGTACTAGACTGAACCACTTCAAGAAAAACCTGGGTACTAGACTGAACCAATGTTTTGCATGATCCTCGATCTCAAACCGATGGGAAAACTAACCACTTCAAGACAAACCTGGGTACTAGACTGAACCAAGGTCTTAAATGGTTCACGGACTCAAACCTATGGGGAAACTAGCTACTTACAGGGGGATCTAAGTGTTAGACAGAACCAAGGTCTTGTATGGTCCTTGGACTCAAACCTATGGGGAAACTAGTTACTTATAGGAGAACCTAAGGGTTAGACGGAACCAAGATCTTGCATGGTCCTCGGACTCAGACCTCCGACGAAATTGGCTACCCTTGGCAAAGGCATAAATAAACACAAGCTCATAAGCATCGCTTAAGGCATTCTGAAACGCATTGAACCTAACCCTTTAGCATAGTCAGCAACTAATGGTTTTCCTAAGTATTTTTTACTACTTACAGTATCTAGTTCATGTGACATAGAACCAATATTGTGAAGCTAATGGTTAAAGCCCAGGTTATGTCAGTAGTAAAACTCATCACAATCACAATTATCGCCTGTAGAGGCATCACCATAAGAGCAGTCTCCTTGGCTGGAGAGGCAACTCTAGAAAGGTCTCCCTCAGCAGGAAGAGCCTGAGAGTCGGCAGCAGGGACTTGAGGGCCAACAGAGGGCTTCACCACATCTGGAGGCGCCTTCAAGTTACTGGTTTCCCCTTCCTCTGGCACATTCTGATGCTCAGCATCCTCGGCAGACCTACCGATGGAAGTGTGATCCATGGCAGCGTCAGCCCGGTCCACGTCTGTCGCTTTGGGCGCGGTGTCGGCCTCTCGGATAGCAAGAAGGTAGTACACTCTTTCGGCCCTCCTAAGGTCAGACGAGGCCTCGACCCCCGCTTGGTTGAGGGTCTCTTCCCAAGTCTAGAAGCAGTAGCGCCGGCATACTTCAGGGACTTGAGCCTTAAGGGCAGCCTCAGTCTTAGCCACTCTTTCAGCAAAGGCCTCTTCCTCAGCTCACTCTCTAGAGCCTTTAGCCTCTGTCCGCGCAGACTCAGCCTCGGCTTTAGCTCTTAAAGCCTCGTCCCTGGCTTGCTTGGCAACACCCCTGGCTCCCACCGCCTCGGCTAACTTCTACTTTAAGTCAGCAATGTGCTCCTTAGCAATTTATAGTTGGCCCTCAGTGTCCTGAAGGCGCCTCGTCTGGTCGGCGGCTTGCTTTTAAGTGCCAGCGAAGCCTGACACTGCGCTATCTCTGGCCTTCGTCGCCTTCTTTAGAGCCTCTCTCGCCTTCTTGAGGTCGTCCTCAGATTTGCTAAGGATCCGCGTGGCATCCAGACTGTTGTCACGCTCTTGTTCCAGGGCCCTGCTCTACTTAGTGGCCTCCTCTTCCAGCCTATAAGTAGCCTGGACAGCCTGCAAATTGAAGCGAACAAACAATAAGTATGGGAACCGAGGGGTAAAATCAGCAAACTCCCAAACGGCGGATGGCTTACCATGCCCAAATACCTCTTCATGTTGAGGATGACCTCCTGTCTTTTCAAGCCCTCCGATTGAGCCATGTCGGTAGGAAGCAGCAGGGATCTCTCCAGTGCATCAGCCACATATGCGCCTTCACCGCCCTTAAAGTCCCTGAAGGAGGCGTTATCCATCAAGGGCTTTCCATGGAGCATTGGGGTAGGGAGTCATACCTGGGCCTCGAATTGCACAGCCACTTCTCCCCATTGGCCCTGGTGGCCAGTTTTTTGCTGCTTAAGAGGGCGTCGAGCCTTATCCTCATTGGGGGGAGAACGAGTCCTTTCAGCTCCCATAGGCTATTTGCCCTTAGGGTCCTTCTTACGTTTGGGATCAGTAAGCTCGGGCCTCGGTGGCAAGCTCGGCTGAGGAGGAGGAGGTGAAAGCTTAGACTGGGAAGAGGACGACTTAGTCCGAACAGACTGAGGCTTGGACGGTGAAAAAGGAAGCTTGGGTTGGGACTTCCTCGGCTCATCCCTCCCTGGATGACCCTCAAGTAGGTCAAGTAGGCTGGTTTAGGGTTGCCTCTTGAGACCCATCTCGGCCTGGGGAGTGGTCATCGTAGAGAAAAGATCCGCCTCGGTCAAATTAGGGTTGCCCAGGTCACCCGAGGAATCCTTGGACGGGTATACTTGGTCGAACGCGCCAAATTCATCCTCGGATGGACCCGAATCAGTGAATTCTTCCTCTCCTCCTAGCTCTTCTCCATCGGCTTTCGCAGCTTGGGCAGAAGTAGATGGTCTTGCCAACGGAGTACCTTCAGGAAACGAAAACCCTTGCTCCACCACAGTTATCTCGCGGAGCCGCGGATCACCGACCTTGATCACGTGCTTCGGAGCCGAAAACGACTTTTGGAGCGGCTTATATCCGAGGATCTTATGGGCGGCTCTAACTTGGTTATCGGCCTCGTTCAGAAAGATCTCCGCTCTGAGAATAGCTTCCAAGTCCTCCTTGTTGACTAGGTTAAAATGACGCTCGAAGGCGTGTGGATCTGCAGAAAGAAAAACAAACTCCTGTCATCAACCGAACAAAGCAGATCAACAAAAAAAAAGGGGTAAACCCTCTTTTACTTTAAGTACCCTACCTGGTGTCCCCTCCTCCATCGGACAGTGAACGCCATCGTGCCACTCCCCGGACACGAGGAGAAAGTCTTTGTTCAGACCCTTGCTGGACTCGGGAAGACACTGAATAAGCCGGACCTTATCGTCCCGCGTCTTCATGTAGTAAGACTTACCCTTTAGTTGTTGGAGGTTGTAGCACCAATTTACGTCATGATGGGTTAACCTCAACCCCATCCTTTCATACGTTGATGGCATACTGAGTGGGGGCCAACCCAAAGTACCTAAGGTAGCCCCTCGTTACAGGCCCCATAGGGATCCTCATACTGCCTTCAAGGAAGGTGATCATGGGAATGACGACCTCCCCCTCCTTCCTCCGGATGCGCCATTCCCCTTCCGCACAATACCTCAAGCCTACGTTGCTGAGTATCCTATAATCGGCAATGAACTTCTCCATCATCTGTTCAGACTCAACTAACTTCTTAAATCTACCCATCCCTAACAACGACTAAAAGACTCGAAAAAGAGTGAGGGAAAGAAAGGAGTCAGAGAAGAAGTTTGAGTTAGAGAGAAGAAGACTTACAGAAATGAGGGAAAGCTCCTCGGACAGGCTTTTTGTGCTGAAAAAGGCGTGGGTATAGTTGGAGATTTGACCGAATTCAGTGAACGCGCGTAAGAACTCTTGAATGCCAAAGTGAAAAAGCCAATCGGTTCGAATGTGCATTTATATCCCCAACTAAAGGTAACCGTGCGAGGTTCCCCGCCCATAAAGCTGAAGAAAGCCCAGCTGTTGGATTAGCATCACACCGTTGAACGTGGGGAGCACAGAGCCGCCAGAATTTAATGAGGGCAAGCTCCGCGTACTGAAGTGCTAGGAACGTGCCTTGGACAGATGAAGAGACTCAGGCGTTGACGGAAGACAAGACGTGACAAGCTATAACAAGGGCCCGAGGGCATCAAAATCCTCCTCCCCGTCCGAGGAGCCAGACAGCAAGATTTCGAGGGACTATTATGGGGCCTAATAATCTGGCAATCCCGGCCCACCTTATATCCGGCCCAAGGCCCATGCTGAGGATAAAGATACGTCCGAAGAGGAAGGCAGATAGCCCAAGACTACCAGGAAACATCGCCGAGGACGATGTTGTCCTCGAACGGCCGAGTCCGTCGAAAGGGGAAGTAACGAGCCACCAGGAGCAGCCTTCCTAAGCATTCAAAGAGAAAGAGCAAGTATAACGTGTTAGCAATGGAAGCATGGTGGAGGAGCAAGTCCAGGATGAACTGTCACCTCCACATTAAATGCCCACAACTAACGTCCTAGCCGCATTAATGAGGAAAGGACCCCTAAACAGTGCTGCCTTGGTTGCTGTAGCCCACAGGAAGAGTGGGAAGGCGGCTGATGGGACAAGCACTCAAGTAGCGGCCTGGTTGATCAACAAATGTAGGGCTAGGATCAATTGAGAGAGGGGTATATAACGTAAGGAATCCCTCTGGAAAGAAGAATGGGAAATCTGGACTATAGAATACTGTAACAACCTGTATCCTTCTAGAAACCCTTGTAACCAATCACTAAAGAAGTAATAAGAACTGCAAGCTCCAAAGAGAAAGGTTGAGGAGCGCCATTGTGCATTTTAACCCACTTTCATGCTATTCAATCAACATGCAACCATGCCTGCCGTTGCATCCCTCACTAGGGCCTAGTTCTTGAACTCGCTCTCTATAAATTCATTGCAGGGCTAGCTAGACTTGAGTCCACTCTCTCAACAGTAGAAGTGCTCAAACCCGGTCCCTACAAGGATTTTACCAAATTAAGGAGTAATAATGAAAGAACAAATGAACACATCAAGTATATAGAAATTAGTGATTGATTTGAAGATACAATTGAATGTTATCCTTAGACAATATTTGTCCCCATACGCAAGTTGTTAACGGGTTTTTATAAACTTGTCCCCAGGATACAACCAAGTTTATTGAGTTCTACAAATAGCAATTTAGGAGAATACCCACAGGATTTCTTGTGTTTCTTTTTAACTTACTATTATGGGGAGATAGTCATATTTTCAAGTGAACATTAACCTCTATTTATACCCATAGGATTATAACCCTTCAAAAGGTACGTATGGAGAGTTTAAATTTTCATTAAAAGCGTTCACAAGGCTTAAAACATTCTCAAACTTTCAAAACAATCACTTGAAGATTCTACAGAAAATTCTTTTCTGCGATTTTCAATCGATTGAGAATTACTTTCGATTGATCGAATGCTCTTTTTCGATCGATCGACTAGGAATCGAATACCGATCGAATCTTGCAAAAACTCCAGGATTGTTTCCTTCAACATTTCGATTGATCGAATAGAAGTCTCGATCGATCGAAATTCTTGGAACTTGAATTTTCACAAAGAAAATTCCAGAATTCGAATTTTCACTTTATTCATTTTACAAATGAATACTTTCCAACCTTATATCATTATTACAACCTATCTATGTGTATACTTTTATATACAACAAAATCAACATTGAAATGAAAATGACAATTCACCCAAACGTAGAGGATGTAATTTATATTTTAGCAAAAAAAAAAAAAAAAAAAGGATTGGCATGAATTATATAAAAAAAATGTTGATAAATAAAAACATGTGTGCTCACAAATAATAATATAATATCATCTTCTTCAAAATTTTGGAAAAATAAATTAATATGATATATATATATATATATATATATATTAAAGGAAGCACACGTATGCATGTCAATATGAAAAAGGAAGCACACGTATGCATGTCAATATGAATAGGAAACAATCTTAAAACAGAAAGAAAGGAATAACTTTAATCGGAGATCCTTTAGCTCTTATTTCTTGATTTGTCTTTAATTTCCTAATTATTAGTAAAAGATTCATGCCTCTTTAATCATCTAGTAAAGCAGGAATCTTTTACTAATAATTAGGAAATGAGGCATGAAAGTGAAACACAAAAAAGCAGATTAAAAAAAGAAAGAAAGTAATACTACATGTACAAATTATTTTACTACATTTTTACAAAATATTGATGTGATCAATCTATTAGTAGTTTTCATCTAGGCCTACAATTAATATTACTTTTTCATTTACTAATAATCACTCACCACATCAGTAATTTATAAAAAAATTTGTAAAATAGTTTGTATCTCTAATATTATTAAAAAAAAAAAATCATACTCTTATTATAGAGGACTGTCTCTTTAGCCATCACTTTTCAATTCACAAGTAATGCTAAAAGCACAAACTATTTTATAATATTTGTACAAAATGTTGATGTAGCCAATCTCTTATTGGTTTTCATCTAAACCCACCATTAATATCATTTTTTCATTTACCAATAATCATTCACCACATCAGTAATTTGTAAATTTTTTTGTAAAATAGTTTGTATTTCTAGCATTATTCTTCAATTCACTACCAGCAATTTTCAAAATTGATCATTTAAATAATTCACTAAAGTATGCTTTTGTACCCTTTAAGTTTGGGATTATTTCATTTTGGCCTTTTACCTATTAATTAATTAATTAAATAATTATTTTATTTTGGCTCAAACAGTCGTTGCCTTGTTTGTAACATAATATGCCGTATGCGGTCTCCATTATAAACTTGGAGCCGTGTCTAAGTAGCTTTTACAAAGACACTTACCACACATTACAAAAGGCTACAACGTAAGGTTTCAAGTTTTATTACTTACAGGGAGGCGTTTAATGTAACCGACTGTGTAGTTTGGGTAGAAGATAGTGTAAAGAAAGTAAATCAAGATCAGTTGCAGAATGTAAAGATGCTACAAAGAAGAATAGAAAGGATAAACGACAGTGAGCAGAATTTGTGGATATGTTTTGTTCTATACGACATGTAGCTTTGAATTAGTGTATATAATTTTAATACTTGGCATGTAACCAGCACGTGATGTTAGTTCTGTTAGTTAGTAATTCTGTTAGTTAGTTTTGAAGGGTTATTAGTTAGTTAGCTCTCTTAGTTCCCACTTTTCCTTTACCCGTGTATATATAGAGCATTGTAACTATTATTTGGATTAATGAAAGATATACAGAAATTCATCAGTTCTTATTTCTTTTCTCTGTTTTCTAATATGGTATCAAAGCAGCTAGCACAGTTTCACTGATTTCCTAGCTTCCTCTTTTCTTTTCTTTCTCTCAAAATCAGAAAATTTTCTCGAGAAAATTTTCCCCTTTTCTCTTCGATTCTGAGAAATTTTCTTGAGAGATTGTTTTGATTTTGAGACGTTTTCGTGTTTTCTTCGATTCTGAGCAATCCTCTCTTGCTTCCGCCTAATTTCTTCGTCTCAATTTCTTTTTCTTAAAAGTTAGGGTTTCTTCATCAGAGTCTTGAAGCTTTATCAATGGCTTCCTCTGGTTCTACAAGCATCACCATTGACGAATCGCATCCTTTCTTTCTCCATCATGCTGAGAATCCTGGTGTGATATTGGTTTCACAACCATTGACTGGGGGTGAGAACTATCCTACATGGGCACGATCTATGGAGAGAGCTCTCAGGATCAAGAGCAAATTCTGGCTGATTGATGGATCAGTTTCTCTGACTTCAGCTATGGAGAAAGTCCCTATCTTGGTTCAAAGCTGGGCACGATGCAATGATATTGTGGTTTCTTAGATCATTAATTGTGTTTCTCCCAGGATTGCCACAAGCATGGTGTATCGTAAAACTGCTAAGGAAGTTTGGAATAAGCTTCAGAACATGTTTTCCCAGGGTAATGGACCTAGGGTCTATCAATTGCAAGTTTTTCTCAAGGTGAGCTCTCTGTGACTGAGTATTTCACCAATCTTTCAATTCTGTGGGATGAATTACAGAATTATGAACCAATTCCTACCTGTTCTTGTGAGAAGTGTGTGTGTAATGTGAATGAGAAGATTTCTAAGATTCATCAAAGAGAAGCTGTTATGCAATTTTTGATGGGTCTCAATGATTCTTTCTCTCACGTCCGAGGGCAAATTTTGTTGATGGACCCTATTCCATCTGTTGAGAAAGTGTTCTCTTTATTGATTCAAGATGAGAAGCAAAGATCAGTTGGGCAGGGCAACAATGGTGGTCCTTTTGTGGAGTCTACTGCTCTTGTAGCTAAGGGTACTAATTTTGGTCCCAAGAACAACAAGGGTAAAGGCAAGGAAAGGCCTACATGTAGTCACTGTGGTTTGCAAGGTCATACTGCGGAGAAATGTTACAAACTCCACGGATATCCTCCTGGTTACAAAGCCAAAGGCAAAGCTTCCTTGGTTAATCAAGTGTCTGCTCACCTTGATTCTCAAGATTCATTTCTTCATGCACAACCACAGACTCAATTTCCTTTCACTTCAGATCAATATCAGAAAATTCTTGCTATGATCGGAGCTTCATCTCAAGATTCTCAGAATTCTGTTGCTATGGCTAACAATGTTTCCTTTGCTTCTCATGCCACCACACCTCTGTCAGGTATTGACATTTTGCCTCATGATGTATTTGATTCCAAACATTCAATTTTTTCTGCAAAAGTCATAAATAGGACAGCTTTTGAGAATCATGTTTGGGTCATTGACACTGGGGCCTCTGATCATATAGTTTGTTCAATTTCCATGTTGACCACTTTTACTTCTATCTCTCATTGTGTTGTTAAATTGCCAAATAATGAGTCTGCTACTGTCACACATGTTGGTACAGTACAACTTTCTACCCAATTTACTCTTCACAATGTTCTTTGTGTTCCTAGTTTTACGTTTAATCTTTTGTCTGTCAGCCAACTCACAAAACAACTTCCCTTTTGTCTGGTTTTTCTATCTCAATTCTGTTTCATTCAGGACCTTACCTGCTGGAGGACGATTGGAGTGGGTGAGATGCATCATGGTCTATACTTGTTGTAGAGAAAGCTGAGTTCTTCTTCATCCAAGCACCCTTCATTGTCTCAGTGTCTGTCTCACATCAAATCTATTCCTATTGCCAATTCTGTTGTTGATATATCAAAGTTATGGCATTCTAGGTTAGGCCATCCCTCTTTTAATAAAATGTCAGCTATTAAAGATGCTTTACCTTCTTTTTCAAAATCTTGTGATGATATTTGTACTGTTTGCCCTTTGGCTAAACAAAAACGATTACCATTTCCTACTCATAATGAAATTTCCAAGTTTCCTTTTGATCTTATTCATATTGATGTATGGGGTCCTTATTTTGTTGCTACTCATGATGGTTATAGATATTTTTTAACCATTGTTGATGATGCAACTCGTTCTACTTGGGTTTTCTTTTGAAATCTAAATCTGATGTCAGATCAATCCTTCTCTCTTTTCATGCAATGGTTAAGACTCAGTTTAATGCTTGTATTAAGATCCTTAGATCAGACAATGCCCCTGAATTTAATATGCCTGATTTCTTTTCTGCTCATGGCATTTTGCATCAAAAGAGTTGTGCTTATACTCCATAACAAAATTCTGTTGTGGAAAGAAAGCATCAACATATACTTTCAATTGCTAGAGCTTTAAAGATTCAGTCTAATTTACCTATATCATATTGGGGTGAATGCATTTTAATTGCGGTTTTCTTAATCAATAGACTTCCCTCTTCTGTTTTACATAATAAAACTCCTTTTGAACTTCTCTATCACAAACCTCCATCTTACTCTTTTCTTAGGACTTTTGGATGTCTGTGCTTTGCTTCAACCATTGCTGCTCATAGACACAAATTTGATCCTCAAGCTAGAGAATGTGTTTTTCTTGGTTACCCTTATAACATCAAAGGGTATAAACTTCTAGACTTAAGTCTAGATGTATTTTCATCTCTAAAGATGTCATTTTTCATGAGTCTACTTTTCCTTTCCTTTCGAAATCTTCTTCTCCTTCTGTTTCATTTCAGCTTCATCCTACCACTAACCCTTCTCTTTTTGAGCCTTGTTCATTTCTTGGTTCTGGTCACCCTGTCCTGCCTGCATCAGTTTCAACTTCTGATGATCCTTCAGTACATGTTGAGCCAGCTATTGTATCTCCTATTGAGTCAATTTCTGAGCCTCTTGTTGAGCCTGCAATTGTGCCTACTGCTGTGTCTAATGCTAAGCCAGTTGTTGAGTCAATTCCTACTAGGAAATCCACTAGGACTTCTTCTAAACCAACTTATTTACAGGCTTATCACTGCAATCAGCTATCTACTATAGCTCCACCTGCTGCATCTTCTTCCTCAGGTACCCCTCATCCTCTTTCTTCCTATTTGTCCTATGCTAACCTTTCTTCCAACCATAGACATTTTTGTAATGCCATTTCTTCTATAGTTGAACCAAAACATTATGATCAGGCTGTTCTTGATCCTCATTGGAGGGAGGCTATGGCTAGTGAGATTAAGGCCCTAAAGGCATACTTGGTCCCTTCAGTCTTTACCTCCTGGAAAAAGGGCCATAGGCTGTAAATGGGTATATAAGGTGAAGTATAAAGTTGATGGTACTGTGGAGAGGTTCAAGGCTAGGTTGGTTGCCAAAGGTTATAACCAAAAGGAGGGTCTTGATTATATAGAAACTTTTTCTCCTGTTGCAAAGCTTGTTTCTATGAAATGTCTTTTGGCTGTTGTTGCTGTGAAAGGGTGGTCTCTTTCCCAACTTGATGTCAATAATGCTTTCTTGCATGGTGACTTGCATGAGGAAGTGTTTATGACTTTACCACCTGGCTTCCATAGCGAAGGGGAGGTAGTTTGCAAATTACAAAAGTCTCTCTATGGCTTTAAGCAAGCCTCACGACAATGGTTTGCAAAGTTTTTTGCTGCTTTATTAAGGTTGGGATTCAAACAATCTAAGGCAGATTATTCTTTGTTCACCAAGAAAACACTAGGGTCTTTCATTGCTTTATTAGTGTATGTAGATGACATTTTGATTGCAAGTGATAATCCTAAATCTGTGGCAGAACTGAAGATTCTTCTAGATCAGCAGTTTAAACTAAAAGACCTTGGAGATTTGAAGTTTTTCCTTGGGCTTGAGATAGCTAGATCACAGAAAGGTATCCATTTGTGTCAAAGAAAATATACATTGGAATTGATAGATGATGCAGGTTTGCTGGGTTGTAAACCAGCCAAAACCCCCATGGAACACAATTTGAAGTTAAGTAAGCACCAAGGTGAATTGTTGACAAATCCAAGCTCTTATAGAAGATTGGTGGGTAGGCTCTTGTATCTTACAATCACAAGACCTGATATAACTTTTGCTGTTCATAAATTGAGTCAATTTATGTCAAAGCCTCGGAAACCACATCAGGCTGCAGCAAATAGGGTGTTGCAGTACCTCAAAGGTAGTCCAGGACAAGGATTATTATTCTCGAGTGCATCTGAATTACATCTTAAAGGCTTTGCTGATTCAGATTGGGCTGCTTGCCTTGATACGAGGAGGTCAGTGACTGGTTACTACATGTTCTTGGGAGATTCATTAGTTTCTTGGAAGTCTAAGAAGCAGAACACAGTAAGTAGGTCATCTGCAGAGGCTAAGTATCGTTCTATGGCAGTAGCAGTGTGTGAGATTGTGTGGATTCTTAGTTTACTAAGAGATATACAAGTTGATCACTCTAAGGCTGCTTTACTATTCAGTGATAGTTAATCTGCTCTCCACATTGCAGCCAATCCAGTGTTCCACGAGCACATAAAACACATAGAGATTGACTGCCATGTTGTGAGAGACAAAATGGTTCAAGGTGTAATAAGGTTGCTGCACATTAGGACTCACTCACAGCTTGCTGATATGCTGACAAAGGCACTTAGTGCACATCAGTTTCACAATCTGTTATCCAAGATGAATGTGTTGAATGTGCATTCCCCACTTCCTCTTGAGGGGGAGTGTAAAGAAAGTAAATCAAGATCAGTTGCAGAATGTAAAGATGCTACAAAGAAGAATAGAAAGGATAAACGACAGTGAGCAGAATTTGTGGATATGTTTTGTTCTATACGACATGTAGCTTTGAATTAGTGTATATAATTTTAATACTTGGCATGTAACCAGCACGTGCTGTTAGTTCTGTTAGTTAGTTTTGAAGGTGTAAGGTTGAAATTTATCAACCATCTTGTTGGCTTTATTCCGTGCTAATTTGCTTGTAATTTAAGCACTTAGTAACCCTGTATTTAGGTGGGATTATTGTAAGGGTAGTGTGTGTGAGAAGATGTGAAGAAAAGCTCAAGTATGTGCAAAGAAGCAGAGCTTTGCGACTAGGACTCGCGGCTGGCTCGCGGCTGCAAGTCACCAACTTCAGGTACGTGAGATGCACGCAGGGAAGCTGAAGGGTCGCGCCAGCTGTCGCACTACAGGACAAAAGTCCCAGGCTGGCCAGGCCGTTACGTCGCGACTTGATTTCGCGACTTGGACAAGCCGCGAGACCAAGCAACCAATTTACCCTGTTTGGCAAAAAACTGTCTTTTCGTATTCTCATATCACCTCACTATATATAGACCCTTATACCCACTAAATTGAGAGAGATTTTAGAGAGAATTTTTGTGAGAGAAACCCTAGAGAAAAACAAGATTGCCTCATCCCCAATCTTTACCTTAGAGTCTCTACAAATTTCTCTACTCTCTTCCTCTCCATTGTCATACTCTTGAGAGGTCTTTTACCAAATCCTTATCTCACCACACCCACGTCTGTGAGAAGGTTTATTTGGTGCTAAGGGGAGCAGTTTGGAGGGAACCAATATACATTGGTTGATGCTATGGTCAAGTAGCGGAATCTAGGAAGTTAAAGAAGAAATAGGTTCGGCGTAACCTCGTTGGAGCAAGAAGTTTGGAGGGCTTAGGTACTTGGATAGATTAGGCTTGGATGGTCTTCTGCTGTTCATGTATCCCAACTACATTCTTTAGTGGATTATTTGACCGCTTGGAGGGCGGCGGAGAGGTTTTACGCCGAGAACTTCGGTTTCCTCTTCGATAACACATCGTGTGTTGTCCGTGTGTTTGTATCTTCCTTCCCTTTATCTTTGCCTTATATTTACTGCTGTGGATGTGTTTATATTTGGCTTAGATTGTTTATCAATTCTGTTATAAGTTTGTTATCATGTTCCGCACATTAATTGTTTGATATAAAGCTTGAATTGATAATTTTGTAATTTGGAGTCTAAATGTTCAAGGGTGTTTCGTACCCATATTGAACTTTCAGAAGGGTTATTAGTTAGTTAGCTCTCTTAGTTCCCACTTTTCCTTTACACGTGTATATATAGAGCACTGTAACTATTATTTGGATTAATGAAAGATATCTAGAAATTCATCGGTTCTTATTTCTTTTCTCTTTTTTCTAATAGATAGCCCCAATGTAATTGCAAAACAAGTTCATTTGGATGTAAACGCAGTGGACAGTTGTCCTAAGTAATGACAGTTAAGTAATGGTTTCACTATCCCGAAAAAAAAAAGTTTTATCACTTACATTACATTACAAAAGTAACTTTCAAGTTTTAATTAACAATGATATGAAAACCTTAATAACTCCATCGTTTGCTTTAATAAATATCTTTGGTGATAACAATTTGCTATTTGTCACCTAAAAAGAAGTTAGGGTGAAGATATTCACCTTAACTAATATATGTGCGAAAAGAAGTCAAATATGCCTCTAATCTGGACCATGATCACAGTTCAATGAAAAGCCACCATAAATGGACCTTCCGTTTATTTATGCTACTAATTAAAAGAAAGACTGGGGGTGGTGGACTTTCTAAAATAAAGTATGATCTAAAAAGAATGCTCAAAATCTAATAAATATATTTTCATAAAAAAAAATCAATTAAATTATACTAAATAAACATGGTCATGTTTAATTCAGGTCCTTTACCACTCTAATTATTACTCCATTAAACTAACTAACAAAGAACAGTTATGGAACTCCATATCTTATTCATGACAAGTTTGTTATGCAGATCTTACATATTCAGCAAGAATGAACTTGCCATAAGAAATACGCACAATTACAATCACGATATGCTACAACAAGAAAAACAATCTCACCTAAGTTCACGACTTTACACAACACACAAAAAGAAGCTAAATCTGTATATCAATAACAAGCACCTGGAGCATTTCAGCTCATTGAAACAACAAGAAATCCAATGAACAAAGCCACCAAGTAATTACGCATACTGAAATTTGCAATCAAAGAAGCTGCACGGGAAAAGTTTCCGGTTGATGTGTTAGTGCTCAAAACAACCACCATCCAATTATCCTTAGAGCCAATCCCAATCCCAGTGTAGTTTGAATCCTTCAGATATTTTGCATATTCAAATCTTGTAGTAATTGTATAATTATCAGTCATCAACGATAGGTTAATTTTGGGCACACAAACAGGCAATATGACCCCTTGAACTGTGTGATTCTCTTTTATGTCACAGACATCCAGGAGCTTGTCAAAATCGGTGATATTCGGCTTGGTGCCTGGAGTAGAGCTGTAGTGAAAGGCGTTTTTACATGTTACATTCTTTAATTGGTCTGCAATCTTATTAGCCAAGCAAGCTGCATTGTTGTTCTCAGTGAAGTTGACGAGATGTAGTGGGGTCCTGTTACCATTAATCTCATCGAAGAGATTTTTTTTTTAGCTGTGGGTTTAAAAATTGAATTGGTTAGTAGTAAATTAGTAATAAAGTGAAGATAGAAAATTATACTCCTACTTTTATAGGATACGTTGTAGTCCTCTAAATAGAAAATGTTATCTTTCAAATTGAAAGTCCCTACATGTACTATATCCCATATCACAACATTTTTTTCAAGGTAGAACAAACTGTTCTTGTCACTGTATTTGAAACTCAAAGTAATAGATTCAGTATTTTAAACTAAAAAACAAAATATTTAGGGCACTTGAAAGTAACGGAGACTATGAATAATAGTAATAATAATAAACCACTATGTATGTCATATATTCTTGCCCCACCAACATTTTTCTCTTCAATCTCCTAATTCTTTCATAATTTTAAACTTTAGGATTTTGCCATAAACCCAATTTTATAAAAAAATAGAATTAGAAGAATAAAGAAAACAAGCATTGGATTCTACAAATATGTCTTAAAACAAGATAGTGAAGCAATCATGCAACTTTTCATGCATATCTTCAACGACAGCTAAGTAAATTAAACTATATATGAAAAATATACTATATATATATATATATTATATTATATGTATAATAGTATATTACTATACAATTTTTTATTTATGTATATATTTATTAATTAATATTATATATTAATAGAGAGAGAGAGTACCATTACAATAATCACTCATTGCGTTGCCTTGCAGTTGCACAACATGAAGAACAAGCAAAACAAGGCTAAGTTTAAGGATGGCCATGGTTTCAGACTTGAGTGTCCTATAGAGCTGTGCCTAGATGAGTAGTATATAAAAAATAAAAATACTATAACAAGATCACGTTAATAGGACAGAGAAGAAAAGAACTTGTAACTTTTCTTAGCTATAATTGTCCTTAGAATCTCTGCTTTTTTTGTCAGTTTGCCGTGCATGTCAAGGTGCTCTAGGTTCCCTCTCTTTTTCTTGTACCTGTAACAAGTGAAGTTGGATTCTCTTACGGCGATAGTTTAAAAGATATTTTTGATCACGCATTGCAGCGCTTACAGTATATCATTGCAAAGATAGACATTTTAATGCGAAAATTCTCGCTTTGAACATATTAATGGTTGCTGTCTATAAAATTGCTGATAAAGTTTAGAATTTTAGTGACAAAAAAGTCAAGAGTCTTGTAGATTAATTATTTGACACTTTTTAGTGTTTTTAAGACATTTAAGATTTAACCACCGCACACCCTTAGTGCGATGGTCACTCTACAAGTATAAGTGTTTGTGGGGTATAGGGAGCAAGGGCTGGGGTTCAAGTTTTCAGGAGGGAGTTTCACACACATATACACTTAGATTAGATTAGAGTAGAAATTCTATCTTGTATAAAAAAAAAAAAAAAAAAATTCAAGATTTAAATATTCGTTTCCGCGTTGTAACTATTAAATTAAAAAAAAAAACTATAACAAGATGAAAACTAGACTTTGAGATGAAAATGACAATTCACCCAAACGTAGAGAATGTAATTTATATTTTAGTAGGAAAAAAAAATGATTGGCATGAATTATGTAAAAAAAAATGTTGATAAATAAAAACATGTGTGCTCATACTTAATATCATCTTCAAAAAAAATTTTAAAAAAAATTATATATATTAAATGAAGCACACGTATACGTATGCATGTCGATGAATAGGAAACGATCTTAAAATAGAAAGAAAGGAATAACTTTAATCGAAGATCCTTTGGCTGTTATTTCTTGATTTGTCTTTAATTTCCTAATTATTATAATAATTAGTTGATAGTGTGCATGTCGATGAATGTCAATGAATAGGAAACGATCTTAAATTTTAATTTCCTATTATTATATATATATATATTTAAAAAAAACGTTTTTTTTTTTTTTTTGTAGTGTTAGTAAAAGATTCCTGCTTTACTAAATGATTAAAGAGACATAAAAGTGAAACACAAAAAAGCAGATTAAAAAAAAAAAATCATATTAAAGAGGCCTTCATGTAGCCATCCCTTATCAATTCACTACCAGCAATTTTCAAAATTGATCATTTAAATAATTCACTAAAGTATGCTTTTGTACCCTTTAAGTTTGGGATTATTTCATTTTGGACTTTTACCTATTAATTAATTAATTAAGTAATTATTTTATTTTGGCTTAAACAGTCGTTGCTTTGTTTGTAACATAATATGTGGTCTCCATTATAACTTGGAGCCGTGTCTAAGTAGCTTTTACAAAGACACTTGCCACACATTACAAAAAGGAACAACGTAAGGTTTCAAGTTTTATTACTTATACACTAGTCGTTAACCTGTGCGATGTATGAGAAAATTTAAAAAAATGTTCAAGAAATTCTTTTTTTATTTAGTTCACCTTCCTCTAGATTGATGAAAGCTATAAGATTAATTCCTAATATTCATGTACTTAAACAGCAAGTTTAAATGGTTAAATGTTGCAAGTTTGATGAATCCATAATCATAACCTTTAAAAATACTCCATTCCAAACTTAAAGTAAATTTATGAATCTTTACTACTCCTTCGGCAAGCACAATTATTTTCCAATTAAATCTCCTTTCAAATAGTGTTTCTCATTATTGGTACATTTTGTAATTGGAAAAGAGATATGCAAGTCTAATGTTTAGTTCATATTACAAAGTTACATGCTACTTATAATTTGATTCTAAATAATTGATGATTGATTTATTTAATGAGGCCTGTTATATAAACTAATTCATTAAAGAAAATGTCAAATGTTTCTTGAAAAATTTATTGGTTGAAAATAAAATCGATGCTATCTAACAAATTTCCACTTTGAATTCATTAAATTTTATTAAAATGCAAAACTCCATTTAAGACTAACAGGAATTTGCTAAATTATCTAGCCATGAAACTATATAAGTTGATGGTGTATATATTGTGTGTGGGAATGTGGATATGCATACACAAAAACACATAAAATTAATATACAAATTCTGTGTTCCTACTTCTCTATAAAATCTAAAAGGGAATAAAACCAACATCAAAGTTGAATAAAAATTGTATCTGAAAACATATTGTAAAAGATGTTTCTTATTAACTTATATCCCAAAATTTTAAGGAACATCTCAAGTAGTTTAGTAGCTAAACATAGCGTTTAGTAACTATAGCATTCAGCAAAAACTTTCAATATCTAGCCTAATTTTTTCAAATTTTTTTTAATAAGTAGCCTAATTTACATACACGACAGCTTAACAACTAAGAGAAGACATCCACTAAAACTTCTATGGCATCATCAAACCCCAAACTTGTCAACATGCGATAATAGCCTTTGAGACATTTGTGACACTTGCTCTCAACCAAAATGTTTCCTATTTCCTTTAGATTCAATTTTTCCATCATGTTCTATAATAAGTTACATACAATCATCATAGAACTCCTAATCATAACTTGATGCAAGTTTTCAAAAACTCCATAGAACTCCACTTTATGGTTATCTTCCACGCTATCTATGTGTGGGAGTGCACCATCAGGAACATAATTCAATTGGAACATTCGTCTCTAGTCTAGAAAAAAAAAGGGTAAATAATCATAAGTTGAATTATATCCATTTAAAACAGATTTTGGATGCATGTTTGATTCAATAATTAACTCAAGAAAGAAAAAATTAATAGGAGTTTCTTTGAATATATTATGTTGAACGTATGACAATAAATAGAATCTATATAAGATTTCAGAGAAACTATTACGTATTTACAGCTTAATATAATGGAAAAACAGAAACCTTGAGATAGATGACATGTAGCTCATCATCTTTGTCTAATTCCCTTCACATCACCATTCACATCCAGCAAATCAATACGAATTGCAAAACACAAACATAGAAAACTCATCAAATTTTCCCCATAAGTAAAACAATAATACAAATACAAAATATGTTTGTCACTGAATCCTTAACATTGAAACAGTAAGCAACATAAATTAATAAATCAAACAAAGCTTTGAAAAAGAGCATCAAGAACTCTCATTTCCACCTTCATGTTTGTGTATTGAATTGATATTAGTTGCATTGAAAACTATACATAAAATAAAAACCCATAAACAATTTCATCAAGAATAAGAAAATTTTTTTATTTCAATTTCAACTAACAAATCAAACGGCAAAGCTACATTACGGGAAGGAAAAGAATTGAAACAAAAACATGCCAATTGACGACTTGGATGCTCATGACCTTCATGTTGGACTTAAGTTGTTCATGGCTTTCTTGTTAGACTCAAGTTGGCTTCCTAAAGAGTAAAAGTTTATAAAAGTTTCACACTATTACATTCCCCAAAATTCACCAAATTTGAAACAATATTCTAACTGCAAAATTTATGTACTAAAACCCCAATAACTTGCTCAAAATTTAAAATTTAAAAATTAACAAAATCAAAATTCTTTCATTAAAAAAAAAAAACTTTTGGGTAAACTCTATAAAATAAGCAAATTTAAGTGGAAGAGAAAGAGATTTATCGTGCACAAAATCCGTAAGAAACTTGAGCCTGAGGAACTTACAGCTAAAAATTATAAAAATTGAAACCCAAAAAAAAAACTAAAAATCTAATTTACCAAGCATAATACGATATTTAACTTCTCCAACTAAGATACAAGATATATAGTAGTACATTCTTTTGGAGCAAAAAAAAACATAAGCAAGAACAAAGGAGAAAAAAAAACATCAAATGCAGTAATTAAATTAAGCTTACTACCAAAAAAAAAAGGAAAAAAACAAAAAAACAAAAAAAACAATGAATAAAGAATCATGAGGGCGTTTGGCTTCTGCGTTTTCAGTGTGCGTCCACGTTTGAGTTTTTTTTTTTTTTCCCTGCCAGTGAACAGTAAAATCACATGATTTTACTGTGCAGGAGACAAAAAATACTGTTCATGCACTGTTTAGCATTGTTCACAGCACTGTTCACGCACTAAAAAATATTAAAAATGGGTCACACGGTACTATTTACACATTTAAAAATTATTTTGCTACAGTGTTTTCAGTTTTTAGTTTTCAGTTTTCAGTTTCAGCAACAATAAGTTCAATCCAAACGGACCCCATATGTGACCCTTGCTTAATGATGTACAACTACAAACATGAAAAACAAAATGCAAGCAATTGCAACGAAAGAAGAAGTTATTAAGGTGTTCTTCTCATATGAATAATGGTGTGAGAGTTCCCAAATATGTTGGATTGAAATAGCCAATGAAAGTGAAATAGAATAGAATGTCATAGAAACATCTTAGTAGAAATAACATAAACAATACGTTTATTAGAAAAAAACAAAGCTATAGTTCATTGCTTTGTTAAATCTCTCTAAAAAAAAATACCTACCAAAACCTACAAAGTAATCCACAATTGGCAAATTAACAAAGCAAAATCCATAATTCACAAAGGTATCTAAAAAGAACCTTCACAATTGATTGTGCTTCCATTTACTTTTGCTTCATTTTTTTTTCCTCAACACCCAAATGGATGCTCAATTAAAATTGTGAGAAGATAATCCAACATGCGAAACCCAAAAAAGTCTCTAAAAATCACAAATTTGGTCATCCATTAAAAAAAAAAAACTTTTTCCACCAAATTCATAAAAAAAATACAACATTTATACGTCTAATCAACTACCAAAAAAGAAAACCCCCCAGAAACGCGCTAATACAATTGAATTATATAAAACAGATTATCATAGCATAGAGATTGGAAAAGCCATTGGAAAAGCCATTATCCAAAGTGGGTGTCTAAGTGAAGTGTTGCTGAAATTATGAGCAGAGTTGATGGAGATAATCAAAACAGAGGAGCAAACCCCAGAGAGAAGGATAGAGAGGATTAAACCTAGACTTAGAGAGAGCGAGATGTATGCATGTTGTGTTTTTGAAATCAAAAGAAGAAGAAGATGTATGCACATATAAAATGAGAAAGCATTTGATAAACCACATGCCATAAGTTACATCGTACAATAATATAGGGAAAATACAATGTGTAGTGGTTTGAAAGCAATAACAACAATTTTTTTTTTTGGTGAGAAAAGTAGTAACAACATTTTCATAGTAACTACTGTAAGGACTAGATTTGGATCCCCGGCCCAAGAAGTAATTGGATTCAAACCCAATAAGCCCAAGACGATAAATTTGTAGAAAGTGGATCAAAGAACTAGGCTCTAATCAATGAAACAACAGCTAGGCTTGGTTTATCAATCAATCAAATAAAACAGGAGCATGTTTGAGTAAGAAAATTTGTCCTCGGCACAGTCCGAGGAGCTCTGTTCTTATATATATTGGATGATAATGGTTACATAAGTAGTTTTTGTTCTTTTTCCTCTTTTTTCCTCCCCCTTCTTTCTTCTTTCTTTCTACTTTATATACTACCTTTCCTTTTCATCTTTACCATCCACGTGTAGGTCAGATTTGTTGGTGTCGATCTTTATCCCTTCAACCCTTCCCCAAAGCTCTTGGGTAACAGCTGTAAGGCTGAAAACCACTGTTTAGGCATCACTTCCTCATTAATGCAGCCAAAGTGTTGGTTGTCGGGCATTTAATGCGGAGATAGCAGCTTTTCCTAGAGATATTTCATGGTCATACTCTTTTCTGTTTATTTCTAGTACTTATCTTCCTCCACGGAATGGTCTAGAAGGCTACTCTTGTCGGTAAATCATATCTTCCGGCCTTAGCATTGGGTAGTCGAGAAGGAACTTGTCCTCGGCAAAGCCCCCTAGACTACAATGACCAACATTGTTCTCTTCACCTATTATTATGGGCCCCTTTCTACAGTACTTTCCCATCCTCGAATGATTCATTATCCTCGGCCTAGGCCTCAGGCCCACCACATATGTGGGTGTGTATTTTTGGGCCTTTTACCCCTACAACTACTATGCTATCTTCACTGTTGTTTTGTTTTCTGAATTACTATGCTCTTGTTGATACAATATTGAAGCTCAATTACTATTGTACTAACAATCACAACAATGCAAAAGGCAAATAACTTGATTCCCTTAAAATTAAATTCATATATACTACCATTCAAGAATTCATTGTAGTCTTAATCTCCATCCCTGAAAGCTAGAAACTACTATGCTATCTTCAATATTATTTTAGTGCACATTTGTTTTGTAGTAATTTAAAAATCTTCTTAAAATGGTTCGTGAATTCAAGTATACCTTATTTTTCCTAGATTGCATATTGTACACACAAATAACATTAAATCTCATGCTCAAATTTATTTTATTTTATTTTTATTTTTTTATGTAGGGGTTTAATCATAGTTACTTGCAAAACTACTGAATCTTTGACTTGTATAATTTCTTTCATATCATATCTATTTGAAGGAAAGAAATGAAACCTCAAAAAAGAAATCATAATAGCAATAAACCCCATGTCTCTAAGACATTGTATAAAACATGTAGGATGTGCAAACTCACTAAGCATAAATATTAACTTACAGGGAGTCAAAAACCAAATTATATGAAAACATTTTTTTTTTCACCACAAACAACCAAAATAGTCACCAAAAACATTGACAATGATGACAAAATTAAGGACATCAAACCCGCTTAGAATTACCACGTTATGATTTTTTATTGATGACTCTGATTCTTTCTTGCTTTCACTGGCAAGTAGAACTAGTCCTCATCGCCTACAACCCCAAACCGTAATCCACTCTCCAATATGTCCATTGATAAATTTAAAAGCAAAACAAAATTTACCCTGAAAAAAAAAATAAAAACCTCAACTTTTTTTTTTAATAAGTATATATGATAAGGATGATGTGCCCATAATTTTATTTATTTATGAAAACCCATAATTTTATTAAAATACGCAAATGGAGGACGTGGAATTAAATCATATGATTTGGGACCAGGCTCTATCTTCTCAACCAAACACATGATGCAACTGCATTCATTTATTTGTTTATTTTTTATGTTACACAACTAAGTAACTTCCTATTTATCATTCATAAGGACCATAACCTTATGTTTTGGACAGGGGCAGTACTATAGCCAACCTAGGGGGTTCAAATGAACCCCCTGAACTGTCCATTTTTTTTAATATATATAAATTTTTTTTGTTTTTGTTTTACCTCCAAAAATAAAAATTTGAACATCCTGAATTTAAATTTTGTTTAAAACCTACTGGAATGAACTACAATATGATCATTTTAGTGCTACTTTTTTCTTTCATATCATATCTATTTGAAGGAAAGAAATGAAACCTCAAAAAAGAAATCATAATAGCAATAAACCCCATGTCTCTAAGACATTGTATAAAACATGTAGGATGTGCAAACTCACTAAGCATAAATATTAACTTACAGGGAGTCAAAAACCAAATTATATGAAAACATTTTTTTTTTCACCACAAACAAACAACCAAAATAGTCACCAAAAACATTGACAATGATGACAAAATTAAGGACATCAAACCCGCTTAGAATTACCACGTTATGATTTTTTATTGATGACTCTGATTCTTTCTTGCTTTCACTGGCAAGTAGAACTAGTCCTCATCGCCTACAACCCCAAACCGTAATCCACTCTCCAATATGTCCATTGATAAATTTAAAAGCAAAACAAAATTTACCCTGAAAAAAAAATAAAAACCTCAACTTTTTTTTTTAATAAGTATATATGATAAGGATGATGTGCCCATAATTTTATTTATTTATGAAAACCCATAATTTTATTAAAATACGCAAATGGAGGACGTGGAATTAAATCATATGATTTGGGACCAGGCTCTATCTTCTCAACCAAACACATGATGCAACTGCATTCATTTATTTGTTTATTTTTTATGTTACACAACTAAGTAACTTCCTATTTATCATTCATAAGGACCATAACCTTATGTTTTGGACAGGGGCAGTACTATAGCCAACCTAGGGGGTTCAAATGAACCCCCTGAACTGTCCATTTTTTTTAATATATATAAATTTTTTTTGTTTTTGTTTTACCTCCAAAAATAAAAATTTGAACATCCTGAATTTAAATTTTGTTTAAAACCTACTGGAATGAACTACAATATGATCATTTTAGTGCTACTTTTTTCTTTCATATCATATCTATTTGAAGGAAAGAAATGAAACCTCAAAAAAGAAATCATAATAGCAATAAACCCCATGTCTCTAAGACATTGTATAAAACATGTAGGATGTGCAAACTCACTAAGCATAAATATTAACTTACAGGGAGTCAAAAACCAAATTATATGAAAACATTTTTTTTTTAACCACAAACAAACAACCAAAATAGTCACCAAAAACATTGACAATGATGACAAAATTAAGGACATCAAACCCGCTTAGAATTACCACGTTATGATTTTTTATTGATGACTCTGATTCTTTCTTGCTTTCACTGGCAAGTAGAACTAGTCCTCATCGCCTACAACCCCAAACCGTAATCCACTCTCCAATATGTCCATTGATAAATTTAAAAGCAAAACAAAATTTACCCTGAAAAAAAAATAAAAACCTCAACTTTTTTTTTTAATAAGTATATATGATAAGGATGATGTGCCCATAATTTTATTTATTTATGAAAACCCATAATTTTATTAAAATACGCAAATGGAGGACGTGGAATTAAATCATATGATTTGGGACCAGGCTCTATCTTCTCAACCAAACACATGATGCAACTGCATTCATTTATTTGTTTATTTTTTATGTTACACAACTAAGTAACTTCCTATTTATCATTCATAAGGACCATAACCTTATGTTTTGGACAGGGGCAGCACTATAGCCAACCTAGGGGGTTCAAATGAACCCCCTGAACTGTCCATTTTTTTTAATATATATAAATTTTTTTTGTTTTTGTTTTACCTCCAAAAATAAAAATTTGAACATCCTGAATTTAAATTTTGTTTAAAACCTACTGGAATGAACTACAATATGATCATTTTAGTGCTACTTTCCCAATATTTTTCACAATAAATTTACAATAAAAGTTAAGTGGCAAGCTGTAACTGGTTTTTATCTAGACCCACAACTTACATCATTTTTTTACATACCTTTAACAACTTGCTACCTACATTTTGCTATGAAAGTGTTGTGTTAGTAACACTACTCTTAAAATTGGTCATTCATTAAAAATAAATAATTAAATAAACATTCTCTCTAGAAAATAAATAAATACATTTCAAAAGCAAAAACTTATATCAATTATTATTTTTTCTTAGTTTTATGTTTACTCCCAATTCTTCTTCTAGGTGTTTTACTATTCTTTTTTATCATATATTTTTATACAATTGATATTAAATATAATAAATTATTATTAACTTCACAAAAATATATGATTAGTTAGTTAATTATATTTATTTATGAATTCTATGGTAGTTATCTTACCAATCTTTAAACTATTAATAATTTTGTTAGACTATATTGTATATAATATTTAGAATGCCATTTTAGATTATTGTATATAATATGAACGTTGTATATACAAAAAAAAAAAATCAATTTATTTTTTACTCCCACAACAAATTTCTAGTTCCAACACTATTGACCCTTCTAGAAAATAATCCTGGAGCCGCCACTGGTTTTGGAAATATCCGAAACTATAAAAATAAATAAATAAAATTAAAAATTAGATAACTCTGTAATCATCTTTAAAAAATAAAAATAAAAAGAGTTCAAATTTGGTAAGGATTTAGTAATAATAATATATATAAAAAAGTCATCCAAATGATAGCTTAGAAGATTGAGTAGCTCGTTCATGACCAAGAATTTAAACTACTGTGGCTTACTTGTTTGAAGACTAATATGCAGAGCAAAGCTACAGAATGATGGTTTCCAGGTAATTAGGTGGGCACATACATTGATCATTGATTAATGGATGAGAGTGTCCATAAACTAATGGTAAATGCAGCATGCATACTTCATAGTACCAATGAGATTTTAATGTTGTAATACTTAAGATTTAAGAAACTTTGCTCCACAAAAACGTACTTGGAAGCATAAACATGGTGTACATCTCTTGTTTGAATAACTCTAGGCCTTTTTTGTTAGTTTCTCTGTTCTATTATCAATTTATCATAGTTGAATGTGGCAATACCTAATTACGTGACAATTGATTAACGTATGTAGTTTCAGTGACAATTAAATCAATTAGACTTTTAAATACATCCAATCAATGCACAATCATCTATATAAAACAGGAAATTAGTATTATTGATTAAGGTATGGATAAAGGCTTCGGTACAATCCATAATGACCCTTCCACACAACTCAGCAAGTAGCAGAACTACCAAATTGACACAGAAGTTAGACATACATATAACAAAGTCACATGTATTATGGCTATAGTCTAAGGTTCAGATCATAAACTATCCACTATAGCGTGACGAGAATAATGTAAACCACATATGGAAATTGACCTGTGGGTTGCAGCTATTAAAAAACAATGAATCTTGATATGTTCGTTCTTCACAGTGCCGGCATGCACAAGGAAATGGAAACATTCTTCCTCTTATCTCCCTGAAGTTGTATAACCTCAACTTGGTATAAGCCTAATAAAAATAATCATAGATTGGGGTAATTTTCCTTACCCTAATTCCTGAGCTTTTCTCTACAGCTAACGGCAACAACTAAAAATACAAAAAATGGACCATAAACTCAATACCCAAATAGAAAAACAAAGAAGATTTAACCCTAAAATTTTTTAATATACATCAAAAATAAAATTTAAGTGTACCTTAGCTTGATGTACAGAACTTGTAGCTGATGTAGATGTCGATGGCTCATACAGAGGAGACAGCTAACAACTCCTCGCCATTAAAGTTGACCGTGGCCTTGAACTTGAGCTTGTGGTCAGACCAATTTCCCTCTTGCAAAAGGACACGAATAGGAAATGAAGTGTTAATTAAATTATTGAAATACAAAAGAGAGAGCAGTGCGGCTAATAATTTAAATTAGCAAAACCCACTACAGGGCTCCAAACCCATCAATCTAAGCTAATCGTTCAGAAGAAACACTCTCAAACAAAACATGAATTTTTAAGAAAAGTTGTGGGTTACAAATTTGTGTCTATATTTAATTTTTGTGATGTGTTTTTTTGCCAAGAAAGTTTAAGAAAAGTTGCTATAAATTTTTTTCTCAATCTTTAAAATTGAAAATTAATTTTTTTATTTTTATTAATTTTTATTTTTTTAATTAAACAAAAATTGAAAAATCAAAATGTATTTGTTTTTATTTTTTTAATTAAAATTATGATGTATCATTTTGTAAGAGTCAAAAAAAAGATTTATTATTATTTTTTTAGCCACGTTAGTATTTAGTGTGACAACAATATACTTCGTTTGTCATGTAAAATTTTTCTATTGGTGGGTTGATGGTAGAAATCAAAATGAAAATGATTTCATATTTTCAAGGACTGAGGTAAGTGTAAAATCAATTTAAAAATTAAAATAAGATTAGAGCCAAAAAAAAATAAGAACAAAAAATGTGTGTGTGTGTGTATATATATTCCCACCCCCCCCCTTTACGCAACCACAATTTTTTTTTTTGGGAAATGATATGTCTACAACAATTTTACAATATTTTTACAACAAATCCTAAGTGGCAGGTTGTTACTGGTTGTTATTGTTGGGGCAAAAAAAAAATCTTAGTGTTTGTTTCAAATTTGAACCAATAACAACTAACCACCTGTGATTTGTTGTAAAATTGTTGTAGACGTAGCATCTTTTTTTTTTTTTTTTTTTAAAGACAGTCATTCCCCGTGGCTTTCCAGGCCCCACCTCCTTTTTTGATATTACCAAAAATACCCTAACCTCCTTTCCCTTCTCTCTCACACCCACCCTCATACACCGACACACAAACAGAATCACAGACAGTCACTCTCTCTCTCTCTCTCTCTCATATCAACGTAAGCCTGGTCTGCTTGTAAGATTGAGGCCTCAAATTTGCGTATTTGAGTAAGTGTTTTTATTGCCTGGAGTTCATTTTTTTTACCATATTTCGCATTAATTTTACAAGGGTTGGATTCTAGTGATGCTTGTAATTTGCAAAAGTTCGGTCTTTATATTTCATTGAAATTCATTAAAATTTGTAAATCCTGCCAATTTAAACCAAAAAAAAGAAGTAAATGGCTATGTTATAGCTGCTAAGGGAATTTTGGGGCAGAAAAAGAAAATGAAAGTTGTATTTTTCAATCAGTGAGGGCTAGTGGTGATTTTATTGACAGTGTTTTGGCAACCTTGGTAGAGACACAAAGTTGTTCCTGATCCTTCTTTCTATGGGCTGCAAAATGAGAGACAATTATAGATATTGCTGATTCTGGTTTTTACAACTTTTTAGAGTAAGCTGGTATGCAATTCATGACATAAGACATAAGATATGATCTTGAGATTTTATACTTCTTGAAATGATTTTCATGCTAATTTTTAAGAAATTGGAAGGTTTTTCTTTGTTGCATTCCCTATAAATTTCACTTGACACTGTTTTTTCCTGTCAACCTTGTGTGAACTATTTTCTTGTAATTTGTCAGTACTTGGGTAGTTGCTCGCTGTTATTGGGTCAGATTTTAACCAAAACATGGTCTGAAAATTTTTATTTTTCTGGAAATTGCCAATGTTCTTTGGGCCAAATTGCACCTCCAAAACCCATATAAGTATGGGTGGTGAGTAAGGTTGGGGGTCAAATCCCTTTGGGTGTATGAGTAACTTACCAAGAAAAACAAATAGTAATAGAAAAAAAAAAAAAAATTCTGGAAATTTTTATCTGGTTTTCACATTTCAAATTGAATTGGAATTTATTAAACTTGTGTTGAAGTTGGAAGTTCCTGAGCCTTTCCACTTCTCAGTATCAAATTAAAAAGGGGAAAAGAGAAAAGGGTCTAATTGCTTGTCCTTCTGCAGTTAGGAAAGCAGCACCTGGATCTGAATTTTTGTGGAATCAGTTATTCTGTAGAAGTTTTAAATGGGCACAAAAAGCTCATGCCAAAGGGGATGTTTCAGAAGCATTCTCTTGATGTCACTGATATTCTGCATCCTGATGGTCAAAACTTGCTTGCCTTTCCTGTTCATCTACTAGATCATCCTGGGAGAATTCCACATAAGGGGGGGCATGGTGGTGACCATGAGGTTTATAGCTAAATCCAAAACCTATTTAGTTTATATATTATTTTATTTTAGAATTACATTTATGATTTTGGATCCCATGCGAGTGGAGTGATGGAGACAAAATCTAAATTTTGATATGCTTGGAATACATACAATCTAAATTTTGATATGCTTGGAATACATACAATTTAACTTTAATTTGTTTTCATGGTATCTTGGAAAAGATGTTGCCACACAATATGTTCTGGGTTGGGATTGGATGGCTCCTATAAGTTGACTATGTTTTTTACCTTTGATCATGGTTAATTTTTTTTCCATAATGATATTGTTATCTCTAGTTTATTGTTGGAAAATGAGAGACAGTAGATGCGTATTGATAAGAAATTATTTGAAATTTCCTGTTAGAACCAAAACGAGACAGGTTTCTACAGATATTTGAAACATATTTTTAGTGAATAGTGTCTGTGTGATAAATCATTGAGAGATCAGTTATACAGTGGAGAATTATTTGGTTGAAAATGGGTCACAGCTATAAGAATAATTCTTATGTACTTTTTTTTTTTGATAAGTTATGTAATTCTTATTGATATAAAAAATAGGGTTGCCCAAGTATACATGGAATATACAATAGGGGACTGTACAATCAATTATACAAAGTACATGAGTCTATGAAATCAATAACAGAACATAAAGATAGACTAGGCAAAACTGACATCTAATCCAACAAAGTTCTAAAGATAATGAATTTTAAGGGACACAAAATCTTGTTAATTGAGTTTGACCTGGAAGAACAAACTATGGACATACAATATACAGTGGATTCATCAAATACAGATGATGTTTTATCCTTCAAAATTCCAAGCTTTTTTTCATTTCATAGATCCTTATATGGGTGGATATCAACCTCAGGACAGTTTTCCATTTCTAATTAGATGCTCGATCTTTGTAATTTTCATTAAAAATTGTTGTTGTATGTCTTGCATACTTCCCTTGTAAATGGGTTGCACCTCTGCTATTTAATATATTATTTACTGAAAAAAAGGGTTTTGAAAGGGAAAGTCATGTGATGCCGGAACTTCTATATGCATCCTCCCATGATAAAGAAGGGAAATTCCACGGACATTCACTTCTTATTGTGTCTTTTGCAAAAAAGAATGTGCTTTTTTCTTGTAACATATCCATATGTTCTCTTGACAATTGAATGAACCATATATTCATAGAATATATCAAAGCAAAATAATTCTGTTTCTAAGTACTTGACATTTGTACGATTACAGGGATAGGAACACTAGCATATGGGATGAGGTGTCTGTATCAATAACTGGGGTGAGCTGTATTGCATAACTTCCTTCCATAACAATAGATATGTGATAAACCATCGTGTTAATGATATTTGGAACTTTTAAATGAATGCACTAGTGTAAGATTAATGGTACCCTCATAAGCTGTCAATATGCATGCTTATGAAACATGTAGTATAGATTTCTTCTGTAGTTCCTTATAAACTTTTATTCGTAGTCATGCCATTCTTTCGGAATTAGAATTTCAATATTTAATGGTGCTAGTGTTTCGTTGGGAGAATTGTTCTATTTATTTTGTAATCATATAATTTTGATACTGATGCTTTATTATTTGATGCAGCGAGTGAAAATAATTGATCCCCACTTGCTTTCATCGTTTTTTGATGATTACAAGAGGGTGTATTTGCATGCTACATCAGAGTTAGAAAATAGAAGTGCTTGGGTTACTGAATGTTCTTTGAATATCCAAGTAACAATGGGAGTTGAGGGAAACATTTGTTTAGTACAGCATCTTCAGACTCAAAACTTGTCACTCCCTGCTGGATCACATTTGCAATATACATTTCTTGAGGTCAGTGATAGCATTCATTCTTATGAGAATTTTGAGAAGAATAGTCTTCTTTCAGCTTGCCTCTTTTTTAAGCAATTCAAAATTTAAGATACTCTTCTTTTGCTAAGAAGTTACCAACCATTAAGAGCAAACTTCATAGTATCTCCAGCACAATATTAAGTCTTTGCCCCCATTGAATTGCCCCCACATGGAAAATCTAAATACAAGATTAGACCAGTTTGGAAATAAAGTTTAGGAACTAGCCTATGTGAGCTATCTACGTCCTTCTTCCCAATTGAGGTGAAGAAGACTTGTCGACTTATTCTAGCATCTTATGCGACCTTTAATATTTATCATAGAAGTCTGATTATTAATAACCCTGTCTCTTTTGGTGTTAATACATTCCTCCTAATGCT
Organism: Quercus ilex subsp. ballota; assembly: GCA_032727855.1. Taxonomy (NCBI): domain Eukaryota; kingdom Viridiplantae; phylum Streptophyta; class Magnoliopsida; order Fagales; family Fagaceae; genus Quercus; species Quercus ilex. Next base: position 6,701,066 of record CM064910.1, on the reverse strand, counting down.
TCTGACACTTGGTATACCCTCTCTTTTTTACTCAAGTACTTGTTCTTCTTTTTTCAACTAAAGCATTGCTTTTGTTTCTACTCATTAAATATGCTCTTAGGTCTTATCTATTTGATGTATAAAATTTACTGTGGTGATGGTGGTTCACCTTGTTTTATATATATATATATATAGACAGAGAGAGAGGGGGAGAGAGAGAGAGAGAGAGAGAGAGAGGTGTTCAAGTTACACTTGGTGTAATACCACAAGAGTTAGTAATTACACAAATAATAAAAAGAAATTAGAAAATTAGTAATTATTTAGTAATCCATTAATGATGATCCCTCCCCCCACTGTCTCTGATCATAACAGTACCAGTTAGTCAATCTCATTCTATGGAATTGTAAGATGGGATCCTTACTAAGGCAGAGCACTTTTGCACATTTAATATTGCATGTCCATGTAGTGAATCGTGTAAAGAAATAAAGGCAATGAGAGAGACATTTATCAAAATTAAACACAGAATCACATCATCAACAAAGTCTTGACCAAGTAACAATAATTAGCTATAGTTTTCAGTATCCAAAGAGGATGAAACACAACAAAATTAAATAGGGACACAAGTGCAACTCAGGTTGAATTAAGGTTTTATTTTATTTTATTTGTGTATTAACCTTCCTCAATAGCAAAATCTACCAGAAATAAGAAATGCAATATGTGAGAGATAGTTATTGATATTGTACATTACCATTAAAGAAAGGTGGAACCATAAAAGACCCCCTCCTCCCCCAAGTTAAAAAATTGCATACTGCACCCAAGGAATATAGCCTTAATTACTTATCCGTGCCTTGAATTATCCAAAATGGTATCTAGAGATGTGTAATTTCTGATTACTGAGCATTTGGAGCATCCGATTATTATGGATTCAAATATCCTCAATTCTCATTAGGAGGTCGAACCAAGGACCTATGGAAGTTGGGGTAGCCCAGTCCCCATGGGCGTTTTTATCTAGTTTTAGGCTCTCAATACTTCTGTTGTAGGTTATAATGGAATGAATTTGCAGCTTTTCTTCTACAATCCTTACTTATGGTGGCCGAATGGTTTGGGAAAGCACTCCTTGTAAAATGTTCATATTATTGTTGATGTAAAGGGATATGGAGAATCTGATGCTTGGAGCCTTCTATTTGGCTTCCGAAAAATTGAGAGCCATATTGATAGTGCAACGGGTGGAAGGTATTGCTTTATATGCCTTCTAGAACATTTTACATAGGTTTTTATTTTGATATTAAGATATGTAGTCTATAAATTTTTGATTTATAGGTTGTTCAAGGTCAATGGACAGCCTATCTTTATCCATGGTGGTAATTGGATATTGTCAGATGGGTTACTATGTCTTTCAAGGGAACATTATGAAACAGACATCAAATTTCATGTTGATATGAATTTTCATATGATCCGCTGTTGGGGTGGTGGATTTGCTGAGAGGCCAGAATGTTATCATTATTGTGATATATATGGACTTTGGTGATTTCTCTCTCTCTCTCTCTCTCTCTCCCCTATGTGTTTGTGATCAATTATAGAGGGTGTATGGAAAATAGAAATAGAAATTTAGAACAAACAACCACACAGGGAACATAGAGATAGAGACTTACATGGTTCAACTTTGGACATATGTCCAAAGGTGGGCATTGAGGAGAAAAATTTACTAACAAAGGTGACTACAATAGTTGCACAAAACTAAACTCCAAATACACCCAATGAGCTCTTTCTTAATAATAACAAATATTATGGCTACAAAGTCGGTTTGGTGACTTTTTGTGGAGACTACCCAACCAAATAGGACTGGCAATACTATTTTCTTTCTCGTACACAACAAGAAGATGAAAAACAAACCATACCAAATTCAGCAACTGTTCTTAGTGCACATGTAAGGGTTAGTTCCACATCGAGAGAAAAAGTAAGGAAAGTGAGAAGTTGATGGACATAGTTGGGTCTAAACCATTTGGCTTAAGCTTTTGGGTTTGAGTGGTACCCCAATATATATCAACAGGTACATTAATATATTTCTATAGGCTCTTGGTGGACCTTAGGGACACTTCTCAACCCAAAAAATTGGTATTAGAGTTATGGTTCAACTTTTGGTTCGAAATTTGGACTAGTGTTATTTATCAAAAAAAAAAAAATTTATGAATTAGTGTCTTGGTTTTGATGTGGTTGGTGTGAATTTGGTTATTGCTGCATTTGATGCAACTCTTGTATGCACACTTTGGATTTGCTAAAGACTCACGCAATGGGAAGCTAAGTTGATGTGGTAGAGGCTCACATGGGAGGGGGAGGTCTATTGTGAGTGCATGTGTGAGGGTTGAGTCCCATATTAAAAAAAAAAAAAGTAAAGAAAGCGAAGAGTTGATATATATAGTTGGGTGCAAAACCTATTGGATGAAGCTTTTGAGATAGAATGATGTCCCTATATGTATATCAATGGGAGGTTGGTGGGTTAGTAAAATTGGTACAAATCCTGGAACATCAAAGTTTTCAGATTCACCAAAATTTGTATGCTATATAGTGAGGGTATTGTCACAGGATGCTTGCAGCGTAAGATGCTGGGAATGCCAAGAAAGTGTTGTAGAGATTTATATAACTGATAAAAGCTTTTTAAATTAAAGATTCTCCCAAAAGTTTAAGCTATTGGGAATAGTAAATTTAATCATTTAACCACATACTTCTAGTACTGTTACAAGGGGAGGCCCAACACATGAGATTTTAATTGGGAGGTTGAGTGGAGGAGTAGGGATCGAACTCAAAACCTCCCACTTAGATACCGTGTTAAATTACCGATTATCTTAAAAGTTCAAGCGATTGGGATATGGTAAATTTAATCATTTAACCACGTACTTCCAACAAAGCTAACAACTATAATCTGCAATTCTTTCCTAAGAATGATGGTATTCTTGTAACCATATAAATTGATGATATGTTAATTACTGAAATCAGTCTGATTATGAAAGTTACCATAAACTGTGGCATTGTTTATTTTTTATAATGCTTTTAAAAATTATTGGGGTATTTATTTACTTTGACTTAAATTGTCCACCGAGCTTTTGCCTTCAACTGTAGAGTACTAACATAATGGCAATAGTGTGTCACAAGCAAAATTTATTTCCTTTCCTCTAAGTGTCAAAAGTTGATTTTAAAACAAGCATTACTGATGTTATAGGAACAAGTTAAGACATGAGCAAGCCTATGTTTGTGATAAAAATTTTTATTTTCTTTGGTACAACTCAACACTTCTTGATTTCTAATTTCCAGGTCAGCTACATGGATTATTACTACCATCATTACCATTTGACCTTGACCTCTATTTCAGGCTATACGCTTTGTTAGACAATTGTCTATTTTATCTTTTCTGACTGCCTCTGCCTTAGACCTAATAAATTTCTAGTCTCCTCTTGTTCTTGAATGATTTGAAATTTAAATAAAGGACTCCTTACTAGTCAGCTCAGCGGTTTTTGTTTACAAAAATTGTCTTAATCAAATTTTCTATATCTTCTCCTCAAAGCTACGTCTAGATTTAGTGAATACATTCATTCTGTATTCTATCTTTTATTGCCATTATCAATGATTTAACTAAATTACTTAGGATAATGGCTTTGTTGAGTTCAATTGTATTTTTTAATTGCCATTAACCTATTTTCTCAAAAAAGTTATTTGACATTGTCTGCTGTTTGATATATTGCAATAGGAGCCTTTGGTACTTTTAATTTTGGTACACTTGGTTATTTAGTAACTGAAGCTTTAAAATGTTCCTATCGGAATGAATTCTGCATTGCATTATTTTGAAAGATTTATTCTCCTGAGACCCAAGCCTGTCTACAGGGTTAAATATGGCTGAAGGATAACCAAACCTAAGGATTCCAATATTCTAAGTTATTTCCGTATTAAATTACTCTAGTATAACTTGGTCCATTGGCCTGATTTGATTCTTGTAGGTGTGGCAAGAGTTTTGGAGTATTGAAGACATTGAAATGGTGACCCGGTATCAAATCCAAATGGTCTCCTGGATCATGATCTTCTCTAGCTATGTGCAAGAGACACTGTCAAGCTTCTAAGGAACCATCCAAGTCTTGCTCTTTGGGTAGGTGAAAATGAGCAAGTTCCACCAGATGACATCAACTGAGCTTTGAAAAATGACTTGAGACTCCATCCTTATTTCAAAAATTCCAATGAAATCAGTAAATCTTCTGAAGCTTTATCTGCAGTGTCAAAAGATCCTAGCCAATATTTTGATGGTACACGTGTTTACATCCAAAGATCCTTGTGGGATGGATTTGCAAATGTAAGGGGGGCTTCACTGATGGCCCTTATGAAATCCGAAATCCTGAAGCATTTTTTAAGAATGATTTTTACAGCCATGGATTCAATGCTGAGGTTGGTTCTATTAGGATGGCTGTTGCAGATACTATCAGAGCAACAATGTCTCAAGAAGGCTGGCAGATTCCGTTGTTTAAGCAACTTCCTAGTGGGTACACGGAAGAAGTTCCAAACCCCATATGGGAATAACATAAATACTTTCCCTATTCAAAGCCAAAAAAATGTGTTGATCAGATTGAACTTTACGGAACCCCAAAGGATCTTGATGATTTTTGTTTAGAGGTAAATCAAAATTTTCTCTAGCTATTCTAGATGCCTATTGCTTTTTTTTTTTTTTTTTTCTTTTTTTTTTTTCTTTTTTTGGTGTGGTGACCTAACTTGAAATGATCATCAAGCTTAACTGGCTAACTACATTCAATTTAGAGCTCTGCTGGAGGGCTGGACTTACTGTAAATACACTAGTCCTAATTTGGAAGGCACAGAACCCTTGGACTGGTCTTAGTGATCAGTTAAATGATCATCTCCTACGCCAAACTGCAGGTTTCTATGGCTGTCGCTGTGCTGCAGAACCAATCCATGTCCTCTTGAATCTGGCTACATATTTTATAGAGGTAATTTCTACGCTAGAAAGAGTTATAATTTATGAGTTTGGATTGGATTTTGAAATTCAATGAATATTTAATATCTGATGAAATGTTTTCATAGGACACTTATTGAGCCTGAATAATCTTTTGAATTCAATAAATAAATTTGATATATTTTTTTTGACAGAACAAAATAAAATGTTAGTAAAAAAAAATCTAGCAAAAATACTCATAGCTGATTTTCTTTTTGTTTTTGTATGTGTGGGTTGACAAGACCCAGGGGTGGCTGAAATGCTTAAATTTGTGTTTCTTAAACCAAATAATATTTCAAAAGGGAGCACATATGAAACTAATGCATTTTACTCAAAAGTCATTCTTTGTACTTGATGCTATTTAGAATGATACCATGCATCCAGAGACTTCGCAATTGTTTTCTGATCCTGCCATCAGCAAGTTGTCAATACAACCTCTGAGGAACTGTCTAACATAGCTATTGAAGCCTCAGTCTGGGATCTAGAAGGTACATTTCCGTACTACAAAGTTTTTGAAAATCTCTCTGCTCCGGCCAAATAACAGTACCCATAGTTGAGATGAAGTATCCAAAGTCTAAAAACCCAAAGCTGGTCTACATCCTTCTCCTCAAACTCTACCACACATCAGACTATGGAATTTTATTTAGGAACTTTTACTAGTTGCATCTATTTGGTGGAGATTACAAGCTGCTGGAGCCATACGGAATGAAAAAAATAACCCTCAAGATTACATCCAAGGTTTTCATCAAAGGGTTCACTTATAAAATTGAAATGCATGTTGAAAATGTGGCCAAGAAAGCTGTCTCTAACGGATTAACCCATTAATCCCATTAAGATCACTTTTATTAAGGTAAGACTAAGCTCCATTCAAGGAGAGTATGAAAGAAAAAAGGATTTTGTATCTAGGATCGACCGTTAGAATTCTTCCTATTCATTACTCAGACAACTATTTCTCGGCAGTGTCCAGCAAGTTTATTCCCATTAAGATCACTTTTAAGGTCCCTTCAAGTGTCATGCTTTGAGTTTCACTTCATGGCTGGAATGACCATGACTACCCATTGAGCTGGGTAAAGAATACTCTTTTAATGTTTGTTTGCAACCTTGTGGAAGTATAAAATCTATTGAGGTCAAGTTTTACAGAGGAAATCATTATCACAAGTTCCTGGAATGCTGGAAATTAATTTCCAACTCTTACATACTTAATTGTCCTTTTTTGCATTGAGAAACATTTTTTACTTAAAGTTTCACCAGTAATGCTAGAAATGATGCAGCTAAATAAATTGAAAGAACCTTCTATATTTCTGCCAATGTTATTTAGTTCTTCTTAGGTGAAATACCTTTAATATATGGTGTTGACTCCGTGTGTAAATAATTTTGCAGATATCGACCTTTTTATCACTTGCTTGCTTTTTATGTGTGTGCTTTCTCAGTACTTTATGTCTTGTTTAAGGGAGTGATGGAATGAAAGAAAGATATAGAGAGGGAGTGTTTATTCAATTAAAAAAAGGGGTAAGGAATGAGTGAAATAAATGCATATGAATTTAGTTTGTTTAGCAAATTGGGAATTGGACTTTGAATTTGGATGCTTTGAAATCTAAAGTATAAAATTCTATATAATTTTTGAATTGTCCTTTTTTGTTGACATAAACAATAGAAATTAATATTAGAAATTTCAAAAGTAAAATTTTGAGTAAATTCCAACTCAAAATTCTTCATCTAAATGTAACACAAGAGATAAAGTTGGCAAGGAAATGTTACTATGAAGATTTAACTCCAAGTTGGCAAGGAAGCATAAATGCCATGCTTGCTTCTTTTGTTCCTTCTTTCTTTTGTTTTCTTTTGTGTTGGAGAAAGTATTTCAATAGTAAAATTTTGAGTAAATTCCAACTCAAAATTCATCATCTAAATGTAACACAGGAGATAAAATTTCATTTGTGTATAATCTAGATAGCATAAAGAAATCTCATAAACGAATGAGAAAATTTAATGTTAGTATGGACATGTTTGGAAATACAAAAGAAAGAGAGAAAAAAGAAGAAAAAGGAAGTAGGAAATGTTACTATGATGATTTAAGTCTAAGTTGGCAAGGAAGCATAAATGCCTTGCTTGCTTGCTTCTTTTGTTCCTTCTTTCTTTTGTTTTCTTTTATGTTGGAGAAAGTATTTCTTCTTTGACATAATGATATGATAATCTATTGAGTAGGACAAGGTATATCTTCTTTGACACAATAGCATGATAATCCTATAAATATAGTAGAAGCTATAAAGTTTTTTCATATGAACTTAGCCTTAAGAAAATCGATACATAAAATAATTTGGAAGCTTCCCAAGGTGTGTTTTGAAGCCAAAATTGGATTCTTCTTGTTGTAAGTTTTAATAGTTGCTTTCGTAAATTTGTTCATATGTATGTGTGTTTTTGTATTGATATTCATAAACAGTAGGTTACATTTGATGCAATTTTGATGAATAGTATATCACTCAACTTTTTTTTATATAAATCATTATTTTCTTCAATTATGTTTTTATTTAATACCTATTACAGGTTAATCACACACCAAAATTTCAAAATAATTAGTTGTCATTTATTGTTAAATTTATAAGGTAGCCGTTTACTATATTTAAGAATGCAAAAAACTATAATCGCTCTTCATAGATTAGTGAGCTTTTTATGTCTAATCACCTTGATATTCAAAAAGAATAATAGATCACCTTAATATTTGGTAAGCATGATAGTGGGAGAAAGAAATCTAGTCTAACGGTGGGATTAACAAACTATTATTATGGAAAAACAGTATTGAGGAATTTAATTTCAGTAAAAGTTACCAAGAAGTCTAACTCGAATCAATCTCTATCAAATATTTGTTTTGTCCTTTATTAGTACTCAAATAGTTTACATTTGATCTCAAACATTACCAAACATTTTTCCACCATTTTTATCACATGTGGGGAAGAGAGGAGTTGAAAATAAATTCTTTTAATGAAGAACACCTACCAGTACCACCGAGCTAAAAAATTCTTGGCAAAATATGATTATACATAATGTTAAGGGAGTGACAGACTCAGCATTAAAAAAAAAAATTGTTAAATGAAAAAAAAACCATCATGTTGCATAACCAAGCTCGCATGAGGTTTACATAAAGCTCTAAAAGGCTTTACTCTTTCATTTTCGTATCCTCATGCAACCTTTATGATGTTTAGTTTTTTCAATAAAGTTATTATTACCTACCAAAAAAAAAAAAATAATCCCGGAGATTTTGTTGGATTAGCTTTGTTGTTATGAGTTGTAATGGGTAACCTAGGTTAAAAGTAAAAACTTGCATAAAGAAATGACAATGTATAAATATGAAGGCAAACTTAGTTGTACTATTTACTTATGTATTGAATAAAGGTAAACATAGACATGTGTTAGATGGTTTCAAATAAATGATAATGATTGACGTAAACAAGAGAAAAAAAAAGTAAAAAACAAATTATATTTTTCTAATAACAAGAATGGAGGATCAATTAAAAAAAATAGTTTGAATATTTGTTATGCAAGCATTCTTACTATTTTATTTCAAACTTTTAGAAGCATTCCCGTTTATTCTTAAAAAAAATCACGTTTCTTTTTAATGAAATCAAGTAAAGTAATTCCTCTTTACACAATACTTTTATGCTTTCCCAAAAAATAAAATTCACTTTAATTTTTAATGAAAATTAATAAAAAGAATTCCAATCAATACAGTAGTTTTTAGGCCTTTCACTGTTCACATAAAAAATAAAAAATACCCAGTAGCCAACAAAAATAAATAGCCACGGGCCAAACCCAAGCCCAAAGCCCTTAAACATTAAAGAACATTCACAATCAAACTCCAACCAGCTGTGCTGAGTCACGCCCAAATCCCTCTTTTTATTTATTTATTTTTTTTTTACTTTTTTACATTCAATTCTAATTCATTCAGAGCCATAAAAAACAAAATTTCTGCCATATATATTATATTCAACTTAAAAAAGCAGCAATTCTCATCACGCACTCTCTCTCTCTTTTTTGCTATCTCTCTCGGGTTTTTATTTTTTTTTATTTTTTTATTTTTTAATTTGGATTTACCCAGCCCTTTCTTTCTACGTATTATTAATATTTATGCCCTTTTTTCTTATTATTATTTTATTTATATTTATAAACAATAAAGAAATTTGATGATGATGATGATGATGATATGTGTGTGATTGTTTGCATGTGGTCATACAATTAAATAAATAAAGAAGATAGATTAGATTAGATGGAGCAGCAACAGCAGCAGATTCAGCATTTTTTCCATCCGGAGCATCCCTTGGTCTTCAATCCTGACGACAGAAGAGGATATTACTGTGTGGGGTGCGACGAACGAGTTTATGGTCCTAGCTACAGTTGTAAAGAATGCTCGTATGTTCGGTGTCATCATAAATCATGTGCCGAACTACCCCTTGGGTTGCACCATCCCTTGCACCCAATCCATCCTCTTATTCTCTTTCACCCAAAGAGATATTCATATGACGAAACTTACAAATGCCAACTCTGCAAAAAATATAAAGGTGAATACACTTATCGGTGTTCCCGCTGCGACTTCAACCTTCACATCACATGCGCTTCTTTAGCGCCCACCACCATGGAGCTTGAATTCCACGACCACCCATTGACCCCTATTTGGAAGTGGATCACCTTCACTTGCGACATTTGCGGCAAAGAAGACAAAGGTATGCCCTATTTATGTAATCCATGTAGTTTTTGGGTTCATAGAACATGTGCTTATCAGTTTCCACGCAAAGTCAAAGTTGTGCGTCACAAACACCTCCTCCACCTCACCCATTCTTCTCTTGAATTCCATCCATCCGACTCTCGATTTTGTCAAATCTGTGTTGAAAAGGTGGATACACACTATGGGCTTTACTATTGCTCCACATGTGATTTTGCTGCCCACCTTGATTGTGCTATGGGAAACAAGGAGAACATAAATTTGCAAGAATTTAAAGATGAGGATGAAGTTTCAGAGCTCGATGAATTGGTTGACTCAGCAACTTACGAAGTCAAAAAATTCAATGTGGGGAAGGACGGAATTCAAATAGCTGCAGAATTAAAACACTTCAGTCATGAGCATGACTTAAAGCTTACTGATGAGGTTATGAGTAACCAGAAATGCGATGGCTGTGTAAGAGACATTTTCCCCCCGTTTTATAGTTGTCTAAAGTGTAGCTTTTTTCTTCATGAATCTTGTGCTAATTTACCCAAAAAAAAGCGACACCCACTTCATCAACACCCACTAACCCTGCTCCCAATGAAACCAAAAGAGAATTTTAGGTGTTATGCCTGTGATCGTAATTGCAATGGCTTCACCTATTGGTGTGAGACATGCCCTTTACGCTATTTTAAAGGTTTTAGAGGTTTTAGACTTGATGTTCAATGTAGTATGATCTCAGAAATCCTTACCCACCCTGGTCATGATCACAGACTTATTCTCTCTAGTGTTAGATCTTCTCACAATTGCAGTTGTTGTGATTCTAGCACTTACCCAATATTTCGTTGTACAACTTGTGCATTCGCTTTGGACTTCAGATGTGCTACACTACCACATTCTATAAGGTACAAACAACATGAGCATCCCTTCAATCTCACTTATAGAGCTGAAGATGATTCTGGTGAATATTATTGTGATATCTGTGAAGAAGAACGGGACTCAAAACATTGGTTCTACTATTGTGTAAATTATAGTTATCCTGCTCATCCCAAATGTATTCTTGGAAAATACCCAAATTACAAGTTTGGAGGTGCTTACATATTTGACTATCACCCACACCCCCTTACTTTCATTGAAGAAACTAAAGACCACCCTCAATGTAACAAATGTAAACGTTCTTGCAAAGAGTTGATCTATCAATGTGCTCAATGTAATTTGTACATCCACATGAATTGTTTATAAAAAGGACAAATGTGATATTAATTTTTCATTTTATACCAGACTTAGCCCACAGAAATTCTGGTGCAAGGAATTCATCAAATAACAATGCAATAAATATTTTTAATGCTCTTTATTGGCATCATAGTTCAAATACGATATAAATACATTGTACCAACTTACAAATTGTTTGCGTGGGGTTGTATCCTGCCTTGTTCACTTCTGCCAGAAACAACATGCTTGTAGATGATAGGAATTTTTAGTTTTCAGTATGGTAGTACATTGTTTAGCAATGGAAGTTGAATTTCAGTGTGGAACATACAATTCAGGGATGATGAACACACTGGAACTAACAGGCATACTGCTGGTATCTCTTATCAGGTGTGTATGACTACTTTTCCCTCTATTTTCTATTTCTATGCAATTATGATTGCATTCATTTTTCTTGAGCTCCTATTAATTGTCTATGTTTTCTTCTTCTCCATTAGGGGGTGCCCATTATTTTGAAGAGGGAAATGAGCAATTTGACTCAACATGAATGCAAAGATTCAACAACATTTCAAGTTAGTATAGATTTACATGTTTATCAACATTTTTTATATCATTAGTTTTAGTCATTGATATTATTACTATTATTGTTATTTCTAAGAAAGCTCAATTATGCATGATTTAATTATCATTGATGGTGAGGTTCTTTTCTTTTGTGTTTTCTCAACTTAAACTTTATACGTCGTCCTAGTAAGAATATTGACCTAGTATTTTAATATGAAGGCACGACATGTACTTTGTAAATGTTGATGTTAAGAACATGGTGATTTGGGGAGCAGCAATTGTTAATAACATGGCTGATTGAGTTATATAGTCTAATTGAATGTATTCCAAGATATTCTTTAAAATCTTTTTGGGCAAAGAAACTAAAAATCTTGTCTGATAAGTTCAAGGCTCAGTTTAGAAAATGTTAGTTAGACCTTTCCTAGTTTGAAGGATGTCATTGTTACATAATAATAATACTTCTAAAATTTTGAGGGAAAAATAATTTTTTGCGACTTACCTGTGTACTTGTGTTCAAAAAGTCATGCTTTTGGTTTTTTTCCCCTACTTAAATTTTAAGCATTCTAGTACTGTCCCGTTGTGATATTATTATTAATATTTTAATAATGCTATGTGATGTGCCTGTTCTGATCTAATAACTCAGTCCTCTTTTTCATTGCCAAATTCTTATGTTATTTGGTTTTAGTCTCCTAATGACTAGATGGTGAGGTGCTTTTCTTATCTTCTCTCAACATAAATTTTATATGTCATCTCTGTAAGAATTTTGGTCTATTATCTTAACTGAAGGTACACCAATTACTTTGTAAATGTTGATGTTAAGAACATGGTGATTTGGGAGAAGTAATTGTTAATAACTTGGCTGGTTGAGTTATCTAATATAATTGAATGTACTCTTAGCTAATCTTTTAAAACCTTGTTGGGCATAGAGACTACTTCAAATCCTGTTTGATATGTTCAAGGTTTAGTTTACAGAATGTTAGTCGAACCTTTCTTGCTTTGAAGAATGTCAATTACATAGGACTTATAAAATTTAGGGCCTCTAATTATTATGCTTCTGAAGATTTTGTTCTATAACATCCATTGTTTATGCCCTTGTTGATAATACTTGTGGAAATTTGTGTTCAATTATAGAGGTTGGCAAGTGTCATGTCTATAGTATACACTTATGGTTATGTTATAGCTGTTGGAGTACTTTAATTTGGGGCAGAAAAAGAAATTGGAGGCTGTATTTTTCAATCAGCCAGGGCTAACGGTGATTTAATTGACAGTGTTTTGGCCACCTAGGTGGGGGAACAAAGTTGTTCTTGATCCTTTTTTTAGGCTGCAAAACTAGGCAATAATAGATATTGACGATTCTAGGCCAGAGGTACACATGCTTGTTTTTTACAACTTTTAAGAGTTACCTGGAATGCAATTCATTGACACGAAATATGATTATTAAGATTTTATGCTAGCTGAAATAATTTTCATGCCAAAATTTTAAGAAATTGTAAGATCTTCCTTTCGTTGCATTCCTTATAAATTTAACTTGACTATGCCTTTGCCTTTTCCTACCAACCTTGTGTATTAGCTATTTTCTTGTTGGGTAGTTGGTCACTGTTTTTGGGTCTGGTTTTAACCAAAAGATGATCTGATGAATTTAATTTTTCTTGAAATTGGCAATGGCCTTTGGGCCAAATGGCACCTTCAACACCCATATAAATATGGGTAGTGGGTGAGGTTGAGGGTCCGAATCCCCTTGGGTGTGCAAGTAACTTACGAAGAAAAAAAAATGATAGTAATAGATAATAAAATTTTAAAAAAAAAAAAAAAAATGGAACCTGTTATCTGATTTTGACATTTCAAATTGAGTTGGAATTTATCAAACTTGTCTTGAAGTTGGCAGTTCCTAAGTCTTTCTACTTTTCAGTCTCAAATTTGATTCTCCCTCACCTGCTGCCCCACCCACCCCCCCACCCCCCCCCCCCCCCCCCCAACAAAAAAAAATAAAAGAAAAGAAAAGAAAAGAGAAAAGGATGCTAGATGCATATTGATATGAACATTATCAGAAATATTCTGTCACAACATAGCAGACAACCAAAATGAGACAGGTAACTGCTTATGGGTGTTTGAAACAGTTTTTTGTGTAAATAGTGTTAGTGTGATAATTCATTGAGAGATCAGTTATACAGTGGAGAATGTTTTGGTTGAAAATGGGTAACACTTTTAAGAATAATGCTTATATAGTTTATGTTGCTTATTCATGGCAACCTTTGCGGCATAGAATACAAAATAATGCCCTATTTGTGTAATCCATGCGGTTTTTGGATTCATAGAAGATGTACTCTTTTCCCATGCAAAGTCAAAGTTGCGTCACAAGTACCTCCTCCACCTCACCCATTCTTCTCTTGAATTCCATCAATCCGACTCTCAAATCTGTGTTCAAAAGGTGGATAAAACTATCGGCTTTACTATTACTTCAGATGTGATTTTGCTGCCCACCTTAATTTTGCCATGAGTAATAGGGAGGACATAAATTTGCAGGAATTTAAAGATGAGGATGAAGTTTGAGAGCTCGACGAATCAGTTGACTCGGCAACTTTCAAAGTCAAAAAATTCAATGTTGGGGAGGATGGAGCTCAGATAGCTGCAGAAATAATTGATCACTTCAGCCATGAGCATGACCTAAAGCTTACCAAAATGCTTCTAAATAACCAAAAATGCAATGGGTGCACAAGAGCCATCCTCCCTCCGTTTTATAGTTGCGTAAAGTGCAACTTCTTTCTTCATGAATCTTGTGCTAATTTACCACAAAAAAAAAAAAAAAAAGCGACACCACCTCATCAACACCCACTAACCCTGCTCCAAATGAAACCAAGTAAGGATTTTATTTGTTATGCCTGTGATCGTAATTGCAATGGCTTCACCTATTGGTGTGAGACATGCTATTTTACACTTGATGTTCAATGTAGTATGATCTCAGAAATCCTTACCCACCCTGGTCATGATCACAAACTTATTCTCTCTAGTGTTAAATCTTCTCAAAATTGCAGTTGTTGTGATTCTAGAACTTACTCAATATTCCGTTGTACCACTTGTGCATTCGCTTTGGACTTCAGATGTGCTAAACTACCACATTCTACAATATACAAACAACATCAGCATCCCTTCACTCTTAGTTATAGAGTTGAAGATAACTTTGGTGAATATTATTATGATATCTGTGAAGAAGAACAGGACTAAAGTATTGGTTTTACTTGTGAGGATTGCAATTATCCTACTCGTCCAAATTGTATTATTGGGAAATACCCAAATTACAAGTTTGGAGGTGCTTACACATTTGACTGTCTCTCACACCCTCTTACTTTTGTTGAGGAAACTAAAGACCACCCTCGATGTAACAAATGTAATGGTTCTTGTAAAGAGTTGATCTATCAATGTGCTCAGTGCAATTTCTACATCCACAAGGGTTGTTTATAAAAAGAATGAATGTGATGTTAATTTTTATTTTATACTAGATGTAGTCCACGTAAGATTTGGTGTGTGGAATTCATCAAATGACAATGCAGTAATTCTTTTCAATGCTCTTTCTTGGCATCATGGTTCAAATACAATGTAAAACACTGTAACAACTCATGCTTGTTTGTGTGTGGTTGTACCCTGCCTTATTCACTTTTGTTAGAAACAATAAGCTTGTTGATAATAGGAATTTTCAGTTTTCAATGTTTTATGGCAGTTCATTGTTTAGCAATGGAAGTTGGATTTCAGTGTGGAACATAAAGTTCAGGATTGATGAACAAATACTGGAACTAAAAGGCAAACTTTTGGTATCTCTAATCAGCTGTGTATGACTACTTTTCCCTCTATTTTCTATTTTTATGCAATTCCGATTGCATTCATTTTTCTTGAGCTCACATTAGTTGTCTGTCTTCTTCTTCTGCATTAGGTGAGCATCCGTTATTTTGAAGAGGGAAATGAGCAATTAGAGTCAAAACATGAATGCAAAGATTCAATAGCATTTTCAGTTATTATAGATTTACATGTTTATCAGCATCTTTTATGTCATTAGTTTTAGTCACTGATACTATTACTGTTATTTCTATGAAAGCTCAATTATGGATGATTTAATTATCATTGATGGTGAGGTTCTTTTCTTTTGTGTTTTCTCAACATAAATTTTATACATCGTCTTAGTAAGAATATTGGCCTGGTATTTAATATGAAGGCACAACATGTACTTTGTAAATGTTGATGTTAAGAACATGGTGATTTAGGAGCAACAATTGTTAATAACCTGGCTGGTTGAGTTATATAGTTTAATTGAATGTACTCCAAGTCCAATGTAATCTTTAAAACCTTTTTGGGAAAAGAGACTACAAATCTTGTCTAATAAGTTCAGGGCTTAGTTTAGAAAATGTTGGTCAGGCCTTTCCTGGTTTGAAGGATCTCATTGATACATAATACTTCTAGAATTTCAAGGAAAAATCATTTTCTATGACTTACCTGTGTACTTGTGTTCAAAAAGTCATGCTTTTGGTTCTTTTCCCTTAATTTTTAAGCATTCTAGTACTATCCCATTGTGTTATAATT
Source organism: Quercus ilex subsp. ballota (assembly GCA_032727855.1). Taxonomy (NCBI): domain Eukaryota; kingdom Viridiplantae; phylum Streptophyta; class Magnoliopsida; order Fagales; family Fagaceae; genus Quercus; species Quercus ilex. Next base: position 6,685,071 of record CM064910.1, on the reverse strand, counting down.
ATTATAATTTTAGTAATGCTGTGATATGCCTGTTCTGATCATCTATGTTAGTCCTCTTTTTCATTGCCTAATTATTACGTTATTTGGTTTTAGTCTCCTGATTACTGTGCAATTAACATAACCATTATTTGCCACCATGAGACTGAATACTTGGCATCTCTTGAGCTTCTTTGTATCCCTCTTTTTTTTGTTAAATGATTTAAGGTACTATTTTCTCCCCTCAAATTTAAAGTTAGGTTTGGTTCTTGTGCTTCTGCTTTCCACACAAATGAGTTCCAAGCCTTTTCAAAGTTTATAGATTTTGTTATTGGTTTTGGAATCCCACATAGTTTAGAAAATTAACAAGGAGATGCAATAATTCCTATCAAGAGTGTTAGTCCCACATTGGTAAGAAAAGAAACAGGGAGATGATGTAGTCCCTACACATTGAGTGGTGGTGTAGTTTTTGTTTTGTGCTTGTAGGAGTTTGACATCAAAGATTTGTCTTGTCTTTAGTGTGAGATATTTGTGAGTGGTTTGGTTCTCATCCTGTTTTAAGTAATTTTGCATTAGCAATTGCTATATTCTATGGATAAAATTTAGATACAATACCTTAGGTGCATTACATTAGGTTCTCTATATGTTATTTGTAGTATCCTTTTTTAATTTTAATTTTTAATTACTTCTTCAATAGTTGTCACTACTGATTAGTGATTATACCTACTGATTGTTTTGGGGCTAAAAATATGTGCAGAAATTATCGAACTACAGCCGATCAGAGATTATTGAGAGGTAAACCTGTTGCTATGTTTCTTGAATTTTAGCAGTGATGTGCTAAGCTGTGCTTATTTTTTCATTTTAATTTATTTTTCCTTTTTCCTTTGCCTGAGCTATATCCATTCAATTGTTGATTAGGAATGATTAATTTTTGTTTGGTACAAGTACTCAAGCATTCTTACAAAACTGCCAACTTTTGATAATGTATCTGGGTATATACTGTATCCAGTATTAACTGATGTGTGCTATTTTACTAGCCCAACTCGCACGCAAATACATATTTCATAGTAATTGAGTAAAATGACTTTTTGTGAATCATAATCATTTCACTTGGGAACTTAATGATGTAATCTATATGTACTTCATTATTTATCTGTTGTTTCTTTCATTGTACAAATTTTCTTTTATTCTTATTATTGAGGTTCCATTTTGTAGGGAATGTTTAGATCCATTCGAAAAACTAGAATGTGAAGCATTTGATATCTTTGTTAATGAGGTTCTCTGTGTTGGAAAAGGTACTGCTACATTAATTTTACTCTAGAATACACTTGATGGATCCATTCTTACCATATTTCTTGCACACACGTACCACCAAAAGAGACGCCCTTGGTAATTATCATGTGCACAGAGTACACTTTTGCTATTCTACCTATTTCTGAAGATCATAAGCTACTCCCTCTGTTGATTATTCATATTTGGTAATCTTTTTTTTTTGATAAGTAAGATTGTTATATAAATGAAAGGCTACTCTATGCATGAAGAACATAGAGCAAACCCAGAAAATACAAGAAGGAGAAAACAGAGAAAAAACAAAAAAGAAAACCAAACAACAAATTAGATACAAAGAGAAAGAGAGCTAAGGAAAGAAGGGAGAGAATCACTAGTTGTGAGTCCCCATGCTCGAGACCAATCAAAAAGAGTCCCACTAAAAGAAGCAAGCAGCTGATCACCGGAACTATCCAAATCCTCAAAAGTCCGCCGATTCCGTTCCTTCCAAATACACCAAAGGATACACAACGGAACTAAATTCCAAATCTGAGACGAGTACTTCCCCAACCAATTCCACCAGCCAAAAAGTAAATCTTGGATCGATCTAGGTACAACCCAAGACAGGCCAAAAGTTATAAAGACAAAGCTCCATAACCGATAAGCCATCTCACAATGAAGAAGTAAGTGGTCTACTGTCTCTCCACAATGTCGGCACATAATACACCAATCCACAAAAAACAATTTCCTCAGTCTCAGATTATCACCCGTTAGGATCTTATTCCAAGCTACACACCAAACAAAAAAGGAAACTCGCCTAGGGGCCTTTGCTTTCCAAATAGCTTTCCAAGGAAAGACAATTGAGGAAGAATCCCTTAATTTGTTATAATATGACCGGATATCAAAATCCCCATTAGCCTTCAATTTCCATCTTATCCGGTCTCCCACATCCATTGGAGGAGTATTAGCTCCCAATATACGAAGAAAATACAGCCCTTCATCCATCTCCCAATCATTAAATTCTCGAATAAAACGAACATTCCAAATTCTTCTATCCTCTGCCCCTTGCCTTGACAAAGAAGCTTCTACAGATACCTCCTTATCAATGACAATACCATACAGCCTTGGGAAAGTCAATTGAAAAGGTTGATCCCCATACCACCCATCTTGCCAAAACTTCACTCTATTCCCCAACCCAACAACAAACTGACAATTTTTGCTAAATTCCTCCCATCCCATGCGAATACCTCTCCACAAACCACAACCATGAACTCCCCTACCCAAAATAGAGGTCCATCCCCCCCATTCTTCTCCATATTTTGAAGCTACCACCCTCCTCCATAACCGATTCTCTTCCTTCCCAAATCGCCACAACCATTTCCCCAATAAGGCCTTATTAAAAGTAGTAAGTTTCCTTATCCCCAAGCCACCATTGGCTATAGGCGCACAAACTTTATCCCATCCTACCAGATGAGTCTTGCTATCACCCCATAAAAAGTCCCTTTGCAACTTTTCAATTTTATTAGCCACATGAGTAGGAATTGTGAATAACGATAGAAAATAGGTAGGAAGACTAGATAACGTACTCTTGAGTAACGTCAATCGACCCCCCTTAGACAAATACAATTTCTTCCACCCGGCTAATCTCCGCTCAAACTTTTCCAAAATAGGGTTCCAAATTGAAGGGGAATTATGTGAAGCCCCCAACGGCATGCCAAGATAAGACATAGGCAACTTTCCAACTCTGCAGCCCAAAATTTCAGCCAGGGCATGCACATCATCAACCTCCCCTATTGGAACCATTTCACTCTTATGCACATTAACCTTCAAACCTGTTACCGCCTGAAAACTAAGTAACAACAACCGAATATGAAGAATTTGCTCCACATCCGCATCACAAAAAAGGATAGTATCGTCTGCAAATAGTAGATGTGAAACACATTCCCCACCACCCCTCCTACCCTCAGCTTTAAAACCATGGATCAAGCCAGCTCCCTCCACTCTTCTCAACATCCTACTAAACACCTCCATCATAATCAAAAACAGCATAGGAGATAGCGGATCCCCTTGTCTTAAACCTCTCGAACTACCAAAGAAATCAGCTGGAGATCCATTAACCAAAACAGAAAACTGAACTGTGGATATACAAGTACGGATCCACTTACACCACTTTACTCCAAAACCCATTCTATGCAACAAATTCAGCAAAGCCTCCCAATTCACATGATCGTAGGCTTTCTCAATATCAAGTTTACAAATGACTCTAGGAACCCTACTCTTCCTTCGACTATCCACGCACTCATTCGCAATAAGAACCGAGTCAAGAATTTGTCTCCCACCCACAAAGCTATTCTGAGACTCAGAGATCAACTGATCTAAAACCACTCTCAAACGATTTGCCAAAACCTTAGCCAAGATTTTATACACACTCCCCACCAAGCTAATAGGACGAAAATCTCTAATATTAGAGGCATCATTCTTTTTAGGAATTAATGCAATAAAGGTAGCATTAAGAGATTTTTCAAACTTACAATGATGGAAAAACTCTTCAAAGACCGCTAAGATGTCTTTCTCCATTATTCTCCAACAATGATGATAAAACGCCATAGTAAACCCATCCGGACCTGGAGCTTTATCCCCTTCCAAGTCACTTACAACTTGAAGAATCTCCTCTCTCTCAAACTTCCTTTCAAGCCAAACCCTCTCCATATCCCCAATACAATCAAATTCCAGACCCTCCACAAAAGGCCTCCACCTCTCAGTCTCCTTGTACAAAGTTTTATAAAATTGTACTACTTCATTAGTTACCTCGGATCCCTCCTCAAAAACCACCCCATCCACCTCCAAGGTCCTTAGATGATTAAACCTCCTATGGGAGTTAGCCATTTTGTGAAAGAACTTGGTGTTATTATCCCCTTCCTTGATACATAACATCCTAGATTTTTGTCTCCAGGAAATTTCTTCCAAAGAAAGAAGATGCTCCACCTGGGACCTCAAGGCTGCCCTATGACCTTTCTCCCCTTCAGTGAGACCAAAGTCCCCTTCCTTAGCGTCTAATTTTTTCAACTCCTCCAGTAATTGTTTCTTTTGACGCTCTACATTACCAAACTCTCGGCGATTCCATTGCACAATGTCCTCTTTCAGAGCCTTCAATTTTTTTGCAAGCACGAAACTAGGTGTACCTACAAAAGAGTGTCGATTCCACCAAGATTGAACTCTATCCACAAATCCCTCAGTCTTCAACCACATATTTTCAAATCTGAACGGACTTTTCCCCCTTGCCATTCCCCCTGCCTCCAAAAGAATTGGACTGTGATCTGAGATAGGACGGGGTAAAATTCTTTGAATAACATCTGGGAAATGGTCCTCCCAATCTGGAGTGACCAAAGCTCTATCAATCCTAGACATCATAGGTTGTTCAGTACCACTTGACCATGTATAGCTACCTCCTTCCAAAGGCAAATCAACCAAGTTAAGATCCCCAATAAATTCAGAGAATTTTTCCATAGCCAAGGTCAAACGTGTCTCACCCCTACGCTCACTAGGAAAACGAACAATATTAAAATCTCCAAAGCAACACCACGGTATCCTCCAATACTGCTGAATACCCACCAACTCATCCCACATGTGACCCCTTTCAATATTCTCATTTGGGCCATAAACCCCTGAACATGCCCATATAAAACCGTCCCCCACCCCTTGCCACTTTACCGAAACTGAGAAATTACCAACCATAACATCCACCTTATCCAAAACCCTTTTATCCCACATAAGCAAAATACCACCAGCAGTCCGATCAGCCTCCAAAACAGCCCAATCCACATATGGACAGCTCCACAAACTACAAACCAACTGCCTATTCATGCTAGCAATTTTAGTCTCTTGTAAACAAACAACATCACACTTCCACTCCCGCAACAAATTCTTCACCACAAGGCGTTTCCGAGGATCATTTAAACCTCTAACATTCCACGAAATCATTTTTATCTTCATAAACACGAAACTATCCCCAACAACTAACACCAGCCCAAGACCACCCCCTATCTCCTGTCATAATTCACCGAACAAATCAAGTTTTGCAACTCTCTACGTCCCTTGTTTTTGGACTTAGCCACTTTTTTACTACCCGTTTCTTTCCTGTGTAACACATTGGCTGCATCCATCACAGTTTCTAGCCTCTGTAAGAGAGCAATGCACAACTTCTCATGTCGAGTCGTAGACAGCCCAACCAATTTACAGAATCCAGGAATTCTGTGTTTCACCCACCCAGAAATATCTAGCTTATTCTCAATACTCAATACCTCAGTGGCCTCCTCCAACTCTGCTGAAATTGTTGACACACTTGGAGCAATGGTTTGCAGAGGTAAATAATCTGACACTTCTGTTTCACCAAAACCCACATAAAAATCAACTGCATCCTCCACAAGCATGACCTCCCTAGGAAGACTTAAAAGTTCCTTACTAGAGAAAGAATTAACCTCCTGACCCAATACTCCAAAACCCTTTGACCCAACTCGCAAGAACTCCAAAAAAAGATCGGGACAAGAAGGTCCAACCAATCTCGGCACAAATTCGAGAAACACCAACCTCTTATCTTCGGAAATCAACCCACCCGACAGCAAATCAAAGCCCAAAATACTGTTCCGGTCGGAGCTGAACCTGAAACCCATCCTTAGAAGAGACCCGGAGCACCCCGACACTTCCACCGGCGAAACCCAACTCCGGTGAGTTGACAAAACTCCCTCTGCCTCGGTCTGCGCCACCCCTACCGGCGAAACCACATGCACCTGATTGACCGAGAGGCTCCATTCATCGTAATCGCTCCTCGACATAACCACCAGCTTTGCTAACCCAGTCTCAACAGGCGTCGTAGGCTCCGTCGACCCAACCTCCGTCGTAGGCTCCGTCGACCTCTCATTCTGAGTAGCAAAACCATCATGCTGTGTTTTGGAGCTCGCCACCATCGCCGAATCACGAGCTTTGTGGGTTTTTGGTCTCAGGTCAGCCAAAGAAGAGCTTTCACCCACTTCAAGTCTAATTGGGTTTGTTATCTCTGGGAAATTTGGACAGCCCACGCATGTGTTACCCTTTGGGCCTAAATCCACCACAGGCTTCTTTGGGCCCCTTATGTCACTTATGTCACAAATAGAGCCTAAGCCCACTATGGGCTTCTCACCCCGTATGACCCACTTAAGGCTTTTAAATCCACGCCTCTTATGATAAACCCGTGACCTTGAAGGACCCACCACCTGCTCCTCCCTCTGACTTCTATTAACCCAAAAAGGATATCTCAGTCCATCTTTATTAGATGACCATGCTACACGCCTAATTCCTTCCTCATTCACCTCTACAGACAAGCCTCCTTCTGTCCAGTCAGGTTGCCTCAGCTCACGCTCCTTTCCATAAGCATGTTTATTCCAGTTTGAATGGATTTTCAACGGAGATCTCCTTTTTTCTTTTACCGCATCTGTCTTTCCAAATTCAAACTCCTCATTAATGCACCGGGAACCCACTTCGCCTCCTCCAAGAGTCGCCGGGCGTGATGTGCTCACCGGCCTCTGTTCAAAAACTGGGTTTTGCTTCTCTCTGTTCTTGGTGACTTTTCATGTTGCACATGGATATTTTTTTATTAAATTTTTCTGAGATACTTAATACTTATCATGAGTTTAATAAAATGATTGAAGGTTCTCAAAATCCATCAAAATCTACTGATTTGAAAATGTCCTATAGGACAAACATCATGACTTCCTTAGTATTTCCAAATTATATAGAATTATTTCTTATACATCTTATTGAAGAACTTCGCAGCAACATGGTCGACTAAAATGTAAACTTCAATGTATTTTGTTGTTCAGACTCTCATTCTTTTTGCATCTTTCTCAGGCAAAACTGCACCTGCTGTTATCCATGGAGGGCAATAAATTTTTTTCTTGAATAATATAGCCACTTTAGAGGATGGTGTTAAGGATATTTTAGAAAAACAAAATAGAAGAATTTGAAAAAGGGCACAAGTTGCAAGTTTGGCTTTTTATTCATTAAAAAAAAGGTTTCCACTTTGGTAGTTCCAACAGTATTATAACAACTATTAACATGAATTTGATCCAGTGATATTAATTGAATTTCAGTTTTAAAACATCTGTGCATATGATTAGGTCATGGTGAAGACTACCAAGTTTAGTAGGTCATTGCTCAAAAGGTTGTATCCATTAGATTACAAATTCACTGCAGAGAATTATCTTAGAGGAGCTGCTAGACAGGTAGATAGTCATATCTCTTACCTTCCTGGAAATCACTGTTGACTGTTGTAGCTGCAAAAAATGATACAAATGAACTGTATAGAATCACTTCACTGTAGCCACACTTGTGAAAGAAATGGAGGGAGCATGTGTTCTTGACTTCGATTGATTAGCGTATAACCTGCATTATCATGCTCCGTATCTGTTACCGCCAAAAGACCAGGATAAACATGCGCTGGTTTGTGCTATGAATAACCTTGATGTGATCACATATCACTGACACATATACTATCTTACAATTTTGGGATATATCTTATAGCTTCTAACTATAATTTCTATTTCTGGTGTATATAATATCTTAGTATCTGCAACACGCCTTATAATTCATTAGCCGAGTCAGAAATGCTTTATTCTCTTATAGTTAAAGCCAAGTTTGAGAACAATCGGTACCTAAAGCCAAAGAAGCAACCCAAAACTTCAACCCAACATGTTGGCTGGTTTTAACATTTGGATGGTGATGTTTGTATGCTGCTTCAAACTCATGTGGCCAATCACACCCAGATTATTGGAGAAAATGGAAGCTGATACTGCTTATAGATGCCTCCAATCATCTATGTGAATACTGAATGTTGGTGATGTCAATTTAACTATCATCTATCTGACTCGCTGCTTGAAGGTGCCTTCTTGTAAAGTGCATGTACATTGAAAAACAATCTTGGGAAATAATTATTCTGCTAAGGAGATGTGTAAAATCCTTTTTCTTCCCCCACTCCCCACCCCCGGGCATGCGAGGAGGGGCAGGGGGGTTGACTGGATTTATGTCAATGGCATGTGTATGTAGTTAGAAGTTTACATTTCATTTTTGTAATTGTTACAGAATCTATCATATTTTTCTAAAGGAAGTTTAGTAAGTAAAAATTTGATGTGATATCAATTGATTGTGCTCTTATGCTCCATGAAATAGTTATTTGCTTGCTAAACCTACCTTTTCATAGTGGTAGTTGTCCTTCGAATCTCTTTCCTTGTTGTAAGTTGCCGTGCATGTTAAGGTGCTATAGGTGCCATGTCTGTAGTGAAGTGTGGCTTTTACGGTGACATTTTGACTTAGGAACCTTAAATGTAGTGTTTACTGATAGTCTTGGTAAAGCTTACCGTAAATGGTTACTAAGATAGCCATCTAAACGCAAAAATTTAGTTGCTGTTACAGTTTTTTTGTCTTAAAGTTTCACGCAAATTGATCATTACATCTATTGCCATATATCGTATGTTCAATAATGTTATCATTATGACCGACTTTACGAAAATGTTAAAGTTAAAGAACCAAAATAACAAAAACAATTTTCTTAAAAGAAAAAAAAATAAAACTTTAGGAATGAAAATATAATTTCATGTACACTTAAAGGGTGTAAATTGTGTTTTTAACAAAAAAAGAATGATGATAAAACATGCGTTGTTAAGAGTTAATATCATCTCCTTCAAAATTTTGAAGAAAAAAAACTAATATGAAATATATCAATTAAAAATGAAGAAAGCACACATGCATATAAAATTTCTGGAAACTACCTCAAAATGTAAATAAATATATAAAAAAAAACCTTTAACCTCTTGTTTTCTCAGTTTGCTTTTGTTTTCCTAATGATTAGGAAAATATTTTTTGTTTACTAGATGATTTTAACTGATGAAATTCAAAAAGCGTAAGAATTAAAATAAAATAAAAATTTTATATTAAAAAATCTCTCTTTTTTCCCCCCTTTAGAATGACCATATGTCATGGGCCAACCATCTTATCTTTCTTTTTATGACCTCTTTGGACAAATTAAATTCTTGGAGAGAAGTAGTAAATTGTGATTTTTGTAACCAATAAGATTTTATTTTATTTTATTTTGCAGTTCTTGGGGTGTAGTTAACCTCTTTGTTTGGTAGTTTAACCAGTCGGTACTTCTTGATGTTTCTAATAGATCCTTATAGGTATAGGGTTCAAAGCCTCCAACTCTGACTATCAAATTATTCCAAAGAAAAATAAAGTTCAAAATGGAGGAGGGAGTTAATTTGTTAAAGCTAGGGCATTATAAAATATTTTGGGGGTGATAATGGTGGTAGTTAGGGGCTTAGGGGTGGGGCCAAGGCCCTATTGGTCTAGTCATCCCTTAGCATCATCACAACAAAGCAATTCTTTAAAATGGCCACTCACATAATTTAGAGAATCACCATATAATACCATACTAGTTCCTGATGTATGAAATACAAATGATTTTATATAATTTTTAAGAAGTAAATTATATTTTTACTATAAAGTCTATTGGAATTTATATATTTTTTTGAGGAACAGATTTTATTTTAGACTTATTAATTAATTAAAATACTTTATTTTATTTTATTTTCTAGAGTAAGAATTCAATAATTAGGCTGCGGCCCAAGTCAATTAGGATTAGAGTTTATTCATAATAGTCTGTATATAAATACATTATTGTAGTCCAGTGAGGACAGGTTTATAGTTGATTATTGCATGCAATCTTAGATACTCATTCTTAGGTTTTTATTTTTATTATTAATTTATCTTCACTTGGTGTTAATTCCAAACAAATCTAAGTGCTAATTCCTAGATGTATTTTATTTTTCTCTTTGCAAAATCCTTTTTGAAAATAATTTGTGATGCATCATCTCTTCAATTGAATCTTGCAAAGCATAAGCTAAAAAGATGCTTAACATCATTTGAATGTACTAATAAACAAGGTCATGTTTCAGTGCCTTTAGTTTCTTAAATAAACAAGGTCATTAAAAAAAAATGCTTAAAATCATTTGAAGATAATAATAAAGGCCCTTACCCCCTAATTATTCCCTGCGCTGCTAGTTTAATAAAGCGTAGTTATGCAGCTCTATACATTCTTCATCTACTCTAACGACAAGTTTTTTTTTTTAACTGTTATAAACAAACACTCATTCCACGTGGCTGGCCCAGCCCTACCTCTCTCTTTTTTAACCAAAAATACCCTTACTCCCTTTCCCTTCTCTCTCACACCTCATACTACACCGACAAGCACACAAAGATGAAAGAATCACACAATCACTCTCTCTCTCTCTCTCTCTCTCATTTCCGAGTGAGTCATGACTCGGTGGGCTTCAATGGCGAGTACAGGGGAGACTGGGCTCGACTTGGGCTGGCTCATGTCCAAGTCAACGAAGGTTAGCCTAAGTGGGACCCACCACCTCCCATTTGGTTCAACACCGGTGTTCCCGGAACGTTAATTTGTGTAATGAGATGTGCTACTTTCACAACATTTTTACAACAAATCATAAGTAGTTAGTAATTATTAGTTCAAATTTAAACATAACACTAAGATTACTTTTTTGCCTCAACAATAACAACCAGTAATAACCTACCACTTATGATTTGTTGTAAAAATATTGTGAAAATGTTGTGGACATATCATTTCTCTTGTGTAATTGAGTAAGTGTTTTTATTTCCTAGAGTTCATTTTTTTTAAAACATATTTGGCATTAATTTTACAGTGTTTGGACTCTAGTGATGCTTGTAATTGCAAAAGTTTGGTCTTGATATTTCATTGAAATTCATTAAATTTTGTAAATCCTGCCAATAGAAACAAAAAAAGTAAATGGTTAAACTTAAAACAAAATAATAATAATAATAATAATAATAATAATAATGGGTTGAATTGGTTAAACTTAATTTAGTTTTGTAACTATTGTTCAGTCACCTGCAATGCGAAATGTATATTGGTAATTTTTGAAATATGAAGCCTCGCATATTGTTGTGTGACTAAAAAAATTAGATGATATTTATGGCTCTGTTGATCATACTTGTAATTTGTATTCAAAAACATACACTATCATTTATAGAAACAAAGGCTTAATTGGCAAGTGTTGTATCTGTATATACTATACTATTGTTCAGTCACCTGCAATGCGAAATGTATGTTGGTAATTTTTGAAATATGAAGCCTCGCATATTGTTGTGTGACTAAAAAATTAGATGATATTTATGGCTCTGTTGATCATACTTGTAATTTGTATTCGATAACATCCACTATCGTGGGTTTCAGCTAGCTCAACTAGTAAAGTTTCTGATGGTTGAATAAGAGATCTCGGATTCAAACCCCGCCTACACCGAAAACTGATTGGTGTCTTGGTCTAATGATAAAAAGCTATCATCGGGAGCGGACGCCATAGGTTGAAACTCTCTCTCAAAAAAATAACATCCACTATCATTTATAGAAACAAAGGCTTAATTGGCAAGTATTGTCTCTGTATATACTCATGCTTATGTTATAGCTGTTTAGGGAATTTTGGGGCAGGAAAAGAAAAATGAAAGTTATATTTTTTTCAATTAGTCAGGGCTAATGGTGATTTGATTGACAGTGTTTTGGCAATCTTGGTAAAGAACAAAGTTGTTCCTTGGACAACATGAAGAATAAGCAAAAAGAGGAAGAGGTTAAGTTTAAAGAAGGCCATGTTTTAAACTTTTGAGTGTCACATAGGTGTGCCTTGTGATGGGTAGTATATAAAAATACACGAGAATAAAGAAAGCAAAGAGCTTGTAGCTTTTCTTAGCGATAGTTTGTCCTTCGATTCTCTCTCTATTTGTTGAAAGTTGCCGTGCATGTCAAGGTGCTGTAGGTGCCAAGATCTGTTTCTTGTACCAAAGTGAAGTGTAACCTTTATGGCGATAGTTTGACTCAGGAACTTTAAATGTTGTGTTTACTGATAGTTTTTGGTAACGCTTTCAATATATGATTACCAAGATAGCCATCTAAATGCAAAACATTTCGCTATTAATATTTTAGTAGTCACTGTTACAATTAATTACTTTGTCTTTTAAAATCTTAGTCCCTAAACTTTAATGTTTCTTGCAAATTGATTGTTCTATTTATTGCCATCTATTGTGTGCTCAATAAAATTATCATTATGACCAACTCTACAGAAATTTTAAAGTTTAAGGACTAAAATGACAAAAACAATTTTAACAAAAAAAAAAAAAAAAGGACAAAAACAAAACTTTAGGAATGAAAATGGCATTCACCTAAACTTAAAGGATTGGATGTAATTAATATTTTAGCCAAAAGAAAAGAAAGAAATGAAATGATTGACATGAATTATAAAGAAAATGTTGATAAATAAAAACATGTGTGCTTCATACTTTTTTATTTTGTTGAGATCGTTACAATATGCTACTAACTCCACAACTCAAATCATTTCCCTTAGACCCATAAGCACTTTATGCATGGAGATATGTCAATTACATGTGTGCTTCATACTTAATATCATCTTCTTCAAAATTTTGGGATAAATGAATATGATATATTTATATATTTAAGGAAGCACACATATGCATGTCCAAGAGTAGGAAACGACCTTAAAATAGAAATAACAATATAACCTTAACTAAATAGCCTTTATCTTTTATTTCTTGATTTCCCTTTAATCTAATTATTAGTAAAAGATTCCTTGTTTACTAAATGATTAAAGAGGCATAAAACACAAAGAAAAAAGAAAAAAGAGAAAAGAACAACAAAAGTTATGTGAGGCATTTTTTTTGGCTGAGAAAAAGCAAATGTCATGGCCAACCATTTATTCTCTCTTATTTTTTTTTGTCCTCTTTGGATAATGATCCATTTTTGGGGTAGAAGTAATTTTGGATATTGAGAAAGGAAAGAAAAGAATCCAATGCTGAAATGCCTCGTGTTCATTGATTAACTGGTAATTGTATTTGTACATCACTGAAATAAGAAACTAACTGACTGAATAACAACTAACTTGATTCTAGTAACAACCTCACGTGTGTCACGTGTAACCATTACAATTTCTAAACTACCAAGTCATTTTCTAAAACTACGTAACATAAGCTACTTGTAGCTTTCTTCTATTCTTGTTGCTCTGCACTCTCTGCTGCATTACTCCTCTGCACTCCCTGCTGCATTACTTAGGCACTCGTAATATTGGAAGACCAAACTTTCGTGTGTGTGTGTGTGTGGTCTTAAGTTTGGAAAAAATGTTGTGTTACATTCATTCACATTTACTATTTCACACACATCCATAATTGATGTGGAAATTGTCATATTTTAACGCAGAAAAGTGGATATGAAAATTGAAAAAGATGTGAATTAGTGGATGTGTGAGAATCAAAATATTTCAAGTTTTATTACTTGACATTAACAAAATAAATTTCAAGTTTTAACAATGAAATGAAAACCTTAATAGCTTCATTATTTGCTTTAATATATATATCTTTAGTAAACACAATTTGCTATTTGTCAACTAAAAAGAAGTTAGGGTGAACAACCATAATGAATAGGGAGGAAAAGGACCTTCTGTTTGTGCTACTATTTAAAGGAAGACTGGGTATTGGACTTTCTGAAATAAAGCATGATCTAAAAAGAATGCTTAAAATCAATTGAAGGTACTAAGTAAATATGGTCAAGTTTAATTCAGGGCCTTTACCACTCTAATTATTACTCCATTACTAGCTAACAAAGCATAATTATGGAACTCCATATCTTATACATGTACTGCACAAGTTTGCTATTCAGATCTTACCTGTTCAGCAAGAATGAACTTGTCATAAGAAATATGCACAATTACAATCAGGATATATGTTACAACAAGAAAAACAATCTCGCTTAAGTTCACAACTTTACACAAAAAACACACAAAAATAAGGAAAATATGTATATAAATGACAAGAACTTGGAGCATTTCAGCTCACTGCAAAACCAAGAAGAAATCCAATGAACAAAGCCACCAAGGATTTACCCATACGGACATTTGCAATCAAAGAAGCTGCACCGGAAAAGTTTCCGGTTGATGTGTTAGTGCTCAAAACAACCACCATCCAATTATCCTCAGAGCCAATCCCAGTCCCTGTGTAGTTTGAATCCTTCAGATATTTTGCATATTGAGGTGATGTATAATTAGAAAGCACCAAAAATGGGTCTAATCTGGGCACACAGACAGGCAATATGACCCCTTGAACTGTGTGATTCTCTTTTATGTCACAGCCATCCATGAGCTTGTCATATTCGGTGACATTAGGCTTAGTGCCTAGAGTAGAGCTGTAGCGAAAGGCGTTTTTACATGTTTCGTTCTTTAATTGGCTTGCAATATTATTAGCTAGGCAAGCTGCATTGCTGTTCTCAGTGAAGTTGGGGAGATTTAGTGACATCCTGTAAAGATTAAGGTCCTCCAAGAGATATTTTTCAGCTGTAGCTGTGAAGATGTAAAAATTGCATTAGTTTGAAGATTAAGTAATGAATGACCAAAGTCAATCTATTTAGCAGTAGTCTTCTCTATGTTCTAGAACTAGCTACCAATATTAATTGATAATTTTATACTTTGATGGAATTAAGAGGTGAAGGAGGGGGGCAAGCATCAGCCAAAACAGAGGGAAAAAAAGAGAGAGTAGAAGACAACAAAATCACTTTAGTACATAAAGATATTTGATTTTTGCATCAAGGTTTATAATATGCCCTTGTTGGAGCTTGAGAAAGAAATGCTAGTCTATACTTTGTCAATTCCCTCTATTTTTTTTTTTCATCTTAACAGGATAGTAAAGTAAAGCTATAGAGAAAAGAAAAAGAAAAAGAAAAAGGCAAAGACTATTTAGCACCAAATACCAGTTACTCATCAACATATAAAATGGTTAAGTGTACCATTTTTCTTATACAGGCTATCCTATTCTACAGCAAAAAACTTTAAGCACTGTTCCAATCACTTTGTCATACTTTCATGATTTTACAAAAGGTTGCCGCCTGATGGCTTTGGATTTTGATTGATTTAAATTCACAAACAGCTAGTCTAGCAACTTAATGAAATTCTATAAGAATCCTATTTAATCCTAAATACACAGGGCCCATTGATTGGAATTGAGCACATGCCTGT
This sequence comes from Quercus ilex subsp. ballota, assembly GCA_032727855.1. Classification (NCBI taxonomy): domain Eukaryota; kingdom Viridiplantae; phylum Streptophyta; class Magnoliopsida; order Fagales; family Fagaceae; genus Quercus; species Quercus ilex. Next base: position 6,669,700 of record CM064910.1, on the reverse strand, counting down.
TCCAAAATTTTGTTTCTCCTACAACTCAAAACTGAAAATCAAATTGAATTTCATGTTTCAAGTCTTGGAACTAATTAACTGAAGTCATGATTTCAGTTAAAAATATATGTATGTGTGTAATAACCATTGCTAAAAAAGTGAGAAAGAAATGAATTACCATATGGCACGCGTATACACACACACATATATATATATATAGAGAGAGAGAGAGAGAGAATACCATCATAATCACAAGATGCTTTTCCCTGCACAATAGGAAGAACAAGAAAAAAGAGGGAGAGTTTAAGTGTAAAGAAGGCCATGTTTCAAACTTGAGTGTCATACAGAGCTGTACCTTGTGATGAGCAGTACATAAATATAGATAAGGGAAAAAGGAAAACAAGTGCTTGTAGCTTTTCTTAGACATAATTGTCCTTCGAATCTCTTTCCTTGTTGTAAGTTGCCGTGCATGTCAAGGTGCTCTAGGTGCCAATAACTTTGTCACTTGTACCAAAGTGAAGTGGTTTTGTAATGCTTTCAGCCTTTCAGTAAATGGTTACAAAGATATCCATCTAAGCGCTAAATTTTAGTCGCTGTTACATTTACTTTGTCTTTCAAAATTTTAGTCTTTCAACTTTAATGTTTCTCGCAAATTGATCATTCGTGTCTATTGCTATCTATTGTATGCCCAATAAAGTAATTCTTAAGACCAACTTTACTGAAATGTTAAACGTTTAAGTTGTTTAACCAAAATGATAAAAATAATTTTTCCAAAAGAAAAAAAAGAAGACAAAAACAAAACTTTAGGAATAAAAATAACATTTCACGTAAACTTGTGTTTTAGGGTCCGTTTGGTTCCCGTAAAATATTTTTCGGAAAATACATATTTTCCGGAAATGCTATTTTTCGGAAAAGGAAAATATTTTTAAGTGTTTGGTTGTATTATGAAAATTGGTGTGGAAAATATTTTCATGTGTTTGGTTCAATTAGGAAAATGCTATTTTCCTACAACAAATTCCGGCAGCAAATTCCGGCCACAACAACAACAACAACAAATTCCGGCAACCACAACACCACCACAACAACAACAACAATAATCAGTTCATCAAAAAAAAAAAAAAAACAACAACAGCAATCAAACTTTAAAAAAAAAAAAAAAAAAAAAAAAACTGAGAGATCGAGGAAGAGGAAGCGATCGACGGCGCGGCGCGGCGACGACAATCGACGGCGAGGCGCTGGTGCGAAGAGCGCTGGGTTCTTCAGGGATCGAGATCGAGATCAAGATCGAGCGCTGGGTTCACGGCGAGTCGCGGTGCGAAGGCTAGATCGCGAGATCGAGCGGAGGTGATCGAAGGCGATCGCCGGGGAGATCGGCGGTAGTGCGATCGAAGGCGAGACCGGCGCGGTGCTCGGGGTTCGCCGGCGACGTCTCCGGCGTGTCTGGGCTCCTCAGCGGGGGGCTGAAGGTGCTCTCTTTCTCTCTTTCCCTCTCTCTGTCTTCATGCTCTCTCTTTCTCTCCATTTTCCGGAATTCATTTGAAGTGAAAATGATTCCGTAAATCATTTTCACCCTTGACCGTGAGTCAACTGAAAATGATTTCCGGAAAATTGCATTTTCCGGCGCAACCAAACACCCGAAAATATAGAAAACTATTTCCGGAAATGAATTTCACCCAAAACAAATGCAGCCTTAGCCAAAAAAAAGAAAAAAAAAGATAGATAAATAAATAAACATATGTGTTGTTAAGCGTTAATATCATTTCCTTCAAAATTTTGAAGAAAAAAACTGTAGAATAAAGAAGGAAATCTGTGGAGGACAGAGGTATGAGAAAGAAGAGAGAAGGGAGAGATATTTTCTATATGAAACTGAATAATGCTTCTTGATTAATTACTTTCGGTGTACAAATCTGATTATATACTACAACTCGCTCACACCAGATCACTAATACAAGGATTACACCATAATTAAACCTTTATAACAAACTCAAACAAACCCAGAATTTTCTCGCATCTGTTGTAGTTAGTTTGTAAACTCTCTGAGACTTCAACGGCTATTACAGAGACGACACCGTTTGAGTAAGTAACACACGCGTGTCATTTTGGTTTTAAGTATTGTCACGTGTGACTTGTAGAACGACACCATTAGTCTTTTCTTTGAACGTAGGACTTGTGAAAACGACACTGTTATCTGCATCTACAACTGTTAACACAAAAAACATAAGAATTAAAATAAAATAAAAAATTTAATATTAAAAAGTCTCACTTTTTTCCGCCTTAGAGTGACCATATGTCATGGGCTAGCTATCTAATTTTTTTTATTTTTGACCTCTCTGGATAAAATAAATTCTGGAGGAGTAGTTGTAAATTGTGATTTTGAACACTAATAAGAATTTTGAACAAATTACGACTTACCCATATGTGGTTTGGTCGAAATTTAAGTTACCTATATGTAGTTTAAAATTTGACATTTTACTCACCTGAAGTATGCCCTATTAGGGTTCAATAACCCACCTCCTCACTTCTCCATTATAAAGTATAAACATGAAAAACATAATAAAATCAAAGAAAAGAAGATCTAAAAGTAGCATTTGTAAAAATTTCTAATAATTTGGCTCAAGAACTTCAATAGAACCTAGATAACTAACAATTATGAGCTGTATACAATTTAGAGGTTAAAAGGAAAAAAAGAAAAAAAAGAAAAGAAAAGACGATTTGTATACACAACCACTCGATAGCTAGATGTCAAAGTTTTCATTTGAATGTGATGATCAGCACAGCAGTGGGCAAGGCCTCATTCGAACCTAATCTCTTAATACCAATAGCAGCGTAAGTGACTCTTAATAGAGAGCACCAAAAAGTCACAAACATTACATGAACCAAAAACACCTAGTCCAGAATTGACACAACTCTCAACCTATATTCCTTAAGCTTGCTGCAAAACAACAAAACAATCCCAGTTTTGAAAAATCCCAGTTTTGAAGAACCCCAGGTTTCAAAGGAAAACAAACCCACCAAAAAAAAAAAAAAAAAAAAAATCTCAATACTGTGAGCATTAACCCCCACCTTGCCGCCACCATGAGGCAACCTTGACCTCTGCAACCAACAATCACTTCACTCAACAAAATCAACCACGTTCAGCCTTAATCCAACATCTTCCACTAACCATATTCATAATTCAGAAAACCCATCACCAATCCATAACCCACTATCAAACATTCAACACATCCATATCGTCATTTTGGAAAAAAGAAGTGAGATTTTCTACGAATTGATTTTGGGTTTTGTTCAAGACCCGTACCTTAATCCATGATTCAACCTCCAAGTCAGCCATTATAAAAGAATATATGAATACCTCAAAGCCCTGGGTTTGAATCATGGTAGGCCAGATCGGAGAGTGAGATAGAGAGAGAAATCCAGCTGTGGATTTAGTGGTGCGGTGGCAGCTCTAGTTGGTGATTATATCTTGATAATCGGTGTTGGGTGGAGCTCATGGATCATGGAAAATGGAGGGCAGAGAAAGAGAGAGAGATTGAGGTAATTGGAAAGAGAGAGATTAGTGACTTTCTTTTTTCCTTTTTGTTGTTGCGCAAGTTGCTGATTTTGTGGTACAAGTTCATGTCTCCGTGACTCGTGCGTTCTATTGATGTTCTTGAGCCAAATTTTTAGAAATTTTTACAAATGCTACTTTTAGATCTTCTTTTCTTTGATATTATTATATTTTTCATGTTTATTGATTTTATTATATTTTTCATGATTATCACGGAGAAGTGAGAGTTGGGTTATAAAACCCTAACAGAGCATACTTTATGTAAAGTGCCAAATTTTAAATTATGATTAAGCAATTTAAATTTTGGTCAAACACATTTGAGTAAGTTGTAATTTGTCCAAGATTTTTTTTTTTTTTTTTTGGGTAGTTGATCCCTTTGCTTTGTAACTTAAACAATCTGCATTTCTTGATGTTTTTGATAGATCCATATAGTGTTCAAATCCTCTCACTCCAACAATTGAACTATTCAAAAATAATTTTTTAAAAAAAAGTTAAAAATAAAGGAGGGCATTAATTTGTTAGAACCAGGGCATTATAAAATATTTTGAGGGGGATAGTGGTGGTAATTAAGGGCTTAGGGCTGGGGGCCAAGGCCCTATTGGTCTCCTAGACATCCCTTAGCATTATCACAACCAGCAATTCTTAAAATTGGCCACCCACATAATTCCATGTATCACCATCTAAATATAAAAGAGTAATGTCATACTATTTCTTGATGTATGAAATACAAATAATTTTATATAATTTTTTAGAAGTCAATTATATTTTTATTACTAGTCTTTAACCCGTGCGATGCACATGATAGTTAAATTTAAAATCACATATATTTTTTTTTTTTAAATAGAGAGTCCTGTATGAAAAAACTATTAATTAAAAGTTAATAGAAAAATTATTTTATAATTTAAAATAGTTTCTTATAAGTATTGTATAGGTATCAACTAAGTAGGATGCATATTTTAAATTAAAAAAAAAAAAAAAAAAACCGTAATGGTGGGCGGTGGCTGCTTTTGTATTATTATTTATCCAAAAAAAAAAAAGAATTTGATATGATATGAACAAATAAATTGTAGTAGAATTTGAATATTTTTTCATAGGTATTGTATAGGTATCAACAAAGTAAGATGCATATTTTAAATAAATTAAAAAAAGACAAAACTCTGTCTTCTAACTCTTACGTGCACCGATGCAACACCACCACCATATGTGTAGAGGTTATTACACGCTCTTGTTTAGTTTTTTATTTTTTTTTATTTTTTTTATGCAACTCTTGTGTAGTTTCTTATCAATGTAAAGTGCCATTCTTAATATGAATAATGCACCTCCTCACTCCATATTATTCTACTAATCAATTTGAGATTCCAAAATCAAGTAGGAAACATTTAAACCATTCCCATATCTATACTTCACCTTTTTTTTAAAAAAAAAAAATACCTATGGACTATATCACAATATTAATATAAAATTGATTATTGATGATAGGAAATTTGTGGTTTTGATGGTCAGGAATAAGCTCTTCTTCTTGTTATTGATGACAATTTTTTTTTATAAAGTGGTTTTTCCAATTCCAAGATCATATAAGGGTTCTATATACAACGTAAATAGTAGTACGAATTACACCAACATTAGAGAAAATTTGATTGATGAAATTGTTAATTATTAAATCAAAATTACAATTAAATCTAATGTTTTAATCATAAAAACAAATTTTTACAATTAAAATTTTCACATGTAGATTTTTCTTACTAATAAACTCACTCACAAGTCACAACAATAACAATATTATAAAGTAGTAATCATAGAGAGATAGAGCATGAAAGATGGCAACATGTTCTTGCCTCTACATTTACTCTGAGCAACTCCATGGATACAACGTTACAAAGTGGTCTCATGAAGTCTCGTACCCTCTTTGCAAAATCTTCAATTTGCCGTGTGTGTTTTCTTTGTGAAAATTTGAGTGAGTATGAAGGGTTTCGACCTTGGCAGGAGTTTATATTTGTTGAGATTTTTGTTATAAAATTTTAGTTGAAGTAGAATTTTCACATTAATTACGTATTAGTTTTTTTTTTTTTTTTTACTTTATTCCGTTGAAGTAGAATTTTCAAGCTCTAGAAACATATATCTAATAGAGTTTTACTTAAACTAAAATATTGTAACACTTGATAAGATAATAACAAGTTGAAGAGAAATCATAAATATATAAGATATAAAATCTAAAATAAAAAGACAAAGAAAATAGTGGTGACGTAGAAAATTGTGGGAGTTCTAAAGGTTTCAGTTTTATATATACTAGTTTTATGTAGGGCTGTCCAGATCACCCGCCGACCTGCCCAACTCGCTTGTACCCGACCCGCTACAACTCGATCCGACAGCTCCGGTGGTCGGTTTCGGTTTCCGATCTCCAAAAATCGACGCCGGCAGTTCGGTTTAGGTTCCCTTCCTTCAAAACCCGTTCAACCCGACCCGCCCGAAGAGAGAACGGCAAGCTGCGATTTCATGCTTTCCGACGAGTTTTCCAGCAACGATTTGGCAGATTTCGGCGACTAAAACACTAGATCCGACGATTCTCGGCACGATTTGGGGGAAAAAGCATCGGATTTGGCGAAATCTCTGCCAAATCCAGCTAGATCGCACCGGATCTTGGACGGATTGGAAGAAATTTCGCCGATTTTCTAGTTTTTTCGTCCTCTCCGGCGGGTTTCGGCCTCACCTGAAACCGCCTCTCACCCGACGGAAAACCGACCCGCAAAACCCGACCCTAAGACGGGTCGGTTGCGAGTCCGGCACCTCCCCACCCGATCTCCGACGGGTCGGTTGCGGGTTGGGCACAAACCCGACCCGCCCGACCCATGGACAGCCCTAGTTTTATGCCCGTGCAATGCACGGTTTAATAAAAGAATTATATATAAATATTAAAAAAAAAAATTTTTGATAATATAATTAAATTTAATAACAAATAAAATAGTAAAAATATTTTATAGATAATGGCAAGTTTTAAATTTCTAAAAGCTCTTAGTAGTAAACATGCGTTGCACGGTTTTAGTCATAAAATTATAACATGAACAATTTTATTTGAGGAACACTAATTAATGATTGGAGAGAAATGCTATGCTTGGTCAGACTAAGACATAATTTTTACTTTCAAATAAAAATTAAGGCGAAATAGGGTGACGAACAACAAATAATAATTATAACATACCGACATAATAACGTTTATATTTAATTATAATGACTCACTTGCATCTCAAAGTCTCAAATTAATATCAACCCTAAACATGCTAAGATGTTTATGTTAATTAATGTAAATAAGCATAAAATTAATATCAATATCTAACACCCTACTATTGCACGAATTATGATTAGAATTGACCTAATATTTTGACTTTGACCCCAAGAAATCATCCCAAATTTATAAATAAAAAAATTAAAATAAAAATGTACTACAACACACACATAAATATATACACACAAAGAAACTCTAAATTCAATAATTACAAACAATATAAATTTCTAAACATTAAAAAAAAAAAATGGAATTATAGTTAAAGTAAAGACACTCACATAAACACAAATTTTGCAAAAAGAGAATAAGATTTTTGTTAAAATTAATCTATTAGTTCTCATGGAAGATATACCATTGATTCTGAAGACCATATATAATAAGCATATAAATTAGGTCAAAGTTAACAAAAATAACTTAAATAAAAGGCAACCCTCACACAAAACATATTCAATTTGATGAAAAAAAAAATAAAGAATGGAATTTTATGAAAAAACAAAAAGAAGAAGGCAAATACTACATGCAAGTTTCATAGGTAAGGTATGAGAAAGAAATAATATCAACAAACCGTATAGTAGGAAAAGGGAAAAATACACCAAAACCGTATATATACCCCCACTTTTATATTAAATAATTTTAAACTGTGAAGAAGTTGATAACTTGATATAAACAAAAAGAAAAAAGGAGTTTATGTAATCAAGTAGTTCACATTAATTACATATTAGTTTTTTTTTTTAATACTTTATCTCAAAAAAATAGTTACCGTTATTAGATTGTTATTAGATTTTTTTTTTTTTTTTAACTAAAGTTAATACATATTAGGTTTTTTTTTTTTTTTTTTTTTTTTACTTTATCCAAAAAAAAACTTATTTTTTAGAAGAAAAAATAAAACTTCTAAATTTTTTACATTTAAAGAATAGATGGTGTAGGATAAATGTTTACCCAAAAAAAAAAAAAATACTAACATGAGCTAAGAGTAAAATTGTTACTTTATAAAATTAAAAAAATGAAGAAGAAGAAGCTTATATAAACACTTATTGTTATTTTATCCAAAGAAATTGATAAGATCAAAAACTTTTTGTTTTTATCTAAAAACTTAATGTAGTTTTATGCAGCCACTTGACTCAACAATTATACATATATTTTCAAAAATCTAAAAAAATTTCTGCAATTTGGTGAAACCACTTGGCGCAACCATAACGTTTAAGTCTAGCTTTTATTATATAGTATATAATATGATATGATATATAGATTGGTTTATTATTATTATTATTATTATTATTATTATTTTGAGGAAGGGATTTTATTTTAGACTTATTATTAATTAATAAAATTATTAGTATTTAATTTAATTTTCTAGAGTAAGAATTCAATAATTAGGCTTTGGCCCAAGTCAATTAGGATTAGAGCACAACGATCAAGTGTGTCAAATGCCAAATATTTGGCATTTGACACACCAAGCACCACTGTTCAAGTCTCATAAGGTGTTCCAAATGTGTCAAAAATTTGCAACATACTACAGTAACGTGATAAATTTGGCACTATACGGACCAATATAGCACATCTGTTCATTATTTTTTTATTCATCTTTCTCTCTCATCCCAATTTAAAATATCTCTTTCATCTTCTCCTTTAGCCACAAATTCACCGCCTCCATCTCCACTCTCCCATACTCTTTTCTTCTTCGATCTCACCACTTCACTGACCACAAGCCTCTCTTCCTCTTCACTGATCCTCCCAATCGGACATCTCAGCCTCTCTTCCTCTTCGCCAATCTTGCTCATTCACTCTCTCGGCCTCGCGCCGCCACCGATGTCCAATCTCGCCTCCAATCTCACCGCCGATCTCTCCTCTGAACTCGCCATCAATTCGCCCAACCTCCTCTTCTCAAGATCTCAGTCGTGGTGGTGGTGTTGTTGTTGTTGTTTTTTTTTTTTTTTTTTTTTGTTGTAGCAGTGGCTAATATTGGTAGTCGGTGGTTGATCTTGTGGGATGATTGATATTGGTTGTGGTGGTTGTTGTGTTTTTTTTTTTTGGTTGTAGTCGTGGCTGATATTGGTGGTAGTTGGTTGATCTCGTGGGGGTGGTTGTTGGTTGTGGGCTGTGGTGGGGTGATCTGTGGCGGTGGGGTTTTAACGTGTAAGAGTTATTTTAGATTATTTTAATATGTTGTATATATTATTTTAATGTTTGAAAGGGAAGAATAAAATATCTGATAAATGACGTATTGTAAAATAATGTGTTAAAATATAAAAAATATGTTTTTATGTGTGAAAATGGTATTTGTTATGCAATACTTGATGGTAATGCTCTTAGAGTTTATTCTTTATCGTCTATATATAACAAATGCATTATTTGCAGTCCAGTGAGGAAAAATTTAATACTTTTCAAGGAGTGGGGCAGGGATTAAACAATCTTGCAAAGATACAAAAGAACACATATCACATCGGTCTGAACCTAACTAAACTCATTCCAACAGTGAAAGCGCAAATTGAGAGGTACACCGACACGTTACTCAGGAAAAAAAAAAAAGAGATATACACCGACACACAACGACAAGTTTTTTTTTTTTAAAAGACAGTCATTCCACGTGGCATTCTCGGCCCCACCACCTTTTTATATTACCAAAAATACCCTTACTCTCTTTCCCTTCTATCTCACACCCACCTCATACACCGACACACAAACAGGATCACACAGTCACTCTCTCTCTCTCTCTCTCTCTCAAATCAACGTAAGCCTTGTCTGCTTTGTAAGATTGAGGTCTCAAATTTGCGTATTTGAGTAAGTGTTTTTATTGCTTGGAGTTCATTTTTTTTTTTTATACCATATTTCGCATTAATTTTGCAGTGTTTGGATTCTAGTGATGCTTGTAATTTGCAATAGTTTGGTCTTGACATTTCATTGAAATTCATTAAAAAAAGTTTGGTCTTGATATTTCATTGAAATTCATTTAAACAAAAAAAAGTAAATGGTTAAACTTAAAAAAAAAAAAAAAAACCAATTAATGGGTTGAATTGGTTAAACTTAATTTAGTTTTGTAATTACTGTTCAGTTACAATTTTTAAGAAATTGTAAGATTTTCCTTTGTTTGCATTCCCTATAAATTTCACCTGATAGTGTTTTTTCCTGTCAACTTTGGTTGAACTATTTTCTTGTAATTTGTCAGTACTTGGGTAGTCGGTCACTGTTATTGGGTCAGATTTTAACCAAAACATGGTCTGAAAATGGGCACAAAAAGCTCATGCCAAAAGGGATGTTTCGGAGGCATTCTCTCGCTGTCACTGATATTCTGCACCGTAATGGTCAAAACTTGCTTGCCTTTCTTGTTCACCCACCAGATCATCCAAACCCTATTTAATTTATATACTTTCTATTTTAGAATTACATTTATGATTTTGGATCCCATGCAAGTGGAGTGATGGAGTAAAAAATCTAAAGTTTGATATGCTTGGAATACATGCAATTTTACAATAATTTGTTTTCATGCTAGATTGGAAAAGATGTTGCCACAAGTTACGTTCTGGGTTGGGATTGGATGGCTCCTATAAGGTGACTACGTTTGTTACCTTTGATATGATATTGTTATCTCTAGTTTCTTGTCGGAAAATGAGAGACAGTAGATGCGTGTTGATAAGAAATTATTTTGAAATTTCCTGTCAGAACCAAAATGAGACAGGTGTCTACAGATATTTGAGACATATTTTTAGTGAATAGTGTCAGTGTGATAAATCATTGAGAGATCAGTTATACAGTGGAGAATTAGTGGGTTGAAAATGGGTCACAGGTATAAGAATAATTTTTATGTAGTTTTTTTTTGATATGTAATGCAATTCTTATTGATATCAAAAAGATGGGTTTACCCAAGTATACACGGAATATACAATAGGGGACCATACAATCAATCATACAAAGTATATGAATCTATCAAATCAATAACAGAACATAAAGATAGACTAGGCAAAACTGACATCCAATCCAACAAAGTTCTAATGATAATGAATTTGAGATTAGGCATAGTTCTCTCTGTGTTCTCAAAACACCGATTTTTCCTCTCCCTCCATATACACCACATCAAAGATTGTGGGGCAGCCATCCACAAATGACCATTCCGATGACTGCCTTCTTATGTAGTTTATGCAGCTTATTCATGGCAGTTTTGTGTTTGAGAGAAAAAGAGGAATTATGAGAACAAATGTAAGGGTGTCTTGGTAACAAAATGGACCAATGCACTAGGTGAACTGCTGGCGGTGAGTTTTGAGATTAGATTAGTAAGGAATTTAAAGGGACACAAAATCTTGTTAACTAATTTTGACCTGGAAGAACAAAATATAGACATACAACTTACAGTGGATTCATCAAATACAGATAATGTTTTATCCTTCAAAATTCCAAGCTTTTTTAAATTTCATGGATCCTTATATGAGTGGATATCAGCTTCAGGGCAGTTTTCCATTTCTAATTTAGATGCTTGATCTTTGTAATTTTCATTAATAATTGTTGTTGAATGTCTTGCATACTTCCCTTGTAAATGGGTTGCACCTCTGCTATTTAATATATTATTTACTGAAAAAAAAGGGTTTTGAAAGGGAAAGTTACATGATGCCGGAACTTCTATATGCATCCTCCCATGATAAAGGAAGGGAAATTCCACGGACATTCACTTCTTATTGTGTCTTTTGCATTTAAGAATGTGTTTTTTTCTTATTGTAAGCTATCCATATGTTCTCTTGACAGTTGAATGAACCATATATTCATAGAATATATCAAAGCAAAATAATTCTGTTTCTAAGTACTTGACATCTGTACGATTACAGGGATAGGAACACTGGAATATGGGATGAGGTGTCTATATCAAGAACTGGGGTGAGCTGTATTGCATAACTTCCTTCCATAACAATATATATGTGATACACTATCATGTTAATGATATTTGGAGCTTTTAAATGCATGCACTAGTGTAAACATTAACAGTACCCTCATAAGTTGTAGATATGCATGGTTATGAAACATGTAGTATAGATTTCTTCTATTGTTCCTTATTAACTTTTATTTGTAGTCATGCCATTCTTTCTGAATTAGTATTTCAATATTTAATGGTGCTATTGTTTTGTCGGGAGAATTGTTCTATGCATTTTGTAATCAGATAATTCAGATACTGATGCTTTATTATTTGATGCAGCCAGTGAAAATAATTGATCCCCACTTGGTTTCATTGTTTTTTTTTTTATGATTACAAGAGGGTGTATTTGCATGCTACAACAGAGTTAGAAAATAGAAGTGCCTGGGTTGTTGAGTGTTCTTTGAATATCCAAGTAACAATGGGAGTCGAGGGAAACATTTGTTTATTAGAGCGTCTTCTGACTCAACACTTGTCATTCCCTGCTGGATCACATATGCAATATACATTTCCTGAGGTCAGTGATAGCATTCATTCTTATGAGAATTTTGAGAAGAATAGTCTTCTTTCAGCTTGCCTCTTTCTTAAGCAATTCAAAGTTTAAGATACTCTTCTTTTACTAAGAAGTTACCACCATTAAGAGTAAACTTCATAGCATCTCTAGAAAAATATTAAGTCTTTGCCCCATTGGATTGCTCCCACATGGAAATTCAAAAAACAAGATTAGACCAGCTTGGGGTTAATGTTTAGGAACTAGGCTATGCGAGCTATCTACATCCTTCTTCCCAATTGAGGTGAAGAAGACTGGTCGACTTATTCTAGCATGTTATGCAACCTTTAATATTTATCATAGAAGTCTGATTATTAATAACCTTGTCTCTTTTGGTGTTAATACATTCCTCCTAATGCTTCTGACACTTGGTATACCCTCACTTTTTTACTCAAGTACTTGTTCTTCTTTTTTCTGCTAAAGGATTGCTTTTGTTTTTACTCATTAAATATGCTCTTAGGTCTTATATATTTGATGTATAGAATTTACTATGGTGATGGTGGTTCCCCTTGTTTTATATATATATATATATATATAGAGAGAGAGAGAGAGAGAGAGAGAGAGAGAGAGAAAGAGAGGTGTTCAAGTTACACTCGGTGTAACTCCACAAGAGTTGCACCTTTTTTATAGCCATTGAAAAAGACACCACTTAACAGGTCATTAGTATAGAGTTATTAATTGCCACATTAGCTAACTTTCCTAAAAAGAACCACCCACATTCACTGTACCTAACACTTAATCTTTTTCCTTTAAAAAAAAAAAATTAAACAAGGAAAATGATATTTTCATAATATTGTTCATACTTCCATAACTATCTCTCACATATTGAATTTATCGTAGATTTTGCGATTGAGGGAGGTTATTACACAAATAATAAAAAGAAATTAGAAAATTAGTAATTATTTTGTAATCCATTAATGATGATCCCTCCCCCCACTGTCTCTGATCATAACAGTACCAGTTAGTCAATCTCATTTCATGGAATTTGTAACATGGGATCCTTACTAAGGCAGAGCACTTTTGCACATTTAATAATGCATGTCCATGTAGTAAATCGTGAAAAGAAATAAAAGCAATAAGAGAGAAATTTATCAAAATTAAACACAGAATCACATCATCAACAAAGTCTTGACCAAGTAACAATTATTAGCTACAGTTTTCAGTATCCAAAGAGGATAAACACAACAAAATTAAATAGGGACGCAAGTGCAACTCAGGTTGAATTAAGGTTTTATTTTATTTTATTTTTGTAATAACCTTCCTCAATAGCAAAATCTACCAAAAATTCAATATGTGAGAGATATTTATTGATATTGTACATGGGTGGTTTTACCTTGTTTTAGGCTCTCAATACTTCTTTTGTAGGTTATAATGGAATGAATTTGCAGTTTTTCTTCTACAATCCTGACTTATGGTGGCTGAACGGTATGGGAAAACAATCCTTGTACAATATTCATATTACTGTTGATGTAAAGGGATATGGAGAATCTAATGCTTGGAGCCATCTCTTTGGCTTCCAAAAAATTGAGAGCCATATTGATAGTGCCATGGGTGGAAGGTATTGCTTTATATGCCTTCTAGAACATTTTACATAAGTTTTATTTTGATATTATGATATGTAGTCTATAAATTTTTGATTTACAGGTTGTTCAAGGTCAATGGACAGCCTATCTTTATTCATGGTGGTAATTGGATATTGTCAGATGGGTTACTACGCCTTTCAAAGGAACATTATGAAACAGACATCAAGTTTCATGCTGATATGAATTTTAATATGATCCACTGTTGGGGTGGTGGATTGGCTGAGAGGTAAGAATGTTATCATTATTATTGAGATATATATGGACTTTGGTGATCTCTCTCTCTCCTATTTGTGTGTGATCAATTATAGAGGGTGTATGGAAAATAGAAATAGAAATGTAGAACAAACAACCACACAGGGAACATAGAGATAGAGACTTACATGGTTCAGCTTTAGACATATGTCCAAAGGCGGGCACTGAAGAGAAATATTTACTAACAAAGGTGACTACAATAGTTGCACAAAACTAAACTCCAAATACACCCAACAAGCTCTTTCTTAATAATAACAAATATTATGGCTACAAAGTCGGTTTGGTGACTTTTTGTGAAGATTACCCAACCAAATAGGACTAGCAGTACTATTTGCTTTCTCGTACACAACAAGAAGATGAAAAAAAAACCATAACAAAGTCAGCAACTGTTCTTAGTGCACGTGTAAGGGTTGAGTTCCACATCGAGAGAAAAAGTAAGGAAAGTGAGAAGTTGATGGACATGGTTGGGTCTAAACCATTTCGCTTAAGCTTTTGGGTTTGAGTGGTACCCCAATATATATCAACAGGTACCTCAATATATTTCTATAGGCTCTTGGTGGACCTCAGGGACACTTCTCAACCCAAAAAATTTGCATTAGAGTTATGGTTCAACTTTTGGTTCAAAACTTTGAATGACTGTTATATATCAAAAAACAAATTATGAATGAGTGTCTTGGTTTTGATGTGTTTGGTGTGAATTTGGTTATTGTTGCATTTGATGCAGCTCTTGTATGCACACTCTAGATTTGCTACTGACTCACACGCTGTGGGAGGCTAGGTTGATGTGGTAGAGGCTCACATGGGAGGGGGAGGTCTATTGTGAGTGCGTGTGTGAGGTTTGAGTCCCATATAGAGAAAAAGTAAAGAAAATGAAGAGTTGATATATATAGTTGGGTGCAAACCTATTGGATGAAGCATTTTTGAGATAGAATGATGTCCCTATGTGTATATCAATGGGAGGTTGGTGGGTTAGTAAAATTGGGACAAATCCTGGAACATCAAAGTTTTTAGATTCACCAAAATTTGTATGCTTTATACTGAGGGTATTGTCACGGGATGATTGCAGCGTAAGATGTTGGGAATGCCAAGAAAGTGTTGTAGAGTAAGTTTTATAATTGAAAAAAGCTTGTTAAATTACAGATTATCCCAAAAGCATAAGCTATTAGGATATGATAAATTTAATTATTTAACCACATACTTCTAACACTCTCATGTGTGGGCTCAAACTCCCTTTTATAAGGTGAGGTCCAACACATGAGATTTTAAATGGAAGGTTGAGTGGAGGAGCAAGGATCAAAATCAAAACCTCCTACTCTGATACCATGTTAAATTACTAAATCTTCTAAAAGGTTAAGCAATTGAGATATGGTAAATTAATCATTTAACTACATACTTCCAACAAAGCTAACAACTATAACATGCAATACTTTCCCAAGAATGGGGTTCTTGTAACCATATTAATCACTGAAATCAGTCCCATTATGAAAGTTACCATAAATTGTGGCATTGTTGATTTTATAATGCTTTTGAACATTATTAGGGTATTTATTTTCTTTGACCTAAATTGTCCACAGAGCTTAGAGCTTTTATCTTCAACTGTAGAGTACTAACATAGTGGCAATAGTATGTCACAAGCAAAATTTATTTCCTTTCTTCTAATTGTCAAAATTTGATTTTAAAACAAGCATAACTGATGTTATAAGAAGAAGTTAATGCATGAGCAAGCCTATGCTTGCGAGAAAATTCTTTATTTTCTTGATTTCTAATTTCTCAGGTCAGCTACATGGATTATTACTACCATCATTATCATTTGACCTTGATCTCCATTTCAGGCTATACACTCTAGTTAGACATTTGTTTATTTTATCTTTTCTGACTGCCTCTGCCTTAGACCTAATATATTTCTAGCCCCCTCTTGTTCTCGAATGCTTTGAAATATAAATAAAGAACTCCTTACTAGTCAGCTCGGTGGTTTTTGTTTACATAATTAAAAATTTTCTTAATCAAATTTTCTATATCTTCTCCTGAAAGCTACATCTAGATTTTAGTGAATACATTCATTTTGTATTCTATCTTTTATTGCCATTACCAATGATTTAACTAAATTACTTAGGATAAGTTCAGTTGTATTTTTTAATTGCCATTAACCTATTTCAGCATCGTTTTTCTCAAAAAAGTTATTTGACATTGTCTGCTGTTTGGTATATTGCAGTAGGAGCCTTTGGTCCTTTTAATTTTGGTACACTTGGTTATATAGAAACTGAAGTTTTAAAATGTTCCTATCAGAGTGAATTCTGCATTGCATTTATTTTGAACAATTTATTCTCTTGAGACCCAAGCCTCTCTATAGGGTTAAATATGGCTCAAGGCTAATCAAACCTAAGGATTCCAATATTCTAAGTTATTTCAGTATTATTCTTATTTGATTTTTGTAGGTGTGCAAGAGTTTTGGAGTATTGAAGACGTTGAAGTGGTGACCCGGTATCAAATCCAAATGGTCCCCTGGATCATGATCTTCTCTTGCTATGTGCTATAGACCCTGTCAAGCTTCTAAGAAACCATCCAAATCTTGCTCTTTCGGTAGGTGAAAATGAGCAAGTTCCACCAGATGGCATCAACAAAGCTTTAAAAAATGACTTGAGACTCCATCCTTATTTCGAAAACTCCAATGAAATCAGCAAATCTTCTGAAGATTTATCTGCAGTGTCAAAAGATCCTAGCCAATATTTTGATGGAAAACGTGTTTACATCCAAGGATCCTTGTGGGATGGATTTGCATATGTACGGGGGGCTTCACTGATGGCCCTTATGAAATCTGAAATCCTAAAGCATTTTCAAGAATGATTTTTACAGCCATGGATTCAATCTTGAGGTTGGTTCTGTCGGGATGGTTGTTGCATATACTATCAAAGCAACGTCTCAATAAGGCTGGCAGATTCTGTTGTTTAAGCAACTTCCTAGTGGGTACACAGAAGAAGTTCTAGACCCCATATGGGAATAACATAAATACATTCCCTATTCAAAGCCAAAAAGAAGTGTTGATCAGGTTGAACTTTATGGAACCCCAAAGGATCTTGATGATTTTTGTTTAGAGGTAAACCAAAATTTTTCTCTAGCTATTCTAGTTGCCTATTGCTTCTTTTTTTTTTTTTTTTGGGTGGTGACCTAACTTGAAATGATCATCAAGCTTAACTGGCTAACTACATTCAATTTAGAGCTTTGCTGGAGGGCCAGACTTCCTATAAATACACAAGTCCTAATTTGGAAGGCACAGAACCCTTGGACTGGTCTTAGTGATCAGTTAAATGATCATCTCCTACACCAAACGGCAGGTTTCTATGGCTGTCGCTGTGCTGCAAAACCAATCCATGTCCAGCTGAATCTGGCTACATATTTTATAGAGGTAATTTCTACACTAGAAGAGCTATAACCTATATGTTTGGATTGGATTTTGAAATTCAATGAATATTTAATATCTAATGAAATGTTTTCATAGAACACGTATTGAGCTTGAATAATCTTTTGAATTCAATAAATAAAATTGATATATTTTTTTTTTTGACAGAACAAAAAGGAAAACGTTAATAAAAAAAATCTAGTAAAAATGCTCATACCTGATTTTCTTTGTGTTTTTGTATGTGTGGGTTGACAAGACCGGGGGGCGGCTGAAATGCTTAAATTTTTTTTTCTTAAGAAGGGAGCACATATGAAACTAATGCATTTTACACAAAGACATTCTTTGTACTTGATGCTATGTAAAATGATCCCATCCAGAGATGGTATCTAACTTCGCAATTGTATTCTGATCCTGCCATCAGCAAGTTGTCAATACTACGTCTGAGGAACTGTCTAACATAGCCATTGAAGCCTCAGACTGGGATCTAGAAGGTACATTTCCGTAGTACAAAGTTTTTAAAAATCTCTTTGCTTTGGCCAAAAAACAGTACCCATAGTTGAGATGAAGTATCCAAAGTCTAAAAACCCAAAGCTGGTCTACTTCCTTCTCCTCAAACTCTACCACACATCAGACTATGGTATTTTACCTAGGAACTTTTACTGGTTGCATCTATTTGGTGGAGATTACAAGTTGCTGGAGCCATACGGAATGAAAAAAATAACCCTCAAGATTGCATCCAAGGTTTTCATCAAAGGGTTCACTTATAAAATTGAAATGCACGTTGAAAATGTGGCCAAGAAAGCTGACTCTAACGGATTAACCTATATGAACAAATAACATAAAATTTTTTATTATGTTATTTCCATTAAGATCACTTTTAAGGTCTCCATTCAAGGAGAGTATGAAAAAAGAAAGGACTTTATATCAAGGATTGACCGTTCGAGAATTCTTCTTGTTCATTACTCAGACAACTATTTCTTGCTGTGTCCAGCGAGGTTATTCCCATTAAGATCACTTTTAAGGTCCCTCCAGGTGTCACGCTTTGAGTTTCACTTCATGGCTGGAATTACCATAACTGTCCATTGAGCTGGGTAAAGAATACTCTTTTAATGTTTGTTTGCAACCTTTTGGAAGTATAAAATCTATTGAGGTCAAGTTTACAGAAGAAATCATTATCACAAGTTCCCGGAATGTTGAAAATTAATTTCCAACTCTTACATACTTAATTGTCCTTTTTTGCACTGAGAAACATTTTTTACTTAAAGTTTCACCAGTAATACTAGGAATGAAGCAGCTAAATAAATTGAGAGAACCATCTATATTTCTGCCAATGTTATTTAGTTCTTCTTAGGTGAAATACCTTCAAATTTTTAATATATGGTGTTGACTCCGTGTGTAAATAATTTGCAGATATGGACCTTTTTATCACTTGCTTGCTTTTTATGTGTGTGCTTTCTCAGTACTTTATGTCTTGTTTAAGGGAGTGATGGAATGAAAGAAAGATACAAAGAGGAAGGGTGTTTATTCAATTTAAAAAAAAGGGTAAGGGACGAGTGAAAGAAATGCATATGAATTTAGTTTGTTTGGCAAACTGGGAATTTGACTTTGAATTTGGATGCTTTGAAATCTTGAGCATAAAATTCTGTATAATTTTTTAATTTTCCTTTTTTGTTAACATAAACAATAGAAATCAATATTAGAAATTTCAAAAGTAAAATTTTGAGTAAATTCTAACTCAAAATTCATCATCTAAATGTAACACGAGATAAAGTTGGCAAGGAAATGCTACTATGAAGATTTAACTCCAAGTTGGCAAGGAAGCATAAATGCCTTGTTTGCTTCTTTTGTTCCTTTTTTCTTTTGTGTTGGAGAAAGTATTTAAAAAGTAAAATTTTGAGGAAATTCCAACTCAAAATTCATCATCTAAATGTAACACGAGATAAAATTTCATTTGTGTATAACCTAGATAGCGTAAAGAAATCTCATAAATGAATAAGAAAATTTAATGTTAGTATGGACATGTTTGGAAACACAAAAGAAAAAGAGAAAAAAGAAAAGAAAAATGAAGTAGGAAATGTTACTATGAAGATTTAAGTCTAAGTTGGCAAGGAAGTATAAATGCTTTGCTTGCTTGCTTCTTTTGTTCATTCTTTCTTTTGTTTTCTTTTATGTTGGAGAAAGTATTTATTCTTTGACACAATGATATGATAATCTATTGAGTTAGACAAGATATATCTTCTTTGGCACAATGGCATGATAATCCTATAAATATAGTAGAAGTTATAAAGGGTTTTCATATGAACTTAGCCTTAAGAAAATCGATACATAAATAATTTGGAAGCTTCCCAAGGTGTATTTTGAAGCCAAAATTGGATTCTTCTTGTTGTAAGTTTTAATAGTTGCTTTTGTAAATTTGTTCATATGTATGTGTGTTTTTGTATTGATATTCATGAATAGTAGGTTACTTTGCTTTTTTAAAATTTTCATATAAATGTTAAACGTAATAAGATTATATTGCACTTGTTGCTATATTTTTATGAGATATATATATTACTTTAAATGGTTTGGTTTATGTTATTTGATGCAATTTTGATAAATAGTATATCACTCAACTTTTTTATATAAATCATTATTTTCTTCAATTACGTTTTTATTTAATATCTATTACATATTAATCACACGCAAAATTTCAAAATAATTAGCTGCCATTTATTGTTAAATTTATAAGGTAGCCGTTTACTATATTTAAGAATGCAAAAAACTATAATCGCTCTTCATAGATTAGTGAGCTTTTCATGTCTAATCACCTTGATATTCAAAAAGAATAATAGGTCATCTTAATATTTGGTAAGCATGATAGTTGGAGAAAGAAATCTAGTCTAACAGTGGGATTAACAAACTATTACTATGGAAAAAAAGTACTGAAGAATATAACTTCAGTAAAAGTTACCAATAAGTCTTAACTCAAACCGATCTCTATCAAATATTTATTTTGTCCTTTATTAGTACTAAAGTAATTTACATTTGTTCCCAAACATTACCAAACATTTTCCCACCATTTTTATCACATGTGGGGAAGAGAGGAGTTGAAAATAAATTCTTTTCAAGAACATCTGCCAGTGCCACCAAGCTAAAAAAAACTCTTGGCAAAATATTATTATACATTAATGTTAAGGGAGTGATAGACTCAGCATTAAAAAATAAATTTTTTTTATTAAATGAAAAAAAAAAAAAAAACCATCACGTTGCAAAAACAAGCTCGCATGAGGTCTACATAAAGCTCTAAAAGACTTTACTCTTTCATTTTTGTATCCCCATACCACCTTTATGATGTTCAATTTTTCAATAAAAGCATTATTACCTATTTAAAAAAAAAAAAAATTTCTCCCGCAAATTTTGTTGGATTAGCTTTGTTGTTATGAGTTGTAATGGGTAGCCTAGGTTAAGTAAAAACTTGCATAAAGAAATAACAATTTATAAATATGAAGGCAAAATTAGTTGTACTATTTACTTATTGAATAAAGGCAAACATAGATATATGTTAGATGACCCAGCAAAAAAAAAAAAAGATATATGTTAGATGATTTTAAATAAATGATAATGATTGATTTAAACAAGAGAAAAAAAAATTAAAAAAAAATTATATTTTTCTAATAACAAGAATGGAGGATCAATTAAAAAAAATAGTTTGAATTTTTGTTGTGCAAGCATTCTTACTATTTTATTTCGAACCTTTAGATAAATTCTGTTTATTTTTTAAAAAATCACGTTTATTTTTAATGAAATCAAGTAAAGTAATTCCTATTTATACAATACTTTTATGCTTTCCGGGGAAAAAAAAATCACTTATATTTTTAATGGAAATAAATTAAAAGAATTCCAATCAATACAGTAGTTTTTACTTTTTACTCATTTCACTGTTCACATTAAAAAAAATTAAAAATACCCAGTACCCAACAAAAATAAATACCCACGGGCCGCAACCAATGACCCAAGCCCAAGGCCTTTAAAGAACATTCACGATCAAGCTCCAACCTGCTGTGCTTGGTCACGCCCAAATCCCGCTTTTTATTTTTTATTTTACTTTTTTCTACTTCATTGAGAGCCATAAAAAGTAAAAACAAAATTGCTGCTATATAATATATTCAACTCAAAGAAAGAAAGCAGCAATTCTCATCTCATCACGCACTCTCTCTCTTTCTTTTTGGCTATCTCTCTGATTTTTATTTTTATATTTTTTTTTATTATTTGGATTCGCCCAGCTCCCCAGCCCTTTCTTTCTTTCTGCGTATTATTATTTATGCCCTTTTTTTTTCTTATTATTTATTTATTTTTATAAACAATAAAGAAATTTGATGATGATGATGATGATGAAATGTGTGTGATTGTTTGCATGTGGTCATACAATTAAATAAATAAAGAAGATAGATTAGATTAGATGGAGCAGCAGGAGCAGCAGCAGCAACTTCAACATTTTATCCATCCCAACCATCACCATCCCTTGCTCTTCAATCCTGACGCTGACAGAAGTGGAAATCCTTGTTGGGGGTGCGCAGAATCAGTTTATGGTCCTAGCTACAGTTGTAAAGAATGTGGAGGGTACTTTCATCATAAATCATGTGCGGAAGTAGCCCTTGGGTTGCACCATCCCTTGCACCCAATCCATCCTCTTATTCTCTTTGACCCATGGACATATTCAGACGACGAGAAACAATTTTACAAATGCGAACTCTGCAAAGAATATAAAGAAAATGTATACACTTATCGGTGTTCCCGCTGCGACTTCAACCTTCACATCACATGCGCTTCTTTACTGCCCACTTTGGAAGCTGAAGCTGAATTGCATGACCACTCGTTGACCCCAGTTTGGAAGTGGTTCACATTCACTTGCGACCTTTGTGGCAAAGAAGACAAAGGTATGCCCTTTCTGTGTAATACATGTGGTATCTGGATTCATAGAAGATGTGCTTATCAGTTCCCACGCATAGTCAAAGTTGTGCGTCACAAGCACCTCCTCCACCTCACCCATTCTTCTCTTCAATTCCATCAATCCGACTCCCGATTTTGTCAAATCTGTGTTCAAAATGTGGACACACGCTATGGGCTTTACTATTGCTCTAGATGCGATTTTGTTGCCCATCTTGATTGTGCTATATTCAAGGAAAACAGGGAGGATATAGATTTGCAAAAATTTGAAGATGAGGATGAAGTTCCAGAACTCGATGAATCAGTTGACTCAGTAACTTACAAAGTCAACAAATTCAATATAGGGGAGGACGAAACTCAAATAGCCATAGAAATCAAGCACTTCAGTCATGAGCATGACTTAATGCTTACTGATGAGGTTTTAAATAACCAAAAATGCGATGGTTGTGTAAGAGACATTCTCCTTCCGTTTTATAGTTGTGGAAAGTGTAGCTTTTTTCTTCATGAATCTTGTGTTAAATTACCCAAAAAAAAGAAACACCCACTTCATCAACACCCACTCACCCTCCTCCCAAAGGCACCTTATAGGAATAAATTGTTTCGGTGTAATGCTTGTGGCCAAAATTGCAATGGCTTCACCTACAATTGTATTATATGCCAGTTTGACCTCGATGTTGAATGTAGTTTGAAATCGGACATCTTTACCCATGAAGGTCATCAGCATCAACTTATCCTCTCCAACACAGCACATAGGCAGAAATGCAATTGTTGTGATAACGAAAGCTACCAAGTATTTCGTTGTACCACTTGTGAATTTGTACTAGACTTTCAATGTGCTACATTACCACATACCACAAGATATGGACAACATGAGCATCCCTTCACTCTCAATTATAGAGCTGAAGATGACTCTGGTGAATATTATTGCGATATCTGTGAAGAAGAACGGCAGGACTCAAAGTATTGGTTTTACTACTGTGAGGATTGCAGTTATCCTGCTCATCCAAATTGTATTATTGGGAAATACCCAAATTACAAGTTTGGAGGTGCTTACACATTTGACTGTCACTCACACCCTCTTACTTTTGTTGAGGAAACTAAAGACCGCCCTCAATGTAACAAATGTAAAGGTTCTTGTAAAGAGTTGATCTATCAATGTGCTCAGTGTAATTTCTAAGTCCACTGGCATTGTTTATAAAAAGGAAAAATGTGATGTTAATTTTTATTTTATACTAGATGTAGTCCACATAAGTTTTGGTGCGTGGAATTCATCAAATGAAAATGCAGTAATTCTTTTTCAATTCTCTTTCTTGGCATCATGGTTCAAATACAATGTAAATACATTGTACCAACTCATACTTGTTTGTGTGTGGTCGTACCCTGCCTTGTCCACCTCTGTTAGAAACAATGAGCTTGTTGATAATAGTAATTTTCAGTTTTCAATGTTTTATGGTAGTACATTGTTTAGCAACGGAAGTTGGATTTCAGTGTGGAACATAAAGTTCAGAGTTGATGAACAAATTCTGGAACTAAAAGGAAAACTTCTGGTATCTCTTATCAGCTGTGTATGACTATTTTAACCTCTATTTTCTATTTCTATGCAATTCTGATTGCATTCATTTTTTTTGAGCTCACATTAATTGTCTCTGTCTTCTTCTTCTGCATTAGGTGAGCATCCGTTATTTTGAAGAGGGAAATGAGCAATCAGAATCAAAACATGAATGCAAAGATTCAATGAGCATTTTAAGTTATTATAGATTTACATGTTTATCAACACCTTTAATGTCATTAGTTTTATTTACTGATATTATTACTATTACTGTTATTTCTATGAAAGCTCAACTATGCATGATTTAATTATCATTGATGGTGAGGTTCTTTTCTTTTGTGTTTTCTCAACATAAATTTTATACATCATCTTAGTAAGAATATTGGCCTGGTCTTTTAATATGAAGGCACAACATGTACTTTGTAAATGTTGATGTTAAGAACATGGTGATTTGGGAGCAACAATTGTTAATAACATGGCTGGTTGAGTTATATAGTT
Source organism: Quercus ilex subsp. ballota (assembly GCA_032727855.1). Classification (NCBI taxonomy): domain Eukaryota; kingdom Viridiplantae; phylum Streptophyta; class Magnoliopsida; order Fagales; family Fagaceae; genus Quercus; species Quercus ilex. Next base: position 6,645,242 of record CM064910.1, on the reverse strand, counting down.
TTATTGAATGTACTCCAAGTCCAAGGTAATCTTTAAAACCTTTTTGGGCAAAGAGACTACAAATCTTGTCTAATAAGTTCAGGGCTTAGTTTAGAAAATGTTGGTCAGGCCTTTCCTGGTTTGAAGGATCTCATTGTTACATAATACTTCTAGTATCGATTCACTTAGTATCAAAGATGAAGTTCTTGAGCTTATTAGTATTGATTCACTTAGTATTAGGTAAATGTTTCAAATTGAATGAAGTGGGTGTATATATTTTTCTGATTATTAAGCACTTTCCAAAGTGATACTATAGTTGTTTGACACATATAGTAATTGAAATTCAAAAGAGCTATGATTTTTCCTGTGTTGTTCATGTCTGCAATTGAGGTGAGTTGAAGTGCTCTCACGTTAGCTTATTTTGTAATGATCAAGCACACATGCTATAAGATGCTACACTTATTTATATTGGGACCCTATCTTCCTCTATTTCATTTTCTTTCAATTACTTGTATTTAATTGAACTTCTTCATGTAATGGTTTCCTGTGCCATGTCATCTTGTAGGTCACTACTCTGGACATTAGTAGACACAGCCTTATTATTAGCCATTGCAATTCTAATTTTTGGACTGAGTGTTAGTTTGATATGAATTTGAGGCACAAGTAAAATATATACATAATAAATTCCTTCTTTAGGTGCCAACAGCTCATCCCTATTCTCGTCACCAAGCACATGTGCTGTACTGTCCATCCTCGTTGCAAAAAACCTAGACATTGATGAACCAGGGAAGGAAAGTCACATTTTCATATGCCATTGACAGGCCAAGTAATTTCGTATCTTCTTTAGCTTTTCCATTTTGAGTCACAGCCACAACCTCAGCACGATTGTGATTTGTACCCAATGTACTATCTTCTAATAACTTGGCTGGTTGTAATTAAATGTACTCCGAGGTAATTTTTAAAACCTTGATGGGTGACGACTCTTCTTGTTTAATATGTTCAGGGCTTAGTTTAGAAAAGGTTAGCCAGCCCTATCCTGCTATGAAAAAAGTCATTGTTACAGAGTAATTCTAAAATTTCAAGGGGAAAAACATTTCTGTGACTTACTTGTGTAGTTGTGTTCAAAAACCATGCTTTTGTTTCTTTTACCTGAAGTAATTTTTTAAGCATTCCAGTACTATTCAATTGTTTTATTATTATTGTTTGTAAATGATGCTATATGGATATGCCTGTTCTGATCATCTAACTTTGTCCTTTTTTCCCTGCCCAATTCATGTGTTCATATTTATTTTAATCTGCTAATGGCTGTAATTACCATAGCCGACAGTATTCACCACCATGAGGAAGAGTACTTACATCTCTTGAGGTGCTCTATGAGTCTATATGCCTCTTCTTGCTTTTAAATGGCTTATATTCATTTTTTAAAAGTTTGTTACTGACAATTATAATTTATAAATGACAGGAGTCCTATTCATTTTGCTGGATACCACTTTTCAGGTACTATTTTCTCCCCTTACATTTAATGTTAGGTGAAGACCTCTTCTTTAGCACATACGCTTTTGGTGGGTGACCATTATTTTGGAGGGAAATGGTGCATTTATATGCAAAACTTGAATGCATAGATTCAACAGCATTTCAAGTTATTACATAATTACATGTTTATCAACATTTTTTATATCATTATTTTAGTTATGATTATTATTACTGCTGCTGTTATTTCCATGAAAATGCTCGATTATGCATGGTTAACAAGTGCCGTTCGTCTTATCATAGATGGTGAGGTTCTTTTCTTATCTTTTCTCAACATAAATTTTATACATCATCCCTGTAAGAATATTGGTCTAGTATCTTAACTGAAGGTACACCATGTACTTTGTAAATGTTGATGTTAATATCATGGTGATTTGGGAGCAGTAATTGTTTATAACTTGGCTGGTCGAGTTATCTAGTATAATTGAATGTACTCCTAGCTAATCTTTTAAAACCTTGTCGGGCGTAGAGACTACTTCAAATCTTGTTTTATAAGTTCAAGGCTTAGTTTGCAAAAGGTTAATCGGACCTTTCCTGCTTTAAAGAATGTCAGTTACATAGGACTTCTAAAATTTTGGGCCTCTAATTATCATACTTTTGAAGTTTTTGTAAAAATAAAATCCATTATTTAATCCCTTGTTGATCATACTTGTAGAAGTTTTTGTTTAATAATAGAGGTTGGCAAGTGTCGTGTATATAGTATACACTCATGGTCATGTTACAGCTGTCGGGGTACTTTTGGGGCAGAAAAAGAAAATGGAAGTTGTATTTTTCAATCGACCAGGGCTAGCAGTGATGTAATTGACAGTGTTTTGGCAACCTTGGTGGAGAACAAAGTTGTTCTTGATCCTTTTTTTAGGCTGCAAAGCTAGGCAATAATGGATATTGCTGATTTTGGGCAAGAGTACACATTCTTGTTTCTTACAACTTTTAAGAGTTGGAATGCAATTCATTGACACGAAATATGGTTTTTAAGATTTTATGGTAATTGAAATAATTTTCATGCCAAATTTTTAAGAAATTGTAAGATTTTCCTTTTGTTGTATTCCTTATAAATTTAACTTGACTACACCTTTGCCTTTTCTTGCCAACCTTGTGTATTAAGTATTAACTATTTTCTTGTTGGGTAGTTTGGTCACTGTTTTTGGGTATGATTTTAACCAAAAGATGATCTGATGAGTTTAATTTTTCTTGAAATTGCCAATGGCCTTTGGGCCAAATGGCACCTTCAGCACCCATATAAGTATGGGTAGTGGGTGAGGTTTGGGTGTGTGACTAACTTACCAAGAAAAAAAAAGAGATAGTAATAGATAATATATATATATATATATATTTTTAAATATGGAAATTGTTATCTGATTTTTTCAAACCCAAAGTATTGTTATCTGATTTTGACATTTCAAATTGAGTTGGAATTTATCAAACTTGTCTTGAAGCTGGCAGTTCCATAGCCTTTCTACTTTTCAATCTCAAATTTAAGTTTTAAATTGCTAGATGCATATTGATATGAACATTATTAGAAATTTTCTATCACAACCTAGCAGACAACCAAAAGGAGACAGGTAACTGCTTATGGTTGTTTGAAACAATTTTTTGTCTAAATAGTGTCAGTGTGATAATTCATTGAGAGATTAGTTATACAATGGAGAATTTTTTGGTTGAAAATGGGTCACGCATTTTAGAATAATGCTTATGTAGTTTATGTTGCTCATGCATGGTAGTTCTGCATTTGAGAGAAAAGCAGGAATTATGAGAACAAGTGTAAGCATGTCTTGGTAAAAACAAATTGACCGATGCACTGGGCGAATTGCTGAAGGTATGTTTAGAGATTAGACGTGAACATGGATGGACATACAGGTCAAGAATTTTATGTTTTACTTTTACAATTCTAATTCAGAGCCATAAAAAACTAAATTGCTATTCAACTCTAAACTTACCAATTCTCACGTGCTCTCTCTGATTTGTATTTGGATTCACCAAGCCCTTTGCGTGTATTATGCCCTTTTTCTTTTTTATAAACAATAAATTTGATGATGTGTCTGTGATTGTGACTGTGACTTTGCATGTCATAGAAGAAGATGGAGCAGCAGCATCTTCACCATTTACTCTGTAAATGTTGATGTTAAGAACATGGTGATTTGGGAGAAGTAATTGTTAATAACTTGGGTGGTTGAGTTATCTAGTATAATTAAATGCACTCCTAGATAATCTTTTAAAACCTTGTTTGACATTGAGACTACTTCAAATCTTGATTGATAAGTTCAGGGCTTAGTTTGCAAAATGTTAGTCAGACATTTCCTGCTTAAAAGAATGTCAATTACATAGGACCTCTAAAATTCTGGACCTCTGGTAATTGCATTTGTGAAGTTTTTGTTTAGTAACATCCATTATTTTTTCCCTTGTTGATCCTACTTGTAGAAATCTTTGTTCAATGATAGAGGTTGGCAAGTGTTGTGTCTATGGGATACACTCATAGTTATGTTATAGCTGTTGGGTGTACTTTTGGGACAGAAAAAGAAAATGGAAGTTGTATTTTTCAGTTATGGTTATTTAATTGACAGTGTTTTGGCTAACTTGGTGGGGAGCAAAGTTGTTCTTGATCCTTTCTTTAGGCTGCAAAACTTGGCAATTATGGATATTGCCGATTCTGGGAGAGAGTTACGCATTCTTACTTATCCAAAAAAAAAGTTACAAATTCTTGTTTTTTACAATTGACCCAAAGCTGGGATACAATTCCTTGACACAGAAATATGATTTTAAAGATTTTATGCTACTTGAAATAGTTTTCATGCCAAAATTTTAAGAAATTGTAAGATTTTCCTTTCTTTGCGTTCCTATAAATTTAACTTGACTAGGCCTTTTTCCAGTAAACCTTGTGTATTAACTATTTTCTTGTTGGGTGGTTGGTCACTGTTTTTGGGTCCAATTTTAACAAAGAGATGATCTGATAAATTTATTTTTTCTTGAAATTGCCAATGGCCTTTGGGCCAAATGGCACCTCGGACAATGATATAAACTTCAACAACCATAAACCTTTGCGGGTGAGGTTGAGGGTTCAAATCCCCTTAGGTGTGTGAGTAACTTGCCGATAAAAAAAAAAAAAATTAAAAATAAACTATGGAAATTGTTATATGATTTTGACATGTTAAATTGTATTGGAATTTATCAAACTATAAGTCTTTCTACTTTTCAATCTCAAATTTGATTCTCCCTCACCCCCTCCCTCCCCCCACCCCATTAAAAAAAATAATAATAAATAAATAAAAAGAAAAAGGATGATAGATGCATATTGATATGAACATTATTAGAAATTTTTCTGTAACAACCTAGCAAACAATCAAAATGAGACAGGTAAATGTTCATGGGTGTTTAAAATAATTTTGTGTAAACAGTGTCAGTTTGATATACAGTGGAGAATAATTCTTATGTAGTTTATGCTGCTCATTCATGGCAGTTCTGCATTTGAGAGAAAAAGAGGAATTATAAGAACTGAGTGTAAGGGTATCTTGGTAAAATAAAAAAAATTGACCAATGCACTGGGTCAACTGCTGAAGGTATGTTTAGAGTCTTGAAGAATAGATGTAAACATGGATGGACTTATTGGTCTGGAATATTATGTTTATTTGGTGCGCATAAGGGAGACAAAAGACTACCTATCAAAAAAGCATAAGGGAGACAAAAGACTGAAAGAGTGTTAACTAAGTTTAGCCTTGAAGAACAAAATATAAACACGAAATACATAGAGGATTCTTCAAATATAGCCAAATTATCTCTGGTGTACTTCCCATGGACATGGGTTGTCTGCCCATGCCCTTTAATGAATTATTTACTAATTAAAAAAAGGTTTTCAAAGGGAAAATCACATGATTCCAAAACTTCTATATGTATCCCACAATTCCCACCCATGATAAAGGAGAAGAATTCCACGGATCTTCTTGTGTTTTTTTACTTTAAAGAATGTATTTTCGTCCTATTTTAACCTGTCCATATGGTGTCCTGCCAGTTGAGTGGAGCTATATGTTTATAGAACATATCAAAGCAAAATAAATCAATTCTTAAGGTACTTGACCTTTGTTTTATTACGAGGATAGGAAAATTGAGCATATCAGATGAGGCGTCTGTATCAATTATCGGGTTGAGTTGTGATCCAAATGCATAACTTCCTTCCATAACAGTAGATGTATGATTAACTATCATGTTAATGACTTTCAGAACTTCATCTTGTCATACAAGTTAGTTAATCTTTCAATACAATTATTAGTAGTAGTAGTAGTGCCCTCTTAACCTATAGATATGCATGCTTGTGAAAATTGTAGTGTAGATCTCTTCCTTTTTTCATGTGGTTCTTTATAACATTTATTCTTGGTCATGCAATTCTTTAGTATTTAAAATTTCAATATTCAATGGTGTTTTTGTTCCCTCAGGAGAATTATTCTATGCTTGTACGTTGTAATCAGATTATTTAGATACTGATGCTTTACTATTTGCTACAGCTATTGAAAATAATTGCCTGGGTTGCTGAGTATTCTTTGAATATCCAAGTAACAATGGGAACCAGAGGGAAACATTTGTTTAGTAGAACATCTTCACTCTTCAGATTCAACATTTGTTGATCCCTGCTGGATCTTGAGTGCAATATACATTTCTTAAGGTCAGTGATAGCATCCATTATTATGGCAAGCATATGACGGGAAATATTTTCTATAACCTGAGAGGGGGAAAATTTGTAAGCAATTCTATAATGATGATATTTCTGGATATAACCTTTAATGGTTTGTTACATATGTAACTCAGCATTTCTTCTATTGTTCCAAACCAATCTAAGTGCTGATTCCTAGATTTTTTTTATTTTTCTCTTTCCATTTGACAATTATCTTTTATATTATTTTTCCAATCAAAATGTGATATCTTTTTTTTTCCTCTCTCACTCATATATCTATGTAATTTTCGAATCATCTACAAGGTGTCCATATTCATGTGTAAAAAGGGCCCCTCATGCCTTCTCATTTGAAAAAAGGCACAAGTTGCCAGTTTGGCTTTTTATTCATTAAAAAAAAAAAAAGGGTTTCCAGTTTGGTAGTTCCAATAGTGTTATAACAACTTTTAACATGAATTTGATCCAATGATATTAATTAAATTTCAGTTTTAAAACATCTGTGCATATGATTAGGTCATGGTGAAGACTGCCAAGTTCAGTAGGTCAGTGCCCAAAAAGTTGTATCCATTACATTACACCTTCACGGAGAATTATCTTAGAGGAGCTACTAGACAGGTAGATAGTCATATCTCTTACCTTCCTGGAAATCACTGTTGACTGTTGTAGGTGCAAAATTGATACAAATGAACTGTATAGAATCACTTCACTATAGCCACACTTGTGAAATAAATGGAGCTAGCATGTTCTTGACTCAGCTTGATTAGTATATAACCTGCATTCTCATGCTCCATATCTATTACAGCCAAAAGACCAGGATAAACATGCACTGGTTTGTGTTATGAATAACCTTGATGTGATCACATATCACTGACACATACTATCTTACAATTTTGGGATATATCTTATAGCTTCTAACTATGATTCTATTTCTCGTTTATTTGATATCTTAGTATTTTAAGCACGCCCCAAGGCAGAATTGCTTTATTCTCTTATAGTTACAGCCAAGCTTGAGAACAATCGGTACCAAAAGCTGAAGAAGCAAACCCAAAACTTCAACCCAACATGTTGATTGGTTTTAATATTTGGATGGTGATGTTTGTATGCTGCTTCAAACTCATGTGGCCAATCTCGCCATAATTATTGGAGAAAATGGAAGCTGATACTGCTTAAAGATGCCTTCAATCATCTATGTGAATACTGAATGTTGGTGATGTCAATTTAACTCATCATCTATCTGACTTGCTGCTTGGAGGTGCCTTCTTGTAAAGTGCATGCACATTGAAAAACAATCCTGGGAAATAATTATTCTGCTAAGATGTGTAAAATCCTTTTTCTTCCCCCCAATCCCCACCCCCCAGGCATGCGAGGAGGGGGGACAAAGGTTTATTGGATTTATGTCAATGGCATGTGTATGTAGTTAGAAGTTTACATTTCATTTTTTTTATTGTTACAAAATCTATCATATTTTTCTAAAGGAAGTTTAGTAAGTAAAAATTGATGTGATATCAATTGATGATGCTCTTATGCTCCACGAAATAGTTCTTTGCTTGCCAAACCTACCTTAATTAAGCTTCTAGTTGGTCAGCTCCTCATCTGCTACAGGAAGGGTAACACTAATTTGTTTCTATGAGTGAAGTTCTTGCGGTTCCACCACCACATTCAGCACCATTTATGCAGGACAAATAAAATTAACAAGAAAAGTAAAGATAAACCCTAACTTAGGGGTTGCTTGGAATCAGCACAAAGCAAAACTTAGGCATTAGTACCTAAGGTGTTAGGAATCAACACCCAACTATTGGACAATCTCCAATTGGAATATCATTAGTCAATCCATTGTCTCCTATTGAACATAAATAAACCAGGCGCTTATATAGACTTAGAGCTTCTAGGAAATAAAGAGTAAAAAATAACAACTAACAAAAATTAATCCTAACTAAACTCAGAATACTCATCTGCTACAGGAAGGGTAACACTAATTTGTTTCTATGAGTGAAGCTCTTGTGGTTCTGCCACCACATTCAGCACCATTTATGCAAGACAAATAAAATTAACAAGAAAAGTAAAGATAAACCCTAACTTAGGGGTTGCTTGGAATCAGCACAAAGCAAAACTTAGGCATCAGTACCTAAGGTGTTAGGAATCAACACCCAACTATTGGACAATCTCCAATCGGAATATTATTAATCAATCCATTGTCTCCTATTGAACATAAATAAACCAGGCTCTTATATAGACTTAGAGCTTCTAGGAAATAAAGAGTAAAAAATAACAACTAACAAAAACTAGTCCTAACTGAACTCAGAATACTAATCCCTATCTAATCTCAAATCTAATCTCTATTTGAATAAAAGTTTACAATTATCCAACTTCCTATGAAATAAATACAAAATCTGAAAATATAAATTTTAAAATAAAAATTTTGTTTTGCTCCTGCATTATACTCCCCTGGTTGGAGAAAACTCAACCTTGAGTTTTTAAGCTTTGAAGGATGAAAAATCCAGTACATGACACTTGCTGTAGTTGAGGAATTGTCTTTGGGAGCATTGATAATGGATAAACCTTGTATTCCACCTTATGAAACTCTTCTAGAATCACAAATTCAACATGTGGAATTGGAGTATCAACCTTTTTGACTTCATCAAACCATAGATCTTCATGCACCATGGATGATTCTTCAAGTAGAGAGGCTTCTACTTCTTTGTCAAAACCAGGGTCTGGTAGTACTTTATCTCCCTTCATTACCGAGATTCCATTACCAACATTGTCTTCTATGTGGGAACTAGTAATCTCATTGTGATCTATCATTTTTTACACCTTTAGTCAACATTGTCTTCGTGCATCATTTTCAGTGCCTTAAATAAACAAGGTCATGCTAAAAATATGCTTAAAATAATTTGAAGATACTAATAAAGGCCCTTTACCCCCTAATAATACCCTGTTAGTTTAACAAAGCACAGTCCATTCATTCTTCATGTACTCCATAAAATTTGTTATGCAGATCTTACTTATTAAGCAACAATGAACTTGCCATAAGAAATATGCACAATCGCAATCATAATATGTTACATAAAGAGAAACACTCTCTGCTAAGTTCACAAATTTACACATCAAACACACTGAAAAAAAGAGGAAAATTTGTATAAATGGCAAGCACCTGGAGCATTTCAGCTCACTGAAATTACAAGCAATCCAAAGAACAAAGCCACCAGGTAGTTACTCATACTTATATTAGCAATCAAAGAAACTGCACCAGAAAAGCTTCCGGTTGATGTGTTAGTGCTCAAAATGACCACCATCCAATCTTCTTCAGAGCCAATCCCGGCCCCAGTGTAGCTAGAATCATTAAGATATTTTGCATATTGAGAATTTGTATAATTAGAAAGGACCGCAGTTGGGTCTAATTTGGGCACACAAACAGGCAGTATGACCCCATCAAGTGTGTTGTTGCCATTTATGTCACACTTATCCAAGAGCTTGTCAAAGTCGGTGAAATTAGGCTTGTTGCCTGGAGCAGAGCTGTAGTCGAAGGCATTTTCACAAGATAGGGCATCTAATTTGTCTGCAATTTTTTCAGCAAGGCAAGCTGCATTGCTGTTCTCTGTGAAGTTGGGGAGATTTGATGATGACCTGTAACCATTGAGTCCTTCGAAGAGATCATCTTCTTCATCTGTAGATGTAAAAATTGCATTGGTTAGCACTAAACAAATGAAGAATAAGAAGGTAATGCAGCAAGGCTGACCTATTTTAGTAGTAATTTTCTCTATGTTCTAAAACTATCTACCAATGTTGATTGATAATTTTATACTTTGCAAGGAGTGGGGTAGGGATTAACCAAAACAGGGAAAACAAAATCACTCTAGTATATAACTTATTGGATTTGCATTCAAGTTTTATAATGTGCCATTTATCTTAAAATAAGATGCTAAAGTAAAGCTATAAAGAAAAATAAAAAGAAAAAGAGAAAAAACAAAAACTATTCAGCTTTGATTTCCTGAAAGTACCAAATACTTCTGTAAAGCCAGCTACAAGTATCATCAACAAATAAAAATGGTCAAATTGTTCCATTTTTCTTCTGCAGGCTACACTATTCTACATAAAAATGCTTTAAGCACTGATCAATTCAATTTATCATAGTACCTTCATGATTTTACAAAAGGTGGCTGCCTGATGGTTTTTAGATTAAGTTCACAGATAATTGGTTTAGTAACTTAATCAAATTATAAAAGAGTTGTATCTAATTCTTTATATACGGTCCACTGATTCGAATTGAGCAAATATATGTTCCAAAATTTTGTTTCTCATACCACTGAAACTGAAAATCAAATTGAATTTTCAATTTTGCGCTTTCAGACTTCCAAGTCACAATTAACATGCCTAAAAACACAAAGATTTACAATGGTAATGACATACGATTAAGATCAAACAACAATTATTACATGACACCTACCATTAGGAACACACAACAGTAACTACAAGGCCTAGTTCATAACAAGTGAGAAACTGAGAATGGGGACATGCATTCAAAGTTTTACAATTATACATGGGACCCGTACAAAAACATTCAGGTAGCACATCTGTAATGCAAAAGTTGATGATAATACTAACTATGTGGGCAGTAACAATTCAATATAATATTTTTAAACAATTAAACTCCAAAAAATCAAATTCACGCTATCAAAAAAAAAAAAAAATCATATTCACAATGTCACATTTACATGCACACATAAAGCAAAATCCATGGATGATATCTCCTTCTTCCCCTTGCAGCAAAACTCACTTATTCACATGCGTGTGCGCGCACACACACACAAGAGAAATAGAGTGTGTACCATTATTGTGATACATTGGTTTGCAGCGCACACCATGAAGAACAAGCATAAAGAGTAGGAGAAGGCTACGTTTAAGGAAAGCCATGGTTTCAGAGTCAAGAGCTGTTTCTTGTGATGACTGATGAGCAATATATATGAATACAAAAGAGAATAAAGAAAACAAGAGCTTGTAGCTTTTCTTTGCTTTATTTTTCCTTAGAATCTCTGCTTTTTGTAAGTTGCCGTGCATTCCAAGGTACTCCAGGTGCCACCTCTTTGTTTCTTGTACCATTAATAAGTGAAGTGTGACTTTTACAGCTACTGTTTTTAACTTAAGAACTTTAAATTGCCGCATTTACAGATATCTTTGGTAATGTTGCTTACAATTACATTATAGGTCATGTTAACAGATATTTTTAGGGCATTTATTAATAAATCATAATAAGAAAATTTTAACACTATTTTCATGGAAAATATAAAAAACTGTCAATAATATTTATTATTTTATCATTCACTCAATAAAATGTTTTTAAAAATAATAGCTAAACCAATACCCTTAGTGCGTTGGTTAACATTTCTCTCACATATTTTATATATATATATATATATATATCACTAGGAACTAGGAAGATACCCATCTAAACGCGAAAATTATCGCTTTGAAATTTCAAATAGTTGTTACGGTTACTTTACCGGTCAACACCATTCGCCTTGAAAACCACAAAGCACTGCATTAACAAATAGCAAAAGAATTTGCAAAATGTTTGGGAATTAATAACAGAACATAATAATGGAATAGAAATGAAAATTATTATTTTTCTTTAGTATATTTAAAAATTAATAAAAAAATTGAAAAGAAAATGAATATGTAATTTTATATATGATTATATGTTTAATATTTTACCCCTCAAATAGAGACAATCAGTATTTCACTTTTATTTTACTAAGGCTTATAAACTATTATACAGAAGATAATGGACGGGAATATAAATTCTAATTCCTCCATTTTCAACATACTCTTTCAATTGTACATATCAGTTTGGATATTAGACATCCAAACATTTAAAGTTTGGATATCTCTAAGAAAAAAGAAAATCAAATAGTATACATTTTATTACGAAATCTTGTCTTAGAAACTCAATTTCAGTTCACATATGAGTTTGGATATCAGACATCCACCTCTAAAACACACACACACACACAATCTTACTCTTATTATGAAGAAATCATGTTTTTAAAACATGATTTCAGCTCTACATATTAGTTTGGATGTCAAAAATCCAAACCTCAAAACCTTTAAGGTTTGGACATCTTTAACACAAAAACTCGACATTATTCATTTTATACTAAAATGATGTCTTAGAAACACTATTTAGTTCACATATGAGTTTGAATATCAAACATCCACCTTTAAGGCAAATATAAAATCTTATTGTTATATAGAAATCGTGTCTTAAAAACATGATTTAAGATCTACATATCAATTTGGATATCAGTCATCCAAACTTTAAGGTTTGGATATCTCTAAAGCAAAAATTCATATAATTCATGTTATACAAAAATCATGTCTTAAGAACATAATTTCGGTTCTACATATAAGTTTGGATATCAAATATATAAAACTAAGATTTGGATTTCTCTAAGGAAAAAATTCAATAGTATTTATATTATACCGAAATCATGTCTTAGAAACACTATTTCAATTCTACATATTAGTTTAGATACCAGACATCCAAACATTTAAGGTTTGGATTTCTTTAAAATAGTATTAATTTTATACCGAAATTGTATCTTAGAAACAATATTTCAATTTGCATATGATATGAGTTTGTATATTAAACATCCACTTTTAAGGCAAAAATACAATTTTATTCATGTTATGTAGAAATCAATAATCATGTCTTAAAAACACGATTTCAGTTCCATATATTAGTTCTTCTCGTAACTCAACTGATTGGCACATCTAGATCGAATCTCCTTATAACTTGAAGCCGGGTCTAATTAAATTGCTTTTATAAAGATACTTGCAACATGTTACCAAAGGCTTCGGAATAGGTTTCAACTTTCAAGTTTTCCTCTCCCAAAAAATTATTACTTCATTACCGAAAGCGATGAAATCAGTCAAATCACTTTCAATGGTTTAATGAAAACCATAATAACTTCATTTTTGCTTTAATTATCAGATATATTCGGTAACAACAACCTGCCATTCATCACATGAAAAGAAGTTAAAGGCAAAGACAGAATATTGTTTCAACAAATCCACGTGAGCAGCCTTTATTTTCTTTTTTGAAAAAATCTTATGTGCCTTCGAACTCGGCCAGTTAGGGGGGTATTTTTTTTTCCGACTAAAGTAAAAGACTAATAAAATTCTATTAACTTTTTAAAAACTATCCCCATTTAAATAGAAATCATTCTTTTATGTCAACACAATTCAAAGATATTTTAAAAATGTTAAATTTTTGTATGTGAATTAGTTTTTGATAGAACAGTCTTTTAGGCTAGTGTTGCAGCTTTGCAAGCTACCAGTTTCAAGAATGTAATAGTTAAACAACAATACTACCGGCACAATTTTTTAACAATAGATGACATATTGTGATTAGTTCATCACTTTCACTAAGACCTTTACTTTTATTGTACTTCCATTACAACCTGTAACCTTAGGTGTTAAAAAACTTTGTGAAATCCATTTGTTTTAATAGAAAATCTTATGCGAAAATAATTTTTTGCATTTTCTTGTGTTTAGTAGTATCAAAAAAAAAAAAAAAAAAAGGGTTAAAGGAAAACTATATCTTAACTTCCATTATTTACTTGGCATGAGATGGAATTGTTTTTTGCAAAATTGTTTTGGAAAACAACTCTATCTTACATGAAGCTAAACATGGAAAACATATCTATCTCACACGAAACTAAATAAAGAAAATTTTTCATTTTAAAGTCGCTGACAAATATAGGAAATGAGATCTAGAAAATACTCTTTGAAAAAAAAAAATCATTTTCTAGAAAATGTTAATGTCAAAACAAACATAGCGATGTTCAAATGTGTGCTTTTCACTTGAGTTTGGTGTCAAAATTGATGTCTAACTTTGAGGATATTTGCAACATAGCATGATTTGAGGAAACTACTTCGTTAGTAAGCACCTCTTTAAAACTAGTTAGGAATATAGCATCTCGAGCCTATGAGGCTCGAGTTCATTGAAATTGACATGGACAAGTAATCCATGTGGAACTCAAGTCACTAAGACTCGAGTTCCTTAAAGCGTAGAAGAAGAAGAAGAACCAGAAATGGAAGAAGGAAAAACCTACGAGAAGAAGAAGAAGAATCATCCACCAAACCCACCAATGATTACACACAAAACCCTAAAATCATAACCGACCCACCATTCAATTCCACAAAATTAACCCCAATCAAACCAGACCCACCAATTTTTTCATCGTGAAACCCTAATTTCACTTTCTACAAAGACCAAATTCGTTCTCCCCTCCAACAATGACCACCACACGAAAACTTTTTGCAGGAAGAAGATTTGAAGAAGAACCCACATGAAGAAGAAGAAGAAAGAACCCAAACCTATAGAAGATCTGAAGAGGAACCCACATGAAGTGAAGAAAGAACCCAAACCCAATAAAACCCAAATTTTCTTTATAAAACTCGAGCCTAAAACTTAAAAGGCTTGAGTTCCACATGGAACATTCTCTATGCTAGCTGTGTACCAGCACACTAAAACTCGAGTCTTAAATGCTCGAATTTTTCAGCAAACTCGAGTCTTACGAACTCGAGATGCTATTTTCCCAAATCGTTTTAGAAACGTGACATCTAATGAAATTGTTATAAAATTAATGCTAAATGCCACAAAAAAAAAAAAAAATCATCTAATTTTAGTAGGTCCAACCCACACAATTTGTGCTCACTAGTAGGGTCCATTTGGTTGGGGTGAAAAAGTGAGGCAATAGAAAATGGAGAAGGGGAGGATAAGTAGAGGATAAAAGAGATTTAATTCTCTCATGACGTCTGGTTGGGGTGATAGAAAAATAGAAGGATAAAGAACTCATTTTATGTTTGATTGAGAAGAAAAATGAGAGAATAAAAAAATGTAGATTATATAAATTTACTTCTATGCCTCTACTACGAAAAAAATATTTAATATTATATAAGGAGGAAAAAAAACCGAATGTAATATAGGGTGAAAAAAAAAATGAATAAGGGTACAGGACAGATGGATAATTTTTCATCAAACCCACCCCCTCCCTCCCATTTTCTCTCCAAATTGGGGAGAAAACCATTTCGCCCCAAATGGTGGGCCCAAAAAGAAAACTCTTGGGCCCCACCATTTTCACTCTCCCCTCCCCTCTTCAACCAAGCATACTTTTCTCTCCTATTTTCTCTTCTCCCCAACTAAACAGGACCCTTAGTTTAGTATTTTTTTCACTTTTCAAAATGACCCCATTTTAGTGGATTTGATGTTGTGGATTTTAGGGGTGGATGTGAATCTAAATTCTAAAATGAGCTGGTCCTAGAATCATCTCACTAACTCGACTTTGCCATTACTAATGCCTCTCTAATTTCCAGACAGTAGGCCACCAGTTCCTCTTCTTGTATCCTCCACGGCTCCACCTAAAGAAGCCTGCCCTCAGCTTCTTTAACCAAAAAAAGGCGACCATCCCATATCCTCAATTCTCAAACTCCCAGTTACAAGGATAGTCGCACAGTCAGGGAAAATTAGAGCACCACCATCTAGTCTGCGCTCTACATTATTCCTTCACTCCGTATGGTTCCTTTTGCCAACACCTCATAAGAGTTTACTTTTACATAAATACTTTGAAAACAAGCTCTGTTTCTAAATGTCCAAGTTGATGACACAACTCACAAAGTTAGCAGCCATCACAAGTTCAAAACCATGAACTCCTCCAACCCTTCAGGAGACTATGCCTGCTGTGTGTTTAATCACTTCCAAATCAATGTCGGATTGAGGTTCGAGCATTACATTCCGTGGCTTGCCCATTTAGCAACAACAATGAAACATCATACGTGAACCCAGGAAAAGGCTCAAGTGGGCATAGGCCGGGTGTTTAATTGTGCCATCTGGCATGTGCTACCAGTAACTTCAACCTTGTACGAAAATTTAGCCATAAAGGAGGACATGAACTGATGAAAGTTAATAAAACACACACACACAAAAGGTTTAACATCTCACATGCTCCATTCCTACCTATTTGAATCCTAACTTGACATCAATCCCGCCCACATTATAAATAAGGCGAAAAGCCACTTTTAGTCCCTACATTTTCAGGCGATTCTCATTTTAGTCCTTACATTTTTTTTTTTACCGCTTTTAGTCCCTATTCTTAAAAACGCTTCCCATTTTAGTCCCTGCCGTTACATCAGAGACGGAAAATGATGACGTGGCAAACGGCAAGAATAAAAAATGCTTATTTAATATCCACATCGCCTATCTTGCAACTGTTAGTTACATCCCCACCCTTAATGGTCACCACCACCACCAGCAACCCACCAAAGCCGTGACACCACCACTACCACTAAAAACCACAGAATTGAGAAGAAAAAAAAAAAACCACAACACCAACCACTAACGCCAAACCACAACAACCCACAAATCAGCTGCCACCACCACTACAACATTAACACATCACAAACCCAAAAATTTAAACTCCATACCCACAGACCCACAAACAACCACCAAGATCCACACCCATTGCCACTGCCATACCCACCACCGAATCACCAACGACCACCGCCAATCAAACACCATGACCCAAGACCGATCTTCAAAACCCAGAACAACCCAGAAACCACGACCCATGCGAGCCACTACCCAAGGCCCAAGGCCTACGACCCATGCGAGCCACGTCGATCTGCCACCACCAAACCAAACCCAGCCACCTAAAGCCCAAAGGCCGGTCTGCCACCACCAAATCCGGCCACCAATTCAACTCCACCACCAAAACACCACCATTGAAACGCCACCACTGAACTAGCAATCGCCGATTTGGAGAGAGGGAGACCGAGAAAGGGAAAAAAGAAAAGAGAAATAGAGAGAGGAGAATGGGAAATGGAGAAGAGAGAAATAGAGGGAGAAGACACAAAGATGGAGAAGTGAGATGGACGGTGTGGTCATGTGATCTGTGGTTTTATTTGGGTTAGGGACTATCACGTGAGGGCCACGTGACCATTAAGGGCAGGGATGTAACTAACAATTGCAAGATAGGCCATGTGGATATTAAATAAGTATTTTTTATTCTTGCCGTTTGCCACGTCATCATTTTCCGTCTCTGATGTAACGGCAGGGACTAAAATGGGAAGCGTTTTTCAGAATAGGGACTAAAAGCGGTAAAAAAAAAATGTAGGGACTAAAATGAGAATCGCCTGAAAATGTAGGGACTAAAAGTGGCTTTTCGCCTATAAATAATTATCCCAATACCAGACCTCTATGCTTTGAACTTGTTCTCTTAACCAAGTCACAGATTATTGTAAGGGGAAAGTGATGTGAATGTTTAGGTTATACTTATACTGGGGTTCGTAAATATCTGCTGGTGAGTAAATGTTATCGATGACCATTATGAAATGCAGCCTTCACCAATTTTTAAATGATCTTTTGCAAAACAACTGCCTGATCAAGATTATTAGTGTATTGAACAGAACCAAAAAAATCAGAAAAATTTTATGATAATTACAAAACTTCCACATAGAAATTTTAAAATCTTGAATTCTGCTCATATAACTACTCCGGTTTGCAGAGACCTTAGTTAACCAATCTAATCATCCACAATCCCAGCTTCAATGGATGAGGTTTTAACAACAATAAAAATTTAGTAGAAATGTGTATTGATGCGAAACAGAACAAGGTCAACATAACCTGCATTCCTACAAGAAAGATGCAATATAAATTCCAACTACTTCATGAAACTTGTTGAAACTGAAAATTTAAAATTCTAGGAGTCCACCAAGGTTTGATACTTCGTATCTGAGAATATGATTATCTGGATGACTTGTGTTGCTCACCGACACCTTCCCTCTTTCTGCTGCAACAGTAGAAGTGTGGCAGCTTGACCCGACCACAGCTCCTGTGACAGAAAATAGTAGTCTTAGATATACAACAAAGCAAACATAATTTACTCTTTAATTTGTCAATCTAAGTATATATTAAATTTTTATGTGGCCATCACAAGTGTAAACCCCTCAAGCCCTGCCTGTTTATTCTAAAATGCAGCAATGAACCACCCTAATCAATTAATCAAATGCTTTGTCACCTCTCTAACTGCTGATAAAGAACTTAATCTGGGTGAAAAAAAATAATTTATCTGCTCAAGACTTCTCATGCTCAAAGACAGTGAACCAAATGATGCTAAGAAATGGAACAGAGAAACCAAGAATGTTTATTAGTTACAGAAAAACAGGACTTTATCCACAGATTTTGTCATATGAAGATTCATTTATTTGTCTGAATTCTGAAAATGCAAGCCAATTATCCAAAGGTGATGCAAACATTTGGCTAATTTCATCATGAATTCAAAAGTAAATATGTTTTTTGTGTGTGTGCGCGCGTGTGAGAGAGAGATAGAGGGAGAGAGAGAGAGAGAGAGAGAGTGAGTGGTATATATGAATCCATAAAAAACATGAAACATATGCTGATCAGTTTAGGAAAAATAAACTTATCAGAAGAACAGTAATGAAAAAATACTTACTTACATGCACCGTATAATCACAGACGTAGGTTTTAAAGCGTTTGGCCCATTTCTTATGCCTCTCTTATGGGGAGAAACCTGCATGGTAGACATTCTTTTAAAATCAATTTCATACAAAAAAAGGCATTGTTTACCCAGAACCTACACACACTCACCCCCCCCAACCCCCCCCCCCCCCCCACCCCCAAAAAAAAAAAAAAAAAAAAAAAAAATACCCTAGGCTAGCACAAAGTCAAAAAACCTACCAACCTTTATGACTGAAACAGATGAAGGATAAAATGACATGTCCAACAGGCAAGCTAGAATCAGATGATCATTAAAAGAGAAAAACATATCAAGAGAGAGATCATTGCTTCCAAGAAAACTGTGATAATCCTTAATGTGTGTGTGTGTGTAGAGAGAAATGATAAAGCCACACCATAATTATAAACTACATATATTCCTAATTATAATTGTACATACCATACCACTTTCTTACTGCTAAACGTACAATCTTTTTGATAATTACCAGTACCTCATCGATGTCAAGTAAGATATGTTCATGGATGTGCACAATATTTGAAACTAATAGAAAGAATCGTAGCTCATGCATACCTATTTTATCAAGACTAAAGGGCAGAAGATAATATTTGAATTACATTCTGTTTGTACCCTCTGCCAATAACAGTAGATTGGTGAGAAGAGTGTTGCTCAAAGCATTATCAGTCAGTTTGGTGTCTAAGCCAAAAGTTATGTATTGGTTCTACCAATATATTGGACACCTTGAATCATTGTAGATAATAAAGCATTCACATAATGAGAAAGAAAAAGGGGGGGAAAGAGTGACTAAGAGTCAATTACAATGCTCATCCACAAGACAGAAAATCAAAACCCCCTAACACAAATATTGTGCCAATGAAATGGGATATTGCCCAAAAATATTGCCATGTGCTTTTATTTAGCAAACATTAAACAGTCTAAAAACAGGAACTTAAGTCTTTAAAAACCAATGCCTGCCTAAAAACTCGCCATGGGGGGAGTGATAGAAGAATAGAAGACACAGCAGATAACCGGCTATATTTCAACTCAAGTTAGTAGTACAAAACGGCATCGCTTTACTTAAATATAAACGATGACGTTTTGTTCTACTGAAGGATACTTTTAACTTGACACTGGACGACATTGTTTTAAGCTGTTTGCCTTCTATTCAGAACTGCTCAGAAGCTTCAGTCTTCAGTGTTAATGTCCAAGAGATCTTATGGCTCCACAGATATTTTCTGTTATAAGATATTTCTCTCTATTGTTAACGCACATTAATCACGTGTGTATATAGTGTAACTAATCCCAATCTTTACGGGATTATTGTTAGTTTGTTAGATTAGAGGCTAAGCTATTTTGGGCTCTATATATAAAGAGCTATTCACAATTTAGTTAGTGTTGCAGATATACAAACACACAGTTTTTCTCTCAATTCTCTCTGCTCTCTCTATTCCGCCATTGTTACTTTATTTTGTTTTCTTCAGGGATGGGGGAACTTAAAAGTCTTCAAACACCAATACTTGCCCAAACAGTCACTAGATATGATTATCTATTGCGAGCCAACATTTTTGAACATACTGAAGTCATATAACAGCACTACATAATACAATTGTTGCTGTTAGGACACAAAGAAGTGTGAACTGTGAAGTCATACAACAGGACTACATAACAAAATTGTGGCTCTTAAAACACAGAAGTAGATGGGACAGCCAACAGGAAAATGAACCTCCTGACCAAAGTTATGGAAAAGAAACCATACCCTGGTTCATAAAAGCTTCTCACAACTACACCAAGCAATAACAGTTCATAGACTAATAATTCAGAACACAAAAAGTAATCCCACACTCCAAAGATTTTTTTTTTTTTTTAAACCTCAAGATATTTGTAATAAGCGATATTAGCACAATACTAGCAATACCCAGAACCCTTAAACTTCAATTCTAAAACCCAAAATCCCAAACACAACCATACTCAGCAATAACATAAATTCAATCCAAGAAACCCAGATTGATATATTACTCATTGAAATGAAAAAGAAAAAGAAAATGAAGTGAGAAGTGAGAAGGTACCTTCCTCTTGGGGACAGCCATAAGCTCCATAGAAAAACTTGGGAACTCAAATCCGAATCCTATGTTGTTGTTGCTATCTGGGTTTTGATCCGACTCGGAGCAAAACGGACGGTGGAAATGTCAGCTCACGGTGGATTGGTTGGGAGCATCCAACGTCGGAGGGAGGGCCATGAAGTGACTCAACCTCCGACCAAGCAACGTGGTGAAACCCATGTTCCCCAAGGTGGTGCTGGCGCTCCTCCGCATCGTCGCCATTTGCTGTAGTGTAAGCCGAAGAATGAAGCTTTTGAAGAAGACTATCAGTATCGGATAGGCTGGACTTTGGTTCCGTTTTGGGCTTTTAGTTTTGGGACGAAAGCACAAAAATCATTGAGGACCCTGCCCTTTAAACCCTTCCAACTCCGGCGAAACTAACAGTACGATTTATTTTGAAAATCTAAACAAGGATTTCATTTATTTATGTTCTAAACATACCTATTAAATTTTATTTAAACCAAATATTAATTACTATTTGATCTATAAATATTTTTATGCATAATTTATTATTATTATAAAAACTTAAAGTTTAAACATATTATTAATGACATAGTTATAAATTTTTTATCTTCTTCAAATTTTGTTAACATGGAATATATAATAAAAAAATGTAATCTAATAGTAAATTTGTCAAAATTTATGCCTAATAAAAAAAAATATAAGAAAATTTGAAGGTTTTTGAGAAAAACCTTGTGCTTCTTTTATTTAAAATTTCCTTTCATCCAATTTACAGAATTTTCATTACATGTGCAAAAAATGAAATTGCTAAGTTGAGAACTTTTGACTTTTGAGTGAGTTAACGAATTTGATTCGAGGTAGTTGACAATAGGATAAAGAAAACAATTATTTATTTATATATTTAATAATTTGATAGTTTAAGAGGGAGGATTTGAATTATCGGATGTTTTTATTGAAAACACTAAATGTGGCATTAGAGTTACAAAAGTCTTCACCAAAATATGTTGCTTCAATGAGACTGTAAATTTTCTGTATATTGAGATCGTAGTCACCCGTGTTCTAAATATTGATAGAGATGGATGAGTACAAGGATGCGTGTGGCAGCTCCCTTTTATCAAATTGAGTCTCCCTAGGGGCAAAACTCACTTATTCACACGCGTACAAGAGAATGTGTACCATTATTGTGATACATTGGTTTGCAGTGCACATATCATGAAGAACAAGCATAAAGAGTAGGAGGAGACTAAGTTTAAGGAAAGCCATGGTTTCAGAGTCAAGAGCTGTGTCTTGTAATGACTGATGAGCAATATATATCAATACAAAAGAGAATAAAGAAAACAAGAGCTTGTAGGTTTATTTTTGTGATATTTTTCCTTAGAATCTCTGCTTTTTGTAAGCTGCCGTGCATGCCAAGGTACCCTTGGTGCCATCTCCATGTTTCTTGTACCATTAATAAGTGAAGTTTGACTTTTACGAAGACAGTTTTTGACTTAAGAACTTTAAATTGCCTCCTTTCCAAATATTTTTGGTAATGTAGGTTGTGTTTGGACAGTTTTTGACTTAAAGAACTTTAAATTGCCTCATTTCTAAATATTTTTGGTAATGTAGGTTGTGTTTGGGATTTGAGAAAAAGTTAGTTTATTTTTACTCTTAAAGTGGGTCTCATAGCACCAAAATTCAGTTTTTAGCTTTTTTTTCAACATACTTTCAGCAAAATGTTTTCAATTTTAGCAAAATAAGCGATTTCAAACGAACCCGTAATGTTGCTTACAATTACATTGTCCATCTAAATGGAAAAATTATCGCTTGGAAAATTCAAATGGTCGTTACAGTTACTTTACCAATCAGACTCATTTGGCAACACCATTCACCTTTAAAACCACAAAGCACTGCATTAACAAATAGCAAAAGCATTTGCAAAATGTTTAGGAATTGATAACAAAACATAATAATGGAATAGAAATGAAAATTATTATTTTTCTTTAGTATATTTAAAAATTTATAGAAAAAACTAAAAAGAAAATAAATATATAATTTTATATATGATTATATCTTTAATATTTTCCCTCGCAAATAGAGATAATCAATATTTCACTTTTATTTAATTGAGGCTTATAAACCATTATACAAAAGATAATGGAAAAGAGCAAAGGAATACAAATTCTAATTCCTCCATTTTCAAACACTATTTCAGTTGTACATAATAGTTTGGGTATTAGACATTCAAACATTAAAGTTTGAATATCTTTAAGTTAAAAATTCAAATAGTATTCATTTTGTTACACAATTGTGTCTTAGTGTCTGTTTGGGAACAGCTTATTTAACTGAAATTGAAAACTTTTTGCTGAAAATACTGTAGATAAAACTAAAAGGTAGCTGAAATAGTATAGTAAGACCTATAAATAGTACCAAAAAGTGCAATGGGACCCATGAATAATAGCAAAAATAAGCTAAATGGTAAATCAAGTTGGTTTTTTAAACAATCTCAAACACACACTTAGAAACTCTATTTCAGTTCACATATGAGTTTGGATATCAAACATTTACCTTTAAGGCAAAAATGTAATCTTACTCTTATTATTAAGAAATCGTGTCTTAAAAATATAATTTCAATTCAACATATTAGTTTGGATATCAAAAATTCAAAATTTTATGATTTGGATATTTCTAACGCAAAAAAAACAATAGTATTCATTTTATACTGAAATAGTGTAATACTATTCAAGTCACATATGATTTGAATATCAGACATCCACACTTAAGGTAAAAATATAATTTTATTCGTGTTATATAAAAAACTTGTCTTAAAAACACAATTTTAGATCTACATATCAATTAGGATATATCTAAAATAAAAAATTCATATAATTCATGTTATACAAAAATCATGTCTTAAAAATATTATTTTAATTCTACTTATCAGTTTGGATACATCCAAACCTAAGATTTAGATTTCTCTAAGGCAACAATTGTTACAATTCAATAGTATTCATATTATATCAAAATCATATCTTAAAAATACTACTATATTTTAATTCTACATATCAATTTGGATATCAGATATCCAAACCTTTAAAGTTTGGATATTTTTAAGGTAAAAATTCAAATAGTATTTATTTTATACATAAATCATGTTTTAGAAATACTATTTCAGTTCACATATGATATGAGTTTGTATATAAACATCCACTTTGAAGGCAAAAATACAATCTTATTAATGTTATGTAGAAATCGTGTCTTAAAAACACGATTTTAGTTCCACATTGACATAAATAAATATATATATATATATATATATATATATATATATATATATATATCAGTTTTTCTCATAGCTCAACTGATTCGTGATCCGGATATTCTTATAGAGACGTTCGGTTCAAATCCATCTTCTTTCAGCATCAAATTATCGACAACACAAAAAATAATAAAAAATAAATAATAAATAAAGAAGCTCGCAAAGAATGGTGACTCCCAACATTAATTGTGTTCCATTTCATTTCTCTTGAACTCAAATTCCTTCCGTCCAAGCCGATTGGTGGTAAACTAATCTGTGGCCCCCTTATAACTTGAAGCCGGGTCTAATTAAATTGCTTTTATAAAGATGCTTGCAACATATGTTACCTAAGGCTTCAGCATGAGGTTTCAACTTTCAAGTTTTCCTCTCCCAAAAAATTAGTACTTCAATACCGAAATCACTTTCAATGGTTTAATGAAAACCATAATAACTTCATCTTTTGCTTTAATTATCAGACATCTTTGGTAACAACTACTTTCTATTCGTCACGTGAAAAGAAGTTAAGGCAAAGACAGAATATTGTCTCAACAGATCCATGTAAGCTCCTTAGGCTGCTGGGGCCTAGCAGCAGCTAACTTTTATTTTCTCCAAAAAAAGAAAGAAAAAAAAAAATGTGCCTTCAAACTCGGCCAAATATATAGGGGTTTTTGTTCCAACTAAAATAAAAGACTAAAAATTCCTATGGAAACAGTTTATTTAGTTAAAATTGAAAATTTTTAATTGAAAGTGTAAAAAAAAAAAAAAAAAAGTTAAAAGCTATCTGAATAATATAATAAAACTCATGAACAGGTATTAAAAGTGCAATGAAACGCATAAAAAAAAAAAAAAAAAAAAAAAACTAAAAACTCAAATAAGCTGAACTTTTCATTTCATCCCAAATGAACTCTAAGAAAATTCTATTAACTTTTTAAAAACCCCAATCCCCAATTAAATAGAAATCATTCTTTTATGTCAACACAATTCAAAGATAAATATTTAAAAAAAAAGTTAAATACAAAGACATACTTTTGTATGCGAATTGCATATCTCAAGTTCATGTAATTGCGCAGGACTTCATATTGAGTAGAGACTATTGATCGAAAGTATGACCCAAACCGAAAGAAAAAACAACTTTAGCAATTTTTGTTTTGCTAAGAGAACCTTAGCCATGACTTAAAGTTGGGCCCCCAATTTTATTTTATTTTATTTTATTTTGATTTCCAGATCCCAAAATAAACTTCAGTAGTTAACATTCAACAATGAACAACTATACGTGAGTGTGACTATCAACCCCAGACACCAGCATGAGCAGTATCATATATAATTGTTCCAAATATATCACATATCATAAGAAAAATAGTCAACTACAATTAGAAGATGTCAAAGAGAACGGAACAAGCCCAAATTCACAAAGCTTACACAACTAAATTCTACATAAACACACACAATGTGAGAGAGACAAAACACCTTAGCTCACTCCAATAAAGAACAACCCCAACAACAAAGACATTAGGCAATGACCCAAACCAACCTCTGAAACCAAAGAGATGGCACTAGAAAAACTTCCACCGGTGGTGTTTGTGCCCAGAACAGTCACCATCCAATCATCCTCAGCACCAAACCCAGCTACGGTGTACTTTGAACTGTTTATGTACTTGGCATTTGCAGTTCGTGTATAGTTAGTAAGCACAATAGTTGGAACCAATTTGGGCACACAAACTGGCAAGATGATCCCATTTACTGTGGTGTTGACATCAATTTTGCACTTCTTGAAGTGCTTGGGAAGGTCAGGAAGTTGAGTAGTGGAGCTTGGCTTAATGGTGGCACCATTGGTGGGGCTGGTGCAAGGCTCATCCTCCAACTCATTAGCAATTTCATCGGCAAGGCAATCTGCTTTTTCGTTTTTAATGAGGGCTGGACGGTTTAACGAGTTCCGATAACTGTTAATGCCCTGAAGAAGATTGTCTTCGTCCTCTGTGCACATAAAAAAATGATATAGGAATTAGGAAGAACTCAAAGTAAGAAGCCATGGATTACAAGTAATGCCACATAAAAAAATAGTCTGAAAGTACTATTTTTTGTGATTCTATTTTAAGAAATGGTTATTACACAAACTTGCTTTTAATTGTAATCATGACTTCAATCATTAGTCTAGCCAAACTTCTATTATTAGTCTTCAGTCTACACATCCAATTGCGAGTAATACACCACAGCAGATTCCCACTACATTTTACAATTTTTCAACCGCAATTCTACAAAGGGAGAAAAAGGCCAAGTTCCATGTTCATGTAGAGCAAGGGAAGGCAAGGCATGATGGTAATAAAGCTTTATGCTAGGAAATAATTTCCTTAATAATTAAATTCATCATAATAAAATATTAAATCTAAAAAGGAGTTGGTAAATATTCACTAATTTAACAGTATAGGTATAAATGTACATTTTTCTCAAAAAAAAAAAGTATACATGTACATCACTTTGCTTTGCTCCAAAAAATCGTGGCGAGTCTTGCGACTCTTGTCATCTCCAAAGAAACAATATTTTAGAATCATAGCATTTATAAATTCTTGAGAAGAATTTGAGTGTACAAACCTATAATAACTTTTTCTCTCAAGTTACAACAAAGTGGGAGGGAATGGGGATACCAACCCATGGGAAGAACCAAGCATATCATTGAGTAATACAAGCACTTACACTAGTAGTTTATCACATAATAGATATGCATGCAACAAAGAAAAGGAAAGGAAAACTGGAAAAGGCTTCAATCTCAATTCCCAAAAAAAGTGAAAAGATTTTTTTTTTATCTTATGTTAATATTATTGTGTTAAAAGGAAATTGATAAATGCATTTATGTACTGATAGTGTTACAAGTTTACATATCCAAGTACTACTGCATTAGCCCTAAAATATAAAGTATTATTATATGAAGAACAAAAAAAAAAAAAAAAAAAAACTTCAATTCAAAACCCCACGAGTAAGGCAGAGAGTGAGTGTACCATCACAGAAAACTGGGTGAGAAAGCAAAACAATGGCATGGAAAAGTACAAACAGGAACAGGCTAAGATTGATCAGAGAAGCCATGGATTCAATGTGAAAGAGAGAGTCTGTGAACTTTGCAAAAGAAAGTTAAGAATGCACTAGACAAGAAAGAGAGAAATAAAGAAAGAGAGAATTGATGGATTAGTAGTTTTGGGTTAATAGCAGTAGCAGTTTCCAAAGCGGTTTCCAGGTGCCGCTTTGCGAGTTCGGTTAGAAAATAGAAAACTGTTGCCGAATGGACATTTATAAATTGCACGTGGAAGACATGCAAAGTGGCAATAGAGCTCTAGTTTTTGTGTCGTGTGGGCTAACATTTCGGCAAAATATTGTCCTATAAAAAGACCGTTGTGTAAGACAGTTTCTTAATTAAATTCTAACACGTGTAATTGTGTTGAATTAATTTAACTAATTTTCTGCATTAATCCTATCTGTTCTTCGCGTTGCTGGGTGTTTTGAGGGATGGAGATATAGTGCAATAGCCTTAGCTGTTGCACCATGCAATACCTTATCAACTATTTAAATTAAAAGTTAAAAAGTTAACTTTTAATATCAACTATTAAATCAATGAAGTTAAAATAATAATAAAAAGTTGAAAGTTAAAAAATAAAGGTAAAAATGTAAAACTGACCCTCTAACTTTCAGCTTTTGTCATTTCAGTCTTTTAACTTTCAGTTTTGTTATTTCAGTCCTCTTACTTTCAATTTTTTTCAATGTAGTATTCTATTAAACCCCAGTTACTTGCCACCGTTAGTGAGCCAAAATGGTTTTAGGTTTTGTCATTTCAGTCCTTTAACTTTTAGTTTTGTTATTTCGGTGCTCCAACTTTCAATTTTTGTCAATGTAGTATTCTGTTAAACCCCAATTACTTGCTACTGTTAAGTGAGCCAAAACGACACTGTTTTGGCTGCTTTTTATTTTTATTTTTTTTTATTTCGGAATTTTAAAAAAAAAAAGAAAAAAAAAAGGAAAACATTGAAAGGGAGCGACGTCGTTCCCCTTCCCCTGAAATCAAAACCAAAACAACCGATGAATTTCAAATTGAGGAAAACTAGGTCGATTTGAAAGAGAGAGAGAGAGTGTGAGTTTGAGAGAGAGACCGAGTCACCGGAGGTGAGGTCGGTACTACGAGTTCATTCGCCCCAAAGATCGGTCTGCGGTGAAGCTGACTATGCAGAATCGTCAGGCCAAGGTGTCAGTGGTGCCATCGGCGGCGGCTCTGGTCATCGAGGCACTGAAGGAGCCGGAGCGTAACCGGAAGAAGACAAAGAATATCAAGCACAACGGGAATATCTCCCTTGACGACGTCATTGAGACCGCCAAGGTTACGTGCCCTAGATCCATGACCAAAGACCTCAGTGGGACCGTCAAGGAGGTTCTCGGCACATGCGTCTCTGTGGGTTGCACGGCCTGTGGGAAAGACCCTAAGGATTTGTAGCAGGAGATCTCTGATGGTGATGTGGAAGTCCCTCTGGACTGAGTGAGAGAGATAGACAGAGAGATAGAGGTTCTTCTATTTTAATTTTGAAAAAAAAAATCGGATATTCTGGTGAATTTTGAGATATTTCAAGGTAATTAGATGATATGGATGGATAATTATTTAGTTTTTCTTATTTTGAATTATGGTGATTGTGTTTGATTCAATGATTTTTGTGGTTAATTTTGCCTTTGTGATTGTTTGTATTGTTTGGTTTGATGTGTGGTTGTTAGCTCTGTGTGGAAGACTGAGCTGAGAGTTTATTGGCTTGAGATTATGATCTAATAATGTTCTTCGCATGCTGGGGAAGTGACCTTAGATAATAGTTCCATCTGCAAACACCTTGGTCTTTCAAGGCCTCAACTGCACCAATACTTGCTGCCACCATCCAAGAAGCTTTACTTGTTGCACCCATACTTCTTTCTTGCTCTAAACTGAACTGAAATAAATGGGAATTTGGAAGTTCGGAAGATGAAAAATAAACTTTGGGTTTTGAATTTTGATTTCAGGGAAAGGGGAAAGACGTCGTCCCCTTAAATGTTTTTTTTTTTTTTTACAGTTTTTTTCTTTTAATTCCGAATATTAAAAAAAAAAAAAGTCACTTTAACGGCAGCCAATAACTTAGAATTAACGGAATACTACATTGACAAAAATTGAAATTTAGATGATTGAAATGACAAAACTAAAAATTTGAGGACTAAAATAACAAAAACTGAAAGTTAGAGTGTCAATTTTGCATTTTTATCAAAAATAAAAGTTAATAATTTTAAAAAATAAAAGTGATATGAAAAAAATTGTATGGTCAATAGCCCAAGTCCCAATCCTGTTTTGAGAGGACCAATTTTGTGCAGAGCTTGACATAGAAGCCTAGTCAGTAAAATAGTCCAACCAAAATCAGGCCCATGACTTTTCTACTCTTTCTCATTCTCATTCCACATGAGGCCCAAAGGCCACTTAAAGTTGAAAGGACCAGGAGAGAATTTTGATGCTTTTCTAAGCCCAAAGGAAGAAGAATCATGTGAGCTTGGAGTACATGCATTTTCATGACCTTAATATTTCAAGAAACGTATGCCTATACTGCAAATTCCTTATTTGACTCCCATATTTACACTATAAGTTTCATGCAAAAATAGCATTAAATGCTCATAAGCATAATCCCTTAAATCCAGCAGCTTCATTAGGCTAAAAACCTTCAAGGAGAGTCAAGTAAGCACTAAGCAACCTTTCTACTAATCCGATTACCCAAAATCAATACCAATCCAAACCAATTGCATTTTCTCATGACACAACCCAAAAGACCCATCAATTTAAGAGCAGTGGGATTTTAGACTCCCTTAAAGACCTCTATAAAAGTTAAGTGCATGGAAACATGAAAAAGGCAAGGGAAGAGGAAAAAACTTCACAGAAGATGAGAAAAAGGTTCATAAAACCCTAACTCTCTTCATTATATTATCCCACAAAAACATAACGTTCTTGTGTCAAATACAGCAAAGGCCAAAATGAGTTTCTTAGATCCTTGATCGTTTGTGAAGAATCGTCTACCACATTACTCTAATTTTCCTCTATTGTCAAATTTTAAGATTCATTGTATTTGCATGATCGTTGTTGTAGTCTTTTAACTATTTTATTTTCAAGTTACTGCCCTTGTGTGGAATTCTTGCGACACGCACTGCCGCTAGCCTTCACCAGAATGCATGTTTATGAGAGTAGTGTACTCAAACCCTGTCTCGAATCTGGGGCTAAAAGCAAGGTCGAAGAGCATTAGTACGAGCTCTTATAAAATATCTAGCATTTAACACTTCAAAAAGTTATTACATTTATTTTAACACACTATTTTATAATACACTCTACATCACATCTTCTATTTTAAGATTATAATATATTAAAATAATTTAAATATTAAAAAATTAACAAAACAAATATATTTTATCATGTGGCCCCATTTGACAAAAAAAGAGGGAGAGAGAGAGAGGAAGAGGACTTGACTTGGGATGTGACGTGTGAGAGAGAAAGTAGGAAACACCAAAATATCAAAATATGTTTAGCACATAAAAACATTTTCTGCCTATTCTAAAAACATGGCATTGTACCTTTTATCAATGCTAATTTGGTTGTGTTGTTTAAACCACAGTTTTTGTTGTTTAAACAATACAACACATATTTTTATAACACTTTTTCATCCACACCTATTTTCACAATACTTAAACAATGTTAACAGAAAAACATTACCAAATGGACCCTAAATTTTTTAGCATTTAGAAGATTTGATGTGGGAGTTTTTTGGTGTGCCATTGGCATTTGACACATCTATTGCTAGTGCTCTAATCCAATACAACATCATGAATGCTAGTGTTCTAATCCAAATACAACATGTGGCAAGGTAAAGAAAAAGAACCCCAACACTAGGGAAGGGAATTTAGTTGCTAATGTTAGTTGTTGCTAACTATGTAAAGGATTGTGTTGATACAAGATTTGCCTTCGTTTCTTTCTCCAAAAACAAAAGATTTGCCTTCGTATATTTCCGCCTTATTTAGCTAATGATGTACTCTAATTATAAATCAATAAAGCTTTCTAATTTTTAAAAGAAAAACTATTTTTGAGAAAGATAATATTCTTATTAATTTATCTAAATATTTGAATTTAATTAAAAAATTTAAGATACAACCCTTAAACAATTTTTATATTTAAAATTTGTCTTTACAATAAATTATTTATTAACGATTGAAAAAAGTGAAATATAAAAAATGGAATATTTAACTTAACGATAAGCTAGAAAGCAGTTAGGTAAAATTTTTTTTTTTCGTGAACTCTAATTAATTGACGAGAAAATGAAGAAGTGGAAAAGTCTATATCATGCATATTTAATTGTAAAAATTAAAAGATGGGGCTCTTTATGACTAAGTTTTTTTAATTAAAGTTATACATTATGAAAAGGTTATTTTCAGTTTCTTGAATGTTAACATATTCTTAATCTATTGAGTTTATGGGAAGGCTTTTAAAACCGAAATTCAATACAAAGATTCTTACTTTCACTTCAAACTACATTAGGGGTTTAAAATATAAGGTAAAACTTAGGTACAGTACTTAAATGTTGTTTTTTAAGTCCCCTCTTAAGATTTAGCCATGTGGCAGCACTTAACTAAAAATACACTTCCATCCTATATACAAAGATTCTTACTTTCACTTCAAACTACATTAGAGGTTTAAAATATAAGGTAAAACTTAGGTACAGTACTTAAATGTTGTTCTTTAAGTCCCCTCTTAAGATTCAGCCATGTGATAGCACTTAACTAAAAATAAACTTCCATCCTATGAAAAAAAAGCCACTTAGCTGAATCTTAAAGAAGAGAATCTAAAAAACAGCAACTAAATATTGTACCTATGATTTATACTAGAGTATATGTCAATATGTGCTTACTGATACTGTCTTTAGTGACAAGGAGAAGGAACAAAACTTTCTCAGAGATAGAGGGCGAGTATGGAGCAAATTACAGGGCTGCAACCAAGTTGAAACTTTTATCTCATGCAATATGGGAAGTGTTAATTAAAGCGTTCTCCCTAGGCAATCCGTACACATGTCATGAGCTACTTCAAGTTTCCAGGTAGTTAATTTATGAAAGGAGTTAAATTCCATGATGATATATTTCTGGTGATGAGGGCAATGGAAAATGGAGCAAATAAGTTACCTTTGGATGAACTTTAAAGAAGATTTGCACAGCAAATAAAGCATGGCTATATGGGGTTTTGAGACTTAAAAACTCTTGTAATTTGATACTAGTGGTAAAACAATGTTGGTGACTAGTGCATAACACGCATTCATTGTTAAGCGTAGTAATTTCTTTTATGCTTTGCAAGATGCCATACATGGGTCGGGTTTGGTTGGTGGTAGGTTGTGTTTACCTATTTCACCTGACACGTTGACACTCTCTCACTCCACGTATCCACACGTGCCCACATTCCACACGCCTATATATAACTCACAACTATTTGAACCATTTCCACTATATATGCACTTCCAAAGCCTCAATCTTTGTAAGCTTTCCGTCTTTGTCCCTGTCTCTAGGGCCTTAGCAACTAGACCTTCTTGTTTTTCTCCCAAAACCCACCTCAAAGCTCACCGGAATACTCTCTTTCCGGCGACATTTCCGGTAACTCAGAGACCCTTTAGAGTAGTGTTTGCAATAATGGCTTCAGGTGGTCAGAAGTTTCCACCACAAAAGCAGGAGAGGCAGCCTGGGCAAGAGCATGTCATGGAACCTACCCCTGAATTTACGAGCCAGACTACACGCCATCCAATAAGCTTCGAGTAGGATTTTTTTCCGTTTCAAAATCCCATGCATACAAATAATTCATGCACACATATATATTTAGGTAACTCCACATGGAGTTTATAAACAGTTTCTTTCTAATTTTTCTTTGTTACAGCTGATAAAAATAGTTGTTTTGGATGATACATTTAATACGTAGAAAGCCTATAACGTATGTATCATCCAAAACAACTATTTTAGTTGGAGGTCATTGCCATCCTCGAAATATTTTTGCTCTCCTGAGGCTCAGTAGGTTAATTTTAGTTTCCAATGAAGAAAATTTATTGCCAAATTATAAGTACGAGCAATTCTTTTCTTTGTGATAACTTTCTTTTAACTAGAGGAAGTTAAATCTCATGTGGAACCAAGAATTTCATTTAAAAAGTACAATCATGATTTCTAGCTATTCATTTCAGGCTGGCTTATATTGCACAACACATTTTGTGATGGTATTCCTAGGATTGCATGCATGCACACTAACTAGTAGTAAAACTAACGTGAAAGTTTTGCAGGGAAAGGTAGCGCTAGTGACTGGTGGCGACTCCGGGATTGGGTGAGCCGTGTGCCACTGCTTTGCTCAAGAGGGCGCAACCGTAGCCTTCAGGTATGTGAAGGCTCAGGAGGACAAGGTTGCGCAAGACACGCGCCACATGCTCAAGAAGGCAAAGACTTCTGATGCCATTATGCCAAAAAGCCTATGGCAACAGCAGCTAACTTGGGATATGACAACAATTGCAAACGGGTAGTTGATGAGGTTGTGAATGCCTATGGCCGGATTGATACACTGATCAATAATGCTGCCGAGCAGTACAAATCGTGTTCAGTGGAGGAGATTGATGAGGAAAAGCTTGAGAGGGTGTTTAGGACCAATATCTTCTCTTACTTCTTCACAGTCAGGTAATATACAAATTAATATATCTGGCTTAAAATCTGTCATAATTGCTCAGGCTAGGCCGGAGGACCAGGATTTCAAGTTTTGTTCTTGACTTCTCGGTTTTCTTCTGGGTATATATCATCAATAAGTGATATGAGCTTTTAGTATTGCACAAATTAAGCATGATTGTAACTTTCTTAGTCTATTTGATCTCTCTTATTAACATGTTAAGAGTTGAGTATTGTGGCCTAGAAATAATAGGATGAGTGGTTTGCTCTCAGAAGTGAAGGCTTGACTGAGTAGAGTGAGCGAGTGATGAGAGTATTGTGTGCGCTTGATTTTGATAATGGTTTGGTGATAGGCATGCTCTGAAGCATATGAAGCAAGGGAGCTCCATGATCAACACGACATCTGTGAATGCATACAAGGGAAATAAAAAGCTGATCGAATACACAGCAACCAAAGGTGCAATCGTAGCTTACACTAGAGCTCTAGCCCTCCAGCTTGTAGAGAGAGGCATAAGGGTCAATGGTGTGGCCCCTGGACCCATTTGGACCCCATTGATACCGTCATCATTCAGTGAGGTGTGCTAAGTTCGGGTCTGAAGTGCCTATGGGCAGGGCTGGTCAGCCTATTGAGGTTGCTCCATGCTATGTCTTCCTCGCTTGTAATCATTGCTCCTCTTACATAACTGGCCAGGTTCTTCATCCTAAAGGTAAGTTCAATTTTAAGCCGCAATTTGTGTATGTTTTAGTACTTATAGGTAGATGATTGATAACTCTTTATTGTTTCTTTTTTGGGGGGAAATCTGTTTTACAGGTGGAACTGTAGTGAATGCTTGAAGGGACTGTGGAAGAGTGTGTTTGGTGCTTCCTGTTGGTGCCTTATTATAGCTAGTTTTTTGTGTTGTATGGAAGAAAGAGTGGCAATTAGCGTCTACAGGTTCCTTTGTATGCTCTAACCCCAAGAGAGCAGTATGGTGTTAAATGGGTACTTGGCAAGTTGTTAATGTGCTGTATGAAAATTAAGAAGCAATAAAAGTCTTTGTAAATTAAGCTTTGTTTAAGTTGTAAGTGATCTACTTGTTGTAAGAGGCTGTCACCCTGTTGCTCTTCTAGTTTAATTTCTTAAGCTATGAAAGCCAAAATATAATGGACTATCAATTAGTATTTGAAATAGTCAATGTTTCTCTTCTAGTTTAATTTCTTAAGCTATGAGAGTCGAAATATAATGGACTATCAATTTAGTATTTGAGATGGCCAAAGTATGGTTTATGGTTTATGGTTTATGGTTTTAACTCTTAAGAGGTTACTACTAGGCTTGCCTGCAGCAGTGCAAGGCTGACCTATCATCAATAAGACTAATTACAAGCACTTGGCCAGGACATCAAAGCCGAAAGATAAATGGAGAATTCTAACTTAGAAATGAAGGTCACGGAAAAGGTGGATCCTATATGGACTTTATACGATACTGCACTGGCAATATTCAGCTTAAGATCAATACAATCCTATATGGACTTTATACAATACTGCACTAGCAATCAGCTTAAGATCAGTACAATCACAAGAAGTTCTCATTTCAAGATAGCAGCAATGCTATGTGCACGATGATATAGCACAAGGGACTCTCACTCACTATTTGAGTGGTTAAAACTTAAAAACCGTGTGTTGTAACCCATATTTCATATCAGCGAGACAATTGTTTGTACCATCCTTTCCCTCCTTTTCTCCCCTCTAAAAACCTAGTACTCCATTCCTAAACTCTTGATTTCACATTCACAAAACGTTTTGAAGTTCACTACTATTGAAGTATCACTATACAGTCTATGCTGGGGACCACTTCTTTTATGGCTTAAATTTAGTGTGAATTTCAGAACAAGAATAAAAATTATTACGCTTTTATGATACGGCCAATGTTTTTAGCTCCTTCGATAGGGTTCTGGGATTCAGTCTGACTTGGAAAGAGCCAGACTTGATCTTGACAAAGTACCTTTCACTGTCGGTGCAGCTTCTCAGCCATTTCTTTTTTCAGTGTTTTAACATATGTCAAGGTTTCAATTCCAATAATAAATCAAGATTGGTGAAGCTTTAAGCCATACACTTGCATTTGACTAACACTACTGAGTTGAAACTTGAAGTTAAATCAACAGATTGCATTATAAAACTTGTCACCAACATTTGAGATTCAAAATGAAGGTACAGTTGGGACAGCAAGATTCCATTACGAATCTTTAGTCTGGTTTGTG
Organism: Quercus ilex subsp. ballota; assembly: GCA_032727855.1. Lineage (NCBI taxonomy): Eukaryota > Viridiplantae > Streptophyta > Magnoliopsida > Fagales > Fagaceae > Quercus > Quercus ilex. The sequence goes on along the minus strand of CM064910.1, from coordinate 6,609,270 downwards.
GAATATGACTAGAGGATATAACAAGTAAAAGTAGTAAATTTGATCCATTTAGTATTATTTTTGTTTAATTTGTATTTTCTTCGGAGTAGAGAAGAATGTGAAACACTCCCTTATGCTGGCGGGACTGGGGACTGGTAGAAAATTAATACACCAGAGAGCTAAATCATTCCTTGGTTGTTCAATCAGAATCTTGAATGTGACTTATAGGAGGTTCAAAATTTTCAAAATAAAATTTGAAAGTTTAGAACTGTTACAAATTTTACTAATTTCAAATTGAACCCTACACTTTTATAATCATATAAATTTAAATCCTAAACATTTTGGGTTGATAAGGGGTCTAAATTGATATGATTTTTAAAATTCAGGTTTAATTTGACAGTTTTGAAACTATAAAGATAGGTTGTTATGACATGATATAACAACAATAACAAGAAGCTTTAATTTTTGTGTCAACTATGGATCCTTAATTAGCATAATAGTTAGGGTCGGTTACATGTATTTTTTTCCTCCATTGTTATAACATGATGGAATAGGAAAATTATCCCATGGAGCAGCTCCATGAAGCTACTCTCTCTCTCTCTCTAATAGTATGTGGGACTCACACATTTGTGGGTCTTGCATGCTGTGAGAGGATGGTCTCATATAACAGCTCCATATGATAACTGGTGCAATGGGCTGATAAACAGGATAGTATGTGATACCTGATGCAATGGGCTGATAAACAGTAAACTATACTGGGTTTACGACTACTTTCACATTTCCAATACACCTATTAAAACTAAAATGTTAAACCAAATGGATTGTCCAAACTTCAAAGTATCCCCAACATTGATTGAACTTAGTTATTGTATTAAACTACACGATTTCTATCAAACATTCCAGGGAAAATCAAGGAAAATCACATCAGCAGTTTGATGAAATGGAAAATTAGAGCAATTGGAATTAGTGGACGCCTATCCTTAATGGCTAGGCAGACGACACCACAATGAAGAACCTATAATGGGACATCATATAGTAATATTGCTAAACCTTAACCACGTAGGTTCTGTGAAGTGTATATAACAATGTTAATGACTTCATATAGAGCATGTAAGCTGCATGATAATTATCAAGTATCTTTCCCAAAGGAAAAGAAAAAATCCATTTGTATAAAATTGGCTTTCTTCATAAGTAGACAAACCAGGATCTACAGAGGAGAGAAAATTCATATAACTTTTTTAAAATTGTCTTACCCGTGAAGCAACAAGGTGGATATTCCTGAGACTTCCAAAAAAAAAATCATAAATTAACTTAAATTAATCATTCTAAGGACACAATTATTGTACAGAAAAGATCAAGAGGAAAACGTTACAGCAAAGCACACATTTTCATGCTTATTATTTGACATCAGGGATTTTACTCTTATTCATAAATAAGGAAGATCAGGATGAACCACTAAAGCTAACCTCAGCACCTTTCCCACCTATTGCTGCAATCAAACATTGGAAGCCGCATGATTCCAGCTCCGCAATTACCTTATCAACAACTGTTCCTGATAGCACTGATTCATGTGGTTAAGGAAGCATCTGATTATGAAATTTAAGATAAAGCATATCAATAATATAGCAGCATCCTGACATTATTCAGAAAATCCAAAAGTTTCTAATTTTGTTCAGATATAAAAGTTGAAAAGATGAAGTTTCTCCGTGCTAATTTATTTTTATTTTTTATGAATAAAAGACTAATATAGAATTATATAGGTGTTACCAATGAGCTCTAGCTCAAATGACAAAACCTCCCTAGTAAGAACAAGGTGGAGGTGAAGTTGCAAGTTGAATTCCTATCTAGTGTGTGAAAGTTACCAAAAAAACAAAAAAAGAACAAAGAATAGAATTATTGCTTCCATGGGTAATAAATTCTATTCAAAGTAAAAGTTTTACCGCATACAATGGCTATAATACATCCTCTCATCAAATTATAATAAGATTTCAAAAGAACAGTGAAATTCAAGAAAGAATAACTATGAGAATTTCCAAAAGAATGTAACTAGTCATACAGAAAACAAAAGGCCTGATGCAAAGCCAATTGAGATCCATGTGCAACTTACACAAAGGCCAGATGCAAAGCCAAATACTACGAATGCGCTCAAATGACACCACCTTTCTCTATAAAGATATGGTGGAGGGTGAAGTCATGGGTTCAAAACCCACCCAGAGCCAAATCCCATTGGGCCCTCTCCTATACATAATTAGCTCCTCATGGTGATAAAATAACTTCAATTTCTTATAAGACTGAAATGGTACAACATCCAAGTAAAGCTTGACTCAAATGCTTTTGAAAGTAATGAGACCAAGCAGTTTATTAACCTCTATTTGACAGTAATAAGGTTTCCACAGGCCCCACGCCCCACCCCCCACCCCCACTCTCTTTTTTTCTCTTCTGCCCCCACCACCACAAAGAAAATCTTTTCCAAGTTCTCTGTGGATGAACTTGGTGCCATTCCTGGCACAGAAGGCCTATGACAACTCCAAATATATATGGGTGCAAGTTGAGAGCTACATAGGAGGAGAGGATAACTGGAACACCAGAAAATATGAGGCATTGTTTTTGTAGTATATAACCCTCCCCCGCCGGAGAATTTCTAGTACAGAAATTCTTTTTGCTACAAAAGTTCATATTATTATATCATGGAAACTGATGAGGTCAAATCACTATAGCTATATATCTACACCAAGACTTCCACAGCCAACCAATAATATAATGGAAACTAAAACAAGCATTCACAATGTACTAAAAATAAGAACCTGTAGAAGAAAAAATAGGAAATAAAATCCTTGAAATTAAATTATATAAACAGCACAAGGAAATGGATACGGGTTGGCAATAGCGTCAGAACACAGCCTCCACCCCCAGCTCCTGTCAATTTGGAAGCTAACTTGTACTTCAATGTTGTCCTAAGAACAGTTTCTATTGAAGCATGGCTGACTCCCATACACTGGAGAAGACCTTGATTCATTTCCATTAACTCTGCTATCTTCTCTTCCTTCTCTGTTATGGAGAGTTCATCAGGGGCTGGTGACTGGATAATGGTAGACAATTCGTTGCTGATAGAATCAACTGCATTAAACACCAAACTCATGGCATCTGGGTGCCTTATGGTCCTCTCTGAAACACCAGCAACTAATGCCTTTGTATTCCTCCCAACCTTGGTGTTGGTAATAAGCATTTTGAGTGGCATATTGGACTTGATGAGAGTCAAATTACCAGACCTAAATTTGATCATGTTGCCTGTTGCATTCAAATTTATAGCAAATTCAAATGCAGTGACCTTCTTGCATTTGGGAGATAAAGGAAACAGCATACTGTATGGTGAAGTTGAAAAACATATTAACACAAAGTAGTTCTCCCTTTTCTTCCCTTATTTTAATTCTTCTTATTTTATTTTTTAGCAGGAGTTGTGTTCATGGAGGAAATGCATATGAAATGTACTAAATTATTGAAAATTTCTACACCGTGTACAAGTTAAATGTGTGTGTGCAGGTCATTAATATTGTGTAGATAACACATGATTTATTCAAGTAATTCGACAACAATTTCTGCATAGATTAGGTTATAATGATGAATATAATATGAGAATGTATGACTCCCATTCCACAAAACAGGTTGATTCACTTCCACTCATATTCAATATTGAATTCATTCTCCCTTCCACAAGTAGATTTTTCAAATTACCACTACTTTTACAACTCTTTCATATTACCATCAATAAAGTAAAATACTTACTTCTAAGCAGGCACAAAGTGAGATGTAAATACTACTCAGAATGATGAGCAACAGGGAAAAGACACTTCTAAGGCAGAAAACGTTGATTAAAAAAGGATAGATTTGTATAGCACAGCTCACAAGATCACATACCATATGTGCTGACTGTGTTGTCAAGTCCAGATGGCTTTCCATGGATTATCTTTTCACCTTCAAAAGCCCATTTATTTAGCAATTCGAGCTCACTTTCCCCAAATGCTGACCACCCCTGCTGGCTCATGTCCAAACTCACTGAATCCGAGAAAGAAAGCAGAGCAGCTGAGAGTGCAACACAAAATGCAGCAGATGAACCCAAGCCTGCACCCAAAGGAAGCTCAGAGGTGATAACCACCGTAGCAGGCTTAAATCTGATATGTAAAAAAAAAAAAAAAAAAAAAGTCAGAATTAGATTTCTAAGAAAATAATATTGAAAAATGCAACCATTAATGGAAGCATACCCATGGATACAGGAGTACAGCCAGAGAAAAGCTGAAACTCCAGAAGCAAGTCCAATTTTTGCTTCTGGAATATTTTGCTCTTCAACTAGTGCTGCAATTGATTTCATGGTCTCTATTGAGCATGAGGTGGGTTTTGAAGAGAGCAAACTTCCTGCTTCAGGTAATGCATCTTTGATTCTAGCAACTGGCCATGAAAATTCTAATGCCAAATCCTTGAGTTGGAGTCTTAAAAATTCATCATTGTCTATAAATAAAAGCACAAAAAATCAGTGACAGATTCAACAGAGAACCTGAAGAGCAATGAACAAGAATTTTACCAGAATAAAAAGAAAAAATAAGTGCAAATTTGCAGAAATCTCAAAAAGACCATAGCATATTTCATAAATTTAATTTGGTCCCTAGCTCTTCAATGTATGTTGCGAGGATAAAATTCTTTTGAACTAGTGTATTAATAAACATTGAGCTGTTAATGTCCAGTGGTCCGTACCTTCCCTTATCTCTGTAAAGATTTACCCTATTTTATTTTGATAAGTCTCTAAAGATTTACCTACTTTATTATTGTGTATCTTTTGCCTTCTAAAAGGAATACCATAACAAATCACTGTATAACGCACACACTGAGGGAGAGGAAAAACACATATGCTCAGAAAGGTATACTGCAATCAACAATTCAACCCAAAAAAAAAAAAAACCTTAATAAATGGTAAACAATTATAGTATGTCTATCCAAATCAACAATACATCAAAAACCAGTAACGTTTTTCACGTGGTCAACACAGTTGAAACATAGAATCACTTGTCATCAGTTTCATCAAATCTGTCTCTCAGCGTTTGATTGGTGAAGACCTTTTTTTTTAAAGAAAAAATCTTTCTTTCTTTCTTTTTCTATTAAAAAAAAAATTTTTAAATTTTAGAATTTGTTGATAAGCTGAGAAAGTTGTGTAGTTTGGAACTTGGAACAGACATCAATCAGCAATTTCCACAAACAAAGTTTAACAAAACCCAATTTAACCCAAACCCCAAAACCACAAATCCTAAGCACAGTAACACACAGACAGAGAAAAAGCACAAATGCTCAAAAGAGTATATTCCAATCAAGAAATTAAACCCAAAGTAAACAATCACAGCAACATAATGCAGCCCACACACGTCACAAAACCACAAAAACTCAAAAGGGTATCCTCCAATCACCATTTCAATCAATACCCAATTCAACTCAGTCCCAAATCTCCCATCTTTGTGCCAATTCAGCACAACCCCACATCACAAACATCCAAAACAAAACAACCACAGCAAATAAATAGCAACAAAAAGAGAAACCAGAGAGAGAGAGAGAGAGAGTGTGTGTGTGTACCAGAGGGAGTGGGAAATCGAAGAGAAACATAGGTGTAGAGGTCAAGGGAAGCAGCCACCGCCGTGGATCCGTGCACCACAGCATGCTCTCCGGCCAGTATGATTTTCCCTGGAGCTCTAGCTTTCACTTCCATTCTTTTTTTTTATTAATTAAAAAAAAACACTAAATTTTCACCAAATATTTTTCTGCTAAATTCTTGTTACTCTCTCCGTAAGTTCATAAATGTTGAGAATGCACGTGGAAGTTGTTAAATAACTTAATAGTGAGAGAGACTGACTGAGAGAGCACTTTTTTTCATTGAATTGGCGGTGTGAACAATAATATCAATTTTATATAAGTGCAATAGTATAGATGTGTTTGGTTTGGTGAATTGTCCACCTAAGTTATGGCGCGCGTGGAAAATGAGGTACCAATTCAGCCAACTAAATGTTTGAAATCCACAATGTACTGAAGGATAAATCATGTGTATCACGAGTCCTAGAGAATATAGTCCTTTATCCGTCATTCAAAAAAAATGTTAAACAGACACAGCAAATTTAAATAAGTGTAAATCTTTTTTAGACGAGAAGTATAACAAAGATAATTTCTTAAAGAGAATGTCTTTTTTAGACTAGATGGTTTTAAGGAGAAATTATACGATCTTTATGATGGATCATGTCACTTGTTTACCAATATACTAAAAGACTTTAGTTGTATAAAATTGTTAAGTTTGATTAACAATTTTTTTATTATAAGTTGACTCAACAATTTTAAACAAATTGTGAGTCTTTTAATGAAATAGTGAATAAATGACATGGTCCACCATGATAACAGTATAATTCCTCCCATCCTTATCTTGAACATACTTTCATTTCCATCACATTAGTTTAGATATGGTCTCTTATCTTACTCCCACTTATTTGTCAAAAGTTTGGAGGATGAGGTGAGATTTTAGCCTTGCCCCACCCTACGTTGATAAGGGATATAATTCTAAATTTTGCATACCCTAAATCTCTATTATTTAAACAAACAAAAAAATCAACAATAGCTTTAATTAAATGCATGGGATATTAAGATTTTTGTTTTTGTTGTAATATTGTCTTGTTAAACACTTGGATAATATTATTCAGTTTTTGCTAAAATTAGTTTGATTTGATGGGATAAATTCAATCATAATTTCAAGTATATCTATATTAATAAAAACAAGTTTTATTAAAAAAATTATAATAGTTGCGTGGCAAATAACTTGACATAGAATTTTACAGGGCAAGAATGGAGCAAGGAAGTTTTTCCGGTCGTACGAGGTGAGGCAAGGCAGAGATATGTTAAGACAAAACCATCCGGGGAGGGATGAAGATCCCATCCTTAGTCCCTATGCCTCCCATTTCCATCCCTACTAATTCCCTATTACTATCAAATTATCGGGAAAAAAAATTCTCACTTGCTGACTCGTAACCCGAAAGTGTATATTTAAATGAGTTTATTTTAGTTACCTTATTTTTGTTTAATGTGTTTAGGGGGAAAAAGACTTTTGAATATATACATGAAAGGACACCCTGAAACTAAAACAAACAAGCACTAAATCACATTATTCCCATCCTATCCCATAAACAAAATTTTGAATAAAAATTAATAATTTAACAAATATTCAAATTTTAGTGGGCAAGAAAATTATAGAATTAAATTTTTTTGGTGAAGAATATAGAATATAAATTTAATTGTAAAAAAAATTGAATTAGAGGATTCAAATTATAATTTTTTTTTTGGTTATTGTTTTTTCTTTTTAATTTTCATATGAGAGAGAGAGAGAGAGAGAGAGAGAGAGAGAGAGAGAGAGAAAGCATGTGCCCTTTCTATAGGTAGTCACCCTCATGTGGATCAGTGGATGTGAACATGAGAACCTAGAAGCATGGTAGGTTCTAATTAATTCAATTGGTAAAGTTCATTGTTATCAAATAAGGTTTGAATCTCGTTTATACCAAAAATAAATTAGTATATTGACTTGATGATATAGAAAAAATAATCATGAAATTGGCGGGATTGATAGGATCAAATCTCATATTAAAAAATGAAAAAAGATTGCTATCAAAATTGTGGGAGGGGTAAGATTCGAACAGAGTATAGTGCCCCGTGGGCCCAACCCGAGGAGCCCAAAGAGTGAGTGTTCCTCGGAAGGCTTTAAGCAAGCCACTTGGACCAAAAGACAAAATACTAAGGAATGAGGTAGAGACATGCAAGCAAAGAAGAAGTGAAATATCCAGGTAAGGTACCCATCACTTCTGCATTTAATTCACTGCACCAACTCAATTGCCTACATTAATGGCAAGATGATTCCTAAACAGTACCCTCACAACTTTTAGCACATTCCACCATCTCCAACAAAATCCTAAAGGGACGAGCATCTAAAGAAAGATCAGTGGTTGTACAAGTGGAAAGCTGGGATGTAATTCATATAGCTATATAAAGAAAGGCAAGTTCTCTAGAATAGGGGAGACACAAAAAAGTTGAAAGAGAAATATACCCTGTGTATCTATACTCTATAACTAAGACTTGAACTTTGTATGAAATAGAGATCCTTGGACCAACCCAAGGAAGAGTTAATAATGAATCTTCTTCTTTCTTATAAATAATTTGTTGTTTTTCCATTAACTCGATATTAAACCATTAAAGCATACAAAGACCTTGGAAACTCATTTCCTACAAATTAGTTGTATTGAGCAATCTCATATTAACTCTCTATCCATTTGGAGTTGGTAATTGATTTTTGTTCATGTACAAAAATCAATCTACCTATGAACCTATGACATCTAGCATAACAATTTGGGCACCATAATAATATAATACAATTGGAAAAAAAATACCATAAATTAGAAATTGATGGAAATATGAGTGTACGCAGCGGAAAATAATGGATCTACTTCATTCACAATTGATAACATGTGCCATGTAAGTTTTAGAATGTAGGAACAAGAGAGTTTACCTCGAAGCAGTGAAATTCAAAAACCGAAGATGAAAAGCACTTGAGAAGACTTTCAATCTTCACTCCAATTCCACTTGATAACCAAGAAGTGTAGTTTCTTAATCAGTTATATGTGTATGTTCTAAAGAGAATCAAAGAGTGTCCAACACTTTCATACATACCAATTCATAGATTCTTCCAAATTCTGTATGTTTCTCTCCATATAACTGATTATCTAATTAGGTTAGCCTTTTGGGCCTTTCCAATTGGGCTTTAGTATGTGGCTTGGAGTGGGAGCAAAGGGAACAAATAAGACACTAGCTTCAATGGGTCTTAGACTTTTTTGTCAACTCTTGACAAGTCCAAAACTACCATTAATTATATTTAATACCACTATATAAATATAATTGTACTCTAGGCCTTATTAATAAATTATATCTCAAGACTTTATTGTATATGCAACCTCTTCATAAAATATTCATAGTAATACATAGTCATGAATGTAGACTGCCATTTTGTAAATTACTATATTTTAATCCTTGAGTACCCGATTTAATCCTTTAAGTTATTCATTATATATTTATGAAATCCAATTTCATAAATATATACTTTAGTAACTATTTACTAAAGTAGTTAGGCCTAACATTCTGAATAACAAACCATTAAACTTATCTCAATGGAATATTTTGTATCTCCGTTAAGAGACTATGAATTCTATCTTGAGAATATATGTTTCATCAACACTAAATGTGGCTACCCAACATATTAAGGTTTTGACCATTACTTTAGATCTCACTCCTGATATATCAAAGCAACCTACACTTCATGATCAAATCCACTATTCTCTCAGGATTAAGAGTTCATGTGAATAAAAGTCGTGAGATTTATTATTCATTTGACAGTCGTTAGGAGAATAATAAATCTCACAGCGGTCCAGTTCAATATGTTTTAACTTTTAAAACATATCAACATATCAACTAGAAGTCTTCACTTTCATGATCAAGACAAATCATCTTAATTGATATATTATAGTTTTCGCAGATGAAATGCCCAATTTCATCACTGACTACGAACTAAAATTTTGAGTTTACAAAGAACTTGTGATTTATATCTTCTGTGACTTTTCACATAAATCACATACAATGTATCTCATGGACTATATGATAATGTTCGAATATTCATGTTACCATTATTTCAGATAATAATAAAACAAATTTATTAATCACAACATTAAGTCATTTATAATGTCATACATAGCATCTTACAATAGGATTTTAGGGTACTAATCCTAACAGAAATTAGGGTAGCTTTGTTGGAAAAATGGTTTATTAACCTCATGAACACTTTCCCAAAACCATTAAGGTTAATGAGAGATTGATTTTGTAAATGTTTGCCCAAACTTTACGCTTATTTCAATGATTGTTTGTGTGCACCTTAGTTAATTCCAAACCAATATATCTATTGGCTATTGCACTTTTTTGAACTGGTGCAAGTTTGTAACAATATTTCTATTCACTATTGCATTTTTTCTGAACTAGTGTAAGTGTGTAACAATATGTCTATTCATTATTGCACCTATTCTGAACCGGTGCAAGTAAATCTATAAATAGGCATCCCTAGCTCATTTCAGTCTTAGGAGAGAGAGAGAATTTTGTTCATTGTGCAAGGAGATTGTAGTGTTTTTTGGGGCGTGTTGTTGATCATTGTATCTTGGGAAGCAAATGTTTGAGAGACTTAAAGCATTAATGAATAAATAGTGTGAGGAAGAAATCTAGCTTAAGGACATAGTATCAAACACTAACCTTGATAAGTTTTGTATCAACCATTTTGCATTCATTTGGTCGGTAAGTTTTACTATATTTTCTCTTGTACATTCACACATAAATTTGTGTACATATTGATTTTTTTTTTAATCTTGTTCACAAAATCACAAAAGTAAATTATTTGTGAAATAATCCCACAAGCTCCACTAAAGAGTTTCTAAAATTTTATCTATTTATTTTAAAAATAGTGAATTTGATTTTATCACATAATTAATACTAATTTAAATAGATACCAAAATTTTAATTATCAATGTTTTGTTTAAATCTAAAGTCTAAACAGGGAGTATCCTTCTATTGTGCTTAAACAAAAAATTAAGCTAATCTAATAAAGTTCACTAAAAATAAAGTTAATCTAATAAAGGACGGAATGTTTATAAGAAATAAGGTTAGATGATCATTGAATAGTATGCAAGCTCATTTTTACTTTGTTGTGTCAATTGTGTGATTGGGTGTTTCCTTTCGAGCATCCTAAGTCAACTCACATTCATGATTCATGATTCAACTCCAGCACCCTAAAGATTCATGTTCCATTTGATTGGGTCGTGTTTTGCACAAGGTTGATAGGCGCTTGGGTTTCCTCCTTCTCCACCAATGTGGCTTTACTTCCATTATTTTTTAGAGGTCAAAAGCCCATCATATTTAGCAGTCCATCTTTGATCATATTCGTTTATTCAACTTTCAATGGAAGATGATTGAGGGAGTCTACCCTCTACAATACACACCTGCCTACCTTCTTGTTGACTATGGGCCTCATTATTGTGAACAATTTTTCATTCTGTTCTGTGAAACTAGGCCTAATGTTTTTCTTAAAATAAAAAGGAAAAAACAGTCAATGTGACTATGTGAGTCTACAACAAGAAATCACATGTTGCCCTTTATACTCAAAAGATGATGTTTGTGGCACATCAATCATCATCAACGTTTTCACTGTGCTTGCTTTTCCGGCTTGCCACTAGAGAAAACAAAAGGAAAAAAAAGGTAAAATTTGAAGAGGAAGTGTGAAATTAGAATACTAATTTGTATTTTTCTTTCACTTTCTCTGCATAAGCAATAAACCAAAAAAAAAAAAAAAAAAAAATTGTGTATGTTGCTTCTTTTGATCGTTTGGAAGATGAAGATAACTCAAATCTAAGACCTTACTACTTTTTTAAGGTTGAGATAATATTAATTGAACTTTTCTTCTTCTACTCTTGGAAAAATAATGAAGCATAACTGATCTTGCAGATTCCCTTCTATACTAAAATGTGACTGTTTTATGTTTACATAAACATGAGTTCGTTTTTAGATACATCGACAGCATACAAAATTGTCATTCTGCTAGCCATGTTATGCAATAGCTCCTATCTTTTTGTCCAAGTTATACTATCCAATCTCCAATATTAAATGATAAATTTAGATAAGTAAATTGTTCCAAACCTTAATCTGTTATCCCAAAGGAATATATAGCACATTATTCTTGATTTTCTCAAAATGAAGATAAAACTGGAGAAAGTTCTGGCTACAAAGTCAATCCATTAAGTTGGAAATAACACAATATATTGATGATCAAGTAGTTATTAATTAGTTACATTTCAGCGTGACTTAGAGAATTAAATGTTTCAAGAAGAATTACCTCTGTGGCACAAAAGTGCAAGCATTTCCCATTTTTTTTAATCTTTGAGTAGGATATAAGATTTACAATAAAACATAGGGACTGAAAGAATTCAGTAACCCTTTTTCTCAGCAATGCCAACCTCTTCTTGGAGAGTGTCATAAAGAATCTCAACGAAATTAAGCAGGAATCCATCTGAACCATGTTTCGCCAACAAGGAAATTGCCACAGGAAGATTATCATACATCCTCCCTAGTGGTATGCTCACCTGTAGATATGCAGAAACAAATTTATGTGGTTTTTCAAAGGTATTAAGATAAACAAGGAAAACGTAAAATTGTCATGTATTACAAACACAGAGAGAGAGAGAGAGAGAGAGAGAGAGAGAGAGAGAGAGCTTGGCAGAATCCAGATACTCCAGCAATTGACTGCAAGCTAGAAGCCTTGGCCCGAAAAGCTTCCAATGGAATTGGATCACTTTGTAGTTTTGGTGGAGGCCCTGGAACTGTGGGAATTGCCAGGACACCAAAATCCTGAATAATCTTCAGAAGTGTTACTCAAGCTAGTAGAGAAGTTGAATTCATATATTAGAGATGGTGGCACTTTCTTTTGCTGCAATAGGTTGCTTGTGAGAGCAAAGAGAAGCGAGATGCAGATACGGAAAACTATAATTCCTAAAGTTACTCAATTTTGAAATACAAACATGAGGTCATAACTGTATGCTACTCTCACTACCCTTACCACTTTTCAAAAATTTTAAACTCCATTCAGTACCTTTGGAAAGAAGATGATTACAACCATAGTGGAAAACAGAAATTAATATTGTTCTTGCAACGAACCAATATCTGTAATTTTTTAAAAACAATCTGTAATTCTTCAAGAAAAATATTACACTTGAAATAGGCAGGATATGCCATCTTTTTTTATATCAATAGCATGGTAACACTTTTCCTTTGAATTCAAGAGAATATGATTGAGATGTGTGTATATGATAGAAGGAACAAATGTTTTAAGTGTAGAAATTCATTTTAAATGCATAGATATTATCTATGACTTTTTAGTGTCTCTTTTGCCTTAAGGGTGTTTCTCTTTATGGAAGATGAGGGTGTGTCCTATTAAGAGGCATACCAGCATGCATACAAGCACATAGTGCCATCTCATAGACAACCATTATCACATATTAAGCTCCAAACTTATTTTTTATAAAATTTAAATTGTGGGATCATGGGATCTCCATACAGCACAATCCTAGTTTTATGAAACATTCAGCGGACAAGAAAGAAAGTACCCCAAAAAGAGCATTCAGAGCAGCACGTAGTTCAGTCTTCACAGAGTGACAAACATCCAAATTTTCATCTGTTGCCCTAAGGGCTTCCCGTACACGTTCTGATATTCCAGGACCTAAATCAGGTTTGACAGTACTAATCCACTCGCCATGGTTATTCTTGAATTCATACCTACGCTTTAAAAGATTAAGAATTTCAGGAACCACTGTTTATATAAGAACAATATTTTCATCTAAGTAAGTTCCACACCAACATCAAAGTCATTCAAGTCATTTGAATTATATGAGCTAGTGACCATCTGCACCTTAAAAGCAACTGTACTGCACTTGCAAGAGCTGCCAAAGATGGTATATTATACTCTTGATCGACGTTTCCCTTGATCATTAATTGTTTTAAACTTGGAACTTTTTCCTTGACATAGTCCCCAAGGACTGCATGCTTTACCAGATCACCTGCATTATATATAAAAATATGAAGTGACATCTCATATAGTGAAAAAAGGTATTTATCCAGATGTGTTTCATGCAGAATAACAATGAGATATTACTGCATGACATAGAATTAATGATGGGCGAAGCTTTCTCTTTTCACAGCATTTGAGAGGTATCTTTTGCAGCATGGCCAAGGAGACAGTCTAGTTAATTACCATCACTTTGAGGGGGATACTGCATAAATTCACTATAGACAGTGCTTTTGTTCTTAAAATTATAAGGAAGTAAAAATGGATTTATTTAGAATTTATATGATGTATGAATTCCTCCCATGTATGGAACTACACAAATAACAAATTTATGTGGTCAATGTACTAACCCCCAAATAACTTGTTCATTGATTTAAGAAGAGGTTCAGTAACTCGATCACTTGGAATGGTTGAAAGCTGGAAACAATCTTCAGCTATAATTATCTGAGAGGGTATGACAGGATCCACCTCAGGTAATTGCAGTAGTACTCGTCCAACTCTGTTCAAAATCATAGGATCTCTAGCAAACCATCCTGGATAAGAAATTGGTGTAGGAAAAAAAAATCTTTTCCATTAAAAGGACAAAAATAGAGCAGGAATTACTAATCACACTATTAAACAAAATAGCAGTGATTCACTGTTTTATCATGTAAAGAATAGCTGAAGATATGATTTGAGTACATCACTAAGCTTCTAGACAAACTACTACTGATAGCTTAAACTATATTATTCAAAAGTATATGAGGTTATATGAATGCATGCATACACACAAACAGACACAAATTCTAAAGTAGGCACAGGATAATTTGCAAGAATGTAAAACAAGAAAACTTTGGTCATGAGACATTGAGTAAAAATGCAAACACAAGTTCTTGTTGCATCGTTTTCTAAACTAATGTGCCAATGTCAACAATATTGTTGCCATTTGGCATACTTTTCAGGTGTAGAGTTGAATTTTTTTTAGATATATCTAAATATTTAGTTAGAAATTTCAAATCAAGCCATCAAATACTTGGTTCCTTACCCACGCTATCAAAACTCTGTGCCATAGGAATTACTCCAGTTGTAGAAATGGCACCATGTGAAGGCCGAAAGCCAAGAATTCCACAATGTGATGCAGGTATTCTTACACTTCCTCCAGTGTCAGTTCCTATGATAGAGAGAACCTTTTGGTTAAATTTATTGAGGACAAGGAAAGAAACATAAAATTGTCCACAAAAGAAACTCACCTAAGGAGAAATCAACAAGCTTTGCACCTACTGCAACAGCAGATCCACTGGAAGATCCTCCAGGCACCCGATCAGGCGCACATGGATTTTTAGGTGTGCCATAATGTTTGTTTTCTCCATTCATACTGCCCAAACAATGTGGTCCTTCAATCATATGCCCAACAATTATGATGTGAATGTTCAAGGACATTCCCCTTCCTTTTTTTAAAGATGAATAACTAAGTGAGAGGCCTCAAGTATTTAGGAAGCAATTAGAAACCGCATAGATACGTACCATGTGAAAAAAAAAATGGTTAGACTAGGGATATGCCATACATAAAGAAGTGGTTATAATCAAGAATTGAAATTGTCATTATTTCCCCAAATAATATTAGTTTTACAGGAAATACAAACTCATATCTAATTACTATTATGAATCAATATAAATTTCTCTCACCCCACGCCTCCTCCCACATCCCCCAAAAAAAATGTTAATAGATGGTAATCAAGTTATTGATTTTTTTTTAATACTAACCTGTATGCCATTTCATCCATGACAGTTTTACCAACAAATGTTGCACCTCCCCTTAAGACAGCCAAAACGGCTGGAGCTGTTGATGTGGCAGCCGGATGAGTCCTTGCCCAGTCAGGATTTCCGAACCCAGTCACATATCCATCCACATCAAATCTGTTTCCAAATAAAAAACTTCAAGAAAAATCTAATACCCACAACACACCCACAAATTCTGCAAAACAACAAATAAAAATACCCAATTGCTGATATTAATATCTGAAACTGATATCGACTGGGACTCACAAACACACATTAACACACAAATCTTCTAAACAACATAGATAATCACAAACAATAGCTGACATTCATGCATAGGCTTGCGCGCGCGCGCGCGCACACACACACACACTTGAAGAATATAGATACAAACACATATACAAACGTAAAAATACACACAAAGACAGAAACTTTAAACTTCATTAGAGCATGGATTAAACCCAATAGTTAAATTCATAAAAACAGTATCTCACTCTGAATTTCATTATTTCACTGTACATGATTCTGCAAGCACCCAACACACTTCCAAAAAAAAATGGAGAAAACCCAGTTGTTAAAATGATGAATCAGTCCAAAAGCAGAAGAAGAAAAAAAAGTACGAAAGCTTTGGATTTTTGGAGGATAAAGAAGAGAGATAGATAGTATAACTCTGAGCAAAGAGTGTAATTAGGACTGACATGTCTTTAACAGCAAAGGTGAGTGAATTCAAAGGAAGCTCATGGGGTGATGAGCTTTGTTGTAGAACGAACTTCTCCATGAAAGCTCCATAGTCTGTGTCTTTTGCCATGTCTGAGCTCTCTCTCTCTCTCTCTCTCATCTTTATGTTTAAAAATAGAGAAATTTAATGTTGGTCTGTAATTTTTACGAACGGCGTCGTTTTCAGTCCATAAAATTTTTAGTTGATTTCTTTTTTTATAGAAATAAAATTTTTAATTGCTATCTATATCTATAAGACTATATCTTTTCCCACTCCCTGTGTGTTAGTCTCTTTTTTTTATTAAGAAAAGAAAAGACTATATCTTTAAATATTTATATATTTTAATTGGATTCTCAATTTTACACGTGTTCTATTTTAATTTTTAATGTTGTGCCAAGTGAATTGTTGAGCATAAAAATCGAAGAGTCTAAATCTAATTATATTCTAAATTGGATTTCAATTGGAATCCAATTTTTCGCCACATGTCCATCTAAATTTTTTTATTTTTGTAACAAGTGAATTATTAGGAGCAAAAACCGAAAAGTTTAAAACCAATTAAATTCTAAATCATATGTGTGTGTGTCTATATATATATATATGAGAAATCATTACATACTTTAAAAATGTGTGGTTTAAAAAAGTGTAAACTAATACCATGAATAATTTGAATCTCCTCTAAAAATTTTAATTGTATCTGTGCATATGCACGGGGCTACACACTAGTTTATATATATATATATATATATATATTAATAGCCAAAGTTAAGAAAGAATCTAATTAGATTTAAAATTGGAATTCAATTAGAATATAATTTTGTGCCAAATGTATCATCTAATCTAAGTTTTTAAATTTTTGTGTCAAGTGAGTTAATTTAGTGTAAATATTGGATTTCAATTATGGTTTAATTTTGCACCATGTGTCCTATTTACTAAAATTTTAAAATTTTTTGTGTCAAATGAATTAATTTAGTGTAGAAAATGAGGAATTCAATATAAATAAACCAAAAAAAAAAAAAAAAAAAAAACCTAATCATATAACTAACTCTATATATTAAATTAGAGGAAGAGGAAGTTTGAATGATTTAATATTTATGATACATTTTTTTTGTGTAACTAAAAATAATTCAAATTTATAAGTCATTTATGTAACATACATACATACATACATACATACATACATATATAAATATATATATATATATATATATATATATATAACCAAAGCTTAGAGGAAAATTCAATTATGATTATAATTGAATTTTGCTTTTGTTTGTTTTCCATACAAATTAAATTTTTTAGATTTTTGCTATTGAGATAGATATATTTGAATTTTCATTTTTTTTAAAGTAATGCAATAAGACCTCATCATGTTCATCCTTACTAACATTCTATACAAAAAATGAAATCTTTTTAATGGTTGGGATTTTTTTCAATCACATTAACGAAGAAGGTGGACTTCAACCAAGTTAGCTCTTCTTATGAAGTGACTATGGAGAAATCCAAACGAAAAGAAAAGTCCATGGTGTCATATTTGGCTGCTAAGTACCTCTCTCATGGCAAAAATAAATGGACCAACCCACATCTAAAATATCCTGCATCTAGAAAGGTATTATTTGGTATAGAGAGATTTTCAAGGAAAACTTCGGTTAGACTTTGATTGGGAAATGGTAAGCATCCAAAGACTTCTGTAATGATGTTTTTGTAATTTTTTTTTCTCTGAACTAATGGGTACATTTATTTTTTAAAATTTTGTTCTATTCAGATATTTTGTATGCGAAGATCGTGGATGTAACAAACTTTAATTGAGTTGAGTGATCCCATGCACCTATCTCAATTCAATTTAGAAGATATTATTAGATCAATTTATTCTTTTATTTTGTATTGTATTTAGTAGAATTTCACGGAGAGTAATTATGAATTGATATTGTATATGTGTAGACACCTCATTTTGTAAGCGTTAATAAATTTGGGTTCCCGACCCCAATGATGAGCTTGACATATGTCAACCAAGGGTAATTAAAGATTTCACAATAATTTGGAAATAATCACAACTCAAAAGTGCTTAAATTGCTTTGAAATCGACACTAAAAAATGACATTTTCTCACTATTTTAACCATAACTTTTGATTCACAAAGAATATTTGAGTGAAATTTATTTAATTGGAAAGAAGACATTCTGAGCTTCAATTTGAATACCAATTTTGTCAAATTTAGATTTCTATTGTGTGAGTTATAACCGTTTGAAGTCGGGCCATCAGAGCTGTCAAGAATTAGGGTATGCGTACGCATGAATCAAGCATGCGTGCGCACACCCGAAAGATGCGTATGCACACTCATTTTCTGGGTAGTGGAACTTCATTTTTAAGGGCTCAAAACATCTTTTTTTGATATGGATCGGCCCCTAGACCCTTGGAACATCTAAAAAGCCTAAAAAACCCTAATTTTAACTTATAAATACTCACCTTATGTCTCCATTCAAAACCCTAGGTAGAGAGAGTTTATATTTTGCCTCCATCTTCTCTAAAACCATAGTTCTCTTTTCTAAAACTCATGCACAGCACCTTAGCACATTTCTTTTACAGATTCAAAACCTCTTTTTAGTTAGTTTTAAGACAGAAACTTGTTCTTAATTGGATTTCTCAAAACCTTTTTCAATTAAACTTAGTTCTTGAGTTGTGATTACTAAGTTCTATTGTGTTCTTTGATTATTCTTATTCTCTCAATCTAATCTTAGTATTGTAGGCACTGAGGGGTTGGTTAAACAATCTCAATTCTATGATTCAAAAACAAGGTGAGTCTCTTTCCCATGATTTCTCACTTTGTTACATAGGATTCACATGGTTCTTTGTTTGATGTTATCTTAAGTATTCTTATCATATTTTATTGATGTTATGATCTTTTTATCCATGTTTTAATTTGATTTTAGGTTGTTTATAATTTGTTTTGGTTGTTCTTGTTTTATTATTTTAGTTTCATGTAAAGTTTAACATGTTTATTTATTTGACGTAATCTACTATACTTATCGATTTGTTTCTTGATTATTTTTTTATGTTGATACTTTGTGTTATTTATTTTATGTTAGTTTAGTTTTTAGGGTTTCTAACATGCTTGTTTGATTTCTATGTTTATATCTTTGTTTGATTAAATCAACAAAGATGTGATTTTTCGGATCTGTGTTAAAGGATGTGTACGCATCATTGAGTATGCGTGCGCATAGTTTCGACCATGCGTACGCATAGTTGAGTATGCATATGCACCCCGGACCTAGATTAGAGAAGAATCTTGTTTTTATTATTTTAATCATTTTTCACATGTACTTTGATTCTGCTTGACTCTGTTTAGGTTAATATATTGTGTTTAATTATTTTCCATGTTTATTTTGGTATTTTTGCCATGTATGGTTTATTTGTGATATTTTTCCTTTTGTGTTTTATTTAATTGCCTACTTTCCATGTTTAATTTATTTTGTTTGATTATATTTTATTTGTTTCCTTTTATATTGTGATGTGAACTTTAACATGTTATGTATGTTATTTTATTTAAGAGCATGATTTTTGTTTAGGTTAAGGATTAGAGATCTTTTAGTAACTTATTTATCTAAATATGGTCTGGCAACACATAATGGAGGCCGGCTTAAAAGCTGGGTGGTTTTGGGTGCTTAACACATTCCCAAGCCATACCCAAATTTTGGACCCATAATCTGATTGCAAACCTATGCATATAAGTGAATGGCCCAAAAAGGCCCAATATGGCCCCTAGACCTAATCTAGGTGGTGACTCAATTTTTCACCCTCTACCACGGTTCACTTCAAGGCTGAGGTGTACTCCCTTATGCCCACAATGGCGACTCCACTAGGGATAGAGATGAAATTTAACTCCAACATGTTGTTAGGCCATAATTAAAGAAAGATTTTATTAATTGAGCCCAATCCTGTTTTATTTTGTTTTTCACACACATGCACTTTGTGCCCATGTAACATTGGTTGGAGATAAGTGGGAAAGTGGAAGCTCCATTCGGCCCAAGACTTTCCGAAGTTCATCCCACCAACTCACAATCCGTGTCATTGCTTATGATGGGCTTTGAGTATGTTTATGGTTTGCCACCAATCCATTATGGTCTATTTAGGCCCAATGTTAGAATAATGGCCTACCTAGTTGTGAGTGATCTACTAATTTATTCCGTTAGCTTTAAGGAGTTTACCCACACGTAGATGAGCTTAAGACCCAAACATGTAGATTTACCCAATTGTGTGTGCATGTGTGTGTTTTGTTTGAATAGTTTGTTGGGCTAGTAAGATGGGTCAATCTCTTAAAAAAAAAGGTCTTTTAAGTTTTCAAAAAAACCAAATTTAAAAAAAAAAAAAAAGTTTTCAAGTTCTTTTTATAAATAAATTTTTTATGAAAAAAGTGTGAAATTAAAAAAAAAAAAATCAAACAAAATTTTTTTTTAAAAGTGTGAGTTTTCAGTTAGTTATATATATATATATATATATAAATTCCATTTTTTTTTTTTTTTTTTTTTGTGTAAAGAGTGAGTTTCTTGATAAATAATTTTTTTCAAGAATGAGTTTCTTTCAAGATAACAATTTTCCAAAAAAAACAGAAGTGAGTTTTTAGTGAGATTTTTTTATATAAATTCCTAAAAATGTTTTTTTTTTAAGTGAGTTTTTTGTTAATAATTTTTTTTCTTAAAAAAAAAAAAATTTGAATTGAGTTTTTAAGAAAGGGTTTCTTTCAAAATAAAACTTTTCCAAAATATATATATATATATATATATCTTTTTGAGTTTTTCTTTTGTAATAAAAATTTTCAAAGGTTAGCCTATTCTAGTAGCCCATTTTTGTTTGATGTTTTGAGTCTTTCCTTTCTTGTGTCTTGGGTTTAGGCCCATCCTTGTTTTATATTCTTTTGTCTTGGGATTTAGTCCCATCTTTGTCTTGTCTTGGGCCTTAGGCCCATCCTTCTTTTGTCTAGGGGCATTAAGCCCATCCTTGTGTCGTCTTAGGACTTAGGCCTATTCTTTCTCTTGTCTTGGGCCTTAGGCTCATTCTTGTTTTTTCTAGGGGCATAAAGCCCACTTTTTGTCTTGGGCTTAAGGCCCATCCTCGTCTTGTTTAGGGGCATTAAGCCCACCTTTTTGTGTCTTGGGCCTTAGGCCCACCTTTGCCTTGTCTAGGGGCCGTAGACCCATCCTTGGTCTTGTCTAGGCTTTGAGTTTTCCTTGTTATTTGTTTTAGAGCTTTAGGCCCGTGTTGTGTTGTCTAGGGTTGTTACCTTATCTTGTCCTTTGTTTGGGCCCTAGGTCCATTCTAGTTTGTCTAGGGGCATGAGGCTCATGTCTTGTCAAGATTTGTCATCTTTTAGTGTCTTCAAGCTTCATTCTTTTGTGTTTTATTTTCTTGGGTCTTGTCTAAACTTTTTGGTCTCATTCTAGGGGCATGGTTAAGTGGTAATTGAATATAAATTAATTATTGGTGATCTTAATGAAATATCTCTCTTAAGGATAAGTCTCTTGTAGGTGACTCATCATTGCTCCTAAAAGGGGTATTGCACAACCCTCTTTGTCTCGAACTTCTGATAACCGCCTTATAAGAACTAATCTTACTTCTATTGACCAAATGACATCAAGTGACCAAGATGTTTTGAAGAAGATGGAAGAAATGATGACAAGGATGACTACTCCTATCATTGAGAGGCTTCGCTATCTTGAGGTGCTCAAGGAAAGAAGAAAAAGGTAGTGCAAAAACCTCAAAATGAAGACTATCTTTATGATTGTTTTGTGGAAAAAGAGGTTGCGATCAACAAGGAACCTAAGAAGAAAGAACAGTCAAAGGAAACCAAAGAGATTTCTATCTTTATCTCAAAAAGGAAACCAAAGAGATGTCACAAGAAATTGAGAAGATGAAAGGTATGCTTAAGAGGTCCTAAGGTATGGAGGACTACACCGTGATTCTTGGTACCCAAACTCTTAGTGATGTAGCCCTTGGTAAGACCTAGAGGCTTCATGGCAAGAACATATTGCTTCAAATGATTCTTAGGATTCCCAGATCCATCAAAAGAATCCATCTTTGGCGTCTTGAACTTTTTGGGGGGGGGGGGGGGGGGGAGTTGGACATCGGGAAATGGACACAATCCGTCAATATCAAGCATGTAGTCCTCCATACCTTGGGACCTCTTAAACATTCCTTTCATCTTCTCAATTTCAATTTTTTCTCTTTTTTTTTTTAATCAGAGAATTCTAAATTCTAATTGTTTAACTGACATGGTTTAGGAATATTTATAACTAGTGGGAAACCTGGTGTAGGAACAGATGACAGTCAAGCACTAAATAGCATTAAGATAGTCATAACTTATATGTACGAGTTTTTCTTGCAAATGCAAATTTCAGAGCAACTTTTAATCAAGTTCCAGAACAGAAAGGAGCCACCAAACGAAAAATCATCAGCTATATATAGCACAATATGACCAAATAAAACACAAATACTGTTGACAAGAACACCTTGTATACAAATAGCATTGACATAAAAGGTTGATCCTTCTTCATACTCATAAACTTGCCTGAATCATCCTGGACCAACTTTAGGAATGTCATAATGCTCACTCATGTTTGCAAGATACTGGTTGAAATCCTGAATCCTGTCACGGTGAGATTTATTAGCTACCTTAGCCAATCTATGAACATCAATTTGATCCCTCTGTTCAATATATCGCTTTTCTGCAGGAGTGAGATGATCGTCACAATGAACAGTCTTCCCATCGCCACTCATTTTTTTGGCATCATCTACATCTTCCTCGTTAGGATCAGTGGATAGCTCTGCACTTCCACCTGCACCAGTTGATAAGAAAAATGAACGACAAATATACGGTCATGATGTTCAACAATTAGGATGGAATGTAGAAAAGATCTGGACCAAACAAAATGGTTATAGTGTTCAAACAATCTCCGGATTTTACAGCAGCCTCTACGCCATTCTTTTTCCTCTGTCTTCTTTAGAGTTTAGACTACATATATAGTCCAATTCATAGCAAATTTTAGTATCTTCAATCAAATCAAGTTAACAGTGAGAGTTTCCAGATCTCAGAACAAGCCAAGAACGACCTTTCTTGGAAATATATAGAAATCAAAATTGCAGCAAATTTCAAGTCTGCCATTTTGAAGACTTCATTGCAGCAATACCAAGTAGTTGACCACTACCATTACCATGTACAAAGTACAAAGAAAGCTACTTTCAGCACCAGAACCAGAGGTAGTAACTGAGCACATGGTTATCTATGGTTGTAGAGTTTAAATCCTTGTAATCAAGGTCGTGACTAAGATTTACTGTAACTGGCTTTTTATCCAGCCCATTAAAAATGAACACCACATTGGTCTAATTTTATAGTTCCAATAATCTGGTTCCACGTGCTACTAGATGAATAGAATGGGCTAATGCCACTTAGCAATAGAACTATATGCCCATGCTACAATATGACTGAATTTGTGGGACTATCTTTGCTAAAATGATACATTTAACAGTTCTCCCATTCTATTAATAGCATAATTAGCATCAAATCCAATTACAGGAACTTCAGGTCACCAAACTCATTCTTCCAGTTATGATAACAAGTAACAAAGTGCATTTTATATAAAGGCAAAAATGCAAAACTGACTCTCTAACTTTTAACTTTTGTCATGTCAGTCCTCTAACTTTCAGTTTTGTCATTTCAGTCCTCTAAGTTTCAATTTTTGTCAATGTAGTATTCTGTTAGGTCTCAGTTACTGCTGCCGTTAAGTTTGGCCCTTTTTAAAAAAAAATAATTTTTGTAATTAAAAGAAAAGAAAAGAAAAAAAAAAGCTGAAAAGAAAAAGAAAAAAAAGAAAACATGGAAGGTCCCCCCCTTTAGTCTACATCCTCAGCCTCCTGCCTCCCCGTTCTCTGCTCTCTCTCTCTCCGTAGCATACCAAAAATACACATGACCAAAACCGAGTAAACTTTAACCCTGATAAAACTTAACCCGGCTCTAATTAAACCCATGTCAAAATAATATCCTCAGTCCTCAGCCAAAAAGCCCTGAACAGCTTCCGAAGCTTCTTGAATCCAGCCTCTCACATCGGCCACCACCGGCGGGGTTTTTTCTGGCTGGACTATGGATGGTTTTGGGCTGGGTCTAGGTTAGGCAAAAAAACTGAGTTGGTTTTTTTTTTTTTTTTTTTGGTTGGGTCTAGGTTTTGTTTTTAAGATGGGTCGGTTAGGATCATCTTCACAAGCTAAAGAAGGTGGGTAACTCAAATGGAGCTGTATTAGGTTACCTTCTGCGAGCATGGGTCGATGGGCTTGGTGGTGCTGTGCTAGATCACGACCATCGATGGGATTGCGGCTCTCTTTGGTGTGGTGTTTGCTTTGGGGTTTGTTTGTGCGTTATGGGTTGGTTTGTTGAAATATTGAGGTTTGGTGGTTGTCTGTGTTAAAGCATAATACATATATGATGGTGGATTTGAGAGAGAGAGATTGATCTTGAGAGAGAGAGAGAGATTTTTCCGTTTTCCAGTTTTGATTTCAGGGGAAGGGGAACAACGTCGTTCCCCTTATATATATATATATATATATATATATTTTTTTTTTTTTACAGTTTTTTTTTTTAATTTTCTTTTAATTACGAAAATTATTTTTTTTTTAAAAAAAAAAAGGCCAAACTTAACGGGAGGAGTAACTGATACCTAACAGAATACTACATTGACAAAACTTGAAACTTAAATGACTGAAATGACAAAACTCAAAGTTAGAAAACTGAAATGACAAAAGCTAAAAGTTAGAGGATCAGTTTTGCATTTTTGCCTTATATAAATATTGGTCCAACAATAATCTATACTAATAACATGCAGCAAAACCTATATGCACTATTCATATATAGCTAACTAGCAATTACTCATGTAAATCTACCAATCAAAAAATAAATTTACTCATGTAAATCTGTTTGCTTTTAATATTCAAACTATCACATTTACTTATTTTTACATTTGTAACTATTAATTATTAAATTTTCTTTTAGGTACTTTTTTCCTTCAATTTTTCCATCTTCATACGAGCATCACTCAGGGTTTCTAGTGTATTAAACAAGAAAGATTAGTGCACCCCCACCACTACAAATAAATGGAATAGAGAGTTAAAATCATAGACTATTCTCATGCAAATGGTAGGAATCAAATATAGAATCATGATCAAGGTCAGCGTATCGAGAAGTCTGTTCAATATTACCATAGTGAATCAAAAGCCTGGCACCTACAATTTCCAAAGATTTTTCACACAATCATCAAAGGCAAAATAAACGGAATCCCACTCTCTTGCTACACATGCACCTCATGGGTCTTGAATCCACAACCTCACCCTCCACCTTGCTCTTAGAAGGGAAGGAAGTGGTAATTGAGCCAGAGCTTATTCTCAAAAGGAATCCCAGTCTCTAAATAAAATATTTCTCAATTTGTCATTACTTATCTTAAGCACAGAAACACATTTAGAGTGAATTAAAGATAATAATGGAAAGTTATTATCTTAATAACTGTGACAATAGGTACATGCATTAAGACTGAAATTAGTTAAAGAGCTTCATTAAACGATTCCATGCCTTAATTGGAGATGAACAACCAACCTGCTGGAAGTTCATTTTCGGTAACCTCTGAAATTTGATCCTGACGTTTCTTATTTTTCTTTTTCTTCTTCACCCCACCAGCCTTGACATCCAGGGCTTTTCCCTTAAGCTTCAGCTTACCCCCAACAACATTCTCATAACCTGACATCTTCCCTGTCAAGAAATTTAAGAGCATAAAAAGTCATGTCATGGATTTAAAACTTGAAAATGTAATAAATGTGTACATATTTGAAAAGGATGAGGGTAAAAAATGTAAGTTCAGTGCAGAAAGTTAGAACCAACCAGATCAATGGCCATAAACAGTCCCAACTACTTAAGAATCAACCAAGACTATTTGTATTGTGTCAAATTTTGGAAACACAATCCTCAATTTCACAATATAACCTATTATAATGCTGCTTACTACAGAACATAAAATAATTACAGTAGGCTTATACATACATACACACACATACACACATGAATATTGCTTTTCTTATACTCTACTTGAATATGGGTAAAAGATCCATTTACATGCATCATCCAAGGAAAAGCAAATTCTTTTCATTCAAAATTTTTTTTTTCCTCATAATGAAATATAACAAATTTCACCAGATCACATTCGAATAAATTGATCATTTTAAAAGCACAAAACCAGTTATCTCCCAATTGCCTTCCCTTGAAGAAGACGAACAACTACAACAAAGAGAACAACTCACAGGAGAAAAAAATAAGCTTAAAAAGAAAGCTTTGATTGGGTTTTCACTTAGCATAACTAATTTGTGACTTAAATATTCTACTATACTTGAATAGCATTGAAATGTAGTATAAAGCATCCTGCTCCTACAATGTTATATCACAACAAAGTTAATAAGTTATTATAAACAAATTACAATACTCTAACCCTCGCTCGCCCCAAGCTCAATTGTAAAGATATGTACTTCATCCCATCTCCCATAAACTTATTGTAAAAACCAAACAACAATAATCTGCTACATACATTTGGTAATTGATAATCCCAAACTCAAACACATATATATTTGATAATTCAATTGTTGCAACAAGTGAGGAGGAGGGGGATTTGAAGCCCACTTCTCCTCATGAAGGAGATTAGGCAATGCTATTGAGCTATACACACACGCATATATATAATTTCCATAGAAATATACACACCCAGTTGAATGAAATACTCAAAAAACTACATATAAGTGTTAATTTACATAGATAAACTAAAACCCAGATGAAAGAAAAACTCAAAAACTGTAATATGTGTTAATTTACATAGATACATAAAAACCCAGATGAAAGAAATACTCAAAAACTCTGTAATATGTGTGAATTTACATAGATACATAATAACCCAGATGAAAGACACTCAAAAACTGTAATATCGAGCTTCATAATCAATAACAAACCAAAGTAGCCACAATGTCAAAACCTTTGTTTGAAACAAACACACACACGCATAAAAAGAATAACAGTGAACGAGAATAAACATAAATAGAATGAAAAATTAGAACATGAAACTCCTAAAATCTTTGTACCTTTAAAACACACAACCAGCTACTAACTAGTCTTGCTTGCCTCGCTCGCTTGCGAATCCAAGATTCGGTCTTTGGGTTTGGTTGGATTCGTTTTCTAAATAGGAAGGGAAACTTGTAGATCGGGTCAAGTTTATCCGACCGGGACTTGGAGCTTGTTTATTTTGAGTCCGACTCTAATTCTGAGTAAATAAGTTCTGTTATTTATTTAATTATTATTATTATTTGATAAATTATTATTATTTTTATTTGATAAGGAGCACAGTGAATTTGGTTTGGAAAACCTCTCATATTATATATATAAATTTAGGGAAAAAAAATAATGGAGAATTGATGATAGATTAAAAAAATAATTGTTATCTTCTGAAAAAAATAAATTGTTAATGTATATTACTTTATATGAATTTAACAACACACGATAAATTTGAGTTTTGAGGATTTTGCTGTAATAGAAATATTTGTGAAATTATGGATTTTATACATGATCATTTCAAATCAACATATTAGTAAAGGAATTTTGTTAATGAATGCCCTCAAGCAGTGGTTAAGATGTACTTTATATTTTATTAAATTTTTAAATATTTTTCAAAAATAAATTTAAATTATACATATACATCCAAAAAAAAAAAACACACACACATAATGACAATGAATTTGTGTCTATAAGCCAATGAATTATTAGTAAGTGTATTTTCTTTTTTAAAAAATGTGGATTACTACTCATTATTAGCGCAATTATGACTTCTAGGCCTAACTTAACTTGGTGCAACCATTTGGTGTATCACCAACTTCTAAGTCAAAATTTTGTTATATAATAGTTTATGATATAGTATATATAGATTTTTTTAAAATTATATTTTTATTTAATAAAAAAAAGGTGTGATACTACAAAATAATAAGAAATGTAAATAATTTATTTAAAAAAATTGTCTATTAAAAAAAGGTGTGATACTACAAAAAATTGTTTATTAAATAATTTTAGAGACTTTCTCATGCACAAAATTTTCAACAATCATGGGACATTATGGGCTTAGATCTAGCTAAATTTATCCAAACCATTTTTATTACTGCTAGAATTAATCTGGTCTTAATTCCAAAAGTTAACCCAGAAACTGTGCACCAACTGCTTAGTATTAGCTTGTGCAATCCGCTGTACTAATTGCTCTAAAAAATTCTTGTTTTGCATCTAAGAAAATTTCTTCCAATCATTGTCCAAGAAACGATTTATCTTATTTAGAGGAAACAAGGACAAAATGAGGCCGAATACTCTTCTCTTAGAATGAGCATAGGCACACCTAAAACAAGGCGTCGCACCCTTGTCCCAAATGGCACCCACCACCCCAAGGATACACTAAGCTCAACGTTGATGCAGCCATTGCAAACCACAGCTATGCTCTAGCAATGATAGCCAGGGATGAACAAGGCCGAGTCATTAAGCTATGGACCAGAATTCTTCGTCATTGCTCCCCCATCCAAGCCGAAGCTCACTCCATCCTTTGGGCAGTCCAACTCGCTCAAGCTGAAAAATTGAGTCATGTCATTTTTGAACGTGACGCAAAAAACCGCCTTGATCCACTCTCCTCCACCCTATACACTCCTGACTGGACCATTAGCAATATCATCAAAAACATCTTAAGTTTTAAAGAGTCTTTTATTAGTTGTAGTTTTTGTTGGGTCAAAAGAGTTTGTAACAACGCTGCTCATACAACTGCCAAACTCTCCCTTAATTCTCTGTGAGTCCTTTTGTTCTTTTGTTTCAATAAACTCAGTCTTCCATTGGTCTTAAGGACCGCCTGTGAGGTTGGCTGTAGTGCTATGTAGTTTGCCTTTCTTTGAATAATATTGAAGATTATCAAAAAAAAAAAAGGGACAAAAGGGCCTCATAGCTGCCAAAATACTTAGAAAAAGCTTACGATGACCTTGAGTGGCCCTTCATAGAATATACCTTACAATTCTTCCAATTCCCACAACAAACTATTGATCTTATCGTGGCTTCTCTAACCTCTTCCTCCATCTCGGTGTTACGGAATGGTAAAGCTAGCTCTCCCTTCACAACTTTCAGAGGAGTTTGTTACGATGACCCATTATCACCCTACCTTATTCTTGAGCAATGTCTATTACATACTATCATGTTACACACAATGTTGTGTAAATTGCTTGTGTGTTAGGAAAATATTTAGGTCTACCCCTCATCACTTCCAGGAAACTTGGTACCTCATTCATCCCTTTATTAGACTGTATCACCGCTCGAATGGCAACACAGACGCTTATCCATGGCTGGTAGACTAACGCTCATCAAATCAGTTCTTTTGCCATAGCTAAACTACCACATGCAAGCCACCTTAATTCCTGCCAATGTAGTGGACCGCATTGCAACAAGTCCTTACAAATTTTTTTGGGGAGACACAGCTTCAAAAACACATACATCTCATCTCCTGGGAAACTATCACCAGATCAAAGCAACAGGGAGAAATCATCCTGGATGTGACTGCTTTATGTATAAGCATGAGTTAGTTTTTAGATACATCAACAGCATACAGAGTTGTCATTACTGGCCGTCTTATTCAGTGGCTCCAATCTTTGTCCATGTTATACTATCTAACCTCCAGCATTAAATTACAAACTGGGTTAAGTAATTGTTCCAAACCTAAATCTATTATCAAAAAGTATATCTAGTGCAAAATTCCTTGATTGTCTCAAACTGAAGATAATCTGGAGAAAGTTCTGGCTATGAAGTTTAATCCATTGAGTTGGAAATAGCACAATATACTGATGATGATCAAGTAGTTATTAGTTACATTTCAGAGTTGCTTGGAGAATTAAAATGTTTTGGGATTAAATGGCCTGTGTGGCACAAAAGTGCAAGCAGAAAACCCTATCCCAATTTTATATTTTTGAGTAGGATCTAACACTTACAATAAAACATTAGGGAGAGAGAATTCAGTAACCCTTTTTCTCAGCAATGCCAATCTCTTCTTGGATATTTTTGTACAGAGACTCAACAAGATTAAGCAGGAACCCATCTGAACCATGTTTTGCCAACAAGGAAATTGCCACAGGAAGATTATCATAGAGCCCTAGTGGTATACTCACCTGTAGATATGCAGAAACAAACTTATGTGGTTTTCCAAAGGTTTTAAAACAAACAAGGAAAAAGTAAGAACATGCCTCACAACACACACACACACACACAGAGAGAGAGAGAGAGAGAGAGAGAGAGAGAGAGAGAGAGAGAGAGAGAGAGAGAGGGAGAACTTGGCAGAATCCGGATACTCCAGCAATTGATAGCAAGCTAAAAGCCTTGGCCCGAAAAGCTTCTAATGGAATTGGATCACATTGTAGTTTTGGTGGAGGCCCTGGAACTGTGGGAATTGCCAGGACACCACAATCCTGAAAAATCATCATCCAGAAGAGTAACTCAAGCTAGTGGAAAGTTGAATTCATTTATCAGAGATGATACCACTTTCTTTTGCTGCTATAGGTTGTTTGTGAGAGAAAAAGAAAAGAGATGCAGATATGGTGCTCTATACTTCCTAAAATTTACTCAATTTTGAAATGCAAACATGTCATAACTTTATGCAACTTTCACTATCCTCACCACTTTTCAAAAATTTTAAACTCCAGTTAGTACTTGTACTAAAACCGCAATGGAAAACACCATATATATATATATATATATTCTTTTTTAATTTTTAAAAAGAAATATATGTAATTTGTTTAAAACAATCTGTAATTCTTGAAGAAAATAATTTCACTTTCACTTTGGGATGCATTTCCAAGAAATAGGCCTGATATACCATCTTGTTTTTGTCAATAGCATGAAAACACTTTCCTTTTTTTCTTTTTCAAATTGTGTTTCACACATAAATAAATTGAAGCTAAATAGACTGAACAACTGCAATCACATCACTCCTACTTCTAAAATTTGAATTAGAAAGAATTTGATTGAGATGTGTTTATAGGATAAAAAGAACAAATGTTTGTGTGTAGAACTTAATTTTTAATGCATACAAATTATCTTTGACTTTTTAGTGCCTCTTTTGCCTTAAGGGTGTTTCTCTTTAGGAAGATGAGGGTGTGTCCTATAGAGGCATACCTGCATGCATACAAGCACATATTGTCATCTCATAGACACATCCACGATCACGTATTAAGCTCCAAACTTATTTAAAAAAATAATAATTGTGGGATTATGGGATTTCCATGTAGACAATCCTAGTTTTGTTGAAGCATTCAGCAGCATAGAAAGAGAGAGTACCCCAAGAAGAGCATTAAGAGCAGCACGTAGTTCAGTCTTTACAGAGTGACAGACATCCACATTTTCATCTGTTGTCCTAATGGCTTCCCATACCCTTTCTGATATTCCAGGACCCAAATCAGGTTTCACAGTGCTGACCCATTCACCATGGTTTTTCTTGAATTCATACCTATGCTTTGCAAAATTAGCAAGTTCAGGAGCCAATGTTTATATAAGAACAGTATTTTCATCTAGAAAGATCCACACCAATATCACAGTTATCATTCAAGTCGTTTGAATCAATTGAGATAGTGACAATCAGCACCTTTGAAGCAGCCGCATGACACTTGAAAGGGCTGCCAAAGATGGTATATTGTACTCTTGATCTGCATTTTCCTTAGTCATAAATTGTTTTAAACTCGGAACTTTTTCCTTGACATAGTCCCCAAGGATTGAATGCTTTACAAGATCACCTGCATTATTTGTGAAAAGCATGATGCGATATCTCATTCAGTGAAAAAAAAAAATACTTGTGCAACCATGGATGTGTTTGGAAACAGAAAAACAATGAAATATTACTCTATGACATAAAATTTATAAAGATCTAAGCTTTCTCTCTTTCTCTTTGTAGCATTTGAGAGGTCTCATTCGCCACATGACTAAGGAGACACTCTAGTTAATTGCCATCTTTTTCAGGGTGATACTGCATAAATCCACTATAGACGGTGCTTTTGTAATTAAAATTCTAAGGAAACTAGATTGAATTATTTCAAATCTATATGATGTATGAACTCATCCCACATATAGAACTATACAAACAACAAATTTATATGGTCTATGCACTAACCTCCAAAGAGCTTGCTCACTGATTTAAAAAGTGGTTCAGTAACACGATCACTTGGAATGGCTGAAAGCTGGAAACAATCCTCAGCAATAATTATCTGAGAGGGGTTGACAGGATCCACATCAGGTAATTGCAGTAGTACTCGTCCAACTCTGTTCAAAATCACAGGATCCCTAGCAAACCATCCTGGATGAGAAATTGGTGTTAAAAAAAAAGTGTATGTCATTAAAAGGACCAAATAGATAAGGAATCACTAATCAAACTATTATACAAAATAGCAGCAATTTTGGTCTTGAGACATTAAGGAAAAAGTCAAAAAACAGAAGTTTCTTGTTGCATCATTGTCTAAACCAATGTACCAATGTCAACAATATCATCACCATATGGCCATACCTTTCAGGTGCAGAGTTGAATTTGTTTCAGATATACACAATTTTAAGTTTAGACATTTCAAATCAAGCCATCGATTAGCTTCAGCTCCTTACCCATGCTATCAAAACTCTGTGCCATAGGAATAACGCCAGTTGTAGGAATGACATCATGTGAAGGCCGAAAGCCAAGAATTCCACAGTATGATGCAGGTACTCTTACACTTCCTCCAGTGTCAGTTCCTATGATAGAAAGTACTTTTTGTTTAAATTTATTGAGGAAAATCCAAGAAACATAAAAATTGTCCATGAAAGAAACTCGCCTAAGGCAAAATCAACAAGCTTTGCGCCTACAGCAACAGCAGATCCACTGGAAGATCCTCCGGGTACCCGATCAGGAGCACATGGATTTCTGGGTGTGCCATAATGTATATTTTCTCCATTTATACTGTGAAAAATATGCTGTCCTTCATTGATATGCCCAACAACTATGATGCGAATATAAAAGGGCCTTTTTTTTTTCAAGATGAATAACTAAGTGAGGCCTCAACTATTTAGTAAGCTATTAGAAACTAGGCGGACATGTCTTTTTTCAGTATCATATTTCATGTCATTTTCCATGTGAAAAAATTTGTTTAGACTATATGTTATACATAGAGACATGTTGATAATCTTGAATTGAATTGTTATCAATTCCAAAAAAAAAAAAAAAGTTAATAGATGGTAATCAAGTTATTGATATTTTCAATACTAACCTGTATGCCATTTCATCCATGACAGTTTTACCAATACATGTAGCACCTGCCCTTAAGACTGACAAAACGGCTGGCGCTGTCGACGTGGCAGCCGGATGAGTCCCTGCCCAGTCAGGATTTCCAAACCCAGTCACATATCCATCCACATCATATCTGTTTCCAAATAAAAAACTTAAAAGACAAATCTAATACACACACAGACACAATCTGCAGACCAAAAAAAAAAAAAAAAACAATTGCTGATATTGTTATCCACACACACAAAATGACATTATTGCAGAAGCTTGCACACACAATTGAAGAATATAGATACACAAACTTCAAACTTCAAAAGAGCATGGCTTAAACCCAATAGTTAAAATTCATAAAAGACTATCTCACTCTGAATATTACTGCACATGATTTTCACGCACCAACACACTTCAAAATAAAAAAATTGGAGAAAACCCAGTAGTTAAAAGCAAAAGAAAACGAGTACGAAAGCTTTGAATTTTTGGAGGACAAAGATGATTGATAAATAGTATAACTGAAAACTAATAAAAGTGAAAGAGTGTATATTAGGACTGACATGTCTTTAACAGCAAAGGTGAGTGAATTCAAAGGAAGCTCATGGGCTGATGGGCTTGGTTGTAGAACGAACTTCTCCATGAATGCACCATAGTCTGAATCTTTTGCCATGTCTGAGCTCTCCGTCTCTGTCTGTGTCTCTGTCTCTCTCTCTCTCACATCTTTTTAAAGTGGAAAATGTTGCCAAGTAATTATAATAGAATAGAATTTTTTATTTGAACTTAAAATATAAAATTAAAAGGGTAAAATATAGCAAACATTGTGAGGTTTGGACTAATGTAGTCCAAAACTGATTGATTTAGTTCCTAAATTCCGTTTAGATATTACTTATTTTTTTGAAAATTAAAAATTTATTATTGAAAATACTGTAGCAAAATAATTTTTAAAATAAAAACACCGTAGCAAACTTTTCTTTTTTGGAATCGGAAAAAGGTAGAATAGGTATATTTGAATGAATAAAAGTACAAAAAGTTTAGGCTAACTATATAGCTTAGGACACTATAGCAAATTTTAATAGTGTGTTTTTCACCGTGAACATTGCTATGGGGGCCACTAAAAAACGCAAACGCAGACTTGGGAGAGAAATGCTCTATCCAAACAGATACTTAGTGCATTAGTATTGGGTCTCTCATATGTCATATGTAGGTGAAATTTAGCAACAAATCCCCCAAAACCCACATTACCCGGTCTTGTTATTGAAAAAAAAAAAATTGCACTTGTGCTACAACGCCATCCTAAATGTAGGATGGCACTGTAGCAAAAATTGTATAATGTTTATTATATTTTATTAGGTAGGATGCCACTGTAGCATTGTAGCAAGCTTGGATTTTATTATTTTAATGAGTTGAATAGGAAAATAAAAGTTAAGATGTTGGGTGTATTGTAAAATAGTATGGTATAAATGATGAAGTAGTTTTTAAGATGATAAAATGGAAATTTTTTGTAGAAATCGGATGTGAATGCTCTTAGTCACTCAAACGTTACTCATTTTCTCTTCTTTCTCACGGTGATTAGAGATCAAATTTGTCAATTTTAAAAAGTCTTAAACTTGACTGGCATTAACTAAAATACCAAAGTTGTTAACTGTATTTTACTATAATTAAAAAGTTTGTTAAACTAAAATCTACCCCATTTCAAATCTTCTTCATTTAGTTATTTCCTTGTCAGATTGGATTTTACAAATATAATAGTGTAGAGTCTCCAATACATGCATGATACAACAGTTACACTTAAAAACATTGGTAAGGGTCATTTTAATACGTTAATAATTAGGGTTGGGGTGAATTGAACTCTAAATATTTTAATTGAAAATACAAAAAAGTATAAGCATGCCTACGTAATTCATAATTTGATTGGCGACTATTTCAAAAAAAATGTGTGGTAAGAAAAAGTTGAAAGATCTTACCCTTCGAAAAAACACACGTTTTTAAGTGTATTTGGACATTGTTTATTTGCACACAGTATGTGCAATAGAGACTGCCCTTACTACCCTTTCGCTATTTCAGGCTGTAAACAATACCTTGGCATTTCAAAATGAAAAGAATGAGAGGGCAAAGATTGAGATGTGAACAAGGATTTTTTAGAGCAACCACATCCACAGTTTCAGATGTTTCAATCATGCAGGGATATCCTCCATCTATGATAAGGTGGCCACAAAAAAAAAATATAAATAAAACAAGGAGAAAACACTCATCGAATTCGGGTATGACAACACAGACTCTTATCCATGGATGGTAAGACAAAACACTCACCAAATCAGTTCTTTTGCCAATGCAAAACTACCACATGGAAACCACTTAATTCCTGCCAATGTAATGGACCGCATTGCAACAAGCCCTTAGAAATTATTTTTGGGGAGACACTGAGCATCAAAAACACACATCTCATCTCCTGGGAAACTATCACCAGATCAAAGCAACAGGGAGGAATCATCCTGGATGTGACTGCTTTATGTTTACATAAACATGAGTTCGTTTTTAGATACATCAACAGCATACAAAGTTGTCAATACTAGCCATCTTATTCAATGCCTCCAATCTTTGTCCAAGTTATACCATCTAATCTCCAGTATTAAATTATAAACTGTGATAAGTAATTGTTTTAAACCTAAATATATTATAGAAAGGTATATCTAGCGCAAAATTCCTTGATTGTCTCAAACTGAAGATAAAACTGGAGAGAGGTCTGGCTATGAAGTATAATCCATTGAGTTGGAAATAGCACAATATATTGACGATGATCAAGTAGTAATTAGTTACAATTCAGAGTCACTTGGAGAATTAAAGTGTTTTGGGATTAAATGGCCTCTGTGGCACCAAAGTGATGGAAAACACATGTTTGTATTGCATACAAAACATACGCAGCGGAAAATTAACGGATCTACTTCATTCGCAATTAATAACACGTACTATGTAAATTTTAGAATATATGAATAAGAAAGTATACCTTGATGTAGTGAAATTCAAAACCAAAGATCAGATGTTCTTGAGAACACTTTTAATCTTCACTCCAATTCCACTTATACACAAGAAGTGTGGTCTGTCAATTAGTTTTTATGAATGTGTTCAAGGAAGAATTAGAGAGTGTCCAACACTCACATATAAATCATTTCATTCTCTTACAAAATTCTGTATGTTTCTTTCTTTGTAACTAATTATCTAATTGGGCTAGCCTTTTGGGCCTTTCCAATTAGGCTTTAATATGTGGCTTGAAGTGGGACCAAAGGGGAACAAATAAGACTCTAGCTCCAATGGGCCTTTGGCTTTTTTGTCAACTTTTGACAAGTTTAAAGTTACTATTAATTATATTTAATACCACTATATAAATATAATTGCATTTTAGGCCTTATTAATAAATTATATCCCAAGACTTTATTGTACATACAACCCCTTAATTAAATATTCGTAGTAATATAAAGTCATTAATATAGACTGTCACTTTATAGATTACTATATTTTAATTTTTGAATACCTGGTTTAATCCTTTAAGTTATTCATCATATATTTATGAAATCCAATTCCATAAATATATACTTTAGTAACTTCTTACTAAAGTAGTTAGGCCTAACATTCTGAATAACCAAACCTATTAAACTTATCTCAAGGAAATATTTTATATCTTCGTTAAGAGACCATGAATTCTATTTTGAGAATATATGTTCCATCAACACAAATGTGGTTGTTCAACATGCTGAGGTTTTGATCATGACTTTAAATCTCACTCCTAATATATAAAATCAAAGCAACCTAGACTTTATGACCAGGTTCATTATTCTCTCAGGATTAAGAGTTCATGTAAATAGAAGTCGTGAGATTTATTATTCATTTGACAGTCGTTAGAAGAATAATAAATCTCATAGCGGTTCACTTCAGTATGAAATAACTTTTAAAACACATCAACTAGAAGTCTCAACTTCCATGATCAAGACAAATCATCTTAGTTGATATGTTATAGTCTTCGTAGATGAAATGCCCAATTTCATCACCGACTATAAACTAAAATTCTGAGTTTACAAAGAATTTGTGACTAAATTACATAAATCACATACTATGCATCTCATGGACTATATGATAATGTCAAAATATTCAAGTTATCATTATTTTAGATAATAATAAAACAACTTTATTAATCACAACATTAAGTCATACATAATGTCATACATAATATCATATATAGAATCATACAATAGAATTTAAGGGCATTAATTCTAACACAAAGTGCAAGTAGAAAGCCCTATCCCAATTTATTATCTTTGAGTAGGATCTAACACTTACATTAAAACATTAGGGAGAGAGATTTCAGTAACCCTTTTTCTCAGCGATGCCAACCTCTTCTTGGATATTTTTGTATAGAGACTCAACAAGATTAAGCAGGATCCCATCTGAGCCATGTTTCGCCAACAAGGAAATTGCCACAGGAAGATTATCATACAACCCTAGTGGTATGCTCACCTGTAGATATGCAGAAAAAAATTTATGTGGTTTTTCAAAGGTCTTAAAACAAACAAGGAAAAAGTAGGAATGTCATGCCTCACAACAGAGAGAGAGAGAGAGAGAGAGAGAGAGAGAGAGAGAGAGAGAGAACTTGGCAGAATCCGGATAATCCAGCAATTGACAGCAAGCTAAAAGTCTTGACAAAAAGAGCATCTAATGAAATTGGATCACATTGTAGTTTTGGTGGAGGCTCTAAAACCGTGGGAATTGCCAGGACACCACAATCCTGAAAAATCATCATCCAGAAAAGTAACTCAAGATAGTGGAAAGTTGAATTCATTTATCAGAGATGATACCACTTTCTTTAGCTGCTACAGGTTGTTTGTGAGAGAAAAAGAAAAGAGATGCAGATATGGAGTTCTGTACTTCCTAAAATTTACTCAATTTTGAAATACAAACATGTCATAACTAAATGCAACTTTCACTACCCTCGCCACTTTTCAAAAATTTTAAACTCCAGTTAGTACTTGTAGAAAGAATATGACTACAACTGTAATGGAAAACACCAGTCATTATATATATATATATATATATATATATATATCTTTTTTGACAAAGAAAAAAGAAAAAAGAAAAAAAAAGCAACATATGTAATTTGTTTAAAACAATCTGTAATTCTTGAAGAAAATAATTTCACTTTCACTTTGGGATGCATTTCCAAGAAATACTGATATTCCATCTTGTTTGTGTCAATAGCATGAAAAAAATTACCTTTTTTCCTTTTCAAATTGTGTTTCACAGATAAATAAATTCAAGCTAAATAGACTGAACAACTGCAATTACATCACTCCTAGATCTAAAATTTGAATTAGAGAGAATTTGATTGAGATGTGTTTATAAGATTAAAAGATTAAAAGAACAAATGTCTAAGTGTAGAAATTAATTTTTAATGCATACAAATTATCTTTTACTTTTTAGTGCCTCTTTTGCCTCAAGGGTGCTTCTCTTTATGGAAGATGAGGGTGTGTCCTATAGAGGCATACCTGCATGCATACAAGCACATATTGTCATCCCATAAGACACATCCACGATCACATATTAAGCACCAAACTTATTTATAAAAAAAATAATTGAGGGATTATGGGATTTCCACATAGACGATCCTAGTTTTGTTAAAACATTCAGCAGCATAGGAAAAGAGAGATTACCCCGAGAAGAGCAATTAGAGCAGCACGTAGTTCAGTCCTTACAGAGTGACAGACATCCACATTTTCATCTGTTGTCCTAATGGCTTCCGATATCCTTTCTGATATTCCAGGACCCAAATCAGGTTTGACAGTACTGACCCATTCACCATGGTTTTTCTTGAATTCATACCTAAGCTTTGCAAAATTAGTAAGTTCAGGAGCCAATGTTTATATAAGAACAGTATTTTCATCTAGAAAGATAAACACCAATATCACAGTTATCATTCAAGTCGTTTGAATCAATTAAGAGAGTGAAAATCAGCACCTTTGAAGCAGCTGCCTGGCACTTGAAAGGGCTACCAAAGATGGTATATTGTTCTCTTGATCTGCAGTTTCCTCAGTCATAAATTGTTTTAAACTTGGAACTTTTTCCTTGACATAGTCCCCAAGGATTGCATGCTTTACAAGATCACCTGCATTATTTGTGAAAAGCATGATGCGACATCTCATTCAGTGAAAAAAATACTTGTGCAAACATGGATGTGTTTGGAAACAGAAAAACAATGAAATAATACTATATGGCATAAAATTGATAAAGATCTAAGCTTTCTCTCTTTCCCTTTGTAGCATTTGAGAGGTCTCATTCGCCACATGATTAAGGAGACACTCTAGTAAATTACCATCTTTTTTAGGGTGATACTGCATAAATCCACTCTAGACGGGGCTTTTGTAATTAAAATTCTAACGAAACAAGATTGAATTAAGTCAAATCTCTATGATGTACAAACTCGTCCCACATATAGAACTATACAACCAACAAATTTATATGGTCAAGACATTAACCTCCAAAGAGCTTGTTCACTGATTTAAAAAGCGGTTCAGTAAGACGATCACTTGGAATGGCTGAAAGCTGGAAACAATCTTCAGCAATAATTATCTGGGAGGGGTTGACAGGATCCACATCAGGTAATTGCATTAGTACTCGTCCAACTCTGTTCAAAATCACAGGATCCCTAGCAAACCATCCTGGATGAGAAATTGGTGTTAGAAAAAAGTGTATGCCATTAAAAGGACCAAATAGATGAGGAATCACTAATCACACTATTAAACAAAATAGCAGCAATTTTGGTCATTAGACATTGAGGAAAAACTCAAAAAACAGAAGTTTCTTGTTGCATCATTGTCTAAGCCAATGTACCAATGTCAACAATATCATCACCATATGGCCATACCTTTCAGGTGCAGAGTTGAATTTGTTTTAGATATACACAATATTAAGTTTATAAATTTCAATTTAAGCCATCAAATGGTCAGTTCCTTACCCATACTATCAAAACTCTGTGCCATAGGAATAACTCCAGTTGTAGAAACGACATCATGTGAAGGCCGAAAGCCAAGAATTCCACAGTATGATGCAGGTACTCTTACACTTCCTCCAGTGTCACTTCCTATGACAGGAAGAACTTTTTGTTTAAATTTGTTGAGGAAAATCCAGGAAACGTAAAAATTGTCCACAAAAGAAACTTGCCTAAGGCAAAATCAACAAGCTTTGCGGCTACAGCAACAGCTGATCCACTGGAAGATCCTCCAGGTATCCGATCAGGTGCGCATGGATTTCTAGGTGTGCCATAATGTATATTTTCTCCTTCTATACTGTGAAAAATATGCGGTCCCTTCGTTGATATGCCCAACAACTATGATATGAATATTAAAGGGCCTTTTTTTTTTCAAAATGAATAACTAAGTGAGGCCTCAACTATTTAGTAAGCAATTAGAAACTAGGCAGACATGTCTTTTTTCAGTATCATATTTCATGTCATTTTCCATGTGAAAAAAATTTGTTTAGACTATATGTTATACATAGAGACATGTTGATAATCTTGAATTGAATTGTTATCAATTCTAAAAAAAAAAAAAAAAAAGTTAATAGATGGTAATCAAGTTATTGATATTTTCAATACTAACCTGTATGCCATTTCATCCATAACAGTTTTACCAATACATGTAGCACCTGCCCTTAAGACTGACAAAACGGCTGGGGCTGTCGACGTGGCAGCCGGATGAGTCCTTGCCCAGTCAGGATTTCCAAACCCAGTCACATATCCATCAACATCATATCTGTTTCCAAATAAAAAACTTAAAAGACAAATCTAATACACACACACACACACACACACACACAATCTGCAGACCAAAAAAAAAAATACACCAATTGCTGATATTGTTATCCACACACACAAAATGACGTTGATGCAGAAGCTTGCACACGCAATTGAAGAATATAGATGCACAAACTTCAAACTTCAAAAGAGCATGGCTTAAACCCAATAGTTAAAATTCATAAAAGACTATCTCACTCTGAATATTACTGCACATGATTTTCACGCACCAACACACTTCAAAATAAAAAAAAATTGGAGAAAACCCAGTAGTTAAAAGCAAAAGAAAACAAGTACGAAAGCTTTGAATTTTTGGAGGACAAAGATGATTGATAAATAGTATAACTGAAAACTAATAAAAGTGAAAGAGTGTATGTTAGGACTGACATGTCTTTAACAGCAAAGGTGAGTGAATTCAAAGGAAGCTCATGGGCTGATGGGCTTGGTTGTAGAACGAACTTCTCCATGAATGCACCATAGTCTGAATCTTTTGCCATGTCTGAGCTCTCTGTCTCTCTCTCTCTGTCTCACATCTTTTTAAAGTAGAAAATGTTGCCAAGTAATTATAATAGAATAGAATTTTTTATTTTAACTTAAAATATAAAATTAATATGAGGGTTGGACTAATGTAGTCCAAAACTAATTGATTTAGTTTTGAAATTCTGTTTGGATATCACTTATTTGTCTGAAAATTAAAAATTTATTATTGAAAATATAGTAATAAAATAATTTTTAAAATAAAAACACCGTAGAAAACTTTTTTTTTTGGGACTGAAAAAAGGTAAAATAGGTATATTTAAATGAACAAAAG
This sequence comes from Quercus ilex subsp. ballota, assembly GCA_032727855.1. Taxonomy (NCBI): domain Eukaryota; kingdom Viridiplantae; phylum Streptophyta; class Magnoliopsida; order Fagales; family Fagaceae; genus Quercus; species Quercus ilex. The sequence goes on along the minus strand of CM064910.1, from coordinate 6,567,097 downwards.
TACAAAAGGTGTAGGCTAACTGTATGGCTCAGGACATTATAGCAAATTTTAATAGTGTGTTTTTCACAAGTTGCGGCTCCATGAACAGTACTGTAGCATTGTAGCAAGTTTGGATTATATTATTTTAATGAGTTGAATAGAAAAATAAAAGTTGGGATATTAGGTGTTTTGTAAAATAGTATAGTAAAATGATAAAGTAGTTTTTGAGATGGTAAAATGAAATTTTTTGTAGAATTGGATGTGAATGCGCTTAGTTCCTCAAACGTTACTCATTTTCTCTTCTTTCTCATAATGATTAGAGATCAAATTGGTCAATTTTAAAAAGTCTTAAACTTGAGTGACATTAACTCAAATACTAAAGATGTTAACTGTATTTTACTATAATTAAGAAGTTTGTTAAACTAAATCTACCCCATTTCAAATCTTCTTCATTTAGTTATTTCCTTGTCAGATTGGATTTTACAAATATAATAGTGTACAGTCTACAATACATACATGATACAACAGTTACACTTAAGAACATTGGTATGGGTCATTTTAATACATTAATAATTAGGGTTGGGGTGAATTGAACTCTAAATATTTTAGTTGAAAATACAAAAAAGTATAAGCATGCTTTCGTAATTCATAATTTGATTGGCGACTATTTCGAAAAATGTGTGGTAAGAAAAAGTTGAAAGATCTTACCCTTTGGAAAAACACACGTTTTATAGTGTACTAGTTGCATACCCACGCTTTGCGCATGATAATTTTTTTAGGATAGTATCATTAAATATTTTATTAATACTATAATTTTATTTATTAACAACTGGTTTTTCATTAGTTTTTAAGTTAATAAAAGCCTTAAATATACCTTTTTCTACCTTTACACACACACACACACACACACACATATATGGTGAATCTTTACACATACCTTTAAGAAAATTCTATATATTCCACTTTTTTGGATGTGTAAAATTATAAACCACTACTCCATAATAATAGTGGCTAATTAATTTTATAAATCTCATTTGTAACGCTTTCTTACCATTATCATATATTTACTAACGGATGATTTGCATAACAAAGACGATAAATAAGAGGTAGCATTGTTCATTAGATTTTTGAAAGTAATAGTGGATGAAAATTATATATATATTATAAATAAGGTTAAATGAAATGTCAAAAAATGGATTTTTAAATTTTCTAACTTTATTTTTTATGTAATTTCTACTACTATCAGAGAACGTCTTTTTTTTAGTTATGATTAATATGGTTTCCATAGTTAGAGTTTGATTAGTTTTAAATTTAAATTTAGTACTATGATTGTATTTAATTGTTGATTGTTGATTTAATTTTTTAAGTGAATTTAACAGTTTATGTTACTACATTGTAAAGCTTTTAATATTCTCCGCACGGTAATCTCTATTTTATTTTTTACTTCTCCTTACAACCTCTTTGTTTTCCAATCTACGATTACTAATTGATGTTTGTTTGTTTTTTTCTTTATCTACTCTTTATTACTTTGTATTGGTTTTTTCTATACCATCTCTCTTTCTCTCTCTTGGCAACCTATTGTTTTCCAAAATTTGATGATGATTCTATGACATTAAATATGCATTATTAGTTTTTTTTTTTTTTTAATTTAGTGTTTCTAATTTGATTTGTTTTGTATTTCATTCTTCCTTTGATGCATTGGGTGTGAGAATGAGTGTTTCCCTAGCATTACTCCACTTAATGTGGACAATTTTATTTATTTAATATAGGCAAAATGTTATATTTAAAATTTTTTAAAATAAAAAAGGAGTGGAAATATAAATAATTTAATGATATATATGGAGGATGTGGCTGAATTTAAATGTTAAATAAAATGATATGAGAAAAAAAAATAAAAATAATACATAACAATAAACACTAACTTATCCAAATAATTCTATGTAATATAATAATAGTACATTCTTATATACTATTTTTAATTATTTATAATGCAATATGATAATATTTAACAATCAAAGTCATAAAAAATAAAAACAAAAACTTAAAACACAAAACTAAATCCCATCAACCAAAATAGAGTTCTAAAGAATACAAAACTTTATCAAGCTAAAATAGAGATGCAAGAAAATTAAAAATAAAAATCCACCGAAAAATTGAGGGAAACAGAGTGGGAAATAACAAATTTATACTAAGAGGATGATAATAAAAAGAAACAAAATAAAGGAAGATAAAAGGAAAGAGGAAGAGTGATATCAATGTAGAATGTTTGAGGAGATGAAAAGTTAAAGAGAAGGAGAAAGATTGGAGAAAGTGCAATTGTTAAAAAAAAATGAGTACAATTGGATGAACACAATTTTCTTTTATTTGAATTTAAGTAAAATATTACATTTTTTATTTTTTAAAACAAAAAGAGAGAGAAAATATAAATAATTTGATGATAAGGAGGATGTGGTTGAATTTCAATATTGAGTAAAGTGGAAGAGAAGAAAAAAAAAATTAAAAGATATAACAATAAACACTAAATTATCTAAATTATACTATGTAATGGAATACTATTTTATTTTTATCTATTATCTTTAATTTTTTATTATGTAATCGGATAAAATTTAACAATCAAAGAGCAAAATAATGACAATAATAACTTAAAATACAAAATTAAATCGTATCAACCTAAATTAGAGTTCTTAAAAACACAAAAATTTATCAACCTAAAGCAGAGATGCAATAAAAAAAAAATCCACCAAAACATTGAGAGAGAGAGAGAGAGAGAGAGAGAGAGAGAACCTTTTTGTGAGAGAAAACTATGCAAAGAATGGAAAAGGGTGACAAATTTATTGTAAGAGAGAAGCTATAAGAAGAGACAAATAAATGAAGATGAAGGGAAAGATGAGTAGCAATAATAAAGTATAGGGTAGTGGGGAGATGAAAAGGTAAGAGAAGAAGAAATGTTGAAGAAAATGAAAATATTTAAAAAATAAGTGAATGTAAAAAAAATTATAGGAAAATTGAAAATAAAAAAAAGAAATATATATAGATGTTAAAACTAACAAAGATGAATATGTAAAGTCAATAATCCATTTATATATATATATATTTTGTAAAAAAAAAAAAGAATAACTAATAAATAATAATTATGTGGCGAATGACGTGGCGATGAGGTGACACAGCAGGAGCTCAGCAGCAGTAAATGTCACACTTCAACTTTTAGTAATATATAGATATAGATTTGGACATTGTGTATTTGCACACCGTATGTGCAATAAAGACTGCCCTTACTACCCTTTAGCTATTTCTGATTGTAAACAATACCTTGGTATTTCAAATTGAAAAGAATGAGAGGGCAAAGATTGAGATGTGAACAAGGATTTTTTAGAGCAACCACATCCACAGTTTCAGGTGTTTCAATCATGCAGGGATATCCTCCATCTATGATAAGGTGGCCAACATAAAAATAACTAAATAAATAAAACAAGGAGAAAACACTCATCGAATTCGGGTATGACAACACAGACTCTTATCTCTTATTCATGGATGGTAAGACAAAACACTCATCAAATCGGTTCTTTTGCCAATGCAAAACTACCACATGGAAACCACTTAATTCCTGCCAATGTAATGGACCGCATTGCAACAAGCCCTTAGGAATTTTTTTTGGGGAGACACTGAGCATCAAAAACACATACATCTCATCTCCTGGGAAACTATCACCAGATCAAAGCAACAGGGAGGAATCATCCTGGATGTGACTGCTTTATGTTTACATAAACATGAGTTCGTTTGTAGATACATCAACAGCATACAAAGTTGTCAATACTAGCCATCTTATTCAATGCCTCCAATCTTTGTCCAAGTTATACTATCTAATCTCCAGTATTAAATTATAAACTGGGATAAGTAATTGTTTTAAACCTAAATCTATTATCAAAAGGTATATCTAGCGGAAAATTCCTTGATTGTCTCAAACTGAAGATAAAACTGGAGCAAGGTCTGGCTATGAAGTATAATCCATTGAGTTGGAAATAGCACAATATATTGACGATGATCAAGTATTATTAGTTACATTTCAGAGTCACTTGGAGAATTAAAGTGTTTTGGGATTAAATGGCCTGTGTGGCACCAAAGAGCAAGCAGAAAGCCCTATCCCAATTTTATTTCTTTGAGTAGGATCTAACACTTATTAAAACATTAGGGAAAGAGAATTTAGTAACCCTTTTTCTCAGCAATGCCAACCTCTTCTTGGATATTTTTGTATAGAGACTCAACAAGATTAAGCAGGAACCCATCTGAACCATGTTTCGCCAACAAGGAAATTGCCACAGGAAGATTATCATACAGCCCTAGTGGTATGCTCACCTGTAGATATGCAGAAACAAATTTATGTGGTTTTTCAAAGGTCTTAAAACAAACAAGGAAAAAGTGAGAACGTCATGCCCCAAAACACAGAGAGAGAGAGAGAGAGAACTTGGCAGAATCCGGTTAATCCAGCCATTGACAGCAAGCTAAAAGTCTTGACTAAAAGAGCTTCTAATTGAATTGGATCACATTGTAGTTTTGGTGGAGGCTCTAAAACCGTGGGAATTGCCAGGACACCACAATCCTGAAAAATCGTCGTCCAGAAGAGTAACTCAAGATAGTGGAAAGTTGAATTCATTTATCAGAGATGATACCACTTTCTTTAGCTGCTAAAGGTTGTTTGTGAGAGAAAAAGAAAACAGATGCAGATATGGTGTTCTGTACTTCCTCAAATTTACTCAATTTTGAAATACAAACATGTCATAACTGTATGCAACTTTCACTACCCTCACCACTTTTCAAAAATTTTAAACTCCAGTTAGTACTTGTAGAAAGAATATGACTACAATTGTAATGGAAAACAACAGTCAATATATAAATATATATATATATATATATATATATATTTATATCTTTTTTGACAAAGAAAAAAGAAAAAAGAAAAAAAGAAGAAGCAACATATGTAATTTGTTTAAAACAATCTGTAATTCTTGAAGAAAATAATTTCACTTTCACTTTGGGATGCATTTCCAAGAAATAGGCCTGATATTCCATCTTGTTTGTGTCAATAACATGAAAACACTTTCCTTTTTCTTTTTCAAATTGTGTTTCACACATAAATAAATTGAAGGTAAATAGACTGAACAACTGCAATCACATCACTCCTAGTTCTAAAATTTGAATTAGAGCGAATTTGATTGAGATGTGTTTATAAGATAAAAAGATTAAAAGAACAAATGTCTAAGTGTAGAAATTAATTTTTAATGCATACAAATTATCTTTTACTTTTTAGTGCCTCTTTTGCCTCAAGGGTGTTTCTCTTTATGGAAGATGAGGGTGTGTCCTATAGAGGCATACAAGCACATATTGTCATCTCATAGACACATCCACGATCACATATTCAGCACCAAACTTTTTTTTTTTAAAAATAATTGTGGGATTATGGGATTTCCATATAGACGATCCTAGTTTTGTTTAAACATTCAGCAGCATAGGAAAAGAGAGATTACCCCAAGAAGAGCATTAAGAGCAGCACGTAGTTCAGTCCTTACAGAGTGACAGACATCCACAATTTCATCTGTTGTCCTAACGGCTTTCCATATCCTTTCTGACATTCCAGGACCCAAATCAGGTTTGACAGTACTGACCCATTCACCATGGTGTTTCTTGAATTCATACCTAAGCTTTGCAAAATTAGTAAGTTCAGGAGCCAATGTTTATATAAGAAAATATTTTCATCTAGAAAGATAAACACCAATATCACAGTTATCATTCAAGTCGTTTGAATCAATTAAGATAGTGAAAATCAGCACCTTTGAAGCAGCCGCATGGCACTTGAAAGGGCTGCCAAAGATGGTATATTGTTCTCTTGATCTGCAGTTTCCTCAGTCGTGAATTTTTTTAAACTTGGAACTTTTTCCTTGACATAGTCCCCAAGGATTGCATGCTTTACAAGATCACCTGCATTATTTGTGAAAAGCATGATGTGACATCTCATTCAGTGAAAAAAATACTTGTGCAAACATGGATGTGTTTGGAAACAGAAAAACAATGAAATAATACTATATGGCATAAAATTGATAAAGATCTAAGCTTTCTCTCTCTCTCTTTGTAGCATTTGAGAGGTCTCATTCGCCACATGATTAAGGATACACTCTAGTAAATTACCATCTTTTTTAGGGTGATACTGCATAAATCCACTCTAGACGGGGCTTTTGTAATTAAAATTCTAACGAAACAAGATTGAATTATTTCAAATCTATATGATGTGTGAACTCGTCCCACATATAGAATTATACAACCAACAATTTATATGGTCAATGCACTAACCTCCAAAGAGCTTGTTCACTGATTTTAAAAGCGGTTCAGTAAGACGATCACTTGGAATGGCTGAAAGCTGGAAACAATCTTCAGCAATAATTATCTGGGAGGGGTTGACAGGATCCACATCAGGTAATTGCATTAGTACTCGTCCAACTCTGTTCAAAATCACAGGATCCCTGGCAAACCATCCTGGATGAGAAATTGGTGTTAGAAAAAAATGTATGCCATTAAAAGGACCTTATAGATGAGGAATCACTAATCACACTATCAAACAAAATAGCAGCAATTTTGGTCATTAGATATTGAGGAAAAACTCAAAAAACAGAAGTTTCTTGTTGCATCATTGTCTAAACCAATGTACTAATGTCAACAATATCATCACCATATGGCCGTACCTTTCAGGTGCAGAGTTGAATTTGTTTTAGATGTACACAATATTAAGTTTAGAAATTTCAAATCAAGCCATCAAATGGTCAGTTCCTTACCCATGCTATCAAAACTCTGTGCCATAGGAATAACTCCAGTTGTAGAAACGACATCATGTGAAGGCCGAAAGCCAAGAATTCCACAGTATGATGCAGGTACTCTTACACTTCCTCCAGTGTCACTTCCTATGATAGAAAGAACTTTTTGTTTAAATTTGTTGAGGAAAATCCAAGAAACGTAAAAATTGTCCACGTAAGAAACTCGCCTAAGGCAAAATCAACAAGCTTTGCAGCTACAGCAACAGCTGATCCACTGGAAGATCCTCCAGGTATCCGATCAGGCGCACATGGATTTCTAGGTGTGCCATAATGTATATTTTCTCCTTCTATACTGTGAAAGATATGCGGTCCCTTCATTGATATGACCAACAACTATTATATGAAGGATTTTTTTATAAAATAACTATAAAACCCAAACAATATTATTAGTTAGGCAACGTTTCAAACATATTGCATTTTTAACAATTCGACTTCAGAGAAGTCGATTTTACTATTCATACTGCCTATTTTTTGCGATTTTTTTTACACAGAAACCGACTTTCTTGGGGTTGTTTTGTTAACAAAGAAATCGACTTCATTGAAGTCGATTTCTTTGTATAGAAAACCACTTCAATGAAGTCGATTTCTTTGATATGCCAGCCCAAAAACTTACATTCATTCGCCTGGGTTTCCACTTCCTGGGTTCGTCGGTGTTGCCGTCGGTCAGAATCGGCGCCTGGGAATCGTTCTTCGTTCTTCATTCGCCTGGGTTCGTTCGCCTGGTTCTCGTGTTCTTCCTTTCCTCCGCGCCTGGGCTTCCTTTGAAATGGGATAGATTCATTCATTCGCCTGGGTTTCCACTTCCTGGGTTCGTCGGTGTTGCCGTCGGTCAGAATCGGCGCCTGGGAATCGTCCTTCGTTCTTCATTCGCCTGGGTTCGTTCGCCTGGTTCGTCGTCGGTCAGAATCGGCGCCTGGGAATCGTTCTTCGTTCTTCATTCGCGTTCGTTCGCCTGGTTCTTCTTCTTCCTGGGTTCAGACTTCGTAAGACACACAAAAAGCTTGAGTGTTGGGAATTATAAACAAAGAAATCGACTCCAGAGGAGACGATTTCTATTTACAGAAATCAACTCCTCTGGAAACGATTTCTATGTATAGAAATCGTCTCCAATGGAGTCGATTTCTGTACATAGAAATCGTCTCCTCTGGAGTCGATTTATGCTTCAGCTACTCGCGCTTCTGGGAACAAGCACAGTAAAATCGACTCCAGTTCACTCGAATTGTTATAAATGAAATTAGTTTGAAAGTTTGCCTAACTAATGATATTGTTTTATTGTTTGGGATTGATGGTTATTTTCTTAAAAAGCCCATTATATGAATATTAAAGGGCCCTTTTTTTTTCAAGATGAATAACTAAGTGAGGCCTCAACTATTTAGTAAGCAATTAGAAACTAGGCAGACATGTATTTTTTTCAGTATCATATTTCATGTCATTTTCCATGTGAAAAAATTTGTTTACACTATATGTTATACATAGAGACATGTTGATAATCTTGAATTGAATTGTTATCAATTCCAAAAAAAAAAAGAAAAAAAGTTAATAGATGGTAATCAAGTTGTTGATATTTTCAATACTAACCTGTATGCCATTTCATCCATGACAGTTTTACCAATACATGTAGCACCTGCCCTTAAGAGTGACAAAACGGTTGGGGCTGTCGACGTGGCAGCCGGATGAGTCCTTGCCCAGTCAGGATTTCCAAACCCAGTTACATATCCATCCACATCATATCTGTTTCCAAATAAAAAACCTAAAACACAAATCTAATACACACACACAAAATCTGCAGACCAAAAAAAAAAAACCAATTGCTGATATGGTTATCCACACACAAAAAACACACAAAATCACAAACAATAGATGACATTGATGCAGAAGCTTGCACACACAATTGAAGAATATAGATACACAAACTTCAAACTTCAAAATAGCATGGCTTAAACCCAGTAGTTAGGATTCATAAAAGGCTATCTCACTCTGAATTTTACTGTGCATGATTTATCACGCACCAACACACTTCAAAATAAAAAATTGGATAAAGCCCAGTAGTTAAAAGCAAAAGAAAGCAAGTACGAAAACTTTGAATTTTTGGAGGACAAAGATGAGTGATAGATAGTATAACTGAAAACTAATAAAAGTGAAAGAGTGTATATTAGGACTGACAAGTCTTTAACGGCAAAGGTGAGTCCACTCAAAGGAAGCTCATGGGCTGATGGGCTTGGTTGTAGAACGAACTTCTCCATGAACGCACCATAGTCTGAATCTTTTGCCATGTCTGAGCTGTCTCTCTCTCTCTCTCTCACGTCTTTTTAAAGTGGAAAATGTTGTTAACAGCACTAGGCCCAGCAATAGCGGTACTAAAAAAACTAAAAATATCTTTAGCTTCAGTACACCGCTAAAAATATCTTTAGCATCATTGCATATAAAAAAAGAGAGTATTAGAGCATTTACAGGAGTGAAGACAAAATTTACAGGAGTATTAGTTACACAAAAAGTCACTTTATCTTTTCTCAAAAAAAAAGTCACTTTATCTATTTTACCTACACATATGTTACAGTAGTGGATCTATTTTAACTTTCAACACAATAAAATAATATAAACAACATAATAAAATAATATAACCACTACAATAAAATAATATATTTCACTATAAAAAAAATATATACTGAGCCGGCCACAACCACTCTACCATTAGCCACAGCCACAGCCACCACCACAGCCACAACCACCACCACCACCACCACCACCACCACCACCACTCCACAGCAGGCAAAAAAAAAAAAAAAAAAAAAACTCAAATCTCCAATTTTTTTCCTCAACCCAGACCAAACAAAATAAAAAAAATCACGAGAAACCCACCCGATCGGTGAGCAAGCACTCCGATCGGTGACGTGGGTCTAAGGCTGATTAGCGGCAACACCCACACCCACCACCACGAAACCCACCCGAGCCACCTACTAATGCCGACGAACCCAGCCACCCACCGATGAACCCAGCCACAACCCACGCGAGCAACCACCATCACACCATAACCCACAGTAGAAAAAAGAAAAAAAAAAAACAACCAAGTAAGGGCGAGCCACCCACCGACGAACCCAGCCACAGCCCACACGAGCAACCACCACCACACCACAGCCCACAGCAAAAAAAAGAAAAAAGAAAAAAAAAACCAAGTAAGGGCGAGACGGGTTAGCGGCGTGGATCGGTGGTTGGGTCTGCGACTTGGATCGGCGGCGGGGTCTGTGGCGTGAGATGGTGGCGTGGGTCGGCAGCTGAGAGAGAGAGAGAGAGAGAGAGAGAGATCAGAGTGGAGAGAGAGAGGTAATATTTTAATGGGCGCAGAATAAAAAATTAATTAATTTTTTTAGCTCTAAGCTACAGTGCACATCTATTTATAAATGTGTACTGTAGCAAGTCATCTAAAAAAAATGAGTATAGCTCCACCTACAGGATGTTTTTTGTGTTTGTAGAGTAAAATTTTAGCAATATAACATTATAACTACACTGTTGTGAATGCTCTAAGTTGAAGGTAAAAAATAAAGTGATGCAATAGTGGGCTTCATTGCTGCAATGCACAACGGTATATAACTGTAGTTGATAGCTAAAAAAAATTAATTTTTTATTCTCAACAGATTAAAATAATATTTGTTTGTTTGTTTTTTTTCCAATCTTTTATTCTCGTGCAAGAGTCTGAAGACAAAACACAACTCCCTCAAACTCACTCTCTCAAACTTGGGGCTGTTCAAGAACAAACCGGCGCCGACAAAACCGACCAGAGCCATGCCGATCTGACCGACGGAAGGCTCCACCGAAGCTTTCAGGTACGGTGTCGGCAGTCCTTTTCCGTTTCTGACGTCGGCCGGTCCGGTGATCGGCTGCAAGATTTGCACAACGAAGAGAAACCGAACCGAACCGATATAATATATATATATATATATGTGTGTGTGTGTGTGTGTGTGTGTTTTACGTGATTGAATGATTCACGTTTGCTGCCTGGCTTTCTTTATTTTTTTTTCTTTTTGATAGAAACGTCTGCAACTTGATTTTGAAGAAGAAGACTCAAGATATAGTGGCGGGATTTATATTATATTATAATATAATTTACTTTAATAATACCGTGTGGTTTTAAACTTTTATTTTTAATGAACTTGTGTCTAGCTTTCTTTATTTTTTAAACTGTGGCGTTTTAGACCTTTTCTTTTCTTATTATTATTATTATTTTTTATAAAATCAACTCAATTATCATGGTTTTTGAGTGAAAGAGTTGTGGTGTACCTTTATGTTATAACTCTTTTTTCTCTCATTTGTATATGTTTGTTTCTCAAAAAAATACAAAAAAAGGTAAATTTTTATATATATAATTTGGGGTTAAAACAAAATATTATTGTTACATGCAAAACTTAAGTACAGTACCTTAGGTATAGTACTTTAGGTTCTTCAATTAAAATTTTGATATCTGTCCAATTTAACAACCCTAAATAAACGGCGTTAAAACTAAAATTTTTTTTTCCTTCTTCCTTCTTTTCCTGTACTGCAAACGGCTTCTCTTCCAAATCAGTTTGGAATACCCACCGCCACCACAGCCTTGCTTGCAGCCAATTCAACCGAAGCCCCAACCAATTCAACCCCAACCCCAATCTGATCTACACAACTCCACTCTCCAAACCAACCATCACCAGAACTGAAACCCAAACGATCAAAGAGGAAGAGACAGAATTGAAACCCAAACCCGATCTCCACTATGACCCATACTCAAACCTGAACTCCACCGTGAAACCCAGCCAACACCCAAACGAGCACAACCGAAACCCAACCAAGCAACCACCGAATCGCCACCCCTGAAATCAACCCACCAATGAAACCCACCATCTCCGAAACCCATCACTTATATCCATCACAAAGACCCACCACCAAAACCCAGTCACCGATTCAACTCCACCACCAAAACCCTTCTCTTTGAAACCCAAAACCCAAAACCCAAAAAAAGAAAAAAGAAAAAATGAAAATCTCATATCTCCTCTTTCACTCTCGGTGTGTGTGTAAGTTTCCTTTCTTGTTTTCTGATATATGATTCTTTCTTTCTCTCTTGGTGTGGGTGTATTTATTTCCCTTCTTCTTTTCTGATCTATGATTCTTTCTTTCTCTCTCGGTGTGGGTGGACCTGTTTCCTTTCTTCTTTTCTGATCTATGATTCTTTTCTGATCTATGATTCTTTCTTTCTCTCTCGGTGTGGGTGTATCTGTTTCCTTTCTTCTTTTCTGATCTTTGATTCTTTCTTTCTCTCTTGGTGTGTGTTATCTGTTTCCTTAAGAGTGTGGAAGTTTCGGGTATAGCTGAAAAGGGTATGTGTTTTGGTTTGAAACCCAGTAGATCTGGCTTTTATTTTTTGATCTTTCCTGTTTGGTTAGTGAGAAAATGAGGGAGAAGGGTCCCTTAGATCTGGCTTTTATTTTTTGATTTTTGATCTTACCTATTTGGTTCTGCATTTTAGCTTCTGAGTTTTGGATTGGAATTCAGAATTCCCTTTATTATCTTCATTTTAGCTTCATCAATCAGAGGCAATTGGAGATTTGAAGCCGTGGTTCTCTTGCAGTTGCAGGAAAAAGAAGGAAGAAGGAAAAAAAAAAAAGTTTTAACGCCGTTTATTTGGGTTGTTAAATTGGACAGATGTCAAAATTTTAAGTGGGGAACTTAAGATACTGTACCTAAGGTACTGTACCTAAGTTTTGTCCTATTGTTATACTAGATGATTATTTGCTATCATGATGATTGGGAAATTGTTTCAGTAAAAAAAAAAATGTATAAGTATAATTTGGGGTTAAAAAAATCACTTGTTAACACTAGACGATTATTTGCTATCATGTGGCAGTGGCGGTGGTGGAAGAGTCGGTGGTGGCGGCAGTGGTGGTGGAGGCGGCGATGGTGGCGGTGGTAGTGGCAGCGGTAGCGGTTGCAGTGGTTATAATTATTGTTTATTATAGTGGATATATTATTTTATTGTAGTGAATATATTATTTTATTGTAGAATTTTTTATTTTAACTTAAAATATAAAATTAAAAGGGTAAAATATAGTAAACATTGTGAGGTTTGGACTAATGTGGTAGGAAAAAGTTGAAAGGTCTTATCCTTTGGAAAAACACACGCTTTTGAAATGATAAGCATGCCTTCATCATTCATAATTTGATTAGCGACTATTTTGAAATATGTGTGGTAGGAAAAAGTTGAAAGATCTTATTCTTTGGAAAAACACACACATTTTTAGGTGTATTTGGACATTGTGTATTTACACACCATGTATGAAATAAATATTAGGGGTCAAAATCTGACACGACCCGCGAACTTGACACGATTAACTCGTTTATAAACAGGTCGTGAGTTGAAGCTAAATGGGTTTGAGTCATATTCAGGTTGACACGGCTAACCCGTTTAATAAACGGGTCGTGTTCGTGTTCAACATGCGAACTCGTCTGACTTGTTTGACTCGTTTAGCTTATAAAATTATTAGATATTTTGATATTATTGCTTAATTAATGATTGTTTTTATATGTTTATTACTATATTTATAGTTATAATTGTATTTTAATTTTAGATATATGGGAATTGATAAAAATTATAGAGATTTGGTATGACCTATTAATCAAATAGATTATTAAATGGGTCATTTGTATTAACCTTTATATGACTTGTTAATTAAACTAGTTAAACGTGTTGGGTTGGGTTGACCTGTTTAATAAACAGGTTGTGTTCGGGTTGATGATTCTTAACACGTTTACTAAATTGGTCGGGTTCGGGTCTACCCATATAGCCGAATACACATGGCTTAACACGATACGAACCTGACCCGTGAACACGAATTGCCACCCCTAATAAATACTGCCCTTACTACCCTTTAGTTATTTTAGACTGTAAACAATACCTTGGTATTTCAAATTGAAAAGAATGAGAGGGCAAAGATTGAGATGTGAACAAGGATTTTTTAGAGCAACCACATCCAGAGCTTCAGATGTTTCAATCACACAGGGATATCCACCATCTATGATAAGGTGGCCCACATAAAAATAAATAAATAAATAAAACAAGGAGAAGAAGCTTTATAGTTGTGGGCCTTCCATAATATGAAAGGATAAGCATGCCTCCATCATTCATAATTTGATTAGCGACTATTTTGAAATATGTGTGGTAGGAAAAAGTTGAAAGATCTTATCATTAGGAAAAACACACATTTTTAAGTGTATTTGGACATTGTGTATATACACACAGTGTATGCAATAAATACTAGGGGTAACAAAATTTGACACGACTCGTGAACCCAACACGACTAACCCATTTATAAACAGGTTATGAGTTGAGGCTAAACGGGTTTGGGTCATATTCAAGTTGACATGACTGATCCGTTTAATAAACGGGTCATGTTCGTATTCAACATGCGAACCCGTCTGACCCGTTTAGCTTATAAAATTATTAGATATTTTGATATTATTGCTTAATTAATGGTTGTTTATACATGTTTATTACTATATTTATAGTTATAATTGTATTTTAATTTTAGATATATGAGAATTGATAAAAATCATATAGATTTGGTATGACCTATTAATCAAATAGATTATTAAATGGGTCATTTGTATTGATCTCTATATGACTTGTTAATTAAATGAGTTAAACATGTCGGGTCGGGTCGATTTGTTTAATAAACAAGTCGTGTTCGGGTTGAAGATTCTTAACACGTTTGCTAAACTGGTCGGGTTCGGGTCAACCTATATAGCCGAATACACATGGCTTGACACAATATAAACCTGACCCGTGAACACGAATTGCCACCGCTAATAAATATTGCCCTTACTACCCTTTAGTTATTTCGGACTGTAAACAATACCTTGGCATTTCAAATTGAAAAGAATGAGAGGGCTAAGATTGAGATGTGAACAAGGATTTTTTTTAGAGCAACCACATCCACACTTTAGATGTTTCAATCACACAGGGATATCCACCATCTATGATAAGGTGGCCCACATAAAAATAAATAAATAAATAAAACAAGGAGAAAAAGCTTTATAGTTGTGGGCCTTCCATAATACGAATAACCAAGTTATTAGGTACATTCAATAATACCAGTGTGTAGATTTTATAGTTTATTCAGTCCCTCCTGCTGAAGTTGTTTTGTACTTAATAAATCTGGATGCTTCTGGTTTTTTTTTTTTTTGGATAAAAGGGGAAAGTATTATTTATATATAGAAGAGTTTATACAACAATAGACTCAAAAACCTCCAAAGGATAGTCTACTAGTCTCGAGGTGATTCATATCTCATACAAAAGATGTATGTACAAAAGATGAGCATGTATCATAAACTTCCGAAATGCTCTGTTGTTGACGTCCCCTTTTAGCTAGTGCATCCCCACATTCGTTAGCCTCATGGTTTATGTGAAGCAGATGGACGGTCCATGCTTGTGCAATAAAGTTCTTGTAATTAGAGATTAACAGGACAACATCCAATGATAAATCACCTCACGGTGTATGGATGCTTCTGGTTTATATTCAAGGTTTCAGACTGAGAAATTCGGCTAATAGTTCTGTTGATTACTATTAGTAGTTACATATTTTATAAAGAGAGATAATGCCTAGGTTTGTAGCACCTCTCTGTTTGTTGGTAGTTTTAGGTATTATCTTTGTTTGTAGCATCTTTCACATAGAGAAGATCATATATCCACCCGGGAAAATCAGGCTGATACAGAAGACAGTGGACATACTTAATTTCAGCTAACAACATCGTTGATCACTAATATCATCTCTTGCATGTCTATTGTAGCAAAATTTGCCCAAACTGAGACCCTGAGTTCTCGTGCATTTAAGGTATGGAGAGGTACTATCCAGGCCACTCACTTAGTGGTACTATTTTAAGGGGAAATAAAAGTACATTTACGACCTCACTACTATTTTGAGGGTAGGAGACTAGGAGTAAGACCACACAGGAACGTTGGAGGGTTTTTATAAATTTCACCTCTTTTTTTTTTTTTTCCTCTCTCCTAGGAAACCTAATGAAAATTTTACTTTTCTTTCATTTATTCTAGAAAAACTAAAGAAAATTTCATTTGTAATATGCACAAATTAAATTAAAATTTTAAATTTAGATTTCAAAAAAAAAAAAAAGAACATATTTTGTCTGACCCTAGCGCCCTAGGATATATAAACCCATAATTCTAATTTCTAGTAGAAAAGCTAGAGACCAATTCTCCCTCTTAGGAGGATCGTCATAGGTGTGTTTAGATATCGCTTATTTTGCTGAAACTGAAAATTTATTGCTGAAAGTATTGTAGATAAATGTAAAAGTTAGTTGAAATAGTACAATAGGAAGTTGAAATAGTACAATAGGACCTATAAATAGTGCCAAAAAGCGCAGTGGGGCCCGTAAATAGTAGCAAAAATAAGCTGAATAGTAAAATAATTTTCATTTTTTATTTCCACCCATACGCACACATAGTAGAGTCACCGAAAAATGAAAAATTTTGATCAGAAAATTGTTTTTTACAACCAAAATACCATAAATGAAGCATTTTTAGATCAAACCAAGAACTAAATAGTGTTAGTTGGCCTCTCTTGCCCCTAACGAACTCTTTCCCCGCTTTTCCTAGTGCCGTTGCTAGTAGCTTCTGACAAACCTCGCCAAAATATTTTAAAAAAAGTTCATTTTTTTAACTAATTTTGGATCCTTCTTGTATTTCATTCAATCAAGCTTATCTTTCTATATTTGAGATCAATTTCACTTAAATCAGATTTCTTTAATTAAAATTGGAGAAATTTGAAAGTTAGGTCTAAGACATGCTTTAGAGATTTCTATGTTCTAGTTATGTTTTCTTTCATTTGATTACGAAATCATAAAATTGAGGAGCCAAATTGAAGATTTAAACCACTAATTGATAAAAATAGTGGCTTGTTAACAAATTCTTAAAAATTGCATCTTAGGGTTAGTGTTTCATCATTCATGCATAAATTGGGGATTTTGTAATCCGTTTGTTAATTCATTAAATTGATCTCTCTATATTAAGAGTTCCAATACAATATTTAAACACCCAATTAGATCTGAGTTTGATCTTAACAAAAAAAGGGGGGGGGGGGGTTTAAATATTAGGTTTATTGATAAAATTAGTATTTTTCAATCAAATAAGGGTTTAATAAAATCGGATGAAATAATATGTAATTTTTACATCTAATTAGGGTTTATAATACCAATTGGGTGAAAACATTATAATTTTGAACATAATCAAATAATTAAAATCGTTAGGTTTAGGACTTAGGCCAAATTTGGGCTTTTGATGTTCTAAATACTTTAATGTCAAATTGAAGGTGAAATTATCAAAGTATGATACCTCATTATAGGTTTTGAACATCCAATTGGGTGAGGTGATCAAGGGCTACGATTATTTAAATCTATATATCTTAAGTTTGATTTAAGAATCTTACTAATTGACAATGAATAAAATGAATATTTGAAATTTCTTGGTCCATAATATCTCTCATGTTAAGTAATAGCATAGACATGGAATTATTTATGTCATCATTGGGAACTAATATGTTTCTTTGACTTAGGCTTCAAAGATCTTCGTGATGAACCTAACCCAACCTAAATTTTATGGAGTTTCATTTGGTAATTTTGGGAGATCAGATGACTTAACATGCAATTTGGTTTTTGAGACAATTTATTTGATTTACAAATGCCTTATCGCTGGGTTTTTTTTTTTTTTTTTTTTGAAACTGCCTTATAGCTGGTTAAATATGGATTTTCTTTTATTTTGCTGGGTGTCACACCACTTCTTTCTTTTCCTCTTGGTAACCAAATGAAGCATAACTAATCTTGCAGGTACTCTTTCTATACTGAAGTGTGATTGCTATATGTTTTACATAAACTTGATTTTCTCAGCAAAAAAAAAAAAAAAAAAAAATGCTTGAGTTGGTTTTTCAGATACATCAACAATATACCAAGTTATCATCATCCTATCCATCTTATTCAATGGCTAACATTTTGGTCCAAATTATACAATATAATCCCCAGTATCAAATTATTATTTCAAATATTAAATCAGCATCTGTATCTGTTACCATAAAAGGATCTCTAATCTCCAATGTGAAACATGCTCTAATAATCTCAAATTGTACTTAGAGCTGAGAAAGTCCAGGCCTTTGAAGTTAAGGCATTCAAGTGGAAATGGATTTGCATTATTTAATGAAATAAAATGATAATGAAGTAGTTATTAGAAACATTTCAGAGCCACTTAAGAGTATCATTTGTTTCAAGAAGAAAGAGAAAGAGCCTATTTGGCATGCAAGAAAAAGAACATTAGGAAGAGACAAAATTCAGGAACCCATTTTCTCAACAATGCCAACCTCTTCTTTGAGAGTGTCATACAGAGTCTCAACAAGATTAAGCAGGAACCCATCTGAACCATGTATAGCCAACAAGGAAATTGAGACAGGAAGATTATCATACAACCCTAGTGGTATGCTAACCTGTAGAAATGCAGAAAGAAATTACGAGTTTTTCCGAAGGTGATCTTACATAAACAAACAAAGGAAAAAAGAAGAAGAAAGATTGCTATGTTTCACACAGAGAGAGAGAGAGAGAGAGAGAGAGGGAGAGAACCTGACAAAATCCAGATGCTGATGCAATCAACAGCAAGCTGAACGCCCTGTCACAATAATTTCCTGAAATAGTTGGATCTGTTTGTAACTTTGATGGAGGCCCCAGAACTGTGGGAATTGCTAGGACACCAAAATCCTGAATAATCATCATTGTTTGTCAAGCTAGCGTAAAAGTTGAATTCATAAATGAGAGATGGTGTCACAATTTCTGCTACTAAAGGATTTCTTGTGATTGGAAGGGGAGAGGAGAGGTAGTTAGGGTGTATACTTCCTAAAAGTTGCTCAGTTTTGAAAGCAAACATTAGTCATCAGAATCATATGCCACTCTCACTACCCTGGCCAGTCCTTAAAATTTTAAAGCAAAACTTTCCAAACTCTTTTAGGTACTTGTGGAAAGAAGACAAAAACCACATTGGAAAACAACATTAATATTGCTTTTGCAGCAAAATAATATAAGGTAATTTTGTTGAAAACAAATAGTAATTCTTAAAGAATATAGTTCCACTTTTATCTTGGGATCATTTCTCCAAGAAATAGGCTGGATATACTGGCATAATTATCATCAATAACGTAAATACAAATTTTCTGGGTTTTGTTTATGTCATCAATGAGATGAACATAAAGAGATGTTGACAACAACATTACTCCTACATTTGAATTCTGATTCCTTGAGAATTTGAGTTAGAATGTTAGATGTGTGTATAAGTATAAATATAGAAAGGAAAAATCATTAAGTATATACATCTTTAATGCATGGATAAAATATTTGACTTTCTAGCATCAATCGTGCCCTTATAAAATAGGGTGTTTGTCTTTATGAAAGATAATAACAAACTATTAAGATGAATACATGCATGCATACAAGCATATAAATGTGATTTATAGACATATCCATTGTCACATATTAAGCTCCTACTTATTCAAAGGAAAAGTTTACCCTTTTTTTTTTTAAAATTGCAGGAATATCAGATTTTCATATAGCGGAATCTTTGGTTGGTGAAACATTACAAGAAAGAGAAAGATAAAAAGTACCCCAAGAAGATCAATAAGAGCTGCATGGGCTTCGCTCTTCACAGAGTGACAAATATCCAAATTTTCATCTGTTGTCATAAGGGCTTCCCATACCCGTTCTGATATCCCAGGACCCAAATCAGGTTTGACAGTATTGATCCATTCACCATGGTTGTTCTTGAATTCATACCTGTTATTTGAATGGTTAATAAGTTCAGCAGGCAATGTTTATATAAGAACAGTATTTCATCTAACAAGATTTGGACTAATATCAGAGTTATCATTCAATATTGTTGAATCAATTAAGAGGTGACAATCAGCACCCTATAATCAATCGCATGGCACTTGAAAGGGCTTCCAAAGATGGTATATGAGACTCTTGATCTGCATTTCCTTTATTGACAAATTGTTTCAAACTTGGAACTTTGTCCTTAACATAGTCCTCAAGGATTGCACGTGATACAAGATGACCTGCATTAATATTAAAACATAAAGTGAAATCTCACTGAATGAGAAACATATTGATCTAAACACATAAAAAATGCATTTTGACAAAGAAAATAATGAAAATTTTCTTTATGACGAAAGATTTCTAATAAGCCAAGCTTTTTCTTTTTAATGCATTTAAGATGTATCTTTTGTTGCGTTCCTAAAAGGAGAATCTAGTTAATTAGGCATATGTAGAATTTAGACGAATAAATTAGGCATATGGTCAATGCACTTACTCCCAAAGAACTTCTCCACTGATTTGACAAGAGGTTGAGTAACTCGATCCTTTGGAATGCCTGAAAGCTGGAAACAATCTTCTGCAATAATTATCCGACTGGGTCTGACAAGATCCACATCAGGTAATTGAAGAAGCACTCGTCCAACTCTATTAAGAATTACAGGGTCCCTAGCAAACCATCCTGTATGAGAAGTTGGCATCAAAGAATCAGATCCTCCCCCAACAAATGCTGTAGAAATTTCTGTAGCATACTATTAAACAAGGAGCAGTAATTGGTTGGTTTGTTGTGTAAAAAAAATCATTGTTGATATGATTTCATCATTTCAGTATGACCTTAAGGTTTTGGAAAAATCACTTCTGAATGCTTATACTCTGTCATTCAAAAGTATCATAGGTTATTATGAATGTGCGCGTACACACACACACCATACAGCAGACACGGATAGCTAGTGCACGAATATTTCGTAACAACTTGGAATGATAAAAACATGGTCAAGAAATGTTAAGGAAAAACTGAAACAACTAAAGTTTTTTTTTGCTGCATCACAGTATAAACCAATCTGCCAATCTGAACAATATCATCAGCATTTGCTATACTTTCAAGTGCAGAGTTGAACTTTTTCCCACTACATTTTAATATGACATACAAGACTCAAGCCATCAAACAGTTTGTTCCTTACCCACAGTATCAAAACTTTGCACCAAAGGAATAACTCCAGCAGTGGAAATGGCATCATGTGAAGGCCGGAACCCAAGAATTCCACAGTATGATGCAGGTACTCTTACACTTCCTCCAGTGTCAGTTCCTATGATAGAAAAAACCTTTTCGTTAGATCTATTAAGGCAAGCCAAGAAACATAAAAAAATTTCTTTACAGAAACTCACCTAATGCAAAATCAACAAGCTTTGCGCCTACTGCTACAGCAGATCCACTAGAAGAGCCTCCAGGTACCCGATCAGGCACACATGGATTTGTAGGTGTGCCATAATGTTTGTTTTCTCCACTAACACTGCCAAAAACAGGTCATTCAATTACATCCCATCAACCATGATATGATCATTCTAAGGACCTATTTTTCCAAGATGGCTAATCCACTAAGTGACAGCCCCAGCCCATTTAGGAAGCAATTGGAAATCACAGAAAACAATTGATTGGACTAGAGATATTTCATACATGGAGATAAAATTGTATAAACACAATTGAACTGTTATCATTTCCCAAAATTATTATTTGGAATCAACCTAAACATCTTCTACCCAACACCCTTCCCAAAAAGAACTAATACTAGAATAGTGAAGTTATCGTTATTCTTAATACTAACCTGTATGCCAGTTCAGCCGTGACAGTTTTACCAACACACGTGGCGCCTCCCCTTAAGACAGCCAAAATAGCCGGGGCTGTTGATGTGGCAGCCGGATGAGTCCTTGCCCAGTCAGGATTTCCAAACCCAGTAACATATCCATCTACATCAAATCTATTCCCAAAAAAAAAAAAAAAACTTGTTAAAGAAAATTCGCGCGCGCACACACGCACACAAGCTTCTAAAGAATATACATAACCAGAAACAAAAGCTTTATGCATATATAAGCTTGCAAGCCCACTTAAAGAATATAGATAAACTACTACCTGAAATTAGTATACGAATTTGGGCACAGAACACACTTTCAAACATCAAAGAGCATTAATTAAAGGCAATAGTTAACTTGATGAATGGGTTCAATGGAACATAGAAACAAGGTACTTTAGTACATGAAATTTGATGTATGACTTTTGCATGGTTAAAACTGGTTTGATGCGTAAGTTCATAAGAGTAATGAAAACAAGTACTATTCTTATAAGTTTCACGTATCTACCAATACCATGGGGATTTTTCTTCTTAAAAAAGAGTGATAGGACTCACATGTCTTTAAAAGCAAAGGTGAGGCCATGTAAGGGAAGCTGATGAAGTGAAGGGCTTGGTTGTAGAAGGAACTTCTCCATGAAAGCTCCATAGTCTGAGTCTCTTGCCATGACCTTTACTATTTACTACTGAGCTCTCTCAGACTGACTGAAGCTCATCTATACGTTTTAAAGTAGAGAAATGAATGTTGCCAAGGCGAATTTTCCAAGGTTAAAACGCTGTCGTAGCAATCTTATGAATAATTGGTGGTGAGGTTGCCTTGGTATTTGCAACACAAGTTAAGAAACACACATGGATACTTGATATGTGGCCAAATCTAGATTCCTTTGACTACAACGAAAAGTGTGGATGAGAAGTTGCCCTCTCACAACATGTGAGATATTTCATAAAAAAAAACACGTAAGATCTGCCTGCGTGGAAGCCACATATGTTATGAAAAAAAAAATGTCTCATGATCATGTCTGAATGGAAAATTTCAATTGGAACTACCTTTTTTTATTGGGGCAATTGCTTCGGTGGGCCCCTTTTTTTTAAATTTTTTTTTAAAGACTAGACAAGGTCGGAAATGTAAATAAGATTTCTACGGCAAACCACATCCACAGGAAATTCGATGCAGGAATATTCCATCTGTGATACCGAAGAATGAAGAAAAAGAAGAGAAATATTATTAGATAGATACAAAATCGCAAATTAGGCTAAAGTGAGCTCAAAATAGACTTGGAAGGACATATCGTACACCCAAAAATCTTCAAGTTCCATGGGGTTTACAAGATATCTTAGGGTAGAGAGTGAAATAATACGGTCAAAGGCCGGAACACCGTTTCTTTATATTAAAAAAGAAAAAAGAAAAAAGAAAAAAGACCAAAATGTTATGTCACTTTACTCGTCTGAGAGTCTTGAGTTAATCAGACTTCCGATAAACTTGCGGTGAGGCACTGGAAAAATATGCAAGTTAAGGCTCTTCAATCTTTACTAATTTTAAAAACAGAACACAGTAACAATATATTATGAAGGAGAACAATTCTAAGTGCTTTAATTGCAAAGATATTCAATCAGGTCCATCAGAGTCCTCATCAAAGATATACAAGTATGGTATTAGAGGTGTCTGTTCAATAGCTGCTCCTTCAGAAGCCTCACTGGTGACTCCAGGATAACTCCATCCTAACCGCTGCATGTAAACTGCATCATAGGCTCCAATGTTCAAACCTGAGGCAAGAAATAGTTCCACCTCATTTACAAATCGGTCTGTTCTTGCTCCTAGAAAACGCCTTGCTGCGTCAGAGACTAAAGCCTTGAACTCTTCTTGTTTTGTTTCAGGCCTTTTTAAATGATATTTTTGGTCATTCCTGAAAAATAAGTGTTTGGTGCATAGTCAGGCACAGTGAAAATCAAAAGAATATCATCATTCAATATAATGATTTTTTTAAAGCTACAATCAACGTTGTCTTCCATCAAAAACAAATATCAAGAGAATGAGGAAATAGATTGTCAAGAGTATGGAATGTTTTTAGTGATCCATTCATATTCAATTGAAGACGCAAACAATGATAGCATATCACCTTGTCAAGGACGTTACAATCACACCAAGTATGTGGTGCAGGATAATGTCAACATCTTCCTCCTAGACATAAAGTCGCAAAAGGTAAACAAGAGTCAACAATATGCAGTTGCTTTATAAAACAGGTAATATATATGGTACAACCTCCTCATATGTAGTTTCATTGTAAAAAAATTCCACATGAAGATTCATGAAAATTCATTCAGACATCTCGTTTAGCATCATTTTACTTTTAGACCATGATTGGTTGCAATCAGCTAATAAATTCAAAATAGCAAAGTTAAACAATCAAAGGATTTTTGAAATTCACTGACATTTAGACACATCTTGAAAAAAAAAAATAGGTTAAAAGAATTGAGTATGCGGCAGTAGATGTCATACCATATTATTTTGTGTGTGTATGAGCGCACGCATGTGTTAGTGTCAATGAAAGTGTGAGATGCATTAAGCATAAAGACCTCTGGAGACTAGGCACCAAGCACAAGCACATGCCTATTTTAAGTAAAGGGCAAGTTCTTTAAAACAATGAAGTAAATTTGAAAACAATTATCAATAGGTAACATGACAATCAAGTGATCAACTAATCATACAAAATTTAAACATGACATTTTATATAATTCTCTTGTGCTTTAAAAACATACAAATTTATGAGATTTGATAGCCATAATCAAAATGTACTACATGGTTGAATCATATATACCCAAAAGGCAAACAACAAAAAGCACTAGAATAGTAAGCAGTAACTTCTATGAATAACATAAGCAATGCAATTCAATGCAATCCTAAACCCTAAACCCTACTATAACCAAAGGGCAAATAACAAAAAGCACTAGAATGGTAAATAGTGACTTTTATGAATAACATAACCAATGCAATGCAATCTTAAGCATAAAACATGATCATTGTCATAACAAATGTGTAACCTTCATCACTTCCTCATCTACTTCATCTAAATTAATAGTCTCTCTCCCTCATTAGAACTTAAGATTTGTGAACTAGATCTTAAATCCATTGCCCTTCCTAGTGACCTCAATTTTGATCTCATGTTGGAAATTTCTTCTCCAACTCCAGCAGCTCTAGCAACATTACACAACGTCAAGTAATAATCATCAAATAAAAGATCATTGTCAGCACATTCATTGGGTTATCTCTCTTCCATTCTCCCAGTCAACCCTCACTGTTATCATCTATAACTTTCAAAGAAATTGGACCGTGCGCTCCTTTTATTTTTCCCCTACTTCTAGAATTTATAATGAGGTGTGGGACAATGCAGATCACAACATAAGATTGGTATTTATATAACAAATCAAGGGCCCATATAAATAGTATTCAGATATAATGCATTTAATTGGTTATTTATCTTTTAAAAAAAAAGAAGCGCAAAATGCTGGATGAGTCCTTGCCAAGTCAGGACTTCCAAAACCCAGTCACATATCCATCGACATTATATCTGTTTCCAAATAAAAAACTTAAAAGATTTATCTAATACACACACATACACAATCTGCAGACCAACACATATAAATACCCAATTACTGATATTGTTATCCACACACAGAAACACGTGAAATCTTCTAAATAATACTGGTAATCACAAACAATAGCTGACATTGATGCATAAGCTTGTGCACACAATTAAAGAATATGGATACACAAACTTCAAACTTCGAAAGAGCATGGCTTAAATCCAATAGTTAAAATTCATAAAAAGACTATCTCACTCTGAATTTTACTGTACATGATTTTCCACGCACCAACAAACTTCCAAAGAAAAAAAATTGAGAAAACCCAGTAGTTCAAAGCAAAAGAAAAAAAGTATGAAAGCTTTGAATTGTTGGAGGACAAAGAAGAGTGATAGATAGTATAATAACTCAGAGGAATAAAAGTGAAAGAGTGTTATTAGGACTGACATGTCTTTGACAGCAAAGGTGAGTGCATTCAAAGGAAGCTCATGGGCTGAGGGCTTGGTTGTAGAACAAACTTCTCCATGAATGCACCATAGTTTGAAACTCTCTCTCTCTCATCCTTTTAGAATGGTGAATGTTGCTTAGTAATTATAATGGAATAAAAAAATTTATTTTCACTTAAAATATAATAATTAATTGGTTAAAATTAAGTAAATATCTGAGGTTGGGGCTAATACCAATCAGATTCAAAGCGCACCACTTTGCTTTACCCTCAACACTTTGCTCTTTAAGTAAGATTCAGTGCTCTTTTACCAACAATGGTATATCTCTGTTTTTGTCTTTTCAATTTAATGAATAAGATTAGCCATAGTCAGCTTTGGATGCCCAGCAAAAATTGAGTTGGTGGATACACAGATTTTTCCTCTAGAATTTAACCTATGCAAATTGGCTGATGCTAACATGATAATAAATGGTTGGAAAGCTGCATTCAGGATTAGCAACATGTTTTATTACATGCAGCTTGCATTCTATGTCATAGTCTACAATCAATTTATAGTGTTCATAAGGAAACATTAGACTGGTTAATTTGCAGACCTGTATAAGAGCTTGTATTTCCCTTCTCAACCAACTTTGGAGCCAGTGGTTTGGCTGAAGATACTTATGAGATTTCCAATACCATAGTACGTTGAATATGTCATCTACAATACCTGATTGAATACATGGTTAACCGAAAAGCATAAATACAAGTAATAGTGATTTTGTCAGGAAATAATGTTACAAACGGGTAGCATTAAGAAGGACCAATAAATAGAATGACAAGCAGAATAAGACCTGGTTCAGTGTAATAGCACTGTAATCTATACTTGTGTGCTCTTGTTAAGAGAAAGCTGCAACACCATTACAAGAAGTAACATAAATATAGAAATATAATAACTACCGGTGAAAAAACTGAAAGAAAAGAAATCAAAAGGACGATACCTATATCCAAAATCTCGATTAATGTAATGCCGTTGAAATGAACTTCCATCATATCCATGTAATATAGAAAAATTTTCCGTCTGCAAATTAGACAAAACAGCCATTCAAGTCTCAAGTAATGATAATATTGTTGACACACAATCTAAACAGCCCTTTGCATTCTTTTCCTCCCAGACAAGAGCATGCATATCATTTTTTGCAATATTGAGGGCTGATTTTCAGATCTATTTGACATGTCAAATTTGGATCAGGAAATTTGGAGTGCATATTGCTTTATTTGAATGAAGATCTTTTAGATCATTGTTAATCCCAGAAGCTATTACCCACCAAAAAAAAGGGTGAAGAAGACTGGAATGCAATTGAATTGGAAAAAGAATTAGAACCAAAAGAAAAATGAAAGAAGAAGAAGAAGAAGAAATCTAACTAGCATGTAGTAGAATTGTAAGAACAGTAGAAAAAAACTGAACCTTGCACAGAGGACATTTTACAGAAGTAGGTGGGCATGAGTGCTTGCGTGCAACCACTTTGGTCCACTGTACAATGCAATTGTAACAAAACTTATCTGAAACACAAAAATGGAATGACTAGGCTTAATAAATAACTAAATATGAGTTACAGCAGTAAATTCATTATTCCAAAAGCAAATTACCCAAAAAAAAAAAAAAACCGTCATGAGTTAATTCCCTGTGCAATTGGAAAATTTATATATAGCATTCTAACTTCTTGAGCTGTATGCAATGTAATAGGAAATATATATATATATATGGGAAAGATGTTCAAAATAACTTTATTTATTTTTAATATGTAATAGAATTTCATTAAGAGAATCAACATCTCCAAAACAAATTGGGGGAAAGGCTACCTACATGACCTCTCCCAGGCCCCGCAAAAAGTTGTAGCTTTGGGCACTAGGTACAACTATGTCCATGTAAAAGAATTTCATTAAAAAAGCGCAAAATAAAGTGCTATCCTAGTACATGAGGTCTATATAAAAGAATAGTGGGGAAAACAAAAAGGACCAAAGAAAAAGAGATTAACATCTAAAAAATAGGTCCAAGAAGTTAGTCATGGAGAAATTGGAAGAATTGGAAGTACACTTGTATATTGTCTTGAGATAGAGAAACTTGAGATGTGGCATGGATAACTCTGCCTTGCAAGTATATCTATCTTTCCAAAGACACCACATGATACATGACAGAGTTGTAACCCAAATATCCAAATATTCCCAAACTCCCTTTCCAGGAAGCCAACAATAAATTGTAAACAGTCACAATTCTACAGAGATGTATGTATCTACCCTGCCCTAGGCTCCCAAATGCTTATGTCCTTTAGTTTATTGAAATTTTCCCATGTCCCTAGTACACTGCCTGTGAACATGCATGCTCTTTTCATTTCAATAAAATTTGTATTACTTCTATAAATATATATAAAGCTTATCGAGATTTTCCCAACAACACCACTGCCACAGAATACAAACAGACTTGCATATAACTATCCTTTTTACAATAAGCAAGTAATAACTTATGCTTAGAAAGAATAATTGGAGAATAGTTAAAATCCTGCCAAGAATATATTATCCATCCCTTATTACTTATCAAAAAAAAGAATATATTATCCATCCCACCCTAGTTTACCAAGTGCTTATTTTCTCTAGCACCAAATTTTTCTTCAAATCAGTTTGGAGGAAAATTCTTCCAAACCATTAGATTTCAAATGAGCAAAACGGCGAAATTACTTAAAATTACTTACTTACCATTACATGTCTCAATGGACAATTGGCTGTTCTTAGTTTCTTTTCAATAAGAAAGCTTTCAAACTATGTAAATCATAAAACTTATATGCTATAAAGAGAGGGGATTGCATTCTTTTCTACTATATAGATTATAGCTTTTGAGAATGACTCTATCATCTTAGTATTGTTAGAATGACTTTCTCAATTTCATGAAACTACACTGACTATTTCATTATACAATTCTTTCACCTGGGAAAAAAGAAACAGCAACAGACAACTAAACTTCAACAAAAATTTCAGATCATATATCATATAAACCAAATTTCAACAAGATAATTGAAAAAACAACGAGAAAGCTCAAAAGGGTTTCTTTATATAACAATTGGCAAGGTTTTGGAGAAACCCAACTCATGAAATCGAACAAAGAAACGAAAAAAGAACAGCCTTTAGCTTATAACACTGTTAACAAAGAAAATCGATGCTCCATTTGATTGCCAAGGAAACCCAAATTTCCAATCTTTGTAAAATTTTCACAATTTGGAAACTAACATGAAGGGAATGCAAAAAGTGCCAAAACACCAAAACGTTTTCTTTTTCCTCTTAGTAATTTTCTCGGCAACCAAACACAGAGACATAGGTAGAGAAGAAACGTACGGAAACATTTGTCAAGATAGGAATCTTGAAGGATGGGTCCGAGGCAGATGGGACATGGGTTGGAGGGGTCCCCTGAAGCGTGAGTGTTGCTCTTGTTGGCCTCCTGGTTCATTGTTTGTGTTTTTTTTTTCAGTGCCAAAGCTACAAAGTACGAAGTACAATCTTTTAGCGAACCCACATATGTATTTGTAAAAAGGGACACAATTACTAGGTGTTACTTGTCCCAAAAAGGAGGAAAAAAAAAAAAAAAAAAAAAAATCACGTGAGTTAAACATGAGCAGCACGTGGAATAATCAACTGGATTGGAAGTTGTTAGATTAGTTCATGAATAGAATAGATATGGAATTGGTTTGGGGAAGATTTGTAACAAAGGGATTTATGAGAGGCGAGAAAGATTTTTGTTAGATTAGGAGTTAGATGATTTATCACCTCTATGTTTGGGATCCAGTTGTTTTGAGACGAGTTAATTGAGGTTTGGTCGTTGCTTCAAGCTTAATTGGGCGAGTGACCAGTTTTTGAATCTTGCATGTCTTCATTGGAAATACTAGTAAGTGTTATTTGAGTTATAATTTATAAGCTTATTAATACAAAGTTTATTTTATTAACTAATGTGAGTATTTAGAGGTTTTTTGAGTACTTAACTATGATCTTACGCGTACTCAGTCACCTCATCTCATAGTAATTACAAGAAAGAATTTGTTGGGAGTAGCCCTAAAATGATAGTTAATAGTTTTGAATTGAAGATGTCACGAATCTCATACAAGTCTAATACATAGTCACATAATCCATTTAATAGTCACATTTTGTTTTGACAAGTCTTTTGTCATTGAGTAAAGATTTCAAATTCGAACCTAGATTATATCTAGGGCCCGCCCAAGGCTTAGGCAAGTTAGGCCTAAGGCCCCACTAAAAAATAAAATTTTTTTAAGGGAAAAAGGCCCTACTTCCTATGGTTAAATGTCTAATTTTTTTTTTTTTATAAAATTATATATATATATATATTTTAAAGGCTGTACATTTTTTTTATTAGTGATGTTAAAGATACTACAAATTTTACTTTTGGCTTACAAATTGCCATATTATTAATCACAATTAAGTAATATAAACATTCATTAGTTAAACTAAAGTTCATCAATAAGAGTCAACGTCACATTATATTTTGAACATTTTATAATGCTTTTAATTAGCACATTTGTTTTTTTTTTTTTTTTTCATTTATATTAATTAAGACTCTCAAAGTACGAGACCAATAAAACCTTAACCCAATTGGAACCATAAAATGTTTCAAAAAGATGTTGCAAATGTGTTAAATCATCAATTATAGATTAATCTTCCTTAATAGCTTGAGACTTTAATTTTTGTAAACTAATATCCTACAAAGCCACACACCAAATAATATCTATCTCTCTCTTAAAAACAAGATATAAAATAAAAATTAGATTACAACTTTACTTAACCATGTATTGTCATATATCCAAAATAAAATATCTTTTTTAATCGTAATATCTTTTTATATCTTTTTATTAATATTTATAGTTCAACTATGATATTTAATTTTCTATATGAAATTAATATTAGTTTAATTGGTATTATTCATCAAATTATGTATTTAATGTATCAAATTAACGTTGATTTGATTAATATTAAATAAGTTTGTTTAATTAATATATACATATTAAAGGTCTCACATAAATTTTTCACCTTAGGCTCCAAATTATGTTGGGCTGCCTTTGACTATATAAAAAATCAATTGGTATCTTAGGCTTGATTGTATCTATCAAAAAAAAAAAAAAAATATATATATATATATATATAGTCAAGTTATTATTAAATGGGTCACGTGATTAAATATATGGAAGTCATCTTTTACCTCTTCAATCTATGAGATTTAACAAAAATAAGATTAAATCTTACGTTCCTACATAACTTCAAACCTTCAATAAATCTGTGTTTTTTTTTTTTTTACCCCTAAAACTATAAGATATTTAGCAAATTCAGATAAACTAATTATCCTTGTGTCATATGCGAACACCCTTTCTAAATAACTAAAATTTGCTAAGAATTTTGTTAGTTGCCCGGTTAGGAAAGAATATATAATACTAGCATCTCGAGTTTTTAAAACTCGAGATCCAAATAAAAATTGAGTTTTTAAAACTCGTTTTTAGGGTTTTTCATTTGCTGATCTGGACAAAGTTGTCCACACGGATATCGAGTTTTAAAAACTCGCTTGAAGAACTCGAGTTTCTAAAACTCGAGTTCTATTTAACGTTTTTCATCAAACCCACTTTTAGAAACACTCTTTACACAAACATAAAACCTAAAAACACTCTCAAAGAATAGCGACTCTCAGTCACACTCACGCTAAAATTTTCAAACTTCCAAAATTTCAAAATCACTCACTCTCACTCCCAAATCAGCTACCCCTGTGCTCTCAGTCTCCACGGGCTGTCTTCTGCTTTGTTTATCTTCATTGTTCTTCAGTCTTCTGCTTTGTATCTTCGTCGTTCTTCATCTCGCTTGCTAGGTAACAGTTCTCTGTTCCTCTTTTGCTGAATTTATGTTATAGAATTAGGCTTTTTGCATGGTGGGTTACGCATTGTTAGAAATGTAAATGTTAGAACTCATTCTTTGATGTTGTTTGGTAATGGGTTGTTGATGATCAGATTAGATGTTGTTTTTTTTTTTTTTTTTTTTGAATTGTTTGCTGGTGGAGATTTTTACTGACCCACACTGTTTCTATAATTTATGACTTGGTCTTTGGGTAAGTGATATAAATATGTTACATGGGGATGTGATTAAGAAAATTTGTTAAATTTCGTACTATAGACCTTAAGGAAAAGACAAGTTGATAAGTAATCTGGTTTTGTTTAGAATGATCAATGAGGAAGAAGCTTAATAAAATAAAATAAATAATAATAAAAAAAAGCTCCTCCACGCATGTGCAATTGAAGCACAGACCCATGTATCTGTATGGATTGGCTGACATTCAAAACGTCAATTGAGGCCAAACTTTTGTAGGATTCGCACTGCAAAGAGCCCAAGAGTAATTATATATTATATTTTGAATCCATAGTGTTTGATAAAATGCTTGAAAGAAAATTTATAAATTTTATTTCCGACTTGACAATTCTATTAATCATATTTGTTTGTTTTGTATTTTGTTGGGGATTAGAAACAGTGAAATTGGGAAAAGTTTATTAAAGCACTTGCATATACTTAGCTTGTGTTCATTTTTTCCCCATGTTATATGCTAAGTAATCAGTGTTGTTTGGTTCTCAAGGATTGGTTGGTCTCATTGTGTTTTCTTTATTGTTGCTCATGCCAATCTTGGTTCTATGGTGTATCAACCTCTAACTAACATGAGTGAAAAAAATTAACATAGGCTACGGGTAAGAAAATTTTTATTATTTTTAAGTGAATAATTTGACAGCAAATTTTGGATTAAGGATTATTTGACAATAAATTTTTAAAATAATCACCACAATCTACCCATATTCTATATGTCCTACTTAATGACAAAAACTCAATTGCCAAAAATAAAAAACAAAGAAATAAACAAAGAGAACCACAAAGGTACAAATTAAGAACTAAGTGGGCAGAATAAATGATGTGGTGTCTTCATTATTTGAAGGTTAGCTTAGAATCTATATTAACTTAGAATCTCTTTGTATGAAAACTTGTCTCCTTCTTGGTATTAAAAAAAATTGTTAAATATGTTTTACAGGTACACCTTTATAAAATATGTTAAACCATGTCTAGCACAACCATCATTGAAATGACTTACTTTTTTCATTTCATTGTACCATTACTTGGGTATCATGGCCCGAGAGAGCCTTAACAAAATCAAATTGTGTTTTTTGCTTTGCCTAGACATGAATCACTAAGCGACCTTGACACTGCTATAGTTAAACTACTATTGAAGATGCTTGATAAAATCAATGCCTTGGTTAGACATTTCATATGACAAGGGATAGGTTCAAGGAGTCTGATATGCACAACGGTTGCGGTTAATTGTTTATCACTCTTCTCCTCCTTATTGTATTATGTACCAACTTTTGGCTGATGCATGGGGGGTTTGCTACCCCAGACGTTGTATTTCCTAGCTTTTG
The DNA here is from genome assembly GCA_032727855.1 of Quercus ilex subsp. ballota. NCBI lineage: Eukaryota > Viridiplantae > Streptophyta > Magnoliopsida > Fagales > Fagaceae > Quercus > Quercus ilex. The sequence continues at coordinate 6,534,045 of CM064910.1, read as the reverse complement.
TTTAATTAAGTTCCGGTTGACCCAAAAAAAAATAATAATAATAAGTAGAAAAAAAATTCTTTCACCTTGTCTCTCTATGTGAGTCTTTTTATTTTCATGTGTGATGTCTCTGAAGCAGAAACTTATCAAAAAAAAAAAAAGAAAAAAAAAAAGAAGAGATTAGTATCTTGACCAATTTGCAAGACTTGACCAATTTCCAACACAAATCAAGCATGATTGTAAGACTTGACCAATTTGCAAGATTTTAGGTTGGAGAAAAGCATTTTTGCATCTTGAGGTATGTTTGTTTTGCTTAGGCTGAGATTAGTAGGTCTTATTTTTATGATGTATACGTGTGTATGCTGGTTCTCAATCTGAGTTGATAGGGCTTGTATCTATGTGATGTGTGTGTGTTGTGTCTATTTGAGTTGTTGTATTTGTATTTGTGTGATTTATACATGAGATGATCAATTTTGCTCTATTTTTAAATATCTATTGTGATTGTGCTAATAAGGATTGTTTTTTTGAATATGTTCATGATTAGGGTATGCATTGCATGATTATTTTTCGATTGAATTTACTAAGATATGATGAAATTGTATGCTACGTATAATATGGTATTTTGTGTATGTAAACGAATAATTAGTAGAGTTGGGTTGCATGTGCATGCCTTGCTACAACACACATAACCAATAGGTCTTGAACCCCTACTCTTATGAGGAGATAATTGAATTTGGGCTAAAGCTCATATTCTTTTTTTTACTGTTTTAAATGCTTTTTCTTCATGATTTAGCTGTGAAATTTCAAATCCATCTCTCATGTAGATATTTACATGTGTATGTGTGTGTGAGAAAAGGCTAGAGAAATAAAGGATTCCACTTGTATTGAGATATTATTTTTAAAAATAACTTACCAATTATATAGGAATAGAAAAGATCAAGGTTGGATTGAATCCCTAATTACAGCAAAGTACTGTATTTAATCCTGAGTTATAGATGTACTTCTTCTTGCTTTCCATTCTTTTAGCACCCTTTTTTAAATAATGCCAATAAGCTGCTCTTCAGTATAGATTTTCCTTGCATGTAGAATAGCATTCCTTTGCCCCCACACTATTAATGATCTCACAGTAGCACTCTTTGCAGTATGGAGCCTCAGATTGATGAGGAGCCACAGATCTTGGAGCCTGGTCCGCGTATTAGGTCATTGTTGATGCGACAATCACATCATCGATCAGAGGACATTTGGAATGGCGAGGTGAAATATCTAGTTCTAACAACCGCTTCAATTTTTACGTTATCTTTGACTTTTAGTTAGCAAGTTCTTTCAAAGTGTATTCCTAGTTCTAACAACTACTATAATTTTTATTGATTTTGCAGGACTCGGTCGCACTTACGTGCCGTGGTCGCACTAAGGAGATGGCAAGCATTCAAATGCGAGATAATTGGGTGATTGACATTATTAAGTTGCTAAGGCTTGAAGGATTGTTTAGGGCCCCTTCCAGAGAGATAGATAATTGCCTTATAATGGCCCTAGTCGAGTGATGGCGCCTGGAGACTCATACGTTCCATCTTCCACATGGTGAGATGTCAATCACCCTACAAGATGTGGAGGTCATTTTCGGACTTCCTACAGACGGTGAGGTCTTGGTTGGGCCGACTGCTGTGTTAGATGGAACTTGGAGCACTCTTTGCATGGAGTTGCTTGGTTTTACTCCGGCGAATGACAACAAAACTTTGGTGGGGCAAAGAATTCTCATCAGCCGCCTTCTTGAGGCCATTGCAGCGCCACTGCCTCATGACGCAACAGAGAATCAGATACACAAGTATGCCCGGTGCTATATTTTAGCGCTACTAGGGGATAAGCTTTTTATGAACAAGTCGGGAGATAGGGTGCATCTGATGTTTTTGGAGCAACTGCGGAACCTTCGTGATCCGCCACAGTATAGTTGGGGCAGTGGTTGCTTGGCCTGGTTGTACAGAGAGTTGTGCCGGGCAAGCGAGAAAGGGGCATCGCAGATTGGTGGGGCGTGCACCTTGGTCCAGTATTGGGCATGGGCAAGGTTGCCATTCTTGTGCCCGAGGATAGAGCCTCCACCTGGATGTGATTATGGCCCGTGGCTGTATGCTCCACTTGCCTTTAAGTAAGTATTTTTTTGATATTTAGTGTGTTATGCAATGTACTCTTCTTAGTAACTAAGTAGCTACTTATCTTATGTTATTCGCTCGTAACTATAGGTGGGTGCGGGTGCCAGGCTTGAAAAGTAGGCCATCTGGGATGGCCTTGGTCTACTATCGTGAGCAATTAGTTACAATGCAGCCGAACCAGGTAATAATATTCAAAAGTTCTGTTCGATTATGTTAATTTTCCTTAAGAATATGATTGCTTCATACTTTAACATAACTTCCGTTTTAATTTTTGTTTTTCCTTGTATCTATGTATTCTCCCTTGTTTCACATTTTAAGATGCTATGATAATTGTTTTTTGTTTCTATTGTAGATTGTGTGGCAGCCATACGAGGCACACTTCGTCCACCTTCCTGACTTCTGCATTGCAGGGAGGGGTACGTGGACAGCAAGGGTGCCGCTTGTGTGTTTTTGCATAGTGGAGACACACCACCCGGACCGTGTCCTTCGACAGTTTGGGTTGGCGCAAGAGCGGCCTGACCATGTTGTGTACGATGAAAGGCTGCATAGAATAGACATGCGTGGGAAGGTGGACAAGAATTGGAGGGAGGAGCATGAACCATATATCATTTCATGGAATAGCAGAGAACAACGAGTTTGCCGTGCACCTCCTCAGACTGGTGAGATGGCCCGTGATCATGACTATTACGTATGGTACCGTCCGGTCACTCGAAAGTATATCGACTGCAACAGCACTAGATTACATCAGATGGTAATGTGTTCTAATTATATTTTATTGCTTGCTTTGTTTTTTCTTTAGTACATGTACGAACGTAGAATCAATTGATTTCTTCTTTCAACAAATTTGGTTTGATCTTACTGACATCCAATTAAAAAGAGTTTTTGTTGCATATAGTATCATAATAAAACTTTCACTTCTTAGTTTAGATGAGTATTTAAGTAGATTAATAAGTACTATATTATGCATTCTATAATTGTTACCTAAATGTGGAAAATTCTGATTGTACTGGTTCTTTCTCTGTTTCAGATTGAAAGTCATTTAACGTTGTTGAATTGGCTTCTTGTAGGCAGTCGAGAACACAACCATGTCCGGCGCATCCTATATAATGTGGCTGGGCTTGGTGGTGATCCTGCAGCCACTGGGCAGGCAAACAACCGTACTGAGACGGAATCAGCAACTACTGCAGCCCCAAGCACAAGTGCAGCACCCATAACTACACCGACCCGTGGTCGGCGTGATACTGCAAGCCCAAGCACAAGCGTAGCTAGGGGCCGTGGTCGGCTTGCTACAGTAAGCCCAAGCACAAACACAACTAGGGGTCGTGGTCGGCCTGCTTTAGCAAGCCCAAGCCCAACTGTAGCTAGGGGCCGTGGTCGGCCTGCTACAGCAAGCCCAAGTACAAGTGCAACTATGGGCCGTGGTCGACGTGCAACAACCCCTCGGGTTGTAAGTACTCATGAGATACCCGCACCCATCTTGCACGCATCTCCCCACCCCGAGGACCCTCCACCCATCCCAGATGTATCTCCTCAATCCGAGGTCCCTCCACCCATTGTAGATGTATCTCCCCAGCCCGAGGTCCTTCCAACCATCCCAAATGCATCTCCTCAGTTGACCCCTTCGTTGCACACCGAGACACCCTCATACCCACCCATCAGCTCTAGCGCACCCACTTTGCCCATAGACCCGCCCCGTATTGAACCCATGACAATGATCCCTACTCCTGGCCTCTACACAGAGCATCATTATCCACCTACCTCATCCTCATCCGATCCTGTAGGACCTCCGATTGGGGCTGACCCTCCACAGCTAGATACTGATGTACCGGACGAGCATCCCCCTCGTCAGCCCTCACCCCCATGAGGTAGACCGCAACGTGCTAGAAGAGCACCCACTTGTGGGACAGGTGGACACAATTGCACGATTTTTCATTTTGCTCTTAACTTATGCAAACTCCCTAGACTGCTATCTTATTGTTAAATAAGGCCTGCTAGATGATGTCAAAGCAGAAACTTTTTGAAGAGGAATTTTTGATGAATGAAAACTGTTCCAAAAAAAAAAAAAAAAAAAGATTTTGATTTTGATTTGGACTTAATATGTTCTTGTATTGTATCGAGTTCAAAAGCTTGACATTGAGCTTGAACTTAAGCTCGACTTGAAAAAGCTCATATCTCAACTTCAGTTATAACAATATGATTTTGATTTGGAAAAAATGATGGCAAACAGTTTCTATATTAAAAAGGAAATTATGGGTAATTTTCTTATAAAATAGTAATAAGCAAAAAAAGAAAAAGAAAAAAAAAAGCAACAGCTAATAAAAAAAGCCCATTTGTACAAAAGAAAAAAAAAATTGTGATATTTAAAGTATTCTATAAAGAAAAAGAAGATCTCGAGTGTTTAAAACTCGAGATCCTTTCAGCGGAACTCGAGTTTCATAAACTCGAGTTCCACTGGGAATTTATTTATTTATTTTACTTGGGCAAATCCCCTGTTCAGGCAGAAGGGTTGCCCTGTTTTGCTCAGTTTTTCTCAGTGGAACTCGAGTTTATAAAACTCGAGTTCTACTGGGAAATTTTTTTTTTTTTTTTTTACTTGGGCAAATCCCCTGTTTAGGCAGATTGGTTGCCCTGTTTTGCTCTGTTTTTCCCAGTGGAACTCGAGTTTATTTTTTTTTTTTACTTGGGCAAATCCCCTGTTCAGGTAGAAGGGTTGCCCTGTTTTGCTCTGTTTTTCCCAGTGGAACTCGAGTTTATAAAACTCGAGTTTTATTGGGAAATTTTTTTTTTTTTACTTGGGCAAATCCCCTGTTCAGGTAGATTGGTTGCCCTGTTTTGCTCTGTTTGTCCCAGTGAAACTCAAGTTTATGAAACTCGAATTCCACTAGGAATTTTTTTTTCCTACATATGCAGGCAAATCAGGAACTGAAATGTGTACATGCACCTGCTGAGAAACATAGATAAAGAAGCTGAAAATGTAATCTAACACTCATTGAGAGGCAGAGAAGTTGAGAATGTAAATGCAAATAAATTACATCAAAAGACGTTCTCGCTAGGCACCAAGCTATAGAAACTGTTACGCTCTATTCATAAATATAGTTTTACAATGCAAATGCATTTGCATCACAACAAAAGGCATTCTCAATACATCAACATTCTAAACACGCGCAACCATGCTTAATTTGCAATTCTAACTGTACTACTCAAATCACAATCTTCATAGAGGTATATTGGATAGAGAATTATAAGTACATTCAACAAAAACCAAAAAGTTAAATGTGCCAATATAACGTAGTCACTTTTCCTAAGATCAGCAGTTCGCACAACAAAAACGGCGTCCATGGAAGCATGCCTGCAAAACGTACACTAATCACGTTAGGAGAGAAGATAGTAAACATTAGTTAAGGGTAGAATGAACAACAATTATTTAACCAATGCATAATATTTTCCCATCTACCTACCTACTGTGGAACATTACTGCTTGTGGAAGCACCACGGGAGTGCGGACATTTTCTACGGTTATGCCCGAAAGCATGACACAATCCACATGTTTGCTTGGGTTGACTCTCTATCAAATCTGCGTCCTCCCTCCGCCATCCCGACCCTCGATCCTTATTCCTCACTCCGTCCATCTCATTCCTTATTCTTGAGTTCACTGGTCGACCTTTGGCCCGCAACAATGCTGGATTAGGCAACCACTTTGGCCCCACGGGATCACTCCACAATGATTGTGACTTGGGAATCACAAATGCATGCTGATAAGTGTTAAGGGCATTGTCCAAACCATAACATGGGTGAATATATGCGGTCGAATCAATATTTAAATAGTCACATACTCTAATTGCATGTGAACACGGGATCCCTATGTTTTGCCATTTCCCACAACTGCATGTTCTTTCCCATATCCGAACTTCATAACTGTGGTTTCCCCCTCCTGGGCTACACGTGAATGAAGTAACTATCTGATATATCATATGCTCATTGCAAAATGGCTTGATATAGTGTTTCTCAGATTTAAGCTTATTTGCTTCCCACTTGTCAAAGGCATATTGACTCCATTTCTTACCCTCTGACAGGCGATTGAGGTATTCTTTGTGCCCGTCGTGGAAATATTGAACAAGTTTAGATCAAGTGAACTCAACCAACGCGGCAATAGGAAGGCCCCGTGCACCTTTTAGTACACCATTGAAGCACTCTGATATATTGGTTGTCATTGCCCCAAAACGTCTTCCACCATCATGTGATTGGGTCCACATATCCACAGACTCGCTGATTAGGTATGTGTATGGAAGATAATCTTGATTCTTTTCCTTCCCATCCTTCCCCGTCACCTTCTTCTTATTCCGAATGGCCTCCATTTCCACCTGCTTAATGGACTCCATTATGGTATCAAATTTAACTACCTAAGTAGCATATCCTGCTTTCAAGCAAGCTGACTTTAGAGTCAAGTTCTGAAAGTGTGTGTTGAATTTGCTAGCAACATGTCGAAGGCAATATCTATGAAATACCCGTGTTCTTCCATTATCCCCTCTAGGCCAGTTTGCAATGGCGTTTTTGATACCGAGATGTCGGTCAGAAATTATGCAAATGCCTTCGTCAGGTATCACGTGGCCAATTGTATCTCTGAGGCGTTGTAAAAACCACCTCCAACTGGACCCTGACTCACAATCCACAACAGCAAAGGCAAGAGGGAATACCTTGTTGTTAGCGTCGGTTGCCATTGCAACCAACAACTTTCCCTGATATTTACCATACAGATGGGTCCTATCAATACTGATAACCGGCTGGCAATATTTGAATCCATCAATGCTTGGACCGAAAGACCAAAACACATAATTCAAAAATACAGTGTCATCTTCATCGGTGGATGTCGTACGATAGAACACCTGGGTAGTCGGATCTTGATCAATATATGCCATAAGCAACTTTTGCAACCTTTGGTAAGACTCTTCCCAATTTCCAAACAGCTTCCCAATCGCCTTTTGTTTTGCATCCCATACCTTGTAGTAAGAGGGCTTATGGCCCTCATATTTCGACTCTATCATAGATCTGAGATACTTAATTGGGGTAGTGTGATCCTCACTTAACTGCGTAAGGATGTCTGCTGCAATAAATTTACAATTCATTATTCTACCATCATTTCGCACCCCAATCCGTATACACGTGTGAGGACCCTTGTACACGGTGACCATCCATAGTCCCTAGAGATTGGGCTTCATGACTGCGCAGACATACCACTTGCATGACTCATCCATGCATTTTGCACAAAGTTTTGTTATGGTCGACCTACTGATCAAAAAATGTTTGTTTTCCTTGAGGGCACAAACTGTTAATACACGCTGCACCTCCCTTTTATTGGCAAAAGTCAAGCCTTTGCACAAATTCATCCCCTCTCTCCAAGTAGACACAAATGGTGTCTCAATATGTGAAGGATCAACCAAAAGTATTTGCAGAAAATGACAAGGCAGGAGGTGTGTAGGTAGGGATTGTGTCTGTAATGTTTTGGACACTAAGAACATTGTCTGCATCAGGTTCATTACCATCCAATGTCTGATCGTCATCAATGTCCCTCTCAAAGTCCCTAAAGTCCCCTCTCTCAATCCTGTCTTCAATCTCATCAATCTCATCTCTATAGACAAAATCTTCACCGTCAATGTCAGTACTCTCATCAACATAGTCATCGTCATCATCGTCATCGTCATCGTCATCATCATTCTCATCCTCATCCTCATCCTCATCATCATCAGCATGAACATCATCGACATGCACATCATCATGCTCTACATGTGTAAAATACTCATATTGAGCATCTGGAACTATAGCCTGTAAACTTGTTTGTGTTTGTTGGATTTCCTCGATACCAACTTCTGCACGCGGCTCCAATTATATGTACAACTCAATATTAGTTACTTCAGATATTCTCTCCAACTTGTCAAACATGATCTTCACATGTTTGTCTGTTTCTATCGCCATATACTTGTAATTAATCCGATGCTTCAGGATTTCATTTGGCATACGATAAGTAATTTGTATGTTGTGCACAGCAAGATTCTCACACAACTTTTCCATAACCATCATCTTCAATTCGTCAAGAGTCTTCAACCTACGATCAATTTGGGTATAATAGCTCTTTATACCCGGCCCTTCAAATGGCAATCCCTTGTTCGCATTGGCATTCTTCAGCGGACCACCATGGTATAGGATTATATCAATTTCAGGCATTGTGAACCTGTTAAAGTCAAGTTACTATGTTAGTTAAAAAACATTTTGAAGTTCCCTGATGTGTACAGAAGATGTGTACAAAGGTTCACATAAAAACCACATTTAAGATTCATCTTGTCTAGAAAATCTATTTATAAACCAAAAAAATGAGGATGCAGCCAAAAGCAAGCAAGCAAACATTCACTCATACTACTATCATTTTGTTCTCTACAAATCACCCATGTTATACGTAGAGTAGCATTCCATATTGATCCGTTACTTTGCCCTCCAAACATAAGGAACAAATCAGTAACCTTTGAAGGTATCACCCACTCAAAATAAAGAAAAGGTAAAAGACTACAAATCTCTAGCAATAAAACAATAAAGCCTTAGATATTCAACTAATTTGCCACTAGCTTTACACATACAACACCAATCCACAAGGATCGTATTCCTTTTGATGGAAGAACATTTTGCAAGGTGACAATAATAAATGAACATAGTCTTGCTGAAAACTTTGCATATAACAGCTTCCCACACACTCCATGGATAAGAAGGATGAGTAAATTTAGATTAAATCTCACAATACCTTTGTACACAACTTTACCAACCACAAAAATAAGTTTTTGACAATCACAAACTTACCCACACCCATAGACAACTAATACCCAAATACAATAACAATCAAATAAAAAAACGAGATATGAAATTGTTGAGAGGGAAGAGCAATGAGAGAGAGGCAGTGTGGTGAGTGAGAGTGAGAGGCAATGTGGTGAGTGAGAGAGTGAGAGGCAGTGGTGAGTGAGAGAGTGAGAGTTATGGGCGAGTAGCTCAGGCTGTGTAAGTGTTAAAATTTTTATGCTCTGTTTTTCGGACTGAGGAGAGGAAATTATATTCAGGTAAACTCGAGTCTTCAAGACTCGAGTTCTGTAAATCAAAACTCGAGTCTTAAAGACTCGAGATCTATGCTCTGCATTTCGGACTAATAAGCAAACAAAAGTAATTTATTTTCAAAAAAACTCGAGTCTTTAAGACTCGAGTTTTGATTATAGAACTTGAGTCTTAAAGACTCGAGATCCAAGTGGACTACTTAGTCCAGCTCACCAATTGGTCCGGGACGCGGTGGAGTGAGATTAAAAAGAGTATCTCGAGTTTCTAAAACTCGAGATGCCTAGTTTCCTTTATAGTTTCAAGCGTTGTCTAACTAACCAAATACTGCTCTTACCCACAGTTATTCTGCACATTTCCCCGTCATATGCTTGTGCTTTTCACACACACACTTGTCTTAGCTTTCCAAAATGAGAGAATGGGCGATGAGGTTCAGGGTGTGCAGTGGAATAAGGCAATAAAACCCACAATGTAAATGCATTACTAATTAAAATGCTGATTCAAACCCCAATTAAGGAAAGCATCATATACGTTTAGTCATCATTAGTCATCAACCACAACCAGGCTAGACAGATATAATTTTGCAAGAACCAATCAAGACTTCAGGCTCCCAAGCTTAGCTGAAATTAAGTTATTTGGTAAATTCAGTTCAACAAGCTGAAAATAAGTACAAACTGTTGTCATTATCTGCAGAGACATTGAGATTGGTTCCCCAAGATGAAGATGGACCGTCAATTATAAAGTAGCACAAAGGGATCATGCGTAGTTCATTGAACTGCAAAAAGGCAGAGGCAGAGAGAGGGGGGGGGGGGGGGGGGGGTGTGTGGTTGGTGGAGAGGAGCTACGCATGATTTGAAGATGTTTCATGAGTGGTAACTCTTTGACCCCTGAAAAATGGATTCAAAGTTTTTGAAAATCAGTTTAGTTTCTTTCCACGATGCAAGTATTATTGTATGAATAAGCTTAGAAAATCCTTGGTTTTGGACAATACATTATTAGATTTCCTTGTTCAATATCGTCACTTATTCCCGAGGAATGAGCAATATAATATAACGAAGGAAAATTGGATGCCATTAAATCAACCCTTCATCCATAACAAAATTTAACTAATAATAAAAAAGTTTTTGTTCCACCTGGAAGTTTGTCTAGTTGAATAAAGTGGCTATTGTCTCGTTTGCCATTGCTTCTTTGGTATACTAGTACGTTCAAATGCACATTTCTTGAGACCATAGGAAGTTGACATTAAAGTTAAATTTAGTTGAAGTTGTAACGAATTTGAACCTGATATCTTGTATGATTATCAAAGATATGATTTTCAGTTTATTAGTTAAAATTTCACACCAATTGAATATCTTAAATGATTAGTTGATGAGAATTCATAGCAAATGCCAATTTGTTTAGGATTAAGGCGTAGTCAAGTTGAGTTGAAATATTAAGCAAGGGCAGTTAAAATGTAGCAACATTTTTTTTTGTGATTCTCAAAAAAAAAAAAAAAAAAGAAAAAAAAAGAAAAGAAAAGAGAGAAGGTTTTAAATTTTTTTTTATTTTTTTACACTAGTTGGAAAATTCCAAGGAGCTTGAGTTGCAGCAAAATAGAGTTGCATGAATTCATTCAGGACACCATACGGCAAACAATCAATATGAGTCAATATTTGTAATGGAGATTCTGCTTGATTCCAATTTTACAATTGTCACACAGAGAAAGATTGATTTTTCATTTTTTTATGGAGAATAGAGTAATTGAGTTCACCTTGTGCAATTAAAAGCTTGAATATCCAACCTTTTATAATAAGATCACTTGCAACTTTTGTCCCAAAAATCCAGCAAAGAATAAATGGGACTAGTTGCTAAAAAATCATGTGTACGTAACTATTACTACAACTTCAAGTACACCATCAAGATTCCATATGAATGTATGCATAGAGACAAGGAATAGAGAAAGGAACTGCGGCAAGCAAGCTGGAGTTTGCTGGAAAAATGACACATCTGTTATGCTTCCCACCATATATTTACTCATGAGTAGAATTTTCTCTATCACATCCCAAAATTTGTATTACTAGAGAAAGTCCTGCCTCTGTGTATGTGCAGAGGAAGATACAATCAGTAAAGCTTCAGATGAAGAATAAAGCACAGGTTTGATATCCCCAGACATGATAAGAAAACAGTGGGAAGCATAACATAACCTTATTACCTTACAAGGCTATAAAGTTATGTGATTTGGAGAATATGTCAGAATAGCTACTTTTTATAATGAAATTACAAAGGGTTTGGTCTTGTCACATGAGGGCGGGAAAAGATTGCCTAATGATATATGTTGTTTCTGCCATAATCACTCTTTTCTCGCTCTCTTAAGTTTCACTTCATTTTTCCTTTTTCTCTCTTCTTTCACTTTCAATTCCTTATTCAAATTGCCTAGGTTACTGTGTCCTTCTCTTTGTGGGTATTATACCTATTTATACCCAAATCAGGTCTATGTAATTTCTTCTTTTTACCCCAGTTTTTCAACAACCACTCTTGTTTGCTGCTGATATTACCACGCTAGGAGCATGCCCACTACCTTCTGGCCATTGGTAGGGGACTTTCTCTCTCTTCCACTACCTATGTTTCATGACAAATGTTGATGCCTGGACTTGATTGGAATGGGGAGGAAAAACCGCCGATGTTGTCGCGGGTCCTCGTTCGACCACCCGCCGTGACGACAGCTCCCACAAGCGTGGGGCCCTGTTGGAGGGCCTTTCTCGATTGTATCAGTGTGCACATGCACTGAGTTTCAGGTGCTCTCTCTCTCTCTCGGTGAAGGAAGGTAGTCTACCTTTGGCGTTATGGTAGGAATCTGGGCCAAATTTTAGGTGATTACCAAAGGTAAGTGGAGTTGCCACCAATCATTGGGTTTTTTCTAAGGTGTGATTAATCACCTGTTTCTAGTTGATTTTATTACCAATCCTAGGCTAAGAAAAAGGGCATTTTTCCTAATCTAATGAAGATGACAAAAAATCTTGATTCTTAGGTTCGGAAGTTTGGTTACGTGTGGGGAAGGTGTTATGCATCCCACAACGCCTGTCCAATGATAGTCCTTTGTTTTGATAAAACCTTAATTTTCGGAGATTGGCAGTAAAAACATAATTTTGGCATTGAATTTTGAGGCTTTGCATGTTTGGGGGCTTTGAGGTTTAGCTTTTGAATGGGTGTGGTCCCAATCTATGCTTTCTTAAGGCATTTGAGCAAAGTGCCAGATTTCCACAGCAAAAATATGGTGACAAGTCACCTTACTTTCACAGTGGAAATTAGGCATCGCTTGCCTTAGGTGACACAGACTGTGACGATCACACCCAAAGGGGGTAAGCAGGTATATATATTCATACATCATGCACAATGCAAGCACACAGAGCAGGAAGGTAAATGCCTACATCCCTAGAGTATGGCCCAAATATAGGTACAGGAAAATAAACAGGGATCACCATACTCTAGAGATGAGAACGAATGATACATAACATGATATATCTAATATAGACCATTTAAGAGAGAAAGGGGGGAGGAAGAGAGGGGTTTAAAAGAGTACATAACCAAAGGGAAAGGCTAAACTCCTAAACCTACTGACTGCAGCCGCTTGGCTCACATCTACATGCTCGCATCCTCGCCCTTTTTGCTTGCGCCTGGGAGATCGTGCCCTGACTCCATGTGTGTACATGCAAAAGCAAAGACAAGAAACCAACAGACAAGCAATGGAAGGAAAATGTGCAAATAGAATATGAAAAGGGATGAGGCAGATAAGCATGATAAACATGGCAAGCAAACAAGGATGCTAGCAAACAAGCGAAAATGCAAACAAGTAGGAAAGCAAACAAACAAGCAAAAAGGCAAACAAGCAATAAAGCAAACAAACAAGATAGCAAGCAAACAAGCAAAAATTGAACAAGCAAGAAAGCAAACAAAAGGTGGTGTTTGCAAGGGACAAATGTAGGTTTGGATTGAATGTCCATAGCTTCATTGTATTAAAGTATGGATGACACACTAGCAAACAAGACTCATGCATGGACATGTAAGCAAGCGTGTAAAGATGCAAATAAAGCCAACAGGTGGCACAAACAAGCATAGCAAGCATATCAATGCACGAAGCGGAAAAGGGAAGGGCACACAAGGAGCAACTTGGCATCCGGAGATGCCTCCCAAATGTTTATATCTAAACAAGGTCTTATAGGCGTCGGGCGTAACCAAACAAGATTAGGCTTGCAGAGGGCATCAAGCATGGCAAAGCCTAGAACAAGAGAGGCTATAACACTGGTATAAAGCATAGAAGCAAGTAAGCATAAACAGGCAAAATGGGTGACCCAAACCCTTTGATATGGGCCAAGGTGTACGAATAGTGACAAAGACCATAGGGTCTAGATCAGGTCCGAACTATTAGGCCAAAAACACAAGAAGGAAAGATAAAGCAACAAAAGGGCTACAATAGCACATGGATTGACAAACAAGGTCTAGGTCTAGGCACACAAAGATGGCATGGAGCGCACAAGCACATGGAAGATAGCATAAAACATGTAAAGAACACAGATCCAAACACACAAGCATGTGAAAGCATAGATCTAAGCATAGGCATGGTAACACGTGTGTGAACATGTGAAAGCTTAGCACATAGACATGACAGGACATGGATCCAAGCATACAGACATGTGCAGGTATAGATCTACGCATGAAACATGGTGAAAAGTGCATTAACACATAGATCCAAGCAAAGCGTGACAAGCATGTGAGCATATAACCCTAACATCAACATAAAGCAATAAGAGGAACGCAACAAAAGGGAGGCATGGCATAAAACCCTAAGCATGTAGATCTAAACATATAAGCATGTAAAAAATGTAGATCTAAACATAAAACATGACACAAGCCATAACAACCAAGAAATCTAAGCTAGAAACACACATAAAGCAAGAAATATGCTAAAGAAAGCAATAAATCATGTTATTCAAGCTAAAAAAGTAAGATAAACGCTAGAAAGAGATTTAGAAGGTTAGGGGTGTGGATGATAACCGAAAAAGCTACATCCATACCCCTAAACCCCAAATCCAAAGTGTAGAACCAAAGGAAAGGAAGATTGGGTATAGGAACAATACCTTGTGTTTTTGGTGAGGAGAGAAGAATCAAGAAGCTTTGATGTGTATTTTGGGTTTTCTTTGGTGTTTGGAAGAGAGAAAATATGTGTAGAGAAGCTGGGCAAAAGGAAAACTTCAGGGGGGGGGGGAGGGGAAAGTGGTCTCCTTGGTCTGAAGGGTGCTTGGGGCTATTTATAGCCTTGGCACAAACTTCGAGGCGGTAGCCCTTGGAGAGCCGCTAGCCTTAAAGTTCCTTTGATCGGGTTAATTATGACACTTTTGGAAAGGTCTTGACTTCCTGTTTTTGAAAAGGTATGGAACTTGAAAATCCAACGGTCGGATCAAAAGTTATGGCTCTTGGAAGTTCGCAGTGCATCGATTGGTGCGCCATCCTGGTTTTTGTGATATCTCAATCGTTCTAACTCCAATTTTGACCCATGAATAGTCGTTGGAATCAGAATTTGATAGTCTTTGTAATGGCATTGGTTTCAACCCATTCTGATAGCCAGATCAAAATTAGGATTTTTGAGCCCACCCAAGATCGACTTCGGGTCAAACTTGTTAAAAATTTCTAAGAAGCTCGGGTTTGATGTAAAATTGTGAAAAACTTTGTTTTGTGAGAGTTTGGACCTCGTTTGACCTTTGGTCGAACCTAGGGCTGACTAGGGGCATTTTGGTCATTTTAGCTGAAAAAGACACTTCGGGTTTTCTGGTGCCCGAATGGGTTGCACCATGCCGTTCTGGATGCTCTCGAAGACCCATGGAGAGAAAATGATATTTTTGGATTTTTCAGGGTTCGGCACGCAAATCGAGAGCAAACAAAATACGGTATCAACAACAAATTACTCCCTTTTTTGGATTAAACCCGATTTGCTATGAATACCTTTCTCCTTCTCTCTTCCTGAATGGTAAAGCCCCAAAAATCCCTTTTTGTCTTCTCCTTCTAGTATGCATCAAACAATTCCCACTAGATTTTTACCCATTTTAGCAAAGATGCTTTTCCGCATAGCATCTTACAAAAGAGGTCATGATAGGATACTGAAATTAGGCTCTTTTCTCCCCTCCACCAAACTATCCCCTCTGTAGTCTCTTTAGCTATGGGTCCCACTTTCCTTGCATTGGCTGGGTTACAGGTTGGTGGGATTTTGACCACTCCACTTTGCTTTCTTCCTTTGTCTTCTTCTTTCCCATGCATATTTTGCTGCTGGTTCCTGCTGGCTTTTTTTTTTTTTTTTTTTTGGGGGGGTGGGTGGGGGGGTGGTGGTGGGGTTAAAAGGGAGGCACTTTACCATTTTTACCCTAGCAGAATTGAGGCTTATTTGCACCTCTTGCATTAAAGCGGTATGAGCCTCTTAGGCTTGCCATTTTAAATCTTGTTGGACCGGACCTGCTGGTCCTTTCTCCCCCTTTTTTTACTAGATTCTGCTAGGCAACCTTGTTGGACCCTATTTTGTTCTTGCGCTTTTGGTCCTTTTACGGCTTATTTTACTATTTTACTCTTCGCCCTAAAGAGGGGTCGTGGGCCCACTTTAGGCCTTATTCTTTATTTTCAATGGGTACTTGTTCTCTTCGGGCCATTACTTGGACCACATTTGTTTGGTTCCTTACCTCTTTGGGCTCTTGAATTAGTCCCAATTGTTTTTTCTTTGCTTCCTCTTTAACTTGTTCCTTGGGCCGGTTTTGGGCTTTTCCTTTCATTGAGCCTTTGGGCATGATTTAACAAAAACGGGTATCAACCCCTCCTTAGCGAGATTATGCAATATTGTTTTTAAGCTGTTATGTCATTAAGAAGGTTTGGTTCCTTTTGCTATCTCCTGTCATCAGCCTTGACACCTTGGGAGCTCACTAATTAGATATGAAATGGAAAGAACTAAAGATTACACACATACATGCAATTATCATTTACGATAGGAACATGAATTTTGAGTTAAATATGTAACAAACCATTAAGGTTGCAAAGAAATTTTACCATTATATCATTTTTTACAACTTTTCCCCCCTCTCAAGTTAAGGAAAATAGTTGCCTCACAAGTTCACATGTTTGCCAAGAAAAAATGAATGCAATTCATTTGAATAATAGTACCTACTTTTGTGGGAAAATGTTATAGTTACCGGGAATTGTTATTACAAAATATTTAGAGCATTTGCTTTGTGCAAAAATTTCTGTCTAAGAGGTTGTTTGGTAAGAGTATTTAAATATAATTTTTTTGTTTTGTAATCCATAAAATGGTGGATCTCACGTTTGAATTTATTGCTTGGCTAAGGGTCTAATTGGTAGGAGGATTTTTGTTTTTGTTTTCAAAACAGTATAAATACAATTTTAAAAAAATTGAGCTTATAACTATTTTTTAGATAATAATTTTTATATTTTATGTGTTTGGCTCTCACTTTTACGAAAAATTTTTAAAATACTAAAAACAAAAATAATTGTTTGGGGGACCATTTCTATTTTTGAGATTAAAAAAAAAATTTACAAAAAATAACATGTACAATCTTTAGATTTTTATTTTTTATTTTTTTTGTGTGGATAATGATAAGGGAATAAAGCTCATCATTTTTTTTAATGATAAGTTTCAAATTTAAAGTGTGAGAATTCTTTTTGTGATAAAGTTAAATTTCTTAATTTAAGAGATAAAAGAGTTTGGACAAATATGCGAGGTTCACTATTTTCAATTTATTTACAACTATATCATTAAAAACATTTTCTGTATCTTGAAAACACTCTTTTAGTCGTTTTCAAAATTCTGTTTTAAATCAGTAAAATAGGATATAGTTTTTTGAAAACTGTATTTAGAAAATGACAAGACTTAAGTACAGTACTTAGGTACTTTTTCTTAGATTCTCTTCTTAAGATATTACCATGTGGATTTTTCCTTATGAAATAGAAGTGTATTTTTTTATTAAGTAACCACATGACTCAATCTTAAGTGGGGAACCTAAGAAACAACACCTAAAATATTGTATCTAAGTTTTGTCCTTTAGAAAATACATAGATTGATGCATATGCTTAAACTTTTGTGACAATAAATGTGATTGTTAGCACTTTAGCAAGTTAAAAATGCGAATTTGAATTACTTTTTGTAATCGGTAATACATCAATTAGTAAAACATATATAATAAAATTTACAATACCTCTTACATTACTCGATTATTTTTGGCTTTCTTAATAATGAAGGAAAATATGCACAGCCCATTTAGAAAAAAAAAAATTAAAATCATTTATTGCCCTGACATTTGGAAGCCTTTCTCTAATAGGGGTCGTAGGCCAGGCCCGGCCCGAAAACCAGAAAGCTAGCAACCTAGCCACAGTTCATGAACATGAAGGATCACAATTTTTTAAGCGAAAAGGAGGCCTGTCATTTCCTCTTGGATGAGCAACGTTCGACTCTCCAGTGCAAAGAAAAGCAAAGCCATGTTTAGATATTTTGGAACAAAGAATAGGAAAGCGAAAAAAAGTGGTGTACCTAATTGTGCTCCAAGAATATTGTAAAGATGAGAGTGGCCGGGTTGTGTAACACTTCACCTTTTCATTCATAAGTGATTCCTTCATAAGTTATATCCACGTGATGATATAATACCCACACAGCAGTAGTACTAGTAGTGAAATTTACAATTCCACTGTTCTCTGCATGGATATCGTTAATCTTAAACTAATTAATGACTCAAATTACATACTTCTTTAACCCTATATTCCAACTTACTGAACCTTCAAAACATATGAATTCATGTGACCTGTTCCAAGACATTTTGCAGTTTTAAAAACAGTTAAAATTAAGGAAATAATATCCCAACTACCATGACAACAACCGACAAAAATTCACCCTCATACTCTTATTTTCCCTACATCACAGTGCATATTACAGATTTAAATTGTAGTAATAAACACTATATTAATCACTTCAAAGTCTTAAAATTTATATAAGAACTCAGATTCAAAAGCAAACATGAATTATAATTTTGTTGAATACATGATTCCAAACCTCAACTACCAAGTAAAGACTAAAAGAGTACCAGCATCCAGCAGACGTCTCACTTTCACAAAAAGATAATATTGATGATATGTCTTGCAAGTTATAAAGAGAAATTAAAAGTATGAGATTTTCAGCTTTCATATAGGAAAGTAATGAACTAAGATTTTTTATTTTTTATAATTGAACAGTTGTGGTGGGAAATTTGAACTCTAAATATTTATGTTATAAACATTAAGAGATTCTAATTGAGCTATAAAGTTCTTGGTATAATAAATTAAGATAATGGATTCCGAGTAGTACAAAGCAAGGATGCTTGAGAGACGAGAGCAAATTGATAAATTTTAGAAAAAAGTAAAACTGAAAGAATTTTTTAATTTTGAAACAGCAAAGTAAAGTAAAACTGATGTTTTTTTTTTTAATGACTATAAGAACATTCACAGCAAAGTTGTGAAATGCTAAAAAAGTTGTTTTTTAACAACTCACACCATAAAATAAGGTTACATCAATGATGCTATTGCTATAATATTTAGCATCAAAACTACAGTAGAGTGTCATCTTTGACACCCTACTGTAGCTTCGAAGTTATTAATAATAATAATATTTTATATCATTCTCTCTCCCCTTTCCATTAAAATAATATTCTCTTTCTTTCACCATATCTTTGTCACTCCTATTTCTTTTTGAACCTTCTCAACATGTGTGTAAAACACCCTTGAACGTTTAGACCCCAAATAACAAAATATCAATTCAAGTTTATTATCAAACAATTAATGTGTGGAACATGAATATAAGCTAAGCACAGAATTGATAAACAATCTAAGCCAATTAAAATCACATCCACAATAGAAAATAAATGGCAAAGATAAAGGAAGAGAGATGCAAACACAAGGACAACATGCGATGTGTTATCGAAGAGGAAATCGAAGCCCTCGGCGTAAAACCTCTCTGCTGCCCTCCAAGCGGTCAATAATCCACTAGAAAATGTAGTTGGGATACATGAACAACAATAGACCCTCCAAGCCTAATCTACCTAGGTACCTAAGCCTTCTAAGCTTCCTGCTCCAACGAGGTTGCGCCGAACTTTTTTTTTTTCTAACTTACCGGATTCCGCTATAACCCATAGCATCAACCAATAACCATTGGTCTCTTCCAAACTGCTTCCCTTAGCACCAAAATACCTTTTCACAGACGTGGGTGTGGTGAGAAAAGGATTTGGTCAATAACCTCTCAAGGATGTATCAATGGAGAGGAAGAGAGTAGAGGGATTTGAAGAGTCTCTTAGATGAAGATTGGGGATGAGGCAATCTTGTTTTTCTCTAGGGTTTCTCTCTTAAAATTCTCTCTGGAAGCTTTCTACATTTTGTAGGAATGAGGGGTATTTATACTAGGATGAGAATGGAATGTGAAACGTTAGTTTTTCCCAAACAGGGCATTCTGGCGACTTGACCTCGCGACTGGGTTGAGTTGCGAGTTCAAGTCGCGAGCTAACGGCCTAGCCAGCCTGAGACTTTTGTCCTGTAGTGCAACAGCTGGCACGACTCTTCAGTTTCTGACATGCTTGGCACGTGTGTAACTTCTGGCGACTTGCAAGCCGCGAGATCTAGTCGCGAGTCTCTGTTTCTTTGCACAATCTTGAGCATTTCTTCACATTCTCTCACTCACTACCCTTACAAGTTTCCCACCTAAATACAGGGTTACTAAATGCTAAATTACAAGTAAATTTGGCATGGAATAAAGCCAACAAGATGGTTGATAAAATTCAACCTTACAATCTCCCCTTTTGCCTATTCCGTGACAAAACCCTAAAACAAACTCTAGACTTAACGCGTGAGTTGGGAATAGTTGGAAAACTCACTCACACCTAACTCTAGAATCTGTGAAACTTTTGAACCATAAGAAAAAGTACTCCTGAAACACAACAACACAATAAGTTCATTGTATGCAGAAAACTTGTAATGCATATGGAGCAAGCACAATGCGATCAAGCACAATGGAATAAAGCAATAAACCATGGCAAGACCAAAACAGGTAATCATTATAACCAAGTGATCACAATGCTCATTCACACTTGGAATGAACATCTGGACATTCAAGTTGACAAACACAACGCAAATCACTTGAATGACCAATACTCAATCAATGCACAGTACATGAAGTATGTGCATCTAGGAAAAATCCTACAAGGGCACAAGAGTGACAGTACTTAAAAGGAAATGTATAACATTTAGTTAGAAGTACTGATTTAACAAAGCACAAAGGCTGCATAAACCAAGTTACAAACCATAAAGCCTACAAAGTGCATATAAACAAACCCTAAAAGCTTACAAAAGCAATATGGGTACAAACCATAAACATAAACCTTAAAAACCTACAAACGTACCAGGTACAAACAGTAAAAAGTACTTCCCTTATCATATCACTCCCCCTATCATGAATCATAGGAGCTGTGATGAACTTGGAACATATATACCTGTAACCTGAAACATTTGCACAAAACACATTAGACCCTCAAGGTAAAGCTGGATGGTTTTTGGCGGGTGTGGATGGTTTTTGGCGAATGTGGCTAGGTTTTCCGGCAATGATTGTGAGCTTAGGAAGAGAGAGGATTAGGGGTTTGTGATTTGGTGGGTTGTTTTTCTTTTTTCTTTTTATTTTTCCAATTGTTGGTGGTGATGAGGTTGTGGATTTGGGTTTGTGATTTTGGTGGTTAGGGATTGTGGTTGTGAGCGGTGGTGGCTGTGGTAGTTGTTGTAGCTGTGGTGGCTGCTGGATGGTGGTTTTTTTTTTATTTTTTTATTTTTTTATTTTTTATGTTTGGTGGTGGCTGGTAGTGGCTAGCCGTGGGTGTGGCTGTGGGTTTGCTTGGATAAAGAAGAAAGTGGTGGGTTTGTTTAGGGAAAGGGAGAGACACAGATAAGAAGAGAGAGAAAGAAACATAGTGAGAGAATAAAAATAATAATATTTAAATGAAGTTGTAAAAAAAATAGAACCTTTGATGTTTGGCATATTGTAAAATGATGTGTTAAAATAGATAAAGTAGTGTTTTGAGATATTAAATGCTAAAAGTTTTTCCTCCATTGATACGAATGCTCTAACCATGCAGGTACGGTACGCCCAAAAACAATACACACACACACACACACACACACATATACATTATTTATGCAAAATTACCATTTTATTCTCTTACTTTTTGAGATTATTTTTAATTTGAACTCTACTTTTTTCCAAGTAGTCAATTAGTCCATGTTATTTTTAACTTGATGTCAAATTAGTTTCTACCGTTAACTCAGCAACAGAAAATATTTACGTGACAAATAATGTGTACTGTTGACACATTTTAAAGCTTACATGGCTAATAAAATAATAATAAAATTTTTTAATTGACATTAAAACTGTGACCTTAGCATTTAAATAAAAATCCAAATAAAAAAAATAAATAAAATGGATAAAAAATAAAATTCTCGTTTCCTTATCTCTAAGGTTCTTTAGAAACTAAAAACACCAATGTTATGAAGAAAGTCTCTCTGTCATTTTTCCCTTATTTGAATTTTGAAACCATTTGAAGTCACCAACACAAAAAATTCCAACCCAATTCCACCAAACCCTAGGTCTATCTATCCTTGCTCGGGAGATCTATTTGAAATTTTTGCTGGTGTGCTGTCGCAGGAAACCAAAAATAAAACTTATACTCCTAAAAATATATGTAGTAGTGCGAGTAAGGATCATTCCCACGGAGAATATCTAGCCTAGTTTTATGCTATGTGAACAAGGAGGGGGGGTATTTTGAGTATAAGAGCATCAACATCAGTGGGTTGATAGTCTTCTAAAATACAAAAATCCCTTCATTTTACACATTTTGGCCAAAAAAAAAAACCCACATCAGTGGGTGTAAAGTTGTGTATAAATATACAATAGCTACAGTGATCGTGCATATATGCACGGTCATTGTAGCCCATGTATTTACTATTTTAATAATTTCTTCTCTCTCATTTTCTCTGGGTTTCAGCCCTCACTCTCCCTTTCTTCATTTGATCAAATCATCCTCCATTGCCGCTGATAATCTTTTACTTGCCACTGATAAATCATCAAGCCACGCCAATCGCCGATCATCAAACCACGCCGATCACCAACCACGCCGATCAAATCATCAAACGAAGGCCTCTCCGATCATCAAACCACACCGATCAAATCATCAAATCCTTAGTGGGTTTCGGGTTGGGTGGGTGATGATTTGGCTTGACTGGGTTTCGAGTTGGGTGGGTGATGAATGGGTTTGGGATTGACTAGGTTGGTTTTTCTTGATGATGCTGGTTGGGTGGTGATGATGGTGGCTGGGTGTGGAGGGATTGTTGGTAGTGATGGGTCTATGAGAGAGAGGGGCGGTGAGAGAGAGAATAATAAAAAATTGTAAAAGATTGAATATTTTATTGAATAAATGTGTAAAATAGATAAACTGATGTGTGTGTTTTGTAAAAATGGGTGTGTAAAATAGAAAAAGTAGATTTTTAGTGTAAAATAGACGAGATGTTTGCATCCACTGATGTGGATGCTCTAATGAATTTTTTTTAAAGAAAAACAACAAAGGAACAATTCAAATTAAAGTATCAAAATCAATCAAAAGAACAAACCTTGGTCTAAGTCAACATCCACCATCGGAATTTTACAACTGATCATTGATGCAAGTATATATCTATTCACACTTTGAATATTCACTGTTGGAACTATTTTCCTATCTCTCCTTAGTTGCAATTAATTAGAAAACAAGCGATCTAATAAACCCTAACTACTAAACAACCCAAGACAAGCGCTAAAGGTTTAATCTAGTAGCAGCTTTAAGAATTGGAGAGATCGATGAAACTAAACAACACAAGAACAAGCGGTTGCATTTATTTTAGTCAAGCGTTCTTCTTAAGACCTAATAATTTCTGACGTAGCAAATCATTAAATCTTGGTTGCTTCACAAATTAGAGAGATCAAACAATTGCAGATTTGATATCTAACCTAGTAGTAGATTGCAACAAATAATAAACTAGTAGGCCTCCTAGTAATTAAACGAGACAATAATGAAAATAGGCATAGAAGAACATCCAATATTCAAAACATAAATTGAACAATAAAAAAAAATTAGATCTCACAGTTTTATTGATTCCGAGGCTTTAGTTTCCTTCGACCAAGTATAGAAGTTTAGCCAGGTAGGGCTGATAGGCCAAAAACTGAATGACCCCTTGTGATAAAATCAATTAATTAATTAGCCAAGTTATTAATTAATCAATTTAGCATGAAAATACGTGGAAGCACAAACAAATCACCAAATACTAAATATGCAGCGGAAAAATAAATAACACGGTGATTTGTTTACGAATGGAGAAAACCCTAACGGCAAAAACCCCACCGGGTGATTTTCAGGTCACCACTCCCGAAATTCCACTATTATCAAATCAAGCGGTTACAAGTAAAGGAATCCCAAGTACCTTACCAACCTACAGTTGAACCCTTACCCCAATACCCAATTGGACTTGATCTGTAGTGACAATTTTCACCTTTGATGCACGGCTCCCAAGTACGTGACCAACCAATGCGCGGATCCCAGTACGCGACTTCAAACACCAACTTGAGAAGAAGAGGTTAGCTGCAAAGTTCTTCAGTTCATCATACACAATGAAGATCAGGAAGATGCTTGGTTACAAAACCCTATGGTGCACATACACAGCAATTTCTAGAGAGAAGATGAACTTAGGTTAAG